>OZ010690.1:5715995-6424440 GCA_963932265.1 Thymelicus lineola | reverse complement strand
TTGTAGGTCTTTAATTTGTATCTGAGTCCGGCTACGATAATTATGCTTCGTTATTCGGTGCACCTGCTATTCATAAGAGAGATTTCCGAAACAGAAATCCATTAGGAGGTTCTTGGATAGGGCGACCGCTTTGAGACGGTTGAGTAGTTGCTTTTTTCACATTTATCTTTTAAAATTAACAGTTACGTAATACCTTCAATGAAAGTTTATCTGCATAACTAATTTCATAATAATTATTTATTTAATAAGATGAACAGTTTAATTTATAAAAATAAAAACAAGTTTTACCTATTCCCAAGAAAGTTATAACAACTTTAATTAAGGTTTATCTGCATATAATTTTCCTACTTATTATTTATAAACAGTAGGTATACTTTAAAAATAAAAACAAGTTTTACCTATCCCTAAGAAATTAGTTATCACAGATTTTAAAAATAAAAACCGGCCAAGTGCGTGTCAGGCCACGCGCCGCGCCGTGTAGGGTTTCGTAGTTGTCAGTTGATCGACTATTGTCACAGACTATTATTACTCGTGTCACATAATCGTGTGTAACTCTAGCCGTGATAGTTTTCTTTTAAATTCATCATAATAATATACCCTTTTTATAAGAATAACAATGGGAGGTGAATATAAATAAGGTAGGTAGGGTATAAAAATTAATTATAATAATTCTGTATAAAAAAACATGCGACTTTTTTTCTTGCATTCATTTATTTATTTAACAATACAGATTAGTAATTAAAGAAACATAATAAGCGCTTATAAGAGACCGAATACCATTGCTAAATCTATCCCAGAACATTTGATATCCAATAGACAAAGATTACCAAGATGAATAACCTCCACTATTTGATCGGAAACCGCTGGAGCTATCCCAGCCGCTTCCACATCCAGATGACCTCCCAGAGAAGCCGCTGTAGTCTCCGCTACCACCAGATCTGCTTAATCCATTCCAGCCCTGGGAACGTCCTGATGCAGAGCCAGACCAACCTCCAAATGAGGACCTAGCGGATCCTAATCCCCCGTAACCACCACCGCTGCTGCCTTGCCATCCACTGCCACCTGTAAGAATGCGGGGTCAATGAAAATTGGTCAATGCAAAATAAAACTGAATGTTGCAAGGAACGGCCAAATTATAAGAGCCGTCACGATGGCGAGACCATTGACCTCCTAAGAAATGAGTGACTGAAGGAAGAGCGCGTCCTCTAAATGCGTGACCCAATATACTTAAGTCATCGCAGCAATCGAAGTAGATAAGGGAATGAACGGGTCTGCGTGTTCATCAAATGCTCCTTCATCCTTCACTCGATGGCACTGTGCTAAAGACGCTCGATATGGCACTGTGCTGAAGAACAGAAGTAGCATTCGAACAGACAATTCTTCTAATATTATAAAGTTTGTGATGATGTTTGTTACTCTTTCAGGCAAAAACTACTAAACGGTTGTCATGAAATTCAGCACATAGGTAGATCATGATTTGGAATAACATCTAAGCTTATTATCCCGGAAAACGCGGGTAAAGGCTGAGCACTAGTTGAAAATACGAACTCCGAGCCGTACTACAGCAGAATCGCATACCGCGCTGGGGCATAGGAATTAGGAGGGTTTGCCTTCGGTTTTCATATTAGGTACTACGCTCCGACCCATCCTTCATCCCAACACTCGTATGGCGACTAAAATTTTTGATGATAACACCTACGCCCGTACTTTTTTATTGCCCTTGTTTGTACGTTTGTTGTACGTTTGTTGGCAATGATATTTAAAAACTATAGATACCTCAGGCCCTTACAAATCAACCAAAAAATCTGTTCCGAAAAGAACTACAATACACACACGTATATCTTTTGTTTCACTACACCAATCACACTACAATAATACACGAAGGCATTTTAACGTTGTATGTCAAATCTCAAGCACGTCTGACAACAACAAAACTGCCTATCGTTTTGTATTGACAGAGCGACTACGAGCAGACGAGGTCAATTGACTGCTCTTACGATCTTCATCTTCGGCGCGCTAGTTACATGTCTACCTCTTTTAAAGTGAAACTTTTATTACATCGTCTCAAACTTTTTGGTATGTGTGTCGCATGTCGCGTGACGGTCGGTTCTTAACTTATCGGTTCTCAGTAACGGAAGTACTTAGGATGACCTAGCTTTCAACATTTATCTGATTGAGTACGGGTGCTACTACATGATACATTCTGAAGGTCTGATGATGACCAGGTATATACTTATCGGTTCTCAGTAACGGAAGTACTTAGGATGACCTAGCTTTCAACATTTATCTGATTGAGTACGGGTGCTACTACGTGATATATTCTGAAGGTCTGATGATGACCAGGTATATACTTATCGGTTCTCAGTAACGAAAGTACTTAGGATGACCTAGCTTTCAACATTTATCTGATTGAGTACGGGTGCTACTACATGATACATTCTGAAGGTCTGATGATGACCAGGTATATACTTATTGGTTCTCAGTAACGGAAGTACTTAGGATGATCTAGCTTTCAACATTTATCTGATTGAGTACGGGTGCTACTACATGATACATTCTGAAGGTCTGATGATGACCAGGTATATACTTATCGGTTCTCAGTAACGGAAGTACTTAGGATGACCTAGCTTTCAACATTTATCTGATTGAGTACGGGTGCTACTACATGATACATTCTGAAGGTCTGATGATGCCCAGGTATATACTTATGTTGCTATTTCTTGCTTTTGATAAACAACGACACAGTTAGTCAGTCCGAAAAACTGATCAGCGAGGATGATGCCATTTTAATACCCTAAATCGAATATTTATCCAAAAATTTTTAGTTAAATGTCTACAATACGAAAAAAAGTTTCACTTATACCGTGGTTTCATAAAACCACACAATCTTTTTTACTTATAATATCATTGTTTATTGACGTGTCTGGATAAAATCTTGGACAGTGACTAATGAATGTAGCGGTGAGGGAGTGGACCATTAATGATGTTGAAGCCAATTGATCATTAAAAAGGCCTTAAATAAAATATTTTTGAACAATCTTACCTGGTGAGCGTATTTCTCGGCTTGCCTTGACTTCCGCAGTCATCACCAGCACAGACAGTACCAAGAAGCACAACATTTTGACCTAAAAATAAACAAAATGTTTATTATTTATTTTAGGATAGTGTATTTTATTATCTAATTATTTGTCTTATAACAATCATTTTTATTAGTCTGTCGTTGTGTAGTAATACCACAGAATATTTTATAGTCCCTATTATTACTACGCTAACATTAAATGGGTAGGTACGTGAATAAAAACCCTATTTTTAACAGAATGTGTAAAAAACTTTAATTTAGTATTTGGAAATAAAAATCGGACTCGTGCACCGAAGGTTCCGTACAAACTTGTATCTGAATAACGAAACTAACTAGCTACTAAATTGACGGTTTTAGATTTTTTCCCCATTCCTACTTGTGATATAAAACATTGCGGTCAACGGGAAATTACCAATAATTGTTTTCATTCCCTTGCGAATATCAAAATACGGCATAAACATAGAGATTTGATTTTTTGACTACAACAAGGGATTGTAGACCTGAATGAGGTATTTGATATCAATTTTCACATTATACCTATCTTTACCTATCTTTGACCTCCACGCATTAACGAGTTACATTACAGGAGGGTGTTGAAAAACAAACTGACAGACAGACAGATAGATCACGAAGTGATCCTATATGGGTTCCATTTTTTTCTTTTGAAGTACGGAACCCTATATGAAAATATGAATAATATTGTTTGTATAAATTATGGCTTGTCATATTGAAGTGATTTGATTACTCAATTGAGAAAAGTAAACCAAAGAGAATTTTAATTAAACCTTTTTTTCTTATGCATTTTGTTGATTACTGTGTGATGTAGTGTTTTATTAACAGATTTCAAAAAAGGAGGAGGTTCTCAGTTCGAATGTATTTTTTATGTGTGTTATCTCAATACTTTTTTCTGGGTGTACCGATTTTGATGTTTCTTTTTATATTCGAAAGCTGGTACTTGTCATGTGGTCCCATTTAAATTTGAGCGAAATCTGACGAGTAGTTTTTGAGATATCCCTAATTTTGAAGTCTGTTATTTTTTTAGAAGAAATATTATTTTATTAACGACTTCACACTATTATCTATTTGGGTTCGATTCCTTATATGACAAAACCTATATATTTCTTCCTTTTATATTTTTTCCCCTTATGTTTCTTCCACTCTGTGAAGAAAGAAACGGATAGTTTTCTCCTAGGTAGGTATATGCATTAAGGGCAGTCTGTCAATACACACTTGGCAAGCATGGTAGACTAAAGGCCGTACCCGTCACAATGTGTGAAGAAATCCTTGTGCATCAGTGGGATTAGGGCCGGGCTGGACAGGCTAAGCGCCGTTTTCAAATAAATCCAGACATAAACATAGGTAAAATAATAACACACACAATATTTTTTTTAAAGTCGTTAAACTAAGTCAACGAACTTGAAGTTAATGGGATCGATAGAATATTAAGAAGTTCGTAATAGATGTTGGACATCAATATTCGTGAGACGGAAAGCATCTTCTCTATTCATTTCAGAAGGAGGATATCATATTTATCCGTGTCGCCATATCATTGTGCTCAAATTGCCCGAATGTTGACTGGGAGAGAATGCTTTTAGCATTAAGTCCGCCTTTGTCTCTTGTACTCATGTATGAGGCATAAAGATAAATATCTAGAAATCTGAAGAACGCACGATCCATTTTGACAATCCATAACTATATCACAACTGGGGACATACAGATCTCTTCATGCAACGAAAGTAATGGGGTAATTGATATCGGAGGTACACTAAGACCATCCACGGAGACCATCCACGGCACTTTATTTGATGACTAGCTGTTGCCCGCAGCTTCGCATACGGAAATTATGTTTTACCTTGTTTGTACCTCTTGCAGAAGAAAATTAAAAAATACGGTGAATTTATATTAAAGCATTTATGTTAAGTAATTTATATACTGATACCCACGATACAATCATAAAGGATTCCTCCAGGAGCGGCTTTTGAAACACTAAGTAATAATCACATTTTTTTTTTACTTTTCTTGTAAAATTTTAAACACATACAAGGAACATTTTTTGCAAATTTGAAGCAATTCGGTTGATGTTTTAAAAAATATTCCATATAAACTTTCATCCCGTTTCCCAGTGAAACCTTTTAATATTCCGGGCTAAAAATTTCCTAAAATATGACCCGTAGTATTAATAACAACTTCACCAATTTTCATCGAAATCCGTTCAAGGGTTTTCATGTGCTGCCCGGACAGACAAACAGACAGACAGTTGAGTTTTATTATAGTATAGATTGAATGCAAGCTGCATAATGAAACAGGCTTAACAGGCAAACGTGAAGATGCCGCTGCGTGGACAGATGGCCTAAGTGCTACATACTGTAGCGAACTTTAACAGCCGGAACCTAGCGCCACTTCTTTAACCTTATTTACTTTGTAAGGGGTTTCACGCCCTGTACCGAACAACTTAGGATTATTATAGCGGAGGAAGCTCAGAATCGGCTTAACGGATTAAGATGCGGTTACTGATTTATTGTAGTAAGCTTGGGGTAATATTTTACAAATAGGCAACAAAGTAAATATTGTATGTCTACACATTTTTTCGAGTTCGAGCTATGTGTTACCGGTACCTAAGTAATTCATCTTATAATAAATGTAAATATAATAAACATTCAATCAAATTAAGCTTATAAAAGGTAGTGGCGACAGTTGGCGAACAATAAAATACAAAAAATATTTGAATTAAATAACTTGAGTTACACTTACCGACATGTTTCCAGATTGTGTCTGAAGATGTTCAAACGGATTCTCCAATATATACCAACTGCATCTTTAGTCACCTGTTTTTGTGCGTTCAATAAATTAATAAGGTCGCGTTACTTTGACAAAAGCCTACACACATAATATGTCACGCTAAATACATTAAGACAGACATTGTTCAGTTTTTAGAGTAGGTACAAATGATGATTAAACTCAAGGGAATATTATTTTTTAGGAACGACCCTGTATATGATATTAGGTACCATACTACCTGTGAACTTTTTCTTGCTTCTACAATTATTTCAGAAATAAGGTAGACTTGTGCATCCGGACATTTTACACAAATTAAATTAAACAAATATATTGTACCTATTGTGCTTAGCCATGTTTTATAAACTTACATAAATAAAACTACTGAGCATGTGTTACTTAATAACACAATAACATGTTTATTTGAACTTTTGAAGTATGGAAGCGCCCAAGAAATTTATGCCACTAGCGGTCACCCATCCAACTACCCACCGCACCCGCTTTGATCACTTAGGATCTGAGTAAGCTGCCAGGCTATAAATTTCTCGTAGTTTACTGTTCTGTATCTAAAAGGGAAATCCCCTTTACTCGCGCGAGACAATATTTTTTTTTGTTCAAGACCGGCGACCGTATAAAACATAGACGAGTAACTTACGCTATAAAATGACCCAACGTAAAAATACACCAAAGTAGGCGGAGCCTAAAAATTACACCAAACGAGCTGTCAGTCTCTGTTTGGTCGAGTCGCAGAGAAGTAGTAACAAACTTTCAACATTTAGAGATATTTACCACGAAAATGCCGAAGTGTGAAGTGAAATGGTATATTAATCATGTAGGTGTTCATCAAAAGAACACTGGAATCACATTTCACAAGTAAATTTGTCCTAAATACGTGAGTTTTTATTAAAATAATGAAAATATTACTGACCGCCATTTTTTACGAATACATTGCTTGATAGTTGCTTAGAAATGTTTTAGTTATAATAAACTGCAATGAATATCGTTCTTTATTATTCGAACGTAATGGATGGTATAATGCATTATATAGGGAGGCATCATTGTCTGTGCAAATATTATTTAAATTATGTTAAGTTAATATACCTACTTACTACTTACGGAATTTTACGGAATCAGCTCTATACTCTATATGTATGTCCAATTGGTTTGTCCGTACGTAATACTTATAATTATGTTAATGCTACATACATTGAATAGTGTAATTGTTTTATTATTTTACCTGAATGCTGCCTGAATACTCAAGTATAGAAAGGCAGCCTGACTTCAAAATATTACGTGTATAAACAAGCTAATACTTAATTATATTTTCAGTTTTGAAGTCGGTCTATCTATAAAAATTTTATATTATTATTTAATTTTTCCGTAACAATTTTGGCGGCAGACCCGTAGTCCATATATTAGAAACGTCATTAAATATGCACGTAATATTTTAAAGGCACCTTACTTATTTACATACATTTTACAAAAAAAAAATATATTGCAAAAACTATTAAAATATATTATTACAAAAACCGAATTTGACAACAACAAGCCGTTGTTGACTCAACCTTAACCAAGGAATTGAAAATAACCATAATTATGTATTGATTGCGATTACTAAAACCGTACTTTATGTTCCATGATATTATAAATCATTAATAAAAAAAATGCCTATGATAATTATTTGCTGTTCTTCCTTTCGCATAACTTCATCCTCCTCTGATCGTACCATCCTTTCATTGGGCGGTGAGAGCGGGCAAGCGCTATACAAATCCGATCGTTACCGACTTTTTCCGACATTTCATTCTAGTTGCCGACGTACCAAAAAATTCTCTGTTTTTACTAGAATTTATGCTTCTATGTTTTTTGTGTTCGCAGTTCAAGACGGGAAAACAGGCATACGGCCCACCGCCCACCTGATGGTAAGTGGTTACCATCGCCTATGGACACGTGCAGCATCATGGAAGTTGGAATTGTGTTGCCGGCCTTGAATAATACGATGGACACTCTTTTTAAAGAACTCCATATCGTAGCGCACACGGAATGCCTCACACGGAAGCTTATTGCAAAACTCGCAGGTTCGTAGAAGGACGGAGTCAGAGAAACGAGCGGTAGATGAATGCCTCGAGACGAGGCGATGCGGGTGGAACCGCAACCTTTTGCGGGTGGTGCGATTAAGAAAGGTGGATGGGGGCACCAGGTTGGAGGAGTTCTTCGGAACATTCACCATAGTAGAAACGATAGAGGACACACAGGTAGCATACTCTACGGAGACTTAAGTCCTCCAGGCCATCTGTAAGGTTGAGATCGTCGACAATTCGAACAACACACCGCTGTACGGAGGGGAGAGGGCTTAGTTGGTAACTAGGTGCACCAGCCCAGAGGTGAGAGCATTACCCCATATGTGGTCAAACTTGGACCTTGTACGTCAGCAGGCGCTGCTTTGGCGTAAAGTACTGCTTCGCCCTGTTCAGTAAACTCAGTTTCCTGGAGGCAAGTTTAGCCTTCTTCTCCAGATGACCTCGATACTGCACTTCATTCGTCAATGTCGACCCCAAATATCTTAATGCGTTTACTATAAACTAATACTTAAATATATAAATAAATGGGTCCTGTGATTTAATTTGATTAATTTGTCACTTGTGTGATGGATGCTTTTTGTTATTTTCAACAAAATATATGCCTAAAATATCGTTTTAAACTTTCTTTTACGTTTATTATTTTTTGTTTTTCAACAAAGTTCAAGGAGCATTGAGAATTTTCTTTTGTAAAACACTCTTTATTTGTAAGTCTTGTTAAATGATAATGCTACAAGCCCTGTTAAATATTACATTTTCAGTCATGTAGATAACCTTGAGATGACCCTTAGACCGGTTGAATGGCCTTGTGAACTTGGCACCCGACTTTGTAAAATTTAATTTTTTTTTCTTGATTCTTATAGGTTTTAGTTTGTAGTTGATTGTAGTAACTTTTTTTTCATTTGTAGTAGCTCTAAAAAAAATTACAGAATTTTGAAAAAAAACTTGGCACCCGGCTTTTGAAAAATTGAAATTTAATACTTGATTCATAAAAAGAATCGTTTGTAGTTGATTGTAGTGAAAAAATTTTTGTTTGTAGTAAAAAAAATAAAGTATTTTTTTTGTATTTTAAGTTATTGTGACTTAATATAAAAATTGGTTTTTGTGTTTCTTGTATATTTTAGTATGTAGTTGATAGTAGTATTTTTCTTTTTTTTTTAAACAGCTCCAAAAAATTTTAAGCGATTTTTTTATTATTTTTATTTGTAGTAGCCACTTTTGCGTTTGTAGTAACTCTTTTTCGTTTGTAGTTAGTAGTTTTCGTTTGTAGTATCAATTTTATCGTTTGTAGTAACTTTATTTCGTTTGTAGTTAGAATTTTTCGTTTGTAGTAGTAATTTTTTTAATTGTAGTTCGATTGTAGTTAGTAGTTTTCGTTTGTAGTAGCGATTTCTTCGTTTGTAGTAACTTACTTTCGGTTGTAGTTAGTAGTTTTCGTTTGTAGTAGCATTTTTTTTCAATTTTTTCGTTTGTAGTAAGTAGTTTTCGTTTGTAGTAGTATTTTTTTGTTTGTAGTAACTTCTTTTCATTTGTAGTTAGTGGTCTTCGTTTGTAGTAGCGATTTTTTTCAATTTTTTTGTTTGTAGTAACTTTATTTCGTTTGTAGTATCAATTTTTTCGTTTGTAGTAACTTCTATTCGTTTGTAGTGACTTCTTTTCGTTTGTAGGGACTTCTTATCGTTCAAAGTAAGTAGCTTTCGTTTGTAGTAGTATTATTTTTGTTTGTAGTAACTTTATTTCGCTTGCAGTAAGTAGTTTTCGTTTGTAGTAGTATTTTTTTTGGTTGTTGTAAGTTCTTTTCGTTTGTAGTTAGTGGTTTTCATTTGTAGTAGCGATTTTTTCCAATTTTTTCGTTTGTAGTAACATTATTTCGTTTGTAGTATCAATTTTTTCGTTTGTAGTAACTTCTATTCGTTTGTAGTGACTTCTTATCGTTTAAAGTAAGAAGCTTTCGTTTGTAGTAGTATTATTTTTGTTTGTAGTAACTTTATTTCGCTTGTAGTAAGTAGTTTTCGTTTGTAGTAGTATTTTTTTTGGTTGTTGTAAGTTCTTTTCGTTTGTAGTTAGTGGTTTTCATTTGTAGTAGCGATTTTTTCCAATTTTTTCGTTTGTAGTAACATTATTTCGTTTGTAGTATCAATTTTTTCGTTTGTAGTAACTTCTATTCGTTTTTAGTGACTTCTTTTCGTTTGTAGTGACTTCTTATCGTTCAAAGTAAGTAGCTTTCGTTTGTAGTAGTATTATTTTTGTTTGTAGTAACTTTATTTCGCTTGCAGTAAGTAGTTTTCGTTTGTAGTAGTATTTTTTTTGGTTGTTGTAAGTTCTTTTCGTTTGTAGTTAGTGGTTTTCATTTGTAGTAGCGATTTTTTCCAATTTTTTCGTTTGTAGTAACTTTATTTCGTTTGTAGTATCAATTTTTTCGTTTGTTGTAACTTCTATTCGTTTGTAGTGACTTATTTTCGTTTGTAGTGACTTCTTATCGTTCAAAGTAAGTAGCTTTCGTTTGTAGTAGTATTATTTTTGTTTGTAGTAACTTTATTTCGCTTGCAGTAAGTAGTTTTCGTTTGTAGTAGTATTTTTTTTGGTTGTTGTAAGTTCTTTTCGTTTGTAGTTAGTGGTTTTCATTTGTAGTAGCGATTTTTTCCAATTTTTTCGTTTGTAGTAACTTTATTTCGTTTGTAGTATAAATTTCTTCGTTTGTAGTAACTTCTATTCGTTTGTAGTGACTTCTTTTAGTTTGTAGTGACTTCTTATCGTTTAAAGTAAGAAGCTTTCGTTTGTAGTAGTATTATTTTTGTTTGTAGTAACTTTATTTCGCTTGTAGTAAGTAGTTTTCGTTTGTAGTAGTATTTTTTTTGGTTGTTGTAAGTTCTTTTCGTTTGTAGTTAGTGGTTTTCATTTGTAGTAGCGATTTTTTCCAATTTTTTCGTTTGTAGTAAATTTATTTCGTTTAAAGTATAAATTTTTTCGTTTGTAGTAACTTCTATTCGTTTGTAGTGACTTCTTTTCGTTTGTAGTGACTTCTTATCGTTTAAAGTAAGAAGCTTTCGTTTGTAGTAGTATTATTTTTGTTTGTAGTAACTTTATTTCGCTTGCAGTAAGTAGTTTTCGTTTGTAGTAGTATTTTTTTTGGTTGTTGTAAGTTCTTTTCGTTTGTAGTTAGTGGTTTTCATTTGTAGTAGCGATTTTTTCCAATTTTTTCGTTTGTAGTAACTTTATTTCGTTTGTAGTATCAATTTTTTCGTTTGTAGTAACTTCTATTCGTTTGTAGTGACTTCTTTTCGTTTGTAGTGACTTCTTATCGTTTGTAGTAAGAAGCTTTCGTTTGTAGTAGAATTATTTTTGTTTGTAGTAACTTTATTTCGCTTGTAGTAAGTAGTTTTCGTTTGTAGTAGTATTTTTTTTGGTTGTTGTAAGTTCTTTTCGTTTGTAGTTAGTGGTGATAAGAAGTCACTACAAACGAAAAGAAGTCACTACAAACGAATAGAAGTTACTACAAACGAAAAAATTGATACTACAAACGAAATAAAGTTACTACAAACGAAAAAATTGGAAAAAATCGCTACTACAAATGAAAACCACTAACAATAAACGAAAAGAACTTACAACAACCAAAAAAAATACTACTACAAACGAAAACTACTTACTACAAGCGAAATAAAGTTACTACAAACAAAAATAATTCTACTACAAACGAAAGCTTCTTACTTTAAACGATAAGAAGTCACTACAAACGAAAAGAAGTCACTACAAACGAATAGAAGTTACTACAAACGAAAAAATTGATACTACAAACGAAATAAAGTTACTACAAACGAAAAAATTGGAAAAAATCGCTACTACAAATGAAAACCACTAACTACAAACGAAAAGAACTTACAACAACCAAAAAAAATACTACTACAAACGAAAACTACTTACTACAAGCGAAATAAAGTTACTACAAACAAAAATAATACTACTACAAACGAAAGCTTCTTACTTTAAACGATAAGAAGTCACTACAAACGAAAAGAAGTCACTACAAACGAATAGAAGTTACTACAAACGAAAAAATTTATACTGCAAACGAAATAAAGTTACTACAAACGAAAAAATTGGAAAAAATCGCTACTACAAATGAAAACCACTAACTACAAACGAAAAGAACTTACAAAAACCAAAAAAAATACTACTACAAACGAAAACTACTTACTACAAGCGAAATAAAGTTACTACAAACAAAAATAATTCTACTACAAACGAAAGCTTCTTACTTTAAACGATAAGAAGTCACTACAAACGAAAAGAAGTCACTACAAACGAATAGAAGTTACTACAAACGAAAAAATTGATACTACAAACGAAATAAAGTTACTACAAACGAAAAAATTGGAAAAAATCGCTACTACAAATGAAAACCACTAACAATAAACGAAAAGAACTTACAACAACCAAAAAAAATACTACTACAAACGAAAACTACTCACTACAAGCGAAATAAAGTTACTACAAATAAAAATAATTCTACTACAAACGAAAGCTTCTTACTTTAAACGATAAGAAGTCACTACAAACGAAAAGAAGTCACTACAAACGAATAGAAGTTACTACAAACGAAAAAATTTATACTGCAAACGAAATAAAGTTACTACAAACGAAAAAATTGGAAAAAATCGCTACTACAAATGAAAACCACTAACTACAAACGAAAAGAACTTACAAAAACCAAAAAAAATACTACTACAAACGAAAACTACTTACTACAAGCGAAATAAAGTTACTACAAACAAAAATAATTCTACTACAAACGAAAGCTTCTTACTTTAAACGATAAGAAGTCACTACAAACGAAAAGAAGTCACTACAAACGAATAGAAGTTACTACAAACGAAAAAATTGATACTACAAACGAAATAAAGTTACTACAAACGAAAAAATTGGAAAAAATCGCTACTACAAATGAAAACCACTAACAATAAACGAAAAGAACTTACAACAACCAAAAAAAATACTACTACAAACGAAAACTACTCACTACAAGCGAAATAAAGTTACTACAAATAAAAATAATTCTACTACAAACGAAAGCTTCTTACTTTAAACGATAAGAAGTCACTACAAACGAAAAGAAGTCACTACAAACGAATAGAAGTTACTACAAACGAAAAAATTGATACTACAAACGAAATAAAGTTACTACAAACGAAAAAATTGGAAAAAATCGCTACTACAAATGAAAACCACTAACTACAAACGAAAAGAACTTACAACAACCAAAAAAAATACTACTACAAACGAAAACTACTTACTGCAAGCGAAATAAAGTTACTACAAACAAAAATAATACTACTACAAACGAAAGCTACTTACTTTGAACGATAAGAAGTCACTACAAACGAAAAGAAGTCACTACAAACGAATAGAAGTTACTACAAACGAAAAAATTGATACTACAAACGAAATAAAGTTACTACAAACGAAAAAATTGGAAAAAATCGCTACTACAAATGA
This sequence comes from Thymelicus lineola, assembly GCA_963932265.1. Taxonomy (NCBI): domain Eukaryota; kingdom Metazoa; phylum Arthropoda; class Insecta; order Lepidoptera; family Hesperiidae; genus Thymelicus; species Thymelicus lineola. The sequence goes on along the minus strand of OZ010690.1, from coordinate 6,411,018 downwards.
AAACCACTAACTACAAACGAAAAGAACTTACAACAACCAAAAAAAATACTACTACAAACGAAAATTACTTACTACAAGCGAAATAAAGTTACTACAAACAAAAATAATACTACTACAAACGAAAGCTTCTTACTTTAAACGATAAGAAGTCACTACAAACGAAAAGAAGTCACTACAAACGAATATAAGTCACAACAAACGAAAAAATTTATACTACAAACGAAATAAAGTTACTACAAACGAAAAAATTGGAAAAAATCGCTACTACAAATGAAAACCACTAACTACAAACGAAAAGAACTTACAACAACCAAAAAAAATACTACTACAAACGAAAACTACATACTACAAGCGAAATAAAGTTACTACAAACAAAAATAATACTACTACAAACGAAAGCTTCTTACTTTAAACGATAAGAAGTCACTACAAACTAAAAGAAGTCACTACAAACGAATAGAAGTTACTACAAACGAAGAAATTTATACTACAAACGAAATAAAGTTACTACAAACGAAAAAATTGGAAAAAATCGCTACTACAAATGAAAACCACTAACTACAAACGAAAAGAACTTACAATAACCAAAAAAAATACTACTACAAACGAAAACTACTTACTACAAGCGAAATAAAGTTACTACAAACAAAAATAATTCTACTACAAACGAAAGCTTCTTACTTTAAACGATAAGAAGTCACTACAAACGAAAAGAAGTCACTACAAACGAATAGAAGTTACTACAAACGAAAAAATTGATACTACAAACGAAATAAAGTTACTACAAACGAAAAAATTGGAAAAAATCGCTACTACAAATGAAAACCACTAACAATAAACAAAAAGAACTTACAACAACCAAAAAAAATACTACTACAAACGAAAACTACTCACTACAAGCGAAATAAAGTTACTACAAACAAAAATAATTCTACTACAAACGAAAGCTTCTTACTTTAAACGATAAGAAGTCACTACAAACGAAAAGAAGTCACTACAAACGAATAGAAGTTACTACAAACGAAAAAATTGATACTACAAACGAAATAAAGTTACTACAAACGAAAAAATTGGAAAAAATCGCTACTACAAATGAAAACCACTAACTACAAATGAAAAGAACTTACAACAACCAAAAAAAATACTACTACAAACGAAAACTACTTACTGCAAGCGAAATAAAGTTACTACAAACAAAAATAATACTACTACAAACGAAAGCTACTTACTTTGAACGATAAGAAGTCACTACAAACGAAAAGAAGTCACTACAAACGAATAGAAGTTACTACAAACGAAGAAATTTATACTACAAACGAAATAAAGTTACTACAAACGAAAAAATTGGAAAAAATCGCTACTACAAATGAAAACCACTAACTACAAACGAAAAGAACTTACAACAACCAAAAAAAATACTACTTCAAACGAAAATTACTTACTACAAGCGAAATAAAGTTACTACAAACAAAAATAATACTACTACAAACGAAAGCTTCTTACTTTAAACGATAAGAAGTCACTACAAACTAAAAGAAGTCACTACAAACGAATAGAAGTCACTACAAACGAAAAAATTTATACTACAAACGAAATAAAGTTACTACAAACGAAAAAATTGGAAAAAATCGCTACTACAAATGAAAACCACTAACTACAAACGAAAAGAACTTACAACAACCAAAAAAAATACTACTACAAACGAAAACTACATACTACAAGCGAAATAAAGTTACTACAAACAAAAATAATACTACTACAAACGAAAGCTTCTTACTTTAAACGATAAGAAGTCACTACAAACTAAAAGAAGTCACTACAAACGAATAGAAGTTACTACAAACGAAGAAATTTATACTACAAACGAAATAAAGTTACTACAAACGAAAAAATTGGAAAAAATCGCTACTACAAATGAAAACCACTAACTACAAACGAAAAGAACTTACAACAACCAAAAAAAATACTACTACAAACGAAAACTACTTACTGCAAGCGAAATAAAGTTACTACAAACAAAAATAATACTACTACAAACGAAAGCTTCTTACTTTAAACGATAAGAAGTCACTACAAACGAAAAGAAGTCACTACAAATGAATAGAAGTTACTACAAACGAAAAAATTTATACTTTAAACGAAATAAAGTTACTACAAACGAAAAAATTGGAAAAAATCGCTACTACAAATGAAAACCACTAACTACAAACGAAAAGAACTTACAACAACCAAAAAAAATACTACTACAAACGAAAACTACTTACTACAAGCGAAATAAAGTTACTACAAACAAAAATAATACTACTACAAACGAAAGCTTCTTACTTTAAACGATAAGAAGTCACTACAAACGAAAAGAAGTCACTACAAACGAATAGAAGTTACTACAAACGAAATAAAGTTACTACAAACGAAAAAATTGGAAAAAATCGCTACTACAAATGAAAACCACTAACTATAAACGAAAAGAACTTACAACAACCAAAAAAAAATAGTACTACAAACGAAAACTACTTACTACAAGCGAAATAAAGTTACTACAAACAAAAATAATACTACTACAAACGAAAGCTACTTACTTTAAACGATAAGAAGTCACTACAAACGAAAATAAGTCACTACAAACGAAAAGAAGTTACTACAAACGAAAAAATTGATACTCCAAACGAAATAAAGTTACTACAAACGAAAAAATTGAAAAAAATCGCTACTACAAACGAAAGCCACTAACTACAAACAAAAAGAAGTTACTACAAACAAAAAAAATACTACTTCAAACGAAAACTACTTACTACAAGCGAAATAAAGTTACTACAAACAAAAATAATTCTACTACAAACGAAAGCTTCTTACTTTAAACGATAAGAAGTCAATACAAACGAAAATAAGTCACTACAAACGAATAGAAGTTACTACAAACGAAAAAATTGATACTACAAACGAAATAAAGTTACTACAAACGAAAAAATTGAAAAAAATCGCTACTACAAACGAAGACCACTAACTACAAATGAAAAGAAGTTACTACAAACAAAAAAAATACTACTACAAACGAAAACTACTTACTACAAACGAAAAAATTGAAAAAAAAATGCTACTACAAACGAAAACTACTAACTACAACCGAAAGTTAGTTACTACAAACGAAGAAATCGCTACTACAAACGAAAACTACTAACTACAATCGAACTACAATTAAAAAAATTACTACTACAAACGAAAAATTCTAACTACAAACGAAATAAAGTTACTACAAACGATAAAATTGATACTACAAACGAAAACTACTAACTACAAACGAAAAAGAGTTACTACAAACGAAAAAATGGCTACTACAAATAAAAATAACAAAAAAATCGCTTAAAATTTTTTGGAGCTGTTTAAAAAAAAAAGAAAAATACTACTATCAACTACATACTAAAATATACAAGAAACACAAAAACCAATTTTTATATTAAGTCACAATAACTTAAAATACAAAAAAAATACTTTATTTTTTTTACTACAAACAAAAATTTTTTCACTACAATCAACTACAAACGATTCTTTTTATGAATCAAGTATTAAATTTCAATTTTTCAAAAGCCGGGTGTCAAGTTTTTTTTCAAAATTCTGTAATTTTTTTTTAGAGCTACTACAAATGAAAAAAAAGTTACTACAATCAACTACAAACTAAAACCTATAAGAATCAAGAAAAAAAATTTAAATTTTACAAAGTCGGGTGCCAAGTTCACACAGCCCGGTTGAATGACAGGTTTTAACAGACGTTTATTTACAGATGATTTTTTGTTTATACACATTATAACCGCATGTGATTTTTTGTGTAGGTATGTATGTCTATTGTCTATGCCAATAGGGAATCCCACTTCATATTCTAGCAGTCCACCTGATGGCTTCAAGGCCATCACTGATGCGTTACTAGCCAAGAAAGATAAAAGAAAATCTTTCTTCGTTGTATAGCATTTTAAATTTTAGTGCGCTATTATTATTTATGTGCTATCTCATCCCGGCTATACTCAAAATTATCGTAGCAACGGTTGCCATGGCAACGAAAGTAGCAACTACGCCAATTAAAAATCAGTCCTAAACGCCTGATCAAATAGGATTATGGAAAGTGCTACTAGCTATATAAAACAAATGGGTACTGGCTTGTTTAAATTCATAAGTAGATCTCTGATATTTGAGTAGTGTCTACATAGCGGAACTGAATTCACGTTTATAAGTAATACGTATACAAATTTGTAATGGTTCAGAAGACCCAAAAATTAACGGAATTCATTATGAGATCCCGGTCTTCGAACACTTACATAGTTTTTTTTGTCCAAGTAGTCTTGGAGTGACGCTGCATCTATCAACCTCTGCGACAAAGTCCATTTATATATCTATCTATATATCTATATATATAAAATTGAAAAGAGATACACTGATTAAACAAAAAATCTCAGAAACTACCGAACCGATTATGATGAAATTTGGTAGGGAGATAGTTTATGCTAAGGAGACGTCAGCTAAGAACGGATTTTTGGAAATTCATCCCCTAAGTGTAAAAATAGGGGTTAGAAGTCATTTTCATACAAGCCGACTTCGTCAGTTTTAGAGTTATAAATATGAAATTTTTCATGTAAGTTTATAGTAATAAATAAAAGTTAACTTTAACACATTTTTTTGAAAAATCATCCCTTAAAGGGTTAATTTAGGCGTTTTATCATAGTATGCAACTTCGTCATTTTTGAAGTTAAAAACATGAAAATTTACATATTAGTTAAAAATTAGAAACTTAATTTTAAGTATTACGTTTTTTTTGGAAAATCATTTCCTAAAGGGTTAATTAAGGCGGCGCAAGTTAGTATGGGAACTTCGTCAGTTTTGAAGTAAGAAGGGTGAAAATTTGTATTTAGGCTTATAGTTAGACACAAAAAATAACTGTATCACGGCTTTCTTGAAATTCATCCCCTAAAAATAGGGGTTGGTATTGAATTACATACAAATCAACTTTGCCAGTAAATTTTGCCAGTAATAACTCTAAAAGTTATAAATATGATTTTTTTTTATGTAAGTTTACAGTTACACACGTTTCTGTTTTTTGGAAAATCATTCCTTAAGGGTTAATTTAGGCGATGGAACTTAAGTACACAACTTCGTCATTTTTGAAGTTAAGAACATTTAAGAAACTCTTAAGTGTGCAAGTTAGTGTGGCAAATTCGTCAGTTTTGAAGTAAGAAGGGTGAAAATTTGTATATAAGCTTATAGTTAGACACAAAAAATAAAATTTGTATAGGGGACTTTACGGATGGGAGGGGGAGGGGAGAGGGACAAAAAGCAGGAAAGAGACCGGGAGCGGGAGAGGAAGGGGGATAGGTAGCGGGAGAGGGATAGGGAGCGCGAGAGGAAAAGGAACAGGAAGTGGGAGAGGGACCGGGGGCGGGAGAGGGAAGGGACAGGGACAGGGAGCGGGAGTTGGACCGGGAACGGGAGAGGGCGGGAGATGGAGCGAGAGAAGGAGAGGGACAGGGAGCGGCAGAGGGAGAGGTACTTGAAGCTGGAGAGGGACTGAGAGTGGAAGAGGAAGAGAGAGAGAAAGAGGGAGAGGGACTAATATTGAAATTTATAATCAATAATAACACATCAATAACGTGTTAGAGCACCAAAAATTTGTTTTTAAAATTATTGTCTTTCCTTCTGTCTGTTTGTCTGTCCGGGCATAACGTCAAAACCCTTGAACTGAGGAATGATTTGTGATTGTATCATAGGTTTTACTTTATAATTCCTAAATTCAATATAAATTAACCTGTTATTAAATTTTCTTCTATGAGGGGTACAAAATAAATATGATAAGCATAATTTCCGCGTGCGAAGCTGCGGGCAACTGCTAGTAAATATTATAAAGCTGAAGAGTTTGTTTGTTTGGTTGAAGTTGAACGCGCTAATCTCAGGATCTACTGGTTCGAATTGAAAAATTATTTTTGTGTTTGATAGTCTATTTATCGAGAAGGCTATAGGCTGTATATTATATATTTTAGTAGTTAGTTTTTTCCAAAAATTAACGCGGGTGAAACCGCGGGGCGCAGCATGTATTTTATAATTATGTAGATTCAAAGTAGAACGGTTACATATTTTTAATGTCACAAGCCGCCACGTTGCCGAGACATCTCGTCGCAAGCAGAGGGTCACCGTCGCCCAGGGTCACCAAAAACACCACAGGCACCACCGATACTTGCCAAGCCAAGAAAGAAGAGAAACGCGTCCAGTCCTTTGGTGGTTATCTCAAACTGAAGAAAAAGGTTAACTGGGGTATCAAAAACTCAAAACTTGCTTTAATAAAGAAAGATAATAATAATAGTAATGAAAATATTAATTACCTTACAATAATAAGTATGTATAATATAAAACTGATCTTACTATGAACGATTATAGCATTTTCTAAATGTGGTGTTAGTTGTTACCATGTGCTTCAAAAGCTTCCTTCCTATGGAGTTGTAAGATCGAATTCTATCAAAAATATAATAAATAGCAAACTTTAAAAAATTAAAAAGGATGATTCTTAGAGAGTCCAAAGTCAATGGTAACTGTAGTGGTTCGTTTGGTGCCAATAATAAACTAATCGCTTTCACTACACGTCCTACTCGGTCGGCGTCCGGACAGAGAGTGCTCGGTAAGTAGTGGTGGGCGATTATGAGATATACTAATGGAATCATTCGATTATGAAGATGTCTCGAGATATCTCGATTATGACCGTTAGTAATTACTAATCGGTATCGCTACTAATTCGCTATACACTACATCTACCTTTTACAAAATAAGAAAAGAAACAAAATATTATCTCTACTTCTGACACAGTTATTTAACTTAAAATAAGTCGAACAGACTTATTCTTTATAATCAATAACAATTATCACATTATTCAACATAACCTGCAACATCTGTTTATGAACCTCGTTATAGTGGTTGTACCAACAGAATGTTCCAGACTTTTATCTGCATAAACCTTCCACTGTCCATCTACACATTTCAGGTGTACTAAATTTCTCTATTGTCCATTACCGTCGTTTTGCTGTTCTACATCATTCCCTTCCTTATTGATTACTGTGTGTGTCGTATTCTCCTTCGTCACATTTTCCACGTATACCATTTCTCCAACTTGAATAGTAGATTCCGTTGCATGTCTAGGTCTACTTATTCTTTCCCTTTCGCCTTCACGTTTGCATCTTTAATCCCCAACTTACTCGTATCTCTAAGTTGACAACTGTGATGAAAGTTGGATTAGATACATCTCTAAAGTTACTTCTCTGCGCTGTCGTTCAACAATTTTTTAGGCAAGCTGATAGTTATTATACATTTGACTGAGTCAGGTATAAATAAATCAAAACACTTTAATTTTAAGTAGTTAATTAACAACCACTGTTAACTTACACTCAATAATTACAGTATGAACCTTTCCCTTGGTACTATTACTTTGTGGTGTTTCTCTTGAAAAAGTATTAAAACCGAATAAAACAACTCATAGGCGTCACTTGGTGGCGCTAGTAAACGTATTGACGTTGATTTTAAATGTAAAGAACCCAGAGAAAAAACCAAATTATTGTCGTTCTGCAGTTGGTTCAACCAGCTGAATGTAAGGCATCTCACAAAGTGTGATTAAAATAGTTGAATACATCGTCGTGTTTTATTGGATTGACCCAGCATGTACATATACCAAAACTCTATTCAGTGTCTCACTGTCTTACTTTACTTTACTTTTTTTTTTATTTGGCAGCTAAAGAAGATTGCCATTTCCATTGCAAGTAAAGATATTAAATGAAAATACTACGATCTTCTGAGTCTGTAAGTGCTCATAGGCTTGGATGAATCGTATTTTTCAGAGCTTTCTGTGGATTGTTATCCACGAATTGTAAAGAAAAACATATAAAATAATAATTAAAAGGCGAGTCCGCCACCATGAACTCATAACTGCTAACTGTCGTTTGTCACACTTTAATCTGGCTCAAATATATGAACATCTACTAGTCTGTAACGAATCATTATAAAATACTAAATTGTCTATGACGAGGGTACGTGGATACGAGCCGTCATTGTACTTTTCATATTTATCTTGTACTTATCAATTGCAAAGAATGAATAAATAAGAATCTTCAATCCAAAATGAAGTTATGGAATATTAACACAATAGATTAATGGAATAAAATATACCATATCGAAAATCATTGTATTACTTTTATTCCTTACATAATTCTTGAATCCTGATTACATTATTATGTCTTTATTTGATATTTGTGATTAATATTTATTGAGGTGTTATCTGTTTTTTTATTTCACGTTATTCCACGGTTTCATATCGGTATAGCCGACAGTGTGGGAATAATCTCCATCAGACACCTTGAATGGGTGTCACATGAATCATATCCAACAGATATATTTGGCTTTCATTAATATTACCGTAACATAACGGCGAAATGCCTCCAATGACTTCCGGCATAGCAGTATTTCAATATATCCATTAGTTTGGCTTATTCCTCAGAATTCGAAATCGGTTCAATATTTTTTATAGTTTGGTTGATTATTTTATGTTCCACGTCACTTTATCCAGAACTTTGTTTTTATTTCTCTCACAACCAACTTTAAGAAATCGCGAACATTTTTGAATCAAATACATTCAAACTGTTTGTTTTCAACAAATACCAAAACTCACTTTTATTTATACAACAAGGTAATAAGTATATGACAGTAATAACAGGAACCTGTTGCTGGTAGTTTTGTACACAAGTACATTAAAATACTCCTTGAGAGCCTTGTAAATGTTTTTTCGCCCTTTGTGGGCCTTTTAGTACACATAGTACATTAGCTTGCTCCTTAAGAGCCTTGTGAAAGTTTGCATGCCTCTTGCCGGGTTTTCTGTACACAAAGTACATTGGCGTGCTCCATACGAGCCTTATAAACGTTTGCGTGCCCAATACGGATCTTGTACAATCTGTGTGAACCTTGATGTAGCTATCAATATCGTCGCTATGTAGCTATATGTCGTTATCAATATTACATTGAAATTGATATTGACTTTAGCAATAAAATAATTAATAAATTACTGCTTCAATATTACTACGTAATACAGGTAGTATAGTATAAAATTTTTCCACAATCATATGCATGTGATAGATATATTATAATGTATATATTTATCACACACTTCGAAGTTACTTTATAGGTTCTTTATTAAAATGATTTTATAGATGTGATCGTCAAATGGATTGTATTGCCATGACAAATAATATTTCTGTTGAACTGCTGACAAATAAGCAAAATGACATCTAAACTTATTTAGATAAATATTTTGTTTGGTTCATTGCAAAACGTTATTTGAATTATGAAAATAACAACCATATCGTTATACGTGGGGTAGATTCCCGATCGTTTCTTATCAAGTCATTCAAAGGGTAATGTGTTTTGCGTTTTTTATTAATTACCCACCAAATACATAAAAAACTTGTATATTATCTTATCTGGCTGATCCGATAGCGATAGCTTTATTTGAAATAAGAACCTCATATGAATTACTCTTCCATTTATTAGGACATATTTCTGATAGCCATAACATAGTTGTAATAAATTTATGGCTTATTTGAAATAGTTATAATACTTGAGGCATGCCTTTGTAAATGAGGTGAATTGCATGGCCTTCAATAGTAAGTATATTTGAATTATTTTTGATGCTTACAACCATATTCTGCACAAATCTGGCAGCACTTTCGTTGTTTATTTAAGTACACATGATTTGTTATACCCACGTATAAATAATGTTTTGATGTCATTTCCATAATCCTTCCTCTTCCATATTTCCTCTTGGGATATTTTAGGTACCGTTCCAATTTTCATTGAACTACCTCTTGGGATATAATTGTAGGTACCGTTCCGATTTTCACGAACTACCTCTTGGGATATTGTAGGTACCGTTCCGATTTTCACGAACTACCTCTTGGGATATTGTAGGCACCGTTCCGATTTTCATCGAACTACCTGTTTAGCCTTTATTCATGATTATATAATTATTATTTTTTCTTTACCATCATTATAGCTCACCAACGCAAAAAGATCATTTAGGTACATTGAAGTATTATTACTATTTAGCTACCGTTCGGTTACCCAAACTATCTCTGACATTTAATATTAACCTTATTGAGGTTGTCAAAATAGTAATACGTTTTAAAGATCATCATCATAATATGCACTGATCTGACTACGAGTATAAATTAATTAGTAATTTAAGCACTTTGCCATCAAAGGTATTATTAAAATTATAACTTGTGGGATAGACTTACTAAATGTGTCTTTATAATTGTATTTCCTTGGTCTTAAATAGTTACCCTGCAGGTTTTTTTATGTAATTATGATGATTAACTACGTAACATAATGCCCATCTAACTGTTGGCGCGTCTGTGCAGCAATAGTACCGTACGCAACCTAATTCAGGATTCCGTGTGTGTACATATACTAGACCAGTCTCGACTTACCTTCAAGTTGGGTGCTGATGACGATGTATTCTTCACGAGACTTACTTGTTTCAGCTTGTTTGTTTGTCCGAACTGTATCCAATACACATACACACACGATGACACGACCTTCGATAATAGTGGACTGTATGGAAGCGGTACGACGCGGTATAGAGAGAGTTTCCATGATGGTGGAAGATCAGCGACGCGGTTGAGCTCAGAGTGCAAGCGGTCAGCCCGATAGCCACGTATGGACTGGTTAACAACCGAACGCGCAGATTACCGCGTTATTAAATGTAGTTGAGGGTGAATTTAAGATTTCGCCTTACGGGCGCGGATACTAACCAAGTTAGATTATTTGCGAGTCTAATAGGCGCCTGCGCATCTTTGCCGGTCCGTGAGAACAATACAAGTTGCATTCCAATTGATATAAGCGGCCTACGATTAGATAAAATTTATAATCTAACCGATACAGTTATTCAAAATCGTTGTTTCTCACGGCACTTATATATTTTACTTTTATGCTGACAACAAAATGAGGCATTATATAATTACGTGACTAGACGTTTCTAGATTTTTTTAGGTACCAATCAATACTACAAGACCGGTTTTATATCGAAATAAATGCTACCGTAGCAGCCACTATTCATAGCTAGTTCGCTTACTAGATCATCTTCATTTCATTATTATAAATTTAGCAAATAAAAGTTTACATTAAAGTTAAATAATGACAGCAACACAATATTCGCAATAAAACGTAGTAATAAAATCGGTCATGTTTAGTGATTTACCTCTTAAGTTTCATTTTGTGATTTGTTTATTGGCACATACGTAAATTAGATCTTAGAGATTTTAGATCCTGGCAGGGTCGCCACTTGTAGTGGTTCGTTTGGTGCCAATAATAAACTAATCGCTTTCACTACACGTCCTACTCGGTCGGCGTCCGGACAGAGAGTGCTCGGTAAGTAGTGGTGGGCGATTATGAGATATACTAATGGAATCATTCGATTATGAAGATGTCTCGAGATATCTCGATTATGACCGTTAGTAATTACTAATCGGTATCGCTACTAATTCGCTATACACTACAGTAACAATGACCAATGACCAAAATAACTTCAACTCTTCGTTTAAAACAGTTTCTACAACATTGTATGAGATTTAACAATGAAAATGACCTCTAACTTGAGTGGAAAATCTAACATGCCATCCATCACGTATTGACTTCGTCAAATGTTACTTTGACGTTATTAGTATCTGTCACCTTTGGACACCATTACTGATAAACGATCACCCTTCGCCCACAGTGGTCAATACGGATGAGTGATTTGCACGTGATATCCAGTGGCTTCAGAGTTCAGCCAGTGGTTTCACAATTGTTATGTTAGCTGATAACTATCTTGTGCGAGACACTACTTAATTATATTATTGACAAATTTAACACGTGAAATCATAGTGTTACACATAAATTTTTATCAGTTACAAATAATAAACAAATATATTGTTGCATATGAGTGATATCATTAAAATATTAACAAAACTAAAGTATGCACAGTAAAAAAACCAGAAAGCGTGTCGGGTTATGCCCAGGGTTGGGTTCCGTGGTAAATTGATCGATTTTATAACTCATTAATTTGTTAACACGTAGCTGTGATAGTATTTCTTTTAAATTTATTATAATTATAATATTTTTTTAAAAGATATGCTGAGGAGTTTCTTTAGGCTTTTCTTCTCCTCCACGACAAAGCACCTTCCGAAAAGCCAAAAAATGACGTGCATAAGTGTATCAGTGATACCTATATGAATAAAATATTTTGACTTTGACTTTGACTTTTGAAAAAATAATACCGTGATTTTTTAATTTATTATAATTATAATAATATCGTGATTTTTTCACATGCTTAACCAATTATAACGTGCGAGGACTTGACTCTAACAAAAAGTGCTCGTGCTCGCCCTTAGAGTTTTGTAATGTCAGTCCGTACGTCCGCGGCTTAGCTCAGAAACAGAAAATTCAGTAAAAATGTTCAATTTTAAAGTTGGTATTTCAAACTTAAACACTACGTCTATTTTTTAGCTTTTACTTTGAAGAGAAACAAACATTTATTTACAACTACATTTATTTTGAAGAGAATACAGCGGCATAATTTGACATCTAGTGCAAAACTTACATATTAGCTGTGTGCATTATATGTGCTGAATAAATGAATTTAAAGACATAACTGCACCTTATCTAGAACTAGTTTCTTTATAGTAACTGATGGCAAACGGGACAGCCCATGATGTTTGGTCACTTCTACTGCCAATGCATAATAATATCTGTTACACCGAAGGCGTCACTGATGAGTTGCCAGCAAAGGAAAACGTTGAATTAACCAACATTCATCTGGTTAGCCTAGCGGTTAGAAAGTTGGACTCCCGAACGCGGGGGCCCGTGTTCAAATCCTGGCACGCGCTTCTATTTTTCAAATATTATGTGCGTATTATAAGTTAATTATCACTTGCTTCGGTGAAGGAAAACATCGTGAGGAAACCTGCACACCTGAGAATTCTCCATAAAATTCTCAAAGGTGCGTGAACTCTACCAATCCGCACTTGAACGGCGTGGTAGACCATGGCCTGTACCCCTTCATATTGTGAGAGGAGACCCCGAACCCAGCAGTGGGACAATTATGGGTTGTTGCTTTGCTTTTGCTTTTTTGCATCTGATTATAGGTTTGTATGTAGCGCTGTAGACCGGTGACTTGTGACGATCCTATAGCAACAGCGGGCGTGGTCGACAGTTGGATGGATGACCGCTAGTAAGTAAAAATAAGCGTGTAGGTACTACTTATGTACACGCGTGAGGAGTTATGTATACTTCTTTGGCATGAAAAAAAATCAAAAGAATAAAAAAATCAATATTAAAAAAACAATATAAAAAAACAATATACGAGTAATAAAAATAATAATAATCATTTTAATAATAATCAAAACGAGCGTTTTTAAAAACGCGCGTGACGTTTTTCATCACCGTCGTTTTTGTGTCACCGACCGTGTCACAAACCTTAAAATTTCACTATCATAATTTTTTCCATTTATTTCATAACGCGCCTAAAGGTATAACTTCAAAAAAATATCTTAGCGCTTCCGTGCAATTAAAGCCGTCGGTCCTGGTTGTTATCATCGCAGAGACGTTAAGCTATGTCGAAATTCTTCAGGTGGCACAAAAACTTAGATAGGTACCTACTACAAGGTTATTTATTATTGCTTTCCGGCCTAAACTCCTTATTTACTGCTGTAATTGAAATACACACCACAGATGATCTGGAAAAGGTTGGTAACTGGCCCGTTATAGGTCGCAAAGCTAATCTGATAATAATCTGGGCGACATAGGAATTAATATAATATGAGCCTAGCGTAAATCTACTCCAAAATTGCTTGTTTATTATACGGTAAACAATTATTGGATAACAAAATTTCGATTAAGTTTACGCTTAATTCTTTTGTAATGCAGTTTTTACCTCATATTAAACAGAATTTACAAAAATTTTATTTAGGTGATTATTATTATAGGTGGTGAAGCATTGGAATTTAAATTATTGAAATTGAAAACAGTACTTTACCTTCCCGAACTATGAACTATCGTCTATCTTTACACAAATAATAATATTATGTTGTGTAAATTATAACGTTAGGGTGAGAACAAACGAGCATATTTTTTGAGCTTTGCGTTGCGTTAAATGTTTACTCTGCATTCTGTTTTATACTAAAGTCCTGTTTGTACCACACCATTACCACACGGACATGCCAATTGAGTTTAGGCTTTAGTATGACACCGACTCATTTTACGCGACTCATAGCTCAAAAAATACGCTCATTGGGCATCAGCAGTCGGTCAAATGAGTCGAAAAATCCACTATCACTCTGACGCAGTAACATTAGAATATACTAATATTAGAATATACGAGGGTTAATTGATAAAATCCGAAACATCAATAAAAAAATTAAATAAAAAAAATTGTCAGTGTCATCTGTCACAATTAACTGAAATACACACCTAAAATAATCTTATTTTGTCAACCAGATTGTGACTACGAAATTTTGAAAGTAAATCAGCGTTTGGGTTCTATTGAAATGGAGAAAACAGAAATTCGAGCTGTCATTAAGTTTTACGTTATGAAAGGGAATACTGCAGCTCAAATTAAAAATAAGCTAGATGGTGTTTTAGGGGAATCTTCTCCGTCATTGAGCACTGTCCACACATGGGTAATCGATTTTAAATGTGGGCGACAGAGCTGTGAAAATGCTCACCGCTGTGGACGGCCAAAACTACGGAGTTGAAATCTTACCTATTGCTTTAGTTCTGATGACAATACATTTTTGTGATAAGCATCTGTGTGAGTATGAGCACCAGTGACAATACTACACACAGGTTTGGTTCCATCCGAGGGAAATCCTTATTGGTTAACAGCATAGTCTCAATTTTTTTCTTTAGTACCTACCTATCTACATTGATAGCCTAGTAAAAGCAGTGATAGCCTAGTAGTTAGAACGTTGATCTCTGGAACGCGGGGGCCCGGGTTCAAAACCTGGCACGCACCTCTAATTTTCAAATATTATGTGCGTATTACAAGTTAATTATCACTTGCTTCGGTGAAGGAAAACATCGTGAGGAAACCTGCGCACATCTAAAAGTTCTCCATAATGTTCTCAAAGGTGTGTGAAGTCTGTCAATCCGAACTTGGCCAGCGTGGTAGACTATGGCCTGTATCCCTCAAATTGTGAGAGGAGACCCCGAGCCCAGCAGTGGGACAATTATGGGTTGTTGCTTTGCTTTGCTTTTATCTACATTGACACGATAAAACTGAGTGTTTTGTTTTTAAACTATTAATTTAGAGCTTTGAGTCACATGAAATGAATCGCGAAATTCGGTTTCATACAACAACTCATTTTGCGTCACCCTATCCGCGTCTAAATGTATGGGAGCCCTAAGCAAATTCCTTATCAATAGGGATGTTGACACTAATTATAAATTAATATAAATGTATGTCCAAAGTATTAGTGGTAACATTTAAAGGCCTAAAATATGATTCACTCACTGAATCACCACTCAAGACTCCAGACGAAGAAACTCCTTAACGGTTGACAACACGGTCTCAATTTTTTCCTTTAGTTCTTTCAATGGCACTATAAAACCGTTTATTTAGTTTTTAAACTATTAACTTGTATATTTATACTATACATATAATACGAATTAGAAAGCTTGCAACTTTTCACAACTAACTTGCATTTCTCTAAGAACTATTGGATGTGCAAGTTTGATCAGTTCCCATACGCAAATTCTTTAAAGGACCATACACGAATAACAAAACTATTATATTTATAAGTCGCTACAATAATTTACTTTTGTAATTACAAATATATCTTACTTTGCAATACAAATTAAAAAATCATACTAATTCCACTAGTACCTATTATAATTGTGATTGTTTGTTACAATGTTTGTTACTCTTTCACGGTAGAACTCGGATTTTCATATTAGTAACGAAACTTTAAATCGCAGTGAGACGGTGACTGATCGCAGACTCAGAGGATGATAAACGAGCTATTACACAATTGATACATACAATATACTGGCGTTACGGTCAATTTAGCAATAATATGGTAATCTGTTTCGTCGTAACTAGCGCTTATAGTCTGGCGGCTTGTGTCGCTTATGATCGAACGATTTAAGAAACTGTGGACGTGGTCTGCAAATGTATTGGTGACCACCAGGGCCAATGATTCATAAACGCTTCCCTGTTTTGGAAAGCAACCCTGCTTTCCGTGCTAATCCGTCATTCTCGGACGTAAAAGTTCCAATCTCAGAAGCCTTCAGAGGCTTTAACACCTCCATCAATGGCCAGTTCAGTGAAGTGGATGCTCCAAGGTCTTCTCTTTGAGGAGAAACTAGTATACCTTTAGAATTTATATGCACGCCAAAAACATAAACGGATCGAGTAAAAGGACGATGAAATGCTTCCTTTTCTGATTTAAAAATTCAGATACATTAATGATTTTATGACACTGTATTAAATCATTAAAATTATTTTGAATATTCAGTTTTATGCAAATCAACAATGCCGCTCAATTTGAATGGTTTCAGTATACTTCGTCTGTAATATACAATTTACCGTATACACTTTACACTTCACAATAATGTATTAACATATTACCTTCATAATTATTAACCTTTTTGTTACCTCGTAAGTATTTAATGTTTCAAGATGGATTGAGTTATAAAATGCAAGTCTACGTTCAGTCGATTAAGGGCGTAAAACTTAGGTAAAGATATATTTATAAATATAATATTACGATAGAAGATAATAGGCTCTACATCCGTTCTAGTTGTTCCTAACTCGAGGTGCTTAATTCTGATCAAGGACAAGCTAAGAACCCTGATCTGATGGTCAAATCTGTAACAACCGACGTAAGTACAACCCCTGTCGATCCAGTAGCCTAGGTAGTGACTGCCTGCAAAGCGAGGGGTCCCGTGTTCGATTCCTGGGGCAAAAAATGTGGCAGATAAATATTTAATATTTGTATAAAAGTAATATTATATCTTATGTGTTGTCCATGCCACCCGCAACATAGGGAAACTACTGCGGGGGTATGAATGGGTAAGCATTTATTATTAATTTATTATCTTTGTCAAGTGTCGGATGAACACGGGCGCTTGTAAAATCCTAGTATGGTATCGGCCTTGTGTCAACATTGTTTTTGTTTATCGCGGTGCATCCGCATTGCGCAGTCCCGGATCTAGGAATTTTTCGAACCGGGGCAGAAACTTGATAGTGGCGCCCCTCTCTCCAGCTTTCGAGATAAATTACTTAAAAAACTCACAAATGTATAATAATTGGCATTTTTCGTGAATGGGACAATAAGAACCCTTTAATAAACTATGCTAGGCGCTTTGTGGAGCAAGTTTTTATTTTTAATCATGCTATAGTTTTTTTTAATTACTGAAAACATAGAAATTATACTCCATAGAAATTGAATTGTAAGAAACTGACGCGTTTTTTACAGCGTTACAAAAAATATAATATCAATTGCAGGTAACTTTTTGGTGGATGCTTAAATTTAACTTTAATCTCTGAATGATTGTTAAAAATATATTTGTATTATAATAATATCAATAGGTTTTGACGGAGTTTAGAACGAGCTCTCTTAATTGAATGCGATTACAAGTACCATATTACATGCTAATATGATACTTAAAAATTTAATGTCCATAATGTTATAAGTCGAGGGCTTCCAACTTTCAACACGTCTGAAGCCAACACCGAGCATCGTATCAGGTACCCATTATTAAAGAGATAAGAGGAACTACTCTAATTTAAGCTTGCAAGATTCGTCCCACGAAATAGCTGTTAATACCAGCTAAATAAAGTGTTTAAGTAATTTATTTATTTATTCTGGTCTCTTACTCATAGTCTGGCGGCTTGTGTCGCTTATGATCAAACGATTTAATAAACTGCACTACGTCCACATAATATGTATTATTTTACGCCCACATTTTCGGAAATTTATCTATTTGCGACGTCTCGTGGTAAATTTATAAAATAACGGATATCCATTCGTAAGATTCTAAACGGTTCGACCAATCACAGAAGAGCTTCTAATTTTACGCTTCTTTAAAATACGGAAAATAACACACTGCACTCTGATTGGTCGATGTTGACAGTGGCAATGCTTGTGTCCATAGACTTAGGTACAATCAGACTTGCCAAACTATAAACTATAAATCTATCAGTTTCGATTACCTACGTAACAGTATTTTTACTTTAAAAACCCTGTATTGTAGGTACCTATAATACAGGGTTACTTTTTACATAATATGCTACTGACCATGATCATGTTTTACGATATTAAAGAGAAAACAACTGAACTCAAATCGAAAGAAGGATAGGTTAGGTTATGGTTGTCTGATTTTATTTAGGAGAAAAATAGGAACCCTGCGAAGCATTCTCCATACCGACCCGTGGGCAGTCGTGGTTTGTGATGCTGTGACCCGGCTAATAGTCGGATTGAAAGGTTAATTTTGATAAGTTGACAGGGATAGATATATTCGGAAGCGGATTAACTAAAACATCGTTAATCACTAGGAAAAATCCCTGTCAAGAGTGAAAAAATACTAATGTGAGTTATGTAATGTCAGGAAAATACGCGTCAGGCACGAGAGATGATAGCTAGCATATTAGTTTACAAATCACACAAAAATGTTTGGTGTGTCTCGTCTGTAGAGAGACGAGACGTCAGAAAATGAGAATGAAGTGACTCATCTCACTTCGAGGCCAGGGAATCGAATTTAGTTGTTTTTTTTTTATATTTAATTCATTATTAGGTATATTTAATTCACTTGTAGTTTTGTACTGATGTTTCATGCAATCGTTTTCCGGTTTTTAACATAAATTAAGTAAATTATTAATATTAGTATTTTTAACATAAATATATGTAATTAAATTAAGTCTGCCTTTGTACCTATTATTATAAATGGTTGTAAAGTTCAAAAGTTTAAATAAATGTATGGCTAACATTATATTATATTTCACAAATAAATTATTGTAGATTAATATAATTATAAATATATGAATATTGTAGAATAATATAATTATAATTATTAATAATTATATTACCTAATTGAAGATGTACAAGCAAATAAAGTCATAATGACTTCTTACGTAAAAATTACTACTATATGGAATTACGAATCTTAATACAGACAACTTTGAATTCAAATATCTGACGTGTGTGTTAGAATTCCAAATTCAAACTTAAGTTTCGCAATTTTGTTCCATTTTTCCTATTTGATTTTGCTCAGACATTGCTTTATTCATGGTTATGAAAAAGTTGACTTACTTCAATAATACATTAAAATTGCTATTATTAATCGAACTAACCTATCAAAATTAAATTAATAGGTAATAACCTGGTTAAAACGTAACTATTTACTATGTGCTTAGTGCTAAAAATTATGACGTAGCTTATAATTATTGCCACTCTATGATTGCCACTTTATTAAATCCTTAATAATGTTATTAATTTTTAATTTTATAGTTAAAAGAGAAATAATAACATTCAATCAGCCAATTTAAATGTAAAGCTTAAACATATCTCACTCCTTATATATTCACGTGAAGGTCTTGAAATCCATTTCATGACCAGCTGTCATAAATTTGTATTGCTAATTCTTAAATTACAGCCACTATAATTGAGTGTTAGAATAGAATCAATTAATTTAAATTTTATAATAAAATGACAAAAATTTACTAGTTTCTGATTTATTCTTTATATTCACCCAACTACCTGCGTGCCAAATTTTAACGTTCTAGGTCGTCTGGAACTGGGTTTTAGTTTTGATCTATAGGTCAGTCAGTGATAAAAATGACGATTTTTGGACGTTAATATCTAAATAATCATTTGAGCTGTGTTTATGAAATTTAGAGCATATGTGTATTTCGCAAGTCTCAATAAATGAGCCAAATTTGACAGGTTTAAATGAAATAGTTTTTGAGTTATGAGGGGGTCAAAAGTCGCTCCAAATTGTTCGTGTAATATTACACACGGTGCTGCACGCCAGTTCTGTTTGCTAGAACTTGGCTTTACACGCTACCGCGTGTCTAGATCATATCACATGCTAATATGATACTTAAAAATTTAATGTCCATAATGTTATAAGTCGAGGGCTTCCAACTTCCAACATGTCTGGAGCCAACACCGAGCATAGTATCAGGTACCCATTATTAAAGAGATAAGAGGAAGTATTCGTCCCATGAAACAGCGGTTAATACCTACTAAATAAAGTGTTTAAAAATGTGAATGTTAAGTTCTTATACCTTCGTACCTCAAAATCTGTTAAAAATTTATTTTTAAAAGGCTATGAGTAATAATTATTTATCAAAAGATTTTGTTATTATTATAATACAATGACCAGGACACTGACATCTTCAAAGTTAGTTAAAGTTAGTTAGAAAGTAAAAGTTACCCAAAGACCCAAAATCACATAATGATTCAAGTAACAATAGATACGACACTCAGAGCGCCACCACACTTTGATATCGTATGTACGAGCTGAAATCTTATTGATAAAATACTTCATTATTCTACAGTTGTACTAAATTTTTTAATAATTCAGTTTCATGTCTTAACGGGTCTGCGTATGAATATTTATAATAAATACATGCCAATTTATTCAGTCTTCACTCGATAATCGATATTTATAAGGTGTGTGCAATTCCCGGGTATTATATTCGTACAGTGCCGCATCAAAAAAAATTATCTTTCCTTCGACCTTGAACTCTAAACAATAAACACAAATCGTTTCCTTTGCAGCATACAAATAATAAAATTTGTAGAATTAGCGACGCATTGCCAGTCAAAGGTGCGTCGAGTAAGCTAATCATTATAGTATATAATCGTCTATAACAGTTTTCTGGTTGCAGTCTTCCACGGCGTGGCGACCACAGCTGTGAGCCGACGTTTAGAACAAGTGACAGTATCGTCGTCTGCCGACAGTCAAACACAACCTTAGGTGGGTACGAATAGTTTGAATTAAATGCGCATTTTCAGTGTTTTTTTTATTACAATCAGAACGGAAGTGCATCGAATTTTAAATGAGTTTAAAACTTCGGGAGCGGTGAGTTTTAAGTGTGTGATTTTTGAAAGTGTTACGGATTTACGGTTATATTAAAATTCTCTTTATTGGATTTTAATAATATTCATCAATATTTACTTAAAGTTTTAGAAATGGAATGTAATGTTTAAATACTTGACATACATTTAATTATTAATTCACTGATAAAAATTTGAATTTTAATAAGGAGTTCAATGCATTTTCGATAATACTTTCTGTTTAGTATGAGTCCGTAAAAATTATTTTGTTGACATAGCGAATTTCATATTAAATTTTGAATTTCAATTTGCTACGCAAATTTTTGTAGAATTCCCTGCATCAAAGTTTATTAAACGCATAGACAACCTTCCTGCAGAATACAAAACATATTTTCTGAATACAAGCACAACAGTAGACGATCGCTACCAAATAGACTACAAATTAATGCGAAATTTACTCACATATTTTATAGCTCACTCTAAATAGGCTCGCTCTAAATAGGTAATTTACTACTTTGTAGTACATAATCAATATAACTATTTGGTAATTACCTCTTAATTGAATAATTAAACGTACATCATTATCATTACATCTGCATCCACGTTAAAAATAGCCATAACGTTTCGCAAGTAACGAGGTTAATTATGAATAATTCAATTTTTAATTACGAATTGTTATCGAAAAGAATTTTATTTACCTTAATCACATTATTAAGGCAAATTATTTTCGATATTATGTCATAAACAAGACGGAAACAAAATCGACTTAATGTCTTAAACAAGACGAAACGAAATGTCGCTGACTTCGTGTTGTTTTCTCTCGAGTTACTATCATTTCAACCCTCAAGTCTCTCAACTGGATTCGGGTCTCGCAATGAGAGAAGCAAAGGTCAAAGGCCACGCTGTACATCTGAGTATCGGAAGACCATTCGAAGATTGTGTTTATCTCCTTATTATGTTTTTAAAATCAAGCATAACCAGAAAAACAAGTGCATAAAACAGTTCCTTATAAAAATAGTTAAGTACTATGAAAATTTAGAAAAGCTAATGAGATTACATTGCTGTCGTGTTAAGCTCTCACGGTCTCAACCAAATATATTCAACATTTTTGTCCCATTTTTATAACTATAAGTTTAAGCCATGTTTCTTATTAGTACTTAATTCTTAATATTCTGTCTATCGTCTCTTTTCTTTCTAGCAGGCAACGCATCAATAATGCATAACTAAGACCACTTCCCGTCAAAACTGGCTCATATACATTTTAAAAAGTCACTTACCACCTACTCACCAAACTTCTACTCCACGCTTTTCTTCAAACTATCTTTCGATCGATTTCTCTCTCCTTTCTTCTCCTAACATGGAACTTATTCTTATGCTTCCTTTATACAAAATATCCTTACTACTCCAGCCGTACTTATATTTTACTAACTTTTGGCCGCAGCTTCGCACGCGGAAATTATGCTTATCATATTTATGGCCTATTTACCCCCTTGGGGGTTGAAAAATCCATCCTTGGTGGATGTCTACGTCATAAGAGGAATACGTATGCGAAATTTTAAGTTTCTAGCCCTAAGGGTTTGGCTTGTGCATTGACACATCAGTCAATCACTTTTGCCTTTTATATACCTAATACAATAGATAGAAGATAATTTTATCGGTGAAGAAAAACATTATAAGGACCTTTGCATATCGAGCAGTTATGAAAAATTCTTCTTGTAAATCAGTTGTAAAACAGTTGTCGCAATGAATCTTTTAAAAGAACATTGTATTACGAAGGGATAACGAGGGGTACGTACTTACGTATGTAGTAAATCTTTGTAATAAATAAGGCAGTATTATTAAGTCTCATGAATAGCGGCAATAAAACTTTGGAATGGTGTAACCTTTAAAAGGGTTAATGCCATAGCTAATTGAGTGCGCAAAGTGGGTTAAATTCAACCAGGAGTTGACAATTTTTTTACACTTTTAGTAGGCAGCCTATGTGATGATGATAAAAGGGATTTTTTCGAGCGTTGTAGAGACTTGTATTTATTTTGACGATAAGGAAACAAACATAATCATATAACCTTATAGGTACTACTTATACAGAGAACGCGAGAGCTTTAACACCTTTTCAATAATAAATGATAAAAAAATATTCACACGTAAATACTTCGTCTCGTCAGATATTCAGAGAGAATGTTAAGTGAATCGAAAGAAGCTTCAGTTCATAAGCTTGACGATTTCATCTTATGAATGGAATATAAATAGACACGACGTAAGCTCATGCGGAAAGTTTACATTTAATTTTCTTTATGACCATTTAAAAAATAAAAATATTTTGGGATATACTCGAGTGCTTAAATTCATTCTTACAGGTCGTGCTTTCACTTAATTTGACGATTATATGGAGGTTTTTTTATCTTACGATTAAATGTAGGGCTCTAGATAAACTTTTAAATTTCAATAAAAAAAATCAAAAAATTAATAAATGTCACAAATAAAAATATATAAATTTTTAATCTATATATTAATACGTGAAGGGAAAAACGCAATCAAATGATATGGCCGTTCACCTAAAATAATTTTTGGCAAGAAACAATGTCGTATGCCAAAAAAATAGCTTTTACTTATTTGATTTCTCCGCGACCGCGAATTTTGTTACTCAATTCTGTATGGTGTTACTCAATTCTGTATGGGCAATATTCGGTTTTAAGAGTGCACTACTATTATGTTACTTATATTTTCGACCTAGGGCGGTTGCGACCAAATATTTTGTTATTAAAATAAAGGAGACAAAACAAACTACCCAAACTCGGTATAGGGTAGCGTCGTTTTATTTTAGAGTTCCAT
This sequence comes from Thymelicus lineola, assembly GCA_963932265.1. NCBI lineage: Eukaryota > Metazoa > Arthropoda > Insecta > Lepidoptera > Hesperiidae > Thymelicus > Thymelicus lineola. The sequence goes on along the minus strand of OZ010690.1, from coordinate 6,387,076 downwards.
GACCTCTGTGCCATACATAATTAAATTTCATTGTCATCGGACGTAGAATGGATCAAATTTAACTTGCAGGGTTTGATTTTATATATCTGAGAGGTAAAACTAAATAAAAGCTATTATAAGGAGGAACTGAATTTTATACGTAACACACCATGTTCAACTCATTCAAGGACAACAAGAACCAGCTTTTCTCAAGTTTTTTCTTGATGCACGTACTTACTAATAAAATATCTTAATATGTAATTTCATGTTTTTGGACTTGGTTTAGGCTGTGTACAAACTGTGTCGAGTAGTTCACTACTTATTCTACTCCTCAAAATACTAATATACGAGTTTATTTTTGAAAACATGGTTTTGAAAATACGTGCTTTGTTTTTCTTTTAAGTACTGTTGTTAGGAAGTATTTGTTTCATGTTTGTAGGCGAAGATTTTGCCAAAGTTCATTAGGTTTTAATTTTTAAAAAATGTGTGCTTGTAAGGCGTCTACTTATTTGTTCTTAAATCACTCCTACATTGTTCCTACACGAATATTATATTCCTAAATATACTGATTAAATATTTCTGCATTGATATACAGGGTGTCCCAGCGCGAAGTGACCGCCCGGCGTCTATTGATTATGTGGACAAAACTATCGACAAAAACCATTAAAGTAAAGGTCTTATCGGTTTGGTTTATTTTTTATTAGCTTTTTAATTTTTTTGTAGAAAAACTTAACTTGTTGCACTATTTTCGAAATATTTTTTTTGTTTTTACATTTATTTTCATTCTGTTTTTTTAATTTACTAGCTGTTTTCATAGTTTATCTACTCAAGGTATAAAATCTACCTAAAATTAAATACAACATTTTTTAAAAAGAAATTAAGTGAAATTATTTTGAAAAAAATTACCCTTTTTATTGAATTTCACTAAAAAGTTAGAAAAATGCCCTATGAATATTATTATTTTATCATTTATTATTAAATAACATGATATTACCTACAAAATCTCATACAAATGTTTTTAGTTATCTCAGTCATTTACTGAACTACAAACTCTTGAAGTATGCACCACATTTTCAATAATAAGAAGAGTAGACTTTTAAAACCAGGCTAGTGGATCATTTAAGTATCTTACTATCAAAAATACCTTTTGCCCTTTGATAGAATAATTTTAAAGGTAACGAAACACTAAAAACAAATGGAAATTTAAATCATTTATTTAAAAAAAAACAGTAATTCATTCAAAACGTTTTTGAAACGACCGCCATTAGCATTAATACAGGCTAAGGCTCAAAATGATATCCTTTGAGTGGTTCTTTGTACTTCCAAGAGGTTCGCTCCTATTTTTGTAGCATTAGCATCAATACATTGTTTCTAATGAGACCTTGGAGGACCATGCTACTGGACTACCTCTCTCGCTTGATCTCCTGATTTAACGCCTCTTAATTATTATTTTTGGGGCCACATTAAACAAAAAGTGTATGCTGTGCCAATAGCTACGAGAGAACAATTGAAACAGAGGATTGATGCTGCTGCTATAAAAATAGGAGCGAACCTTTTGGAAGTGCAAAGAACCACTCAAAGGATGTCAATTTGAGCCTTAGCATGTATTAATACCAATGGCGGTCTTTTCAAAAACGTTATGAATGAATTACTGTTTTTTTTTAAATAAATGATTTAAATATCCATTTGTTTTTATTATTTCCTTACCTTTTAAATTATTCTAATAAAGGGAAAAAGGTATTTTTGATAGTAAGACACTTAAATAATCCACTAGCCTGGTTTTAAAAGTCTACTCTTCTTATTATCTAAGATGGGGTGCATACTTCAAGAGTTTGTAGTTCGGTAAATGACGGAGATAACTACAAACATGTTTATGAGATTTTGTAGGTAATATCATGTTATTTAATAATAAATGATAAAATAATAATATTCATTGGGCATTTTTCCAACTTTTTAGCGAAATTCAATAAAAAAGGGTAATTTTTTTCAAAAAAATTTCATTTAATTTCTTTTTAAAAAATGTCCTATTAAATTTTAGGTAGATTTTATACCTCGAATAGATAAACTATGGAAACAGCTAGTAAATAAAAAAAAAACAGAATAAAAATAAATGTAAGTTCCAAAAAAAAATTTGAAAATAGTGCAGCAAGTAAGATTTTTCTACAAAAAAACTAAAAAGCTAATAAAAATAAACCAAACCGATAAGACCTTTACTTTAATAGTTTTTGCCGATAGTTTTGTCCACATAATCAATAGACGCCGGGCGGTCACTTCGCGCTGGGACACCCTGTATAAACCAGAAAATAATGTTACTTTTTAACCGACTTCAAAAAAAGAGGAGGTTCTCAATTCCACTGTATTTTTTGTATGTTTGTTACCTCGGAACTTTGGACTGGGTGACCCGATTTTGATGATTATTTTTTTAATCGAAAGCTGGTGCTTGTCGTGTAGTTTCACATAAATTTGAGCGAGATTTGACAATGGCATCCATATCAAAAGCATATAAGTCTTAAATTTGCATTAAGTATGTGCGCGATAAATGGACGAATAACTCAATATCACGCCAACCGATTTCGATGATTCTTTTTTGTTGGATGTACTTCATTTGAAGTCGGTTATTTTTTTGTTAAAATTTTAGATTATGTAGTATCTAATACAACACTGTTATACGAGTATTATGAATTGCCCAATTAAACGAAATTAAACAAATGTTTCAAGATGTGTGTTATGTTATCAAATGAAATGTCCGAGTTTTAGTTCATTCGGTACAAATCATTGCAGTTTTTACAAATAAATGTGATTATGCAAAATATTTGTTTATATTACGTAGGTGTTTTAATATTTAAAACTATATTAATTAGAATACAAATTACAAAAGTATATTTCTTAACGTCATGTTTCAATCTTGAGAGAGACCAATGTAGCAACAAATGCAGTAACATCTCTGGAGTTTCATGGCAGATTTCATAATGCCTAAGTTGCCAGGGTTGTCTTCTTGTTGAAGAAGAGTGTGAATACAATAGCAAGAATCAGTACAGTTGCGTATTGGAGTGGTGAGCACCACACAGAGTTTTTATTTTTTCCATCCTAGATGGAAAACATACCACCTGATACATAACATCTGAGAGATAGAGAAAGTAATAATATTATTATGGAGGTATATCTAACTAAAAAAATTATACGCACTTAGAAAAACACTTTATTAGGTAGCTATAGAAATTGAATGCATAAATACATAAATACCAATTACCATCCTAATTAATATTTAGTTTTGATTTGAATTAAGGAGAAGTACTTTAATTTAATTAAATATTATTAACTTGTAACTGCCATTGCTTCGCTTCAACAAACATAATGCTTTAGTACCAAGTTTTTAGACAAAAACTATACATAGTATTCTTTTGACTGATATATATCTATAAAACTATGATATTATATCTATAAAACGAACTCTGAATATTTTCCTCAACTTGAAAAAAACAACCTAACCTTCTACTTACTCGCTACCCCTAGTTCTACTATTACTTACTTTACATAAGCAACGTGCTAGAATATAATCTTTAAAAAATATTTCAGGCTATCATCTCCCTAACAGGTGAAGTAAAAATTTTAATAGTAAAATTATTATTAGTTTGCAAAAACCATTTTACGATACAGGGGTCCGTTTACGAAATATTTGACATTAAAATGCAAATTAAAATTTATCAAAATTAAAGCAGAAATAATGGATGTCTATATTATTATTACTGTTATTATCTTCTTTTTATGACGGCTGCCTGGCTAGCTTATACTTCTAGCACTAGTTAGCTAAGCAATAAATATAGTCGTGTAAGGTCTGGGCGCTTTGAATTAACGGCTAGTATCTACTATTTTTTTCATCTGTCTTTTTCTTTTGCAAGTATATTTTACAAGTCAAATGCAGATCTTCTTAAATTTGTGTTTTCAATGGCTTACTCGTTTTTCACCATTTGTCAATCATTTACTTTTATTATATTTGTGTATTTTTTAAGCTCTGTTTTCAGTAGGAACTGAATTATTTTTGAGGGAAACCCGGATTTTGGAAAAAGTTACCAGGGATTTCATTGAAATTCAGTTAGAAAACTCAAAAACACCAATGCAAAACAAAATGTAAATGAGGTAAGTTGAAACAGGTTGTTTCAACATAAACCTCTAACCTCTAACCGTTGGGCTGGTTAAAATGAAACTTAGTATACAGTTAGTCCTTGTCCAGAACTAGAAAAAAGGGTAGATTTGATCCCAGTTGTATATTATTTTCTACTGGGATAATATTGATGTTTATATATGCTTGTGCTAATTATACAAAATGCTCTATCACAAACAGGCAAACATTAAACTCCTCTGTTTTGCTATTGGCAAGGTATCCAATTTCGCTGCACTGAACTAAAAGGTACTTTTTACACTTAATCCAAAATTTTAATAAAGTACTTTTACTTAAGCAAGCACTATTCGACGAAGTATAACATAATTTGATATGATTCAATGAAATATCTCCGATTAATACATTGCTTTAATTTACAAATACAAATAATCTTTATTGTTCACCAATTTCAATAAATTTATATCTTTTTGAATAAAAAAAAACAAAAAATTAGAAAACAATCGGCGATCTTATTGGAAGTAAAAATCTAATCAGCAATTTCTTTAAAAATTTACGTTTCATTTGCATACTGTGTACTGCTATATCCGTAGAGTTAAATGAGGTAAGTTGAAACATGTTGTTTCAATTCTCTTTATGTACAAATATCGGTCGCCATAACGGTTGAACTGACATAAATTCGTGACCAAACATAGTCATGCTAAATCTTTATTACAATTTAAATATTGTATTAATAGGGTATTTGACTAATTTTTAAAAATCATTTTAAATTATTCTTTATTACAAAAAAAACCCACTACATTGATATTTCTTAAAAAAACAACAGTATTGTTAATAAAAATCAATGTTAAAGTTTAGACTTCCAAATCCGCGCGAAAAACGCTGTTTCTATCATGGCGGCGGTCTACGACACGTGTGACGTCACACGCTAGTGTCTATACTAAGATTCTATAGAGGAAAGTTTTGATTTTTTGATAAACTCAAATCTACTGGACCGATTTCAAAAATTCTTTCACTAATATAAATCTCTTTTCTTCCTGAGTAACATAGGCTATATTTTATTTAAAAAATTGGTGTTTAATACGAAAACCTAAGCAAAGCGAGGAGCTAATACCTAACAAACACAATGCAGCTGACGTAATTTTCATAATTTAATTTTAGATTTATTTAATAGAATGGTGTAAATGATGTGTAGTGCCACAAAGTACAAATACGTCTTTAAGTAATCCACACGAAGCTTTTGTTAATAGGTTTTATTTAGCATGCCCTGTTTGTTTGGGTCAAATCTAGCAAACCTAATATGACCTACTTCCATATATCCTAAAGAGTTGAAACTTTACACATTGCTTTAGTTGTGATGACAATGTATTTTTGTGATAAGAATGACCTGATACTACACTCAGGTTTGGCTCCAGCCGAGGGAACTCCTTAATGATTAACAGCACAGTCCCAATTTTTTTCTTCAGTATCTACATTAAACAATACAAAACTATGTACATATTTATAATAAGTAGTTGTTTAAACTATTATTTATTGACGGCTGATAGGGAAGTGTGGAAGGGGAAACATATTGCGCCGACCCCAAATAAAATTGGGAAATGATGATGTTTAAACTATTATTTGTTTATGTTCCAACGGATCCAAATATACGAAAACTATGGTTAAAATTATCCCGAAGAGTATTTTGTCAAATATCTATAAATGTTTTTATGTATTGTGTTGTGTACCCTGTGCTATAAGTAATATGTAATTTTGAATAGCTATGCGCTATATCGTCTTTTTTATTAATATTTTTCGAAACAACATCTCTAAAGACGACGATTATATTGATTCATTACAACATAACGTGAAAAAGATTAAAAAACTTCTGTGATACATAATATTAATTATTTTTTATCAAACAAGATAGTATTCATAGGTTTACATTTCTTAATTTCGGAGCAAAATAATCAGCGTTATTCTTGATGAAAAATGAAACCATAAATGCTTCGATCTTAGATACCTAAGTAGGTTGCTGATATCAGCTTGCACAAAATTTGGCACCATTTTGAGACTTGAAAAATAATATTTATTCCAAAATTATTAAATAACTGCTTCCCAAACAACTCTTAAGTTAAGAAAATAATACCCAGAAAACTTAGAACGTGAATTGCAATGAGTGGACGAAGCCGTTTAATATAGCGTTACTTGCGTGTGACGTCATCAATGTTGTAACCAATCACAGGGCGTTTCGGTCACTGGCAAAATTTTCATAAATTACTGTATTTTAATTTCGTGTTATTTGCAAAAATATACGTGATTTGCTTGAAAATAAAGTGAAATATGTTTTTTAGTGCTACTATCTGATAGAATAATAACAATTTGTAGTATATTTTCAATGTTGTCAAATACCCTATTCTTAAATAAAATAATGAATAGAATAAAATAGTTACACTTAGAATAAAATAATGACAAAAACTTACTGTTATATATTTATTCATTTGATTCAATAGCGGCGTAAGCTTCAATCATGGCTCTTAGATGAATACCGAGCGGTCGCGGGAATAGTGGAAGGGTGAAATGTAGACTTTGCCAACTTGCTAATGTTTTTTGCTTCCAAAAATTTCGGTTATTTCAACTTACTTATCTTTTTTTCAACTCTCCTCAGTATCCCCTCAGTATCACAGTGTCGATAAACTTACAACTACGGAACCCTAAATTGTGTGACAAGCACGTCTTGGCCATTTTTATGGAGTGTTTTTTCTACTACGTAGGTATAATTTATTATTCTTTAACTACGAAATAAAGCGAAACGATAAAAAAAATTTCAAATAAACGTAGTCAAAACACGCAAAATGTACGTAGTTATTCTAGTTATCAACAGCTCTTCCTTTCCTGTGGAAATGTTTAAGTCGTATAAAATTTAAGTAAGACACTAGAATATTCTATTACAGTAATCAAAACTAATCGCATATATCTGCACTCGGCTAAATGACTGATGGCGTGGTACCTACGTGGTAAGAATAGCGAGATGAACCCGCGAACTGTCACCTCGTTTATCACAATAGCAATTGATCGCCGGCGATTGTACGCGGGATCACGCCACTCGAGGGCAAGATCGACCAAGATACACACACTATCATACACTATGACACACGTTATACATTACCGAATAATACTCACGTCATGAGCATTACAAAACAAGTTTAAAGTTGAAAAACTAAATACTAGTATTATATTGTATACCTAAATGTATATATAACAGAAGGAGGTATTCTATGGTGTTGGTTATGAAATGATATTCCTTTTACTTTGCACCATGATATATTTCCAGTTCTCTTAACGTTCACATCAATATTCCAAAGTACTTCAACACTACGCCATCAATAATAATCTGTCCTACAATAATGACAATTCCCTAATCTAAATATGACATGACATTTCTTATATGCCAGCCTCTGCATCAGACAAGCGCTGTAGAATAAAGAGGTCCGTCCCTGGACCTTCACCGGAGATTCATGGCCTCACCGATATATACATACATACCTATAGCTAAGGCAGAACTTTTTGACTGTTCTGTTAATCATTAACGTAGGTAGCGAAAGTCTGGAGCTAAACCTGAGTGTAGAATCAGAGCATGCTTATCACAATAAACATAAGTTTTATTTTTAAACTAGCTGACCCGGCAAACTTCGTATCGCATTTTTTTTTTCTAAAACTTTTTTCTAAAATAAAAGTAGCCTAAGTTACTCCTTGTTACATCAGCTATCTGCCAGTCAAAGTCCCGTCAAAATCTGTCGAGCCATTTCAGAGATTAGCCGAAACAGACAGACAGACAAAAATTGTAAAAAAAATTGTTTTGGTCCCGTGTATATATCCAAATGCACTTAGTAAAAAGCGGTTATTACAAACAGACATTCCCATTTTATTTATTTATATAGAAGATGTGCTGAGGAGTTTCTTTATGGCTTTTCTTCTCCTCCATGACAAAGCACCTTTCCGAAATCTGATAGATTAAAAAAAATCTAATAGTAAAAAGTAGGATGATACTATGATATGATATTATTTAATAGATATGTATATTTAAAAATATTTCGGTAATGTATTGTCATTAAAACTAAAGCAATGTGTCAAATTTTATTTTTTTATGATGAAAGGAAATAAGCAGGATTAAGGTCCACACCAATACACCTAAATAAAACCATTAAAAATCCTAATTAAAACCCCATTTTAAAATCTAATACCCATATGGTTTGAATTAAATTGCTAATGTCGGTTTTTTTTGAAGCATCTACTTCACAGTGGTAGAAAGAAAATTACAATTTTTTCTTTTTATTCGTTCATAGACATCACTACTATAAATACTTTTTAACGCGTCTTGTTTTTGGTAAAGGAAATTGTCGCTGGCAGTTGAAAATTTTAAAAAAGTAACTGTTTTGCGAGGTGGATTATCGAGTATCTATTGGTGCTTTCTTTGTACGTGAGACAGCATGATACTATGAGTATGGCCAATAGAAAAATGTAATAACAGTCAGTTATTGGGGTACTGAAATCGTATCATTCGGTGTTTAATTGTATGTTTAAGAAAATAAGTATCACTCGCTTCAGTGAAGGAACACATAGTGGGAAACTAGATGTGGGTTCTCCATAATGTTGAAGTCTGCACATCTGCACTTAGCATGAGCTTTTTTACCCTCATACTACAATAATACAATACAATGTTTATGTATGTATTTCGACGGCGCAGGGTGTACGGTAAAACTCAAAAGAGTTTATGTTTACACCCAATTCATATGTTTACTTATTATGTTACTTTATTGTCAATGAAATAAATAAATAATAATAATACCATAAATGTGTATTTTTATAAATTTAGGCGATGTATCTTTTCTTTATTTAATAAGTCCATCTCTGAGTTTTTGCACCTATTGCCCAATTTGAATATAATATGTATAATTGTCAAAGGTCACGTTTCCGTATTAGCTATTACAAATTCTTGTGTAGGTACTAGGTACCAACATTTATTTGTTGAAATATTTATAAACTTTTTGATTTCAAGTCTTTCAATTTGGAAATTAGAACATTAGGAATTAACATAGAATTAGCCTGATTTCTAAGTCAGTAACAAAATTTAAGGTAATGTAGTAAAATATTTATAATGTAAGAGTTTTGTAAATGTTGATTAACCTTCGTTAAGTGTTCCATTAATTCCTGTGACGAAATATGTAAATCATTTGACTTTAACTTACCCTAATGGATGCCATAAACGATCATGTGTACTCAACGTTCACTGTGTGTACTTGATCAAGCGTCAAGCGGACTTGACGCAGCATCCAGTATACTTGATCGTGTATGGCCACGGTAAGCTATCTGGCCATATAGTTATCTCATGCACACTGGATGACGTGTCAAGTCAAACTGCAGACTTAACAAGTACACTTGATCGTATATGGCATCCACATAATGTTACTACAATGGTTAAATATAGTAGAAAACAAGTGAAGGAGTAAATAATAAAAGTGTAGAACATTAATGACCTATGGAGTTTCTTGTCAACTTTTCTCCCGTCTGGAAAGTAATTATAACGATGTATATTCTGGTTTTAGAAGTAGGTAGATACTTATAATTTTTTCATATTATCCTAACTAATCTGTTATTTATAGTCATTAATGTTTCTAGTTTGAAGTTGTTAAGGTGACAATGATTAGTTTTTAAACTGTACTAACTATTGCAAGTGCACAAAAAATATAATTATGATTATTACTACGAACTTAATAAAAAAAAGACTCTTAACGATAAAAGTTAAGCATTATGAAAATGAACGCACCACATAATTAGAAAACCGAGAAATCTACCAATTACACACGGCATTATATTATTGTTTTTATTTCACTGCATTTTTAATTAAATCAATTTTATTTCATTTATACAATTCCTTATCTATAATTGTAAATTTGTCAAGCTAAACGGATAAGATAACGAGATTTTTCTTGCTTTATGAAATATATTGTTACTTTTACTTTCAACATTTTTTTACGTTTATATTCAACTATTAAATAAATACCTAATTAATTAGTAGAAATTATTATAATTAATCGACACACAATATAACTATCATTATTTTCAGAGGTTTTTTATTACCATAATTTGCTGTACCGTGAAACGTTTACCTAACTTTAAATGAGGTAAAAATTCAAATATTGATTCCAATGTCAAAATGACATATCTTATTCATATACCTATTATCCTTAATTCGTTTCATAAACAGCCCGTCTGACGTAACAGCAGAAAATTATCTTTAATCATTTATACTGTTGGCTTATTCATTTCATCTGCAATTGTTTTTTGTTAGCCGCTCAACTCATCGGTAATTATAACCCATGTATATTTTATCTTATTATATTATTAAGTGAATGTATCTATCTTCCTGGTTGTGTTTATGAAGTGAACTTATAGTTAACCACGTTAATATATGGGTGTAAAGTTCAAGATGAGTTCCTATTGTGCAGTTTTTCTACATTATAATATTGATCTCGGCAGTTTAGTTTTTCTTCGTGTATCTTTGTATTGATGTGGAATGTATACCGATTTATTTTTAACCGACTTCCAAAAAAAGAGGTTCTCAATTCGACTGTATTTTTTTCGTGTTACCTCATATTTTTTTACTGGGTGGTACCGAATACGTTGATGATGTTCCATTTGATTACTCGTCGATATAATATATCGACAAAAAAGAAACCGACGCACAGTGGGACGAAAATAGGGGTTTCATAGACTTAGGATTTTTATGTTAAAATTTGTTTGTTTCTTGTCGCAAATTGACGTAGAACCGTTTTAGAAGCCACAACGTTATCATATTTATGCACCACAGGCGACTATAACACGAAAAAAATTTTTTTAAATTAAATTTGTATGGAACACAACAGAAAAACCGATTTTATTCAAGACTGTGGAGAGTGCCCCTAATTCCCTCTGGTACGATTTTTGCCACTATTTTTCTCTATTTTTTGACATATCGCACGTTGCGCGCACTCGATAGACTTTGGGTGAAAAAAAATGAAATATATTTTTTTATTTTTTTTCACATTGTGCACGTTATTTTCTATGCTTAAGGGCCTTCAAGGCCCTATTTGGTACTTGACACGTTGTCTAAAACGAGCTACTGCAATGCCTAACCTATTTAATAACAGTTTACCGACTAACCTGCCCTTGCATAATAGGTTACATGGTTATTTAATCAGTTACTAATGACGATCCCTGTGTTCATCAATTTAATCAATGAGCTCGACTTAATGTTGTCAATACTCGGCTCATTATTGTTACTATTTTAATTATTGCACCTACTTATCAACCTATCCCCTAATAGTCCCAGTCCCATTATGATGGGTATAACAAGTATAAATACAGGGAGCACTGTATATTTACTTTAGTTAAATTTTAACTAATCTCTGTAAAACTGTGCCAGTATTAATTGTGAATATGGAAACTTCTATTTTAAAAACAAATTTGGACCTATATTTGATACTGAAGCAATCTGGAAAGCTTGGAAACTATTTAAGAATGTTTGAGACTATTCAGTCTCAGTTAAGTCTAAGTTTGTCAGAAGAAGATACAGACATTCTCCAGGAATTCTGTCGAAGATTTAGCCAGTCTGTATTGAAGAAATGGAAGTTGGTGAAATTTAACACGGACTATTTCCGAAAACATTACGCAGATTGGTTGGAATAGAACATTGAATGGCCAATTTGCGTACGTAAAATCTACGGCCACAGTGGTCTTTTACTGGACTTCAAGTAACGAGTGAACCCGGTTCTTGTCTACCTTCTAAAAGTGCATCAGTTGGAACACCAATTTTCAACTCTAAGTCCACGTAAACCTTTTACAGATATTGGAACGAAACAAGATACGAAGGATTGAAAATTTACAATATCAAGACCGAGAAGGCTTTGAATTGGCGTATGCCATTTGCTAAATTTAAACAAGAAGGTAAAGATAATTTGGCAGCAGCAATAGGTATTCTTTTAAAAAACCAAAAGAGGCTTATAACATTGTTCAACAGACAAAAGGAACGAAGAAGTTTACACTTACTCCTGCGAAAGCACTCGGCATATTAATATCACTTAAATCATCTAGTAGTGGCAGTATATGACTTTGAGGGAATTTACTCTTCGTGAAGATATCATAGATAGATATCCTTCGTATTACAAAGTCTAACAAGCTAAGTTGGATTGTTACCCTCCAAAATAAGCAATAATGATAACAGACGTAATTGCCAAAGTGTCTCTTCAAGCACTTTTAGATATTACTGCTGCTAGAATCATACAAAGTTAACCACAAGAAACTAAAGGCAAGTGTATGATTTTGATTTCAAAGTGGGTATAAACAAAAGATCGAAGGGGAAAAAAGCAGCGGTGACAGAGATTAATCAGTTTTTATGACAACTTTAGTTCCACTAAAACTTACTGTTGCGGAAGAAGTCATATGGGAAAACCCGGGACCCTGTTCGGCGTATTGCCGTCCAATACAGTTCCCCTTCTTAAAGAGTCTAAAGTTCTAGTGCAAGAACAGTTGGCCAAAATGGAAGACGAAATGAGGAGCCTTAAAGTTACCCAATACGACAATAACCAAATCACTCATAGTCACAATGACCACGATCGATGGGGAGGTATGCACCTATCTTTCAGATGCTAAATCTCCTGCAACTTGTTATTTGTGCTTGGCAAAACCTTCCGAAATGAATGAATTGGAGACAGCTTCGCAAAGACGTGCAAACTGATCTCTACATATTTGAATTATCTTCTCTGTACGCTCGTATCAATTGTGTGGAATGGCTGCTTCATATTTCATACAGACTATATTTGAAAACTTTGTCAACTCGTATAAGAGGAGAAAACCAGCTTATATTAGAGGCAAAGAAAAAGGAAGTTCAATCTAAATTCCGGGAAGAATTAGGTTTGCTGGTCGATAAAGCAAAACAAGGATCAGGAGCAACAAACGATGGGAACACAGCAAGAATTTTGTTTTTTGAGTTTTCAAAAAAACTGCTGCCATTATTGGCTTAGATGAAGAGCTCATACGAAGATTTGCAGTAATTTTACAAGTGATAGCATCGGGCGAAATTATTGACAGAAAAATTCAAAGAATATACTCGAAAAACTACGGAAAGGTATATCGAGCTGTACAATTGGTACTATAATGACAGCAACGGTACATAAGATCCTTATGCATGGTGCTGACATAGACAATGTAGCAATTGTACCCATCGGAAAACTTTCCGAAGAAGCCTCAGAAGCTAGAAATAAAGATTTCCGCAGATACAGGGAGTTTCATTCTCGGAAGTCTAGCAGAGTTAATACTAACCAAGATCTTTTGAACATGATCCTTCTTTCATCTGACCCATTAATTTCTTCCACTAGACATGTACTCGATTCAGCTCAAAGGAAGTTAAGCCCTAGGACTTTTAAAACTTTGTACAGAACATATTGAAATAGAATTTTTCGATGTAGTTAACATTGATCCTCAAACAGATAGCGATTCAGAATACGAAATGGATGGGTAGTTGTATCAATGTGTTTATTTTTTTTTCTAACATAGTTACTTGTGTTGTTACTACGGTCCTTAGCTTTTATATCTTAAGATTTTAGAAATGAACTTTTTGGGACCAACTTTAAATAACCATACATAATTTAGCTTGTTGTAGTAATTTACCTAGTGAGTAACTTGTAGATTATATACATTAAGTCGAGCTCATTGATTAAATTGATGAACACAGGGATCGTCATTAGTAACTGATTAAATAACCATGTAACCTATTATACAAGGGCAGGTTAGTCGGTAAACTGTTATTAAATAGGTTAGGCATTGCAGTAGCTCGTTTTAGACAACGTGTCAAGTACCAAATAGGGCCTTGAAGGCCCTTAAGCATAGAAAATAACGTGCACAATGTGAAAAAAAATAAAAAAATAAATTTCATTTTTTTTCACCCAAAGTCTATCGAGTGCGCGCAACGTGCGATATGTCGAAAAATAGAGAAAAATAGTGGCAATAATCGTACCAGAGGGAATTAGGGGCACTCTCCTCAGTCTCGAATAAAATCGGTTTTTCTGTTGTGTTCCATACAAATTTAATTAAAAAAAATTTTTTTCGCGTTATAGTCGCCTGCGGTGCATAAATATGATAATATTGTGGCTTCTAAAAAGGTTCTACGTCAGTTTGCGACAAGAAACAAACAAATTTTAACATAAAAATCCTAAGTCTATGAAACCCGATTTTCGTCCCACTGTGCGACGCCGCGACGTCAATTATTGACGTCGGTTGTTTTTTGTTAAAATAGAATTTTGTTAAATTAGAAAGGCGCATTGTAATATTTGTAATACAATGTAAAAAATAGACAATACAATTAATATAATTTATTTTATAATTGTATAATTTTTCTTGCAAACTTTTACTTAACTTGCTTTGTTCATTACTTTATTAGTATGTATGGTCAAATCATGTTGAATTAGAACTACGCTGAAATTTCACAAATTGATTTGTTTCCGATGACATTGACAATGCATTTATGATAATGGTGACCTGATACTACGTTTAGGGCTGGCTAACGAGGGAACTCCTCAGCGGCCAAGAGCACAAGCATGAAATTTTAAAAGCTTGTTTTTATTAGTATTTTTAAAGTATGTATTAATTTTATTTATGCCCTGCTATTTGTTGTTTTAGACCATGCCTCCCCAAGGGCAACAATCACCAGCATGGGTGTTAGACGAGACGGATTCTAACAAGGACGACATAACGATAGTGCCGCCATCTGCTGAGAAAAGGAAATGGAAGATAGTGTGGCGAAATGTAATCCTGTTTGCCATGCTTCACCTCGGCGCAGTTTACGGATGCTGTCTTTTCTTTTCTAAGGCTATGTGGGCAACAAAGTTATTCGGTAAGATACTCGTATTTACCTAAATCTGATTTGTATGGTTGTTTGCTGCTCATGAAACTTTTCATGAAATTCAGACTTTGAGCACTGACTAGGTTACAATAAAAAGGATTTATAATAATTTATAAAAATGTGACCATTTCTGTCCACAGCGGTATTTTTATATCTGTGCTCGGGGCTAGGGATCACCGCTGGTGCGCACAGGCTTTGGGCACACAAGTCTTACAAAGCTCGTCTGCCATTGCGTTTGCTGCTCACTTTGTTCAACACCATTGCGTTCCAGGTAAGAGCGCTAATTTGTGTTTCTATAATGTAATTTGAACAGGCTGATTAAGTCAACTCTTTCTTGAATCATAAGAGCGGTCAATTGACCTCTGTCTGCTCGTAGTCGCTCTATTTGTTGTTGTCAGAAGTGCTTGAGATTTGAAATACAACGTTAAAATGCCTTCGTGTATTATTATAGTGTGATTGATGTAGTGCATAAAATTTTGCTCAAAATTTTCTTATCAAATTAGGCGACGATACTAAACGAAGATTAGAAGACTGAAAGAAAAATAGGCTATAATTTTATTATGATATTATAGTCTTTCACCGCTGAGGGATCGTTCACACGTCAAAATGAAATGTTTGAAAAAAACATAAAAAATTGTCACATAGAAATACTCGAGCAAATCAGTTATTCGGAGGGGATGTTCAGGGAACCATGAAGAAGCTCTCATTCAAATGGCTGACGATTTAGATGTGACGCAAGCTCGTGGTGGAATTTAAAAATATTGTTTAAATACTGTTTAAATACTCGAGGGCGTCAGTTTACTAAACAGAGGATTCTGCTTTATGTCATTCTAGGGCCGACCCTTAATCTGACGATTATATTATGGAGGAGTTCTCTTAATCCGATGATTTAAAACCTTTTTATAAATAGATACCTACTGAGTAAATCATAAAATTCCCTCTCGTCTTTTATTTCATTTGCTTTAAGCAAAAATAAAATAAAATCAATAATAAAAACACAAAAATTATCTGTAGTTGCGTAAATCATTGGGTCCTTGTAATATGCAATATATGTGAATAAGAAAATTGCAATACATACTTACGTAAAATTAAAGAAAGAAGTACTCATAAATGAATTTCAAAAAACTTATTGTAATAGATTGCAAGAATAAGATAATTACAATCTTTGACAGATAAGTGAGTGTGATATTGTTTACTCACAATTTCATCCTCGTATTTGCTGTGTTGCCTACTACCTATTAGGTTCCTTTTTAACGTGATAACGTTTATAAAGACGATGAGCCTGAAAGGCATTCACGAAAACCGAGTAACGGCCGGAGTAACGTCACGGAAGCGCGCGCAGCATTAGAGAGAGAGGCACGCTAGACCGGCCGTCTCTCTCCCACTCAAGCGTAATCGGTCCGCTTGGAAGGCATTTTTCATTTCATTTTTATTTTATTTTACAATCTTTTGAAAAGAAATGATTTCTCGTAGCTCGTACGTATTATTATTATATGAAAACGAAAATCTACAATAGCGTCATCTCTGTTTATAGGTATGAACTACTTGAAAGAACTTTACACAGTACATCGACTCGGACTTTAGTTGTAGTCAAGAAAATCACAGATGTCGCGCAGCTCCTGATATTTAAAACGATTTAAACCAAATTTTCAACTCAAATATGTTTAAAATCGTATAGTTAGTATGAAATTTAATATTATAATCTAGCTAGATACGCGGGTCGCGGTGGCGCGTCAAGCCATGTTCAAGCTGACACAACTGGCGAGTAGCACCGCGGCTCCGTGCGTAGGGCTTCCATTACGTTCTTACATTACATTATTTATATCATAAATTATTCTTCTACGAAATAGACGTTATCACGTAAAACCATTGTCCGTAAACCGACTTTACAGACAACCAATTTTTTTAAGTAAAAGTAGTCTTAAAATATATTTTATCTTTTAGGATAGCAATTTCTCGCTCTTATGTTCTTTTTCTTTATTTGGTTCCTGCACTATATTGCCGAGAGATGGACGGACGAAGGACAGTTCTCCTAATATTTATTTTAATTATCTATAACAACATCGCCTCAATTTCTTAATTCTCAAATATGTAATATGTTTCGTCATATATTGAAACTAAATATAAAATTGCGCAAATATTTACTTATCAATATACTGAGTAATTTACGATAAAAACTTGTACCTAATTGTTACTATTTGTTAAATATCCTAATCTCGAAGCAAAGCTCGCGTAAACATTTAATTACTAAAGGTTTTACACAATACTACAATCTAAAAACACCCATATTAAGAAGAAATTAAAATACTCATATGAAACCTCAGAAACATTTTTCCGTATCGAATCTATTATCCGTATCAAAATTTTTCCGGAAGGCAAACTAAATTTTTATTACACATCAATGATGTTATAAGTAAAAAAGAGGTAGATATGTCACTAGCTCGCCGAAGGTGATCATAAGAGCGGTCAAGTGACCTCTGTCTGCTCGTAGTCGCTCTGTTATTACAAGACAATAGGCAGTTTTGTTGTTGTCAGAAGTGCTTGAGATTTGAAATACAACATTAAAATGCCTTCGTGTATTATTATAGTGTGATTGATGTAGTGAAACAAAAGATAAACGAATGTGTGTTGTGGCTCTTTTCGGAATAGATTTTTTGGTTGATTTGTAAGGGCATGACGTATCTATAGTGTTTTAAACATAATTGATTACACATACAAAATATATCACTCGTCTTCTACTCGTGTCCTGTCGACACGTTATTTTCCATCGCATCCTAACGCATACGTCTTTTAAAGGTTATCGTAACGCTATAGAAAGTTAAGGTTAATGGTTAACGATTGCTTATCAATAAAATTTTATTTAAAACAGATATTGTATTCATAGCGGAAAATTCTGTTAAGATAAACTTTGATCCATTACAAGCTGACGTACCGTATTAACGGATGACTTTTCCGTCTTAACATTGATAATGACTTTATATTTTCATAATTATGTATGTGCATTGAGTACCTACCTATACTTCGTTTTTACGACGAGTACTGTAAATAAACTAACACTCCCTTTTTAGGGTTCCGAAATAAAATCGGAACGTCATGTCCGTCCGTCCGTCCGTCTCTCCGTCCGTCTGTTCGAAGCAAAACGCCGAGACCCTTATTGCTGGACAGCTGTAAAATGGCATGGATATACATTATACATGTTTATTAAAACTCTAGAATCGTAGAATAAAATATTGAATTTTTTCTCATGGTACCTCCCCTACAAGAAACGTGAGGAGCAATTTTTTATTCGTCGCGTACCCTATACTGTGGGGTATTGTTGAAAAGATCTTTCAAAAATATTATCCAATCCACTGGGTCAAATTGACATATGATTAATATTTACAGTTTAATCAGTTTTTGACGAAAAAGGAATATTGTCGTGATAAACCGATTCTGATGTGAATCATTGGTATTTTCAAGTCTCTATCACTATTAAGTACCTCGGCAATATTATTTCACAAAGAGACTAGAGAGAGAGTTTCTATCAATTTGGTCCAATGGATAAGTGATTCGACTATAAAGACCGCTAGGGCCAACAGCAATCGTCCGAACAACAGTTTCAAAATAAACCTTGGAACCCAATAATAGACATGATAATGAAGAATTGGGCAACAAGGTCGGCAGTATTATCACATGATAAGCATGTTACCGGCACATTAATGATTCAACCGCTCTGAACTTTAACCTGAATAACTTATCGATAAACTGTTACCTCTACAGTCGGCCCAGCACCAAATTAAATATCACGTAAATTATAATATCGTATCGTGATAGTCGTGTGATCGGTGACTTTCATCCAGTTATCGACTCGTTATCCGGAAACGTAAACATCACAACTCGTGAATGTGACCTCCACAAAAAACGGGTATTATCTCTCGTTACAAATTTACAAACATTATTCACATTATCTTGTCCCAAAAGTATCGGGTCTCAGTGACGGCTGGTATCTTAACATCACCCTTCTAATATTACAAATGTGACACTTTATTTCTCTCATCCAAAATCTATGGAACAGATTTTCATGAAATATTCTAGCACACAGGTAGACTTTAGACCATGATCTAGAATAACTTATAGGGTACTAGTTATCCTGGAAAACGCTAGTTATTTATTACCTTATCCCAAGAGTATTAGGTCTTCTTTCGTTGATCGTTCATATCTTACATCATATTGTAAGATATTTACCTATTTAGTCTTTAATTGGTAACTTTTAATCTTTCGTTATCAGGATGCCGTGCTTGACTGGGCACGTGATCACCGCATGCACCACAAATACTCCGAGACTGACGCTGACCCTCACAACGCCACCCGAGGGTTTTTCTTCTCCCACGTCGGATGGCTCTTGGTCAGGAAACACCCAGAGATAAAAGCTAGGGGCCATACCATCGATATGAGCGACCTCTGGGCTGATCCTGTACTGCGGTTTCAGAAAAAGTAAGATAAGAAATTATTTATATGCATATTTTTATTTTTAGTATTTATTATTGATAAATATAGATATGGATGATGTTCTTCAGGATAGCTTTTTCTCCTACTCTTCTTACATTTGCAGCTTTGACAGTGCGGTTACTTACCACCTTATAATTTTGCATGACCAGCAGGGCTATTCTGTGTTGTAACTCGACAGCGGAATCCGCGTTGAGTTTCAAAATTGAAGTTACAGTTCGAGAGTCACTTCACTTCGCAAGTGCTTACTAGATGACTGGACAATGACATATTTATTTATCTCGATCATCGAATTACGTCACCGTCGAAGCTCGTGTCCAGTTGTCAAACGAAAAGTCAATCAAAAGCTATCGAGTTCTCGAGTAAACTAAAGATTTAAAACTGTTTCAAATAATCTTGTACATTTTTTGGGCAAAGAACTACGTGTCTTTATATCAAAAGGATACAATATTTTACCGATTCGTTTATTCATACCGAGGCCATCTTTAGTCGTTTGACGTTCGAGTTTGAGACTCACTTCACTTCGCAAGTGCGTACTAGATAATTAGAGAATGACATATCAAGATCTCGGACTCGAACTTCAATTTTGAAACTCATTGCGGATTCCGCTGTCGAGTTACAAAACAGAATAGCCTTGCTGATCTCCTACATATTTTCTGATTACCGTGGCAATTTTAATGTTGCCCACATAAATGCTCAGGATGTTTATGCTCATTATTCAGATCTTCTGGCTTCTTTTAATACTGCATATGGGTAAGGCCGTAATTGTCAAATGTATCACAAAAGTTACACAAAAATTTTTATGTTACCGTTTCAAAAATGTCAACGATAGTCTGTTTGTTCGTTTGTTGGTTATAAACATCAGAAGTAAATAATATGAAAAATAAATGGAAATTCCAAACAATTATGTTCGCGAAGTTAAATCAAGACTAGAGAGAGAATACAAAGCTTATATTCTTATTTATTGTTAGTCGTCTATACCACAGAACATCTAATAAATTAGTTAGGTGTTCTGTGGTCTATACTGTCTCGCTGGAAATCTAACCCAGAAATAGAAATAGAAATAGTCTTTATTGTTTCTGTTGGTACACATATGATGCTCGTCGAATGGCGGTCAAGTATGATAACCATTGTAACACTTGTTTTTTTTACTGTTACAGACATTACTTGATCCTGATGCCTCTATGTTGCTTCATTTTGCCGTCATACATACCAACTCTGTGGGGAGAGTCACTATGGAACGCATACTTCGTGTGTGCTATCTTCCGTTACGTATATGTCTTAAACGTCACTTGGCTTGTGAACTCAGCTGCTCACAAATGGGGAGCGAAGCCCTACGACAAGAACATAAACCCAGTAGAAACAAAGCCAGTCTCCTTAGTCGTATTAGGAGAGGGCTTCCACAACTACCACCACGTATTCCCATGGGATTACAAGACCGCCGAATTGGGAAATTACTCATTGAACTTGTCGAAGCTGTTCATCGACACCATGGCTAAGATCGGTTGGGCTTATGACCTGAAGACCGTGTCGGCTGACGTCATCGAGAAACGCGTCAAGAGAACAGGAGACGGCACCCACAATGAATGGGGCGGTCCCCAAGTTTCTGAGGCAACTGAAGCCGACGCCATTAAAACCGACTGAGTTCCTAAACCTCCACCAAATAGTATGTAAATTATTATTGTGATAAAGTAGTAGTCATATCAATATGGCCACGAAAAACGGGCGTAGTTTTTAATGTGAAGTGTAGTAGTGCGAAGTATTTGGATGTTGACACAGAAGACATAATAGTTTAATACATAAATGTAATGTTAATTTTAATGTATTTAATTCTCGAAGTTTTAAGGAAAACTTCTGTATTTAATTTGCTTTGGTAAGCATTCAGTTAGATGAAACAATTAAAATTATTAAAATTTCATTGCTGTTTTTGTTTTACACGCTCATTCGTTGTGTAAATCTTATCTCACAATTAAATTTAAATTAAGTTGGTCAAATTAAGTCAGTATGTCCGGTTACATAATTGTAATTATGTCTACATAAAACATAATTAGGTACTTATCATGCTATTTTTATTTTCCCATGTTCATAGTAGTTTTTTTTTCATTGCTAGGCCCCTAGGTTTTTCTAGTCTAATGCATTCAAATGTTAATTGATCGGCAATCAGTACGACATTACAGAATTATGATGTCTCTAGAAAAGAAAACTGCTTCAGTCTTATAGGCATTACTCTTATTCCCAAGTTAGGTATTTTAAAAAGTATACTGAATTATCTGAAAAACTAAATCTAGTTTTTTGCATCAAAAATTTTGTACTTAATTAATAGATACTAAGTATTTAAAAAATATGTATTTCCACTCAAATTAATAAGTAAGTTTTACGAGTAATGAGCAAGTTTTACGTTATTTATATCAGTAATTTATCAACACATTTAATTAATCTAACAACTTATTACTTAATAATGTTTAGGATACTTTTTAATGTTTAGGCAACTTATTAATGTTTAGGATACTTTTCATACCGGAAAATGGAACTGTATCCACGGGATATCATATAAAAGTTACTAGCCGTTAAGTGAAGAAGGTAGCAAACAAGTTTTGACCGCTTCTCCCTTTTTTGTTTTTTTTATGCGTACAATTAGGAAAACTGATTTCTACAAGTTAAAATTAGGGCAAACGTGAAATTGTACCCTCCATATACAATGTGGGGTCTGACACATTCCGGCCTAATGAAATATGTTAACTTTTTTAATAACCTTCACACGTTAAACTTGCTGTATTACACACTTCATAATTTATGTTACAGAACACTTGCCATATTACTGAAAAAGAAAATGCCGGTCATCATCTACTAGCGATAGCAATTCAATAAAACGTCGAAAATAAAAACATCGATCAAAAACGTAATAATAATTAAACTTACGATTTATAGTAAGGATACGCAAAAGTAAGCAACTAATGAAAACAACCAGAGATAAACTTCCAGATAACCTTAGGGTAAGGAGTTAAAAGAGAAACGTAAGTGAATAACGGAACAATAAGTAACTTTAAACGCAGTAATAAGTAACTTTATGATAAACTGGGTAAGGCCAAATTACAGCTGAACGATAGCAAGAAGTAGGGTAGATAGGTACTTAAATTGTGGAAGAGAATAAGGAAGAAGGAAACGAAGGCTTTATTTTGCTGGAGTTGCCTCAATTATAACATACCTATTCTAATAATGGCCATAGTGTTTTGCTGTGCAAGAGACGAATGTATGTAAAGTGCCTCAAGGTTTTAAAAACCCCTTGTCATACGAGACATAATCTAAATACGTGTTTTTTTTTTAATTCAGACTTTGAAATCAGACACAGGCTTTAAAATGGCTTATCGATGCAACTTTGTACTTTTATGGAAAAGTGATTTTCGTGAAAAAATTCGTCCATTTGATTATAAGTTTATAACTATGAAAATTTAGATTTTATTTAACGGCTGCAAATAATTTTCATCTATTATAATAATGTGCTAAAATGCTTGATTCATATAGATGCGAAATAAATGATTAACTAAGTGTTTAACATTCTCTATCTCAGTACTAATAAATGGGTTCCGGGATACACCACTAGTGCAGGACGTAACTTTTTATCCATCTAGTATTGCGAGGGTTAAATATCTAGTAAAAATGAATTACAATTTTATTTTTCGGCTTCAGATGCTATTTATAAACATAAGGCGTAGTCTGGCGCAGGGTTTCTGTAGCGAAGCCACAGTTTCTGGCATTCAATAAAATAAATGGATAGACTTAGACGTGTGAAAAACCCGAGTTTTGTTACGGTTTAGATTTGGTAAGTCTGGTAACCTGTTTTTTAAAGAACAAAGTTTATCCGAGCCGTCGTCAAAACTATTTTCTTAACTTTCATTATGACTTGGAAACATAGTTCTTCCAACTATGTTCTTGCTTCGTAAAACACCATTATGAGAAGGAGAGGCACTCAAAGTTGGCGGAGCCTCTAAATTTTGTACGATACTTATAATAAATGCTTAATTACTATTAATATAATAAAGTATTATGTAAATATACTCGTAGCATGGACTAATCAAATAATTAGTGTTAAAGTGCTATTTATTACTGCAGTGTAAGGCACCTTGAGGCAAAAGTTATATTAGTATTAAAGTCTGTGATTTTTGTGATAAGTTATTTTATGGAAAGTACAGGACCTACATAAAATAACTGAAAAATTGTCGTTTTATTGGGCTGATCCCAAAATAAAACCCACGAACCTCAAAAACCCACTAACCGAGAACAAATAGGTAGGTATTTATTTGTCACATAAATATCTGCCGTGGCACCCTAAAACCCTTGACACCTCGTGGCACAAGAAGGGTCACCATCATTAGAGCTAGGGGTCGTTAAATAATAATCTCATCAAAAACATGAATGTGAAATGAGAGCCATGTTCAAAAAAAAGAATTGAGATCTAAATAGGTGACAAGTTCTGTGTAGAAAAGCCTAAAATTTTAGTCACAAAAACATGTAATTAAAGCTCTACATTTGACTTAGTTTACGAGTTATGAGGGGGTCAAAAGTGGCTCCAAATGGTTCGTGTAATATTACATACGGTGCTGCTCGCCAGTTTTGTTAGTTTGAACACATGGCTTGACACGCTGCCGTGTGTCTAGATATACATACATACATTATGACGTAACATATCGGTATTACGATACCGATCACCACCGTCAGACAATACGTTGTCTCCGTATCTTCCGTGTCACGTGATATTCTTCATAATATGTCAAATAAATATCCCTTTAAACCGAGTATAGAGATGAACGATAAGATACGTTATTGAATAGTAGTAATAATACATAATTGCAAACATATGCAAGCTGAGTTTTTGAGAGAATTTGTTGCAATTCATATTAGTTACTTCGATAAGCCTATGTTAATATTTTTACAATATTCAAGTATATTCATTACTTTAAGTTTAATGTTATAAAACCCTTGACAAAATTAATTATGATTGGGAAAACATACATAATAATATGAATGTAGTTAAACGCATATATACAAATGATGTTATTAGTGTGTAGAGCAATTTCAATTACGGGTGACTTGGCTATGATCTATGGTTGCCGTCAATTTGAGCACTTGTTCGGCAACACTCAATTAGATTGGTATACAGGGTGTTCTTTACTAAGAGAGAAAAATGATTACGATATAAAAGGCCATATAGAGCAATCATTTTTAAAATTACTCTTTACTTTCAATATCCATAAAGTTATGTTATGTTGAAATTAGAGCAAATTATTATCGAAAATATTTCAATTTAGTAATCGCTTTGCTTTGAGAATCAAAGGTAAAATCAATTAAACTGTCATAAATGATGTTGATAATACTTGTGATTTTTAACCGACTTCAAAAAAAGGAGGTGTTTTTTATGTTTGTTACCTCAGAACTTTCGACTGGGTAGGTGAACCCATATTCATGATTGTTTTTTAATCAAAAGCTGCTGGTGCTTGTCATGTAGTCCCACTTAAAGAGCGAGATCTGACAATGGGATCCATGAGAAAACCATAACCATAAACCAAATTTAAGACTTGTCTTAAATTTGCATTATGTATGAGCGATGGACGAATAACTCAATATAACGCCAATCGATTTCGATGATTCTTTTTTTATTGTTATTGAAAAGGATGTAACTTCATTTGAAGCCGGCTTTTTTTGTTAAAATTTTAGATTATTTTTAAATAATTAGCAAGTGGGTAAAATCTAATCAGAAAATTTTACACCGTTATTCGTATCAGAAACATTTACACAAAAAGTCAAGTCATATATTTTACATTTGCACTGATAACTCACGCAAAGTAATAACAAAATACTAACTGCCTTTTTCAGTAGTCTGTCTATACTTAACCTCTGGATAAGTTAAATGACAGCTAACGTAACTAATGTTGCGATTTTTTGTTCTGATCCAAAGATAATGGACAGATAGAATATTGAAGACGGCCGTTAAACTTTCCTGAATAATAAAAATGATGATACCTTTAGGTCCTAGCTTCTAATTGATATAGAGCCAGAGGTAAATCGAAACAACGTAACCATCTATATTGTATTTACCTGTATCTCCAAAACATTAGGCACTCATTACAAAATTGATAGTCATTAACATAAATGCCATTTTATGATCAACAACAAAACAACACCCTGTAGTCCAACGGGAGGCTTTTATTCATTCTACTAATACTACTACTGAACTCCATTACCCCGCGAGGGTTTGACCGATCACTCGCGTTTGTAAAATGTCCGCGGTAATAAAAAATAGTACAAATATGTTAAACGTAAATTGCAGTGATTCTGATAACATCGTAAACATTTTCTTCTACGAAAAAGGCTTTCTTTCCGATAGTATCGCGTTAAAAGATAGGTCTGGGGTGTTCGAGATTGCTATGTCAGTATTTTTCGTGGTGTCCATGCTACTAAGTGTTGTGGGAAACGTTTGCACTTGCGCTGTAATTATTCGGGATCGCTCAATGAGAACCCCAACTAATTATTACCTATTCAACTTAGCGATAGCTGATCTAACAACTGCCATGTTTATCCCCATTGAAATAACAGTCCTCTGGATTCCGGATCTGTTTGGTAAAATAACTGGACACATCGTTTTCCTATTCTGGGATCTCCTGTGCAATTGTAGCGTATTAACGATCCTGGCGTTAACCATAGAACGATATATTGTGATTTCAAAACCATTTCTACGACATACGTTCGTATTAAGTTCGCGCGTGATGAAAATTCTGGCTGCCAATTGGACGATAGCTGCTTCGTTTTGTGTACTTAACGTATTTTACATTTATAACATCGAAGAACACACAAAGGTATATATTTATTTCAATTCGCAACCGAGTGGGCACGTGGTTCTGTTGATGGCGGCTGAAGTAATAATCTTCTTCATATTTCCAATGCTGGTAATAACGATGCTTTACGCCCTGATAACGCTGAAATTGAAAACCAAGCAATCGTTAAGACACAGTCCGACGTTCGCTAAACAAAACAGAAGCAAGGCTATTAAAATGTTGGGTTTGTACAAACATTTCCTTTTAACCCTATAATTATTATTCCTTACATTTGTGGTAATATAAATTGGACATTGTATTTTATTCGTTTGGGCTCTGGCTTCTAAGAGGGTTAAGATCTATGTTATCTTAGTAAATCAAATAAACCTCATCACGAGAGGAGACCGTAATCCAGAAGAAAAACTCATGCTTTGGACACCTACACTACAAACATGACTGTCATATATACAGCTTACTTGATAAAAAACAAAACTGCCCTTTGTAGTCCAACGGGAGGCTTCATAACTAATACTACTGTTTGTAAAATGTAATTACATACTATTTGTACTATTTGTTTGTTATTGTTTTGTGTTTTGTCGCATTTTGTACTAATTAACAGTCTTTAACTTTTTAACAGCTTAACAAGCAAAAATAATTTCGAAGTCTTTATTTCTATATAAATTAAGATTGTATGTTTTGAAAAAAAAATCGATTATCGAAACGAGAAATAACTAAAAGCAATTAAATGGTGCATGTGTCAGACGTCACAATGCTGGTTTTGGTCGTTTCTAATTCTATGTGACAATAATGAGAAGGAGGTCGACTACATGATATAGTCCACCACGCTGGACATGTGCAGATTGGCAGACATTCCTTTGCAAAAATTATGTTAAATATAAACTCTGAACTCTGAAGTGACAATCTCAAAGTGGTAATTAATTTCCTTTACGCACAGTGTATTGCCATTGATCAGATTCGGCTCCGAGACGTGGTACATTATTATTGGCCTAATCCACAAGCCGACATAACTCAGACAATAAGCCGGCCTGAGTCTGCGAGAGAATACAAGGCTACCATTATTACAACCAGTAATCAGAAGTAACAAGGTTCTAAATATCGAGGTTTTCACCATTATAATTTATATTGCTTGAATAATAAGGTTATCCTATTACAGTGCACTAGCATGGCATAGGTTAGCATGGCTAACATATCTATAGGTACTATTTACGAAATAAAATGTACGAAAAGCTCAAGTTTTTCTTTTTGTGATAAATCCTTTTTAATCCAAGTTTTCTTTTAACATTGTATTCTATTTTCAAAATATAAAGGATAAAATGATTACCTTCCGTTATCATTAAATATAATGATATCGCGGATTTATTTTTAGAACTTTTGGAGAGCACAATATTTTCGTGTGACTTTAAATATTCACGCATGGAGGCTTTCATTCCATCATGAGCGACGTTATTTTAGACTTAGTTAATGGACTGAAAGCATCATGTCCGTAGCCTTTAATACATACAAATACATAAGACCTACAGACATTATATATAACCTTTCCATTTAGAGTAATGTACCTTTCAAATGATAACTTACCATCATAAATAACTAAAAGCCGAGAAAAAATATCTGTCACGTAAAAGTATGCTTCGGCGGAATTCAATTCGACAAGATTTCACTCTCTCTCTCTCTCTCTCTCTCTGGCTCACTCTCTAGCTGGGAGGGCCATTACTGTAAAAGGAATTAAAAAAATGGTTATGCTACATTTGTACTACAATAATGATTCTCACAATATCCTTATGTTAATAGCTGGTTTATTTACCAAGATGGAAAGTGACATCTACCATCCAACAGTGCTATCACTGACGGTCCAAAAAGCTTATATTTATTTATATTCAGCTTATCAAATCCTTTCATTTCAGCGGCCATAGCTGCGTCATTCTTCTTTTGCTGGTCGCCATACTGCATCCTTCGTATAATGGCTATTGTACCTAAACTAAGACAGAAAGACTACATCAATGTAAGTATTTAAGACCAAGTTTTGTACATTAACTTGATTGGAAAGGCTTTAGTATGTAATGTGTAACGGTACGAAGAACTCTAACGGTCATTTGAACTTCTTGAAACTTTTGAGGTAGTTACAAACTTGTGAAAATCGTAACAACAGTTTTTCCAACAATTCTGAGTGCACATTGGGGATTTTCATTGTTCTTTGGGAAAATCACCAGCTAGATACTTGAAAAGGATAGGATACATTACAGAGTATGCGCAGGAATGACACAATTTAATTCCCCCTTCAGACCTTCTAATATGTGGACGCATGGTGGATATCCATTCCTTCGCTGTCAACATCCCTCCAATAGGGACGACGCGCTTTGCTTCGTCTCTAGTTTTCGCCTCCAGTTGTGACTAGGGTAGTAGAGATCTTATCAAAAACATAAATGTGAAATGAGAGCCATGTTTAAAAAAAAAGAATTGAGATCTAAATGGGTGGCACCCATTTTTCTGTGTAATAATGGTTCTGTGTAGAAAAGCCTAAAATTTTAGTCACAAGAATATGTAATTCAAGCTCTACATTTGATTCTCTACAACGACAAGCTCTACATTTCAATATTATATTTGTCTAATTATCTTCGTTAAGTCTGTTATGTTGATGTAATACCTATGTTACTTTTCTAAAATTTGGTTCGTTGGTTGCTAACTAATGAAAACTAGGAAAGTCAAATGTAAAGCTTGAATTACATGTTCTGTGACTAAAATTTTAGGCTTTTCTACACAGAACTTGGTGAACACACGGTGCTGCTCGCCAGTTCTGTTAGCTTGAACATGGCTTGACACGCTACCGCGTGTCTAGATTTACCTGCCCGGCTTGGTACCACCCCCATTCTAAGAATGAAGGGGAGGCCAAGGGGGTTACCCACTTGATTTTTGGGCGTTATCGCTATCCACAGACCACAACGATTTTTCATTTAATGATCCGTCTCGTTTGTATGTAGTAGTAGAGTAGGTATTAATGTATTATAAAATATTTTACTTCATCATTACTGTTTTTTTCTTCCAGTATTGGCAGATCTTCGGCTACTTAAACTGCATTAACAGTTACGCATCGACTGCAGTGAATCCGATTCTCTATAGTCTCATGTCTCGAAAATTTAGAGGTGCATTCAAGGTAAGAATAGAAGCACAACCTTACCCAAAAGATACAGACAGGACACGGGACTCTATTGCTAAGATCTCGTTGTCCATTCGTCCGTTATTTGATATAGATATATTTTGTTTTTTTACGTAATTAGCCGACAATTACCTGATATAAGTGATTAGACTATAAACATAACAGACGGTAAACACAGCAAAAAAGGTAACCGATGCGTTTTAACTTGCAGGCTAAGCAAATTTCTTACTAGTGATATAACTGAAGCACGTAAAATACATTTCGCGGTTGTTTTAGCAGGATGATGGTACAGAGAACAGTTTTCAGAAGGAACCTGATGCCACGATATAATAAGGCAAAGTAAGCCATAGAAACGGTCATTAACGGTCGTATCACTTGACTTGATTGAGTTTGAGCGTAATTGATACGGCTTGAGTTACGCAATACTATAATGATCTAACTTCAATCAAGAAGGTATTCATGCTATATACAAGGGGTCCAATCTTTGCGAAGAATAAATCATAGACTTGTTTTCTAATAAAATAGTAAGATTGTTCTTAACTAATAAAACTTTCAACAGGAACTTCTGAAAGGGCGCAATATAGCCAGCCAACGACCGAGTCCTGGACTTCGCATCAATATCAGCTCCAATAAAAAACATGAAGTAACAAGTTTAAAGTTAAATCAACTTCATAATAGCAATTTCAGCTTTGATTAGAATTATGAAATATTAAGAAGTATTAAAAATTGAAAGCAAAGAAACAACCTATAACCGTCCCAATGTTGGGCTCGGGGGTCTCCTCTCACAATGTGAGGGGTACGGTTATTAAAAAGAAAGCGCTATTAGACACAATAATTTGACACACGTAATCATTGAATGCCTAACTAATCCTTGCTACTATTGTAATAATTATTTTTAAAATACATAATTCAAATTATTATTTCAATATAAAGTAGTACCAAGATTTTAGACGAGTCTTATTGGTTTAACAAATAGACTATACCTAGAATATGTCAGCACGTTACGGAACAATAAATGTATTATTTTATGGAAACAAAACAGTACATCCTCTGCTCTAGTCAGGAATCAAACCTGGAATCCATCGCTTTGTCTATAATTAGACTTAATTTTAAAGTTAAACATATCGTCACTATTATTGTTAACAATAACAATTTCATGTATTTTTACCGGACTGCGCCAGAAGGAGGGTTATATTTTTCGAGTGTACATAGTCAATAGTCATTTATTCATATGAAAAATACACGTCACACATGGAAAATACACGTAACGAGAGAGTGAATCCTAGCTTCCCACAACACAGGGAATCCTAGTGTGGGAGCTAGTGGCCACTGAAAGATTGTAACAATGGTTGCTGAATAAATCATTTTTCATTTTTTTTTCATGTATTTATATTTTTTGGCACACTCTGTAACTTGAACGGCTTATCGATTTCAGCTTGAGAGGTGCCGTTAAATTCATCATAACTGGGAAAGTGAAATTGGGTTTATCAAAATGAAAGAAAATGGCCGATTTTTAGGGCAATAATGTCTGCAATTTTTTTTCTCAAAACCTATCGAGTGTCAAATTTTAATAAACACTGAAAAATCTGATAGGGCAACACTCTTTTATCTGTTGTAGGGTAAGTTGGGGCAAGGTTTGACAGACAAAAAGAATACAAATATTACTGCAAATGTCATTTAATACAATGTTATATTGTTCTCCACCTTACTCTTTTACAGAGAAGTGTTACCTTAGCTGATTTTTGGTGTTTAACTCCTTTAGAATCGATTTTCATATTTAAACCCGGATGTATGAGGAGTAAAATCAAACTGTATCCGTTAGGTTATGCGTTATGTGCGATATGCGTTATGTTTGTATTTTGTAACACAGAATCTATTATTGTAAATTTGTGTAAATAAAAACGTCACGTTAAATTAAATACTTAATTTATTAATATAAATAAATGTATCAAGCATGCTTTCAGAAATTTAACGCGTTTATTTTGCCTCATTTACTAATCTATATATTTTATAATCGTTTGTAAGGAGTAAACTCCAGTCTTGCGTTGAAGCTGATATAATCCGCGCGCGACGAAAATGGTATGGGGCCTTGTCAAAGTAAATCGAAAATGACAGTTCTCAAGTAGCGTTAGCAAAAAAGTGCTGAATGACATAATTATTTTTTAGTAATATCTAGTATTAATTATAAATTAATTATTTCTGCGATCTATCATAGGCTTATGAAAATACATAAAAATGTTTCATGATTGTAATCAATTTAATAAAATGTTTAGGTACATTATTTTACAGTTATTCTAACTCTTCAATGCCACTCATATTTGTTTCATGAGAATCATCATCAGAGCTTTCGTCATCTTTAGAGCTTTCACTTTCGTCAGAAGTATCGCCTTCTGAAGTGTATACATTGTGAGGTTCAGTTTTTGATGACAACTTTAGACTCAATCACTCAAAGGAAGCTGTCAAATGTCTTAGAAATATCGCTACACCTGACTAAATTCGACAGCCTCAATTTTAGTACAATATCATTTTTGCTACGACTGGCCGACGAGACGTGCGCGCTTTAGTTCCAAAAGGTCGCATCCCATTCTTATCGCGCGCGGATTATACACACATTTTTTTAATTTTATTACAATTGACATGTCTTCACATTTATCCGACAAAGGCGAAAAACTATACATTGAATCTTATTATCAGTTTGCTAGTATGGCCACCATAGCAATAAATTCCCAATTTGATGCTTATTTTTATATTATTACTGGCTGACTCGGCAAACGTTGTTTTGGCAAAAATTTTCTGGGTAGGGACACCCTAATCACTTAGCGGTATCAAATATACTTTACTACTTATTGTCACATCTACCAAATATACAAAAAAAAATCATTAAAATCGGTCGCGAGTCGATTCAGAGGTGTTCAACCACAAACACATTATGTCAAAATATATTATGTCTCTTTATATGCATTTTGAAATAAATTTAATCTGTGCAACTGTGGAACCATTTGCTCCACACCCCGCCGCCCACTGAAAACAGCGCCACGTGGAACTTAATCTAAAGAAGTTATTGGAACATTAATTGTTAGCGCAACACGATTCTTGTTATTGTTAAATGCTCCAAAATGACATCATATATTGATATATATTGATGCCATACTACTGCCACTGAAGCTACTGCTATGAAGCAATATGTTTCAAAATAACTACAACTTTGAGATTGATAGGTACACAGAACATTTAATAATTAGTAGGTACATTCCTATTGATTAATCACTTTGGTTAATAGCTTAACTTCAGGATTTCTACATACTCATGCATGCATGAATTACACATGCAAATAAATATAAAGCAATTAGTTATATTCATTTGAAAATATTGTAATGAAAATTCGAAAAAAAAGTAGGCTCTGACTATTATTAATATTAGTGTAGGACTGATTACACATACACTTGCATTTATACATGCAAGTGGAACACAATTTCATCTTATTCTCTATTAAATATCTCACAAGCCGTAGAAATATAAAATCCTAAAAATCGTTTCAAACTTTTCATTTCCCATCATGAAACATTTTTGGTGTTCAAGTTTCTAGCAATCAACTTCTTAGCAATTAAGATCAAGAAAGTAAATTAAATATGAAAAATAGGTACTCATTTATGTTGTACCTGCTTCTACTTGAATAATAAACGTGGGCTGCGATGACGTTCATATATTTTATTGCCAGTTCTTTTCTGATAATTTCCAGGATAGAAGCATAAGAAAAATTCCTGTTAGAGAAAATTTTACTGTGATTTTCTTTGAATAAAGCACTTCATAAAGAACACTCTTTTTTATAAAGCTTTATTGAATAGTAGGTGCTTATTCTTAGTACATAATATTTTTCAAGAAATCATTTTTATTGTACCAGATATCTACTTGACGGATAACCCTGAAAAACAATAGACGCGCTGACTGCTGAGAGAAGAGTACCGGGATCTATTCCAAGCTTGGACAGTTATTAATGACGGAGGGTGCTCATGGTAGGACTTCGCGTAACAATTACTATTATTCAATATTATTATTATGTCTTTAATATGTCTATACTCTTGTCTTTATATTTCCCTGTAACCTGCCTGGTTAGCTCATCTACCAACCTGTTGTTCTTTCTTGTCAAATCCGTGAAGCCGAAGGTGTCACCGATGTCCATAGGCGACGATGACCTCTTATCATGGCTACCTGGTCTATTCGTTTGTTAATTATTAACAATTTATATAATATACAAAAACGCTACGCACTCCGCCCCACATTAGAATTTCCTGTGTCATGGGAGCCATGGACAACACACTAACTCAAGAACACACGTAGACTGAGATCAGAAATTCAAGCTTTTTAGTGGGGCCTCATATTCATTTATTTATTTCTATTTTTATTGAATCCAAACATATTTGTTACCAGTGTAAGCTCTTTTGAACGTCTCCTCTTTTGTATCCGTTACAATCCAGCGATTGTAACGGATACAAAAGAGGAGACGTGCTCGAAATGTAATATACGAGTACTTATTGCACTTGCAGCTTCAATACGATGCCGGCAATACCTCCTCTCTACATCAGATACGAATATGTGCGCTCAATTGCTCGACTCGATACGTTTGTTAATACTCGTATTTATTATATTGTTTTTGTGTAAATAAATTTCTTTAGAATAGAACTGTCTCGGTGGAATAGACAGTATTATGTCCCATGGCATTATCTGTAACACTAACTTCTATACAATGCGTAGTGTTCGTAATATGAATATTTTTTTAATTTAGATTAGGAATGTACAAGTAATGACATAGGTTTCTGACGTGCGAGCTTTTTAACGCGCGATTAAAAAGTAGTGTTCAATTCTGGAGTGGATGAATTCAACCAACCCGATTCGTAATAAAATATGTAGGTGTATAAACCACAAGAAATCTTCCATGATGACATAGATTAAACTTTATACTTAGTTCAATATTTTGGCGGATCGCCAAACACCCTCTGCCGATCTCGTACGTGTAAAAGGAGAACGACAGATAAGGAAGCGAAGGTTTAATGAAATTTCGGATATTAGACAGATATAGGTAGGTATAGGCTGGAATTAGTAACGTTACTCTGAACGTGTCAAAAAGGTTGGGGTGGTGTGAAGGTGTTATCTAAAGTAACTAAGATGAATTGAACTAGAAACCTTGCAGGGAGAGCCTTATGCTTATAGCATTCTGTAAGAAGTAGATCTCCTTTAAATTCAAGATTATTAATTATATTATAAACGTAATTATGTATATTATGTATTATGCACTTACAGCATGTAATTTTTTGTTTCTTCCAGTTTTTCTAGCATTTTTTTTAATTATAGA
Source organism: Thymelicus lineola (assembly GCA_963932265.1). Taxonomy (NCBI): domain Eukaryota; kingdom Metazoa; phylum Arthropoda; class Insecta; order Lepidoptera; family Hesperiidae; genus Thymelicus; species Thymelicus lineola. The sequence continues at coordinate 6,352,246 of OZ010690.1, read as the reverse complement.
CCCGCTCTGCAGCGCGGTTTCCTAACGAACCAAGCAGTCAAAATTAGTTCGTAAGTAAAATCAACTACTTTACTATGTGTCGATTCTGACAAACATCCAATGGATTTAACTGCAGTAATAGTAAAATATAATAGCAATTATAGCCTAGTTTCAAAAGGTTCTCCGTTCTCAAAGGTGTGCGAAGTCTATCAATCCATACTTGGCCAGCGTTGTGGACTATGGCATATTCCCCTCACATAATGAGATGAGATGAGAACCCAGCTGCAAGACATTTGTGGGTTATGATGATGTTGTTGTTAAATTATTATTTAATTTTTTAGTTTAATTATTATTTATGAATTGGTTAGAACTGTGAGACCTCAAAGTCTGTACCTACCCCAGTTCATTTTTTATATTTATTTCTTTATTTTGGAAACGTACAGTATCAAGCCAAGAATACTATCACAATAATGTTAACTTTAACACCATTTAAGAGTTTCGAGTACGTTCTACATAAATTTCCACATTGCAGTAAGCGTTTGCTGCTCCTAGCATTTTCCTACAAGCAATAACGTGGACATGAAATAATGTTACATTGTGTAACTTGCCATAGCATATTACGGAACGCTTAATAAATATTAATAATTTTAGGTATTATTTATAAATTATAATACTTAATAGATACCCATATTAAAATTTTAATTAGGTTAACCTTTAACTAGTAACCTTTAATTTTAATGTATTTAAAATACCCTTTAGTGTTTAATGTTTTCTTGTAAGAAACCAAACTTTATTAAACGCTTTTATTTAGCTTCACTTCGGAGGATCAAATCTTGTAACGTTAATTTGAATGACTTCCCTTTAATGAAAATTGATGAAATTTGGCAGACATGTGTATTTCCGATGACAATACACGAAAATCATATTTTAAACTAATTTTCATTGTTTATTTGTTGTTAAATTAAAAAAAACGATTTTCAGACTTTAGACGCATAATTCTCTATGTTCTATTTTACGTAGAGACTTGAAATTTTCACAACTTGTAGCTAATTTTATAAACTAAACATTGAAATAAAAGCGTTTAAAAAAAAAAATTTTTTTAGGATTCAACTTATTTATTTAACAAACCATTTTTACCGCGCTTTTGACCACTATATTAACCCTATACAAACGTTCATGCTTCTAGGTTAACAGTTCAAGCTTAGAATTATCTCTCAGGGTGAGATCTACAATAAGTGATTCTAGATCTAGAATCTTAGGCTTTGCTTATACTTAAAATTATCCGAACAAAAATAATGGTCCTAAGTCAGCCTTAACTTTAACCGTTACGATAGCACTAATTGAACAATAAAAAACTGTTAATCGTCCAATCGCTAAATTTCACAAGACCACAATTTTAACATTGTCCAAAAATTTCTTCAAAATTGGTCCAGTCGTTTTGGAGTCTATAGGCAACTTACATATTATTTTGCCTGTTTTTATGTTTAGGTATAGCTAAATAACAATCACCAAATCAGTAGGTAAATCAACACAAGTACAGAACATTGGCTTATGATAATATTAGTATGCAAATCGAAATTACCTCATTTGATCTTCTACGGTAAGTCGAAATAACGGACAACGTTAATTGAACCTCATTAAGGTTGTAAAGCGGGGTTAAGCCGAATTGATTAACAACAGAGATAGTTTCATTAACCTACTTAACCTGAGATAACATTGTTTAAGCTTTCTACAGAAAATAATTTTGTAATATTACCAAAAAAACCGTCTTAAATACATCGACAATTAATAAAATGAAAAAATCAACGTAACGTAGTTAGTCGAAGTCAATTTAATACGCATTATTAGGAACTAGGAAATCGCCCTCGCTTCGTTTCGGGAAAAATAGTAAAAAAAATATAGCCTTTGTCACGCAGGGAGGGATAGTGTAGCTTCCCAACAGTGAAAGAATTTTTCAAATCGGTTCGGTAGTTTCGGAGCCTATTCAATGCAAACAAACAATCAAATCTTTCCTCTGTATAATATTAGTAGATATAGGTAACTCAAAAACTACTTCTCAAACGCTCAAATTTAAATGGGACCACATGACGGGTACCAGCATTCGAATTTAAAAAGAATCATCAAAATCGGTACACCCAGTAAAAGTTATAAGGTATCACGCACGTGCACGGACTTATAAAAGAGACCGTGCACGCACATAAAAAAATACAGTTGAATTGAGAACCTCCTCCTTTTTTTTTGAAGTCAGTTAAAGCCAATCATTTATTTAGGTATAATGAATCTGCCTGATCCATGTCTGTAAGGTCTGTAGAATATAAGCACACGTAAAACTTATCTGTGTATTGTAGTAGGTTCATGGGAGGTATTTGCAAGAAAACTTTAATTTAGTAACGTTTGGTATAATTTATTGTAACCTAAATTTGATAGGTTGGTAATAAATCCAACAAAAAATATTTTTAGGTTTTTTATTTGTTTGCCTGTGCGATTGTTTCCATTAAAATCAGAAACGGTTTAATCGGTTTGTAGCAAGCCTGGGAGGGGGGGTAATATTTATTTCAATCGGTTTATAAACAATAAAGGTACCTTACCGGTATGTCAGTTTAACGAATCCCGTCGATACAATTCAAGTGTTGGCCTAGGGTTTAGGAATTGACAGGTGCCGTAAAGTATCATTTTGTATGGGGGAATAAAAACTCTAAAAATATCTAACCACTTTGGGGAGCTTTTATTTTTGTATCTTTTTTTATTTTATGTGGATTAAAATACCTATATACAGTACTGTAGCTAACCAGGCAGTTAGGAAACTGAAGCAATACCTAAGAGCAACAATGGGAGTTAGGGTTAAACTGGGGACTTTTTTACATTTTCAATGGAAATACTAACTGCACGATTCAAGTATGAATGAAGCTCCTTAAACCCAAAAATTAATTAAGATTTAATGATCGTGCCAAGATCTAATATAAGTAATACAGCGGAGGTGGTAACGACTAGTTATCACATAAAGTAGCCAACGTAACTAGCCATCTAGGCAATTAACTACGAAAATCCTACCGTTTGGCTCTCCGCCATATTAATACTATTATATGTACTTGTACTAAGAAGAGTACAAGACACTATTTAAGAGCTCCCACTTCGATATAACCTTTATTGTTAATATTACATAAAGTTTATTAAATTCCCGTTAATAAGCTTCTAAGTTCACAAACTTATGTAATATCGCTCTTCCAAGAAACATTTAAGTTTAAGACGCCTCTATTTTTAGAGTTCTTAATATCGTGATCTTCAGACATTTCTTGTTATTATTAAATAAAATGTTTTCGAAACAAAATTTAATGATTTTATTAATATTAAAAGGTAACTACCTACTTGTTAAAAGTAGAATGAATTTAAAAAATTTAATAAAAATATACCTTCAAACATACTCCCACAAGAGGTTCCTGTGCATTATGTTGTGAGTAGCATATTTTTAAAACCTGACGAAAAAGCAGATGGCTACCTGATGGTAAACGGTCACCGTCGACTCTGTACGTGAGCACTACCAGAGGAATTGCCAATGTAAGGCTGCGGGCACGGGATTTGCGGCGAGCGGCGCGATGGCGGTTGCGGCGCGGCGCGATTTGAAGCGATGGAATCAACAGTATGGCGTACTATGGGACCGGGCACGAGTAGCTCAAGTGTGAGTTTTTGCAAGCATTTACTTCACCAACGCGTTTGCGTCTATGCAATCAAAATGTATGGAGTTATTGTCAGCGCCTCTAGCGGACAGTTAAAACAACTACACTGCGAGTGTGAGTTTCAAAATATCGTTTACGTGAAATTTTTAGTCAACATTGAATGTAACCATTCGAGTGGAGGTATTTTGACGTGTGCGATGTTTGACAAGTGAAACGCATTGTTTGGTAATAGGTCGTCATAGTAACAAAACATAATAGTAGTCATAGTAACAGATGCTATGCTATTGTTTTATCTCATTTGTTCTTTATGCTTAAAGCGAAACAGCTATAGCTCATTGATAAAAAAAACATAATGCGCCTAAAATAAGTTTCACTTGACTGCCTTTGTAAGCTTAGGAATAGTGTACTTTTAAAATAAGTAGCTCGAGTGTAAGTTTCTAAAAAAAAATTAAAAACTCAACTATCACGGGAATCGAGATGACTCAAACATTTTAGTACACGTATTTTATGCGAGTATGAGTTCCTTAAACATCAACGAAAAAGTTATTCGTTTGCTCACTTCGTTATTAGCATAGTTGCACTTACAACTCATCTAATTTTAAAAGTACACTATTACTAAGCTTACAGAGGCAGTCAAGTGAAACTTATTTTAGGCGCATTATGTTTTTTTATGAATGAGCTATAGGTGTTCCGCTTTAAACTTAAAGAAGAAATGAGATAAAACAATAGCATCGTGATGCTATGATATCAAACATTTGACGTTTTTGTTACGCACATTACATGAAAATAAAAAAGTTTCATACCTTATGAATATTACTTTAATTACGAAGATGCATATATAGCACGAGTTGAGTTGGCGTAGCGCCTAAGAGCTCGGACTCGAAATTCGATGGTCGTGGGTATTCCCCGTATGGTAGATTTTTCAATTTCTCAATTTTTATATAATTCATTGGCCAATTATGCAAAGAAGTTAATAATTAATTTTATTAATTTATTTATATGCAAAGATAGACAAGGTAAAAATTAGGATTTTCGAAATAAAGAGCATACGAAAAAACTTTGTACATGAAAATTTAAAAACTTTATTCATTGACATTCGATTATTTACATGTGTCGGGAATCGGGATGATATAATGGGATGCTTTAAAAGAGGCTCGGAATATAGGCCGTTGTTTTCACTGATGATTGCGCTTATCTTGAGCCTGTGCCCTGTTTAATAAACTTTACAAATTGTAAATTGTAATTGTAAATTACAAGTTACAAATCTACAAGTTTCTGTTTAATAAAGAATACAACTTACAAGTTTACCATGGTAGAAAATTTACAAAATTGTAGAATTGTACCTACAATTTTACATATTTCTGTTTAATAAACATTTTCTCTCTACAGGTGACAATTGACATATTTGTAGGGAAAACTGTTTTATTGAACAATACTTGTAATTTACAAGTTTACACATTTTGTAAATTGTAGAACAATTCCGACAGGTGGACTTGTCTTGTGTCAGAAATTTACAATTTAGTGTCTCAAGTAACGAAATTTATTTGTTATACGTACACAAAAAAATGATTCTAACAACTAGTAGTGGAAGTAGTGACAGTAGTGACGATGAATATTAGGTATGTATAAGGGCGGCGGCGGCGAGTTTTTCGTAAAAGTATTAACTTTGCTTTTGATGTGACAGATTTTACATTCAACGAAAAAATTCGGGTTAGCAAAACTACATTCGAATATTTGGTAACAAAAATAGGAAATGATCTTAAATACGATTCTAACACGTCACTGTCAAATTAAAGGTATATTATAAATGATATTATAAGTAAAAAAGAGGTAGATATGTCACTAGCGCGCCGAAGATGAAGATCGTAAGAGAGGTCAATTGACCTCTATTTGTTCATAGTCGTTCTGTCAATACAAGACGATATGGACGCTTTTGTTGTCAGAAGTGCTTGAGATTTGACATACAACGTTAAAATGCCTTCGTGCATTATTGTAGTGTGATTGGTGTAGTGAAACAAAAGATGTTGTAGCTCTTTTCGGAACAGATTTTTTGGTTGATTGGTAAGGGCATGACGTATCTACATTTTTTTTTAAACATTATTGTATATTATAGACACAAACGTAATTTTGTTATTGTGTTTCACAAGTTTCGTTAAAAATCAAACAAATAGGAAAGCACTCTGTAAGCTAATTGGTAAAACCAAATTCTAAATATTTTAAAAGTTTTGAAATCTATCCTCGTAAATTTCTTCAACAAAAATTTACATTTTATGTAATTTGTAACTTACAACTCAGACTTACAATTATAAATTTGTAGATACAATATTTCATCGAAATCTACAGGCGTTTTCTACATATGTAAACGTTTATTAAACAGCATTTACAATTCTAATATTTGTAGGATTTTTATATGTAAAATTCTTACATAACTGTAAGGTTTATTAAACAGCACTTGTCATAAAATTTAACAAATATGTCACTTATTTACAAAATTGTCGAATTGTAACGTTTATTAAACACTGGGCTTCCGCCAACATCTTCCAAGCAAAGTAGGTAATTACGCGCTGCTCCATTCAACATATTGCTTAATCAATTTTCACTTCATACTGTAAGCCTATTTTAATAAATGAATGTTTAGCGACCCTACATTTGTACATTGTAGATGAGCAACCCTGTTTTGGTTACCATAGTATTTGAGAATAACACTATTGTCATTTCATTGTCAAGTTAAAAATAGCAAAATAGTATTGTATTATTGGAAATATTGAAAATATAAATATGCAAAGAGAAGGAAAAAATTATGTGTAATTTTATTGTAAATAATTCCTGAGGCTATCCATAATAAAATCAAATAAACTATTACCAAAAAATGCGTTTCACTTGTCAAACATCAAGTGAGTAACTCTACTACTTTGGTTGCGTATTTTTTCAACAGTTAACTACAAAATAGTAACTTACACTCGCGCACACGTCAAAATGCCTCCACTCGTATGTTAAGTTACATTCAACGTTGACGATGTATAAGGAACACACTCGCATAAAATATGTTTACTAAAATGTTTGAGTCATCTCGATTAACGCGATAGTTGCGTTTAGCCGTTTTATGTTAGAAACTCACACTCGAGCTAGAGACCCGCGATTTCGAGCGGCGCGATGCGCGATGCACGGGCGGTGCGGGGCGATGCGCGGCGGCGCGGAAGAGATGGGAACAAACTAGATTGATAGTACATATAATTGTATTGAATTATAATTTTAAAGTAATGGAAATTTATAATGAAGAACTTATTTCGTGTGTTTCATCAAAAGCTGCTATATGGGACAGTAAAAACTTGCACCATATAAATATTCTCTAAATATTCTCCAAAATATTATCAAAATGTACTCATTCTCGTATAGTTTTATATTTTTTGAATGACAATTTTATACTCTTTATAACTAATTATAAATAGTAGAAAATTAGCCTAAATTACTTCTTCCTTTATTTATTGGATGAACACCATTTCTTGGTAATAATAATTCAGCTCTCATCAGGATACTAGGCTCCAATAATTCTCTTCGACGTAAACTCATGTTTTTCACAACGATGTTTGGCACAAAATGAAACATGTATGTATTGTACCTCCATTTGTATGAAAACCAAGCGTCACTTTTTTCCGAAAGTTACTTTACGCTATCGCTTCAACAATAAAAGTATAAATAAACAGATTATAATATTATCATTCTTCACAACACTACTTTGGCGCGATTGAACGACCGTTTTCTCGTGCCCCGCAAGACGCCGCTGCTAATCGCCCCGCGCCGCGCCGCGCCGCAACCGCCATCGCGCCGCTCGTCGCAGATCTCGTGCCCGCAGCCTAACACCGGCCCTGAAGGAGTACTCTTTTTTCTTTAATAAAAAGCTAAGTATTATTATTAAGTATTATCTTAATTGAATTCGAAATTGCAGTCAGATTAGTCATTAGAAATGCACGTGTTGCGCCGTTCGCCGATCTACACGCGACTAACGGGCGCACTGAAAATCAGATGATGTAGAAAGTACCTGCTACCTTCTACGTCGTATTCTGAGTGCGACCCGACATATTGGTAGCTGCAACTCCGAATGCAATTGATCCGATTGTTGTATAAGAAACCACGGATTTTTAAACATTGTTGCAGTGCTTATGTCGAAATAAATGTTTCTTTCTTTACACATAGCATAGACAAAGATACTATAAACGCTTACCCTGGACCAAACATTCATCTTCTCTGGCTGGGAAACTAACCTGGAACTCTTGGCAGTATCTGTACCGTCTGCTGTACAAAGTCGCAGCGTTATCTCAACTTCTGTGTAACTGCTGTTAGATCTCTGGATCATTATTTTATTTTAAGTTGCTAAATCGACTAATTTATTAATAGACCAGTGCCCATACCTTTGAAAACGGTAAAAAATTAAAAAAATAATATTATGATGAAACCCATTGCAAAAGGAAGAGAATATAATAAAAATGAAAGGAAAAATAATTTACGGGTCATCTGAGGTCGGGAAGTGGGGGGAGGGGGGGTATGGTTGATCTCAATTTCTGGCTAAACTACAAGTCTTATGGAAAAAAGTTAAATCGCAAAGTTGTAGTTAATAAAAAGATTTACAACTTTTGAATTTACACTTTTTTACATAACCTCAAAATTTATGTTAAAAATTCAAATAAACAAGTTTTTGGTTTTTTATATTTATCTTTTACAAAAATATTTCTTTTTTCACGAAATTTGGTGAAACCTTTTTATGTCTCAAATATACTGCAATTTTTTTGATTTGAAATATTTTTTTTTTACCTTATTTTGACTTAATATCGAAAAAGCACCCTAATTTTCAATCCAAAATTTACCCGTCAAAATATCTACTTTTTTTTAAAGTCGGTGGGGTTTTTATTCGTTGAAGTCTCTACTTTTTGATGGTATAAAAATATATATATATACACTACTATGGTAAATGTTCTCAGAAAATGCAATGAAACGACGACTATTGTGATCTGAGATCACCCGTAAATTATTTTTCCTTTCATTTTTGTTACATTCTCTTCCTTTTGCAATGGATTTCATCCTACTGTTATTATTTTTTTGTTTCAAAAATTGTCGGCACTGGTCTATAATCATAATAATTAAAATGTTTCCTTTGAGATTTTCAACTTTTCTGTTGTATCCATAAACCTACCAAATTATTCTGTTGCTGAAATCATGATTACATGGTAATATATTGCAATGTAGTGGTTCTTATCACCTTTTTCTGCAGTACCATGTCATCGTGTCTGAGTTGTAAATTCCCATCGTAAATACTCATTCATGACAATATGGTATCCATAACCATACGCCATTTCTAACCAATGATCCCGGCGGATCACTTTAAATTCTACCGAAATAGTCGGGCTGTGTCGGGGCGAATCTGTGAGAGCCTCTGAGAATTTAATGTGAAACATTCGCTTTAGGGGCCTTGCCCGAAAATTGCCTCCTTACACAAGCTTCATAAAACGGTTAACACGAACAAAATTTATGGAAATTCTAATCTCTAAATGTTGTCTGGTCTGTGTATTATTCATAGATAACTGAGAATATTAATTCACCCAGGACATCTGGGTAGTGACGATAAAACCAGGATGCTTCAAGGATCAAAGTTACAATGATAAATAGTATGATAGAAATAGGAAAAGACTAATGTGAATTAAAAATAAGATAAAGACTTAATGGAAGATTACAGAAATAAATAATAGTTTTTTAAAAAAAAACTAAAAAAACACGCTTTTGTAGAAAATCCAACTAAATAAAATAGAAAATAACTGGCACTGGTTGACTGGCAGAGAATGCTTTTAGCATTAAGTCCGCCTTTTGTACCACATTGTTTTTGGTATAATAAAGTTTAAATAAATAAATAAATAAATAAAATAAATTTGAATTAAAAATCGTGTCATTGTAATAAAAGCGTGAGGTATATTATGGTGTCAATGAGTATAAGGATCATCATTTTGATAATATCTTAAAAAGCACCCCACGCTTTTATTACAATGACACGATTTTTAATTCAAATTTATTTTCTATGTTTTTAGTTGGATTTTCTATAAAAGCGTGTTTTTTTAGTTTTTTTTTTAAACTATTATTTATTTTTTATTTTTTAAAATGAAATTTTGGTTTTTCTTTCTTGCTTTATTTTTCTTGAAATATTGAATTGTCATCGGTCCTCGATAAGTCTACGAAGTTTGAAAGAAATCTGACGGTTTAAAGCTAATCAAAGCGTGTAATTAGGTTTTTCTTTCTTTCTTTTTTTCTTTAAATATTGAATTGTCATCGGTCCTCAATAAGTCTACGAAGTTTGAAAGAAATGTGACCGTTTGAAGTGGGTCAAAATCACGTCCAAAGAGAAGTTACAAACAAACAAACAAACAAACAAACATACATACATACAGGTGAATTTAATATAAAGCGAGTAATAAAAAGACAAATTTTATAAAGTACATGACTTTTAATATTGTTATTGAAAAGACATTGTTAAATCATTAAGTGTTAATTTCTCTAAATTACTGTGAAAACTTGTACTAACTACTAAGTATAATGTAAGGTAAGTTAGTGAAAATATTTACTGTTAAATAATAAGACCTAAACGGTCACGTTTTATCAAAAATCATACAAATTTTCTTAACCTCTCCTTCCAGACCTTTCTAACAAAGTTGGATATCTGATTCAACTTTACTCACAATTCTTCCAATCTACATCTGAAATATGTATCCCTCGAGTTTTAAATACTCATTTCATTTACAATGAATTCATCGTGCTAGGCAGTGAGTCGGTGTAGTGCGATCACAGACGTGAGTGCGATTCACGTAATATGTATTGCAGTTCCCTTCGCTATCATACTAATAGTATTGTATTTTAGCGAGAACTCTAACACATCATAAAACGCACTATTAATCTCTAAACACAACACCCTGTTCTGACTGTGAGTAAGGTAGGATACCGTTGTCAAAAATGTCCTTCCTACATATTATTAATAATGTGAAAATTTGTACGAATGTTTGTTACTATTTAACGCAAAGCTATTGAACGGATTTTTGTAATGTAAATCCATGATGTAGAATAATATAGTTATATAGTTTCACATACAAGTTTATACGACACCGCTATTGTTTTATTTTTAGAACAGAAAACCAATTCGAATGTGGCACTCTTAAATCTTTCCAATTTATGTTGGTCATAGATACACAGGCGCACAGATTATCTAAGAAATGTAAAATTAAGGTGATAAATAACGCAGATCTGTTAAGATAAGCTTAGTTTTTTCGAAACAAGAAAGGAAACACATCTTGCAATAAATTTTAAAAAGTAGTCCTCCGCAACGGTCGTTGCAGAAACAAAATACTTATTTCTAATTCAGGCAATATTTTTATGTAAAACCGGGCAAGTGCGGTTCTGAAGTAGTAAGTTACTAGGAAATCGCCCTCGCTTCGCTTCGGGAAAAAAGTAAAAAATATATATATTATAATATAGCCAATGTCACCCGGGGATAGTGTAGCTTCCCAACAGTGAAATAATTTTTCAAATCGGTTCGGTAGTTTCGGAGCCTATTCAATGCAAACAATCAAATCTTTCCTCTTTATAATATTAGTATAGATTACTCATTAACTTCTTATGCTAACATAGCCGTGAAAATTTTCCTTGTAAATTCATCATATAACCTATTTTTGAAAATTTTTACACTTGTCCAACTCCAACCGGCCGGCAGGGGACGACGAATCTTGACTCTAACCAAAGTTAGCACTTTAAAGCTAAATATTTCGCAAACGAAACCCTAATTGCAAAAATGGTCTTAAGACCCTTTCTAGCACTGAGAGTCTCGGCGCTTTGCTTCGGACAGACAGACGGACGGACGGACATGACGAAACTATGGGTTCCGATTTTACTTCGGAACCCTAAAAAGCCGACAAGTGAACAGAAGAGGCACGAAGCATCGTGGAAGTATTGCTCTCAGACAATGCAACCGAAACGTGAAGAATAGATTTTACTATACATCTTAGCTTAGCAGTAGCTAACAGAGCTACTAAAGTAGGCGATAAAGAACTCGGTGACTTTCAGCTTGAGTTGAATTCAAGGACGGACCCTCTTGTACTCATCATCATCTTCATGTCCTCTTCTCCTCTGAAATACGGCATCTTTTAAGAAAATTTAATGCTAGCAGTCACCCTTCCAATTTTAAAGTAACGGCTGATTTCGAATTTCATAACTTGGTTGATTACGATCTCACGAACTGTAAGCGCCTCCACCACAAAACTATGTCCTTATTTTTTTTACTCACAGTTATAAGCAGCAAGAGTATTTAATACAAAAACAAAAAAAACATTTGATCACTCGCTTTATTTATTCGCTTCTATTTACTCTCGAACTACCTACCATAACTTATTTACTATCGAACAAACTAATACTATTGGGAAAACAAAACTATATTAATGAAAGGACGAAAATAAATTTTCCTTTGAACATGATCAAAATATAACAATTTGAGAGAGATTTTTACACATAACATCACGAATTTACTTGGTGGAAATAATTGTAACCTTATTTATTAGTTCTTTATTTTACCACATTTATTACATTATTTCTTTTTATTATATGAAAATGTCTACAATAACGTTTGAAGCCTACGTAGTATCAACTGAAATCAAAGAGAATAAAGAATAATAATCGAGGTATTGAAAAGAATTTGCTTGGTTCGGATGAGTGGAAATGATACCTTATTTAGCTTTACGATTCAAGACCCACAACATTACACAAATCCAAAATTTGTATAGCTGAATTGCTACATAAATTCAGTTCGCGTGTCGGTTGAATTGGACTTTTATTTTCGCGGCGTTGTGAAAATATTGAATTAAATATAAAGTCATAGATTTTGATTGTTCGCGCAATTCTTAGGAGGGTAAATAAATGTCCTTTACTGCTGACCAATTTACTAGACACTAAAAACCAGGTTTCTTTTATGGAGATCACTGGGTTTTATACTCACGATAAAATCTGGGCAAAAGGTACTCGCACGTCCCGCCAAGACAGTATTCTTTAATTACCAACTTAATTAGAGATTGTCTACTTCAATAATCTTAAATTAAAATATAAAAAAACAACAGTTTTATTTACACGAAACATAGCTAAAAACACTCGATTAAGTCACCTTTCAAATAAAAAAAAAACTAGATCAAAATCGGTTCATCCGTTTGGGAGCTACGAAGCCACAGACAGACATACAGATACACAGTTACACATAGATACACAGATACGGCAAACTTATAACACCCCTCTTTTTTCGTCGGGGGTTAAAAATGAACGTAGGGTCGAGTTATAACTATATACTTCTTATAACGAATCGTTCTTTAACGAATTGTTTTAAATGTATTATGTATTATATAATAACAAAAACAGCTTAATATTATGTATCAAATCTGCTGCTGTTTATTATTCTATGTAAATTTTGTTCTCAGTCGATACATTAAGGCACTGAGACGTTCGTAACAAGGATGATCCCAGAACTCTAGCCAAAGTCACTTCTTATTTAATTCTCTTGACCTAATTCAACATCCTTTGACATTTATCTTAGTCTGTGGTCACAACGCCAAAACTTTAAGACCGAACTAGAGTGCGTTTCAAGTATCTAAGTCTGTGAAGAAGTGAAACTTCTTTATAACATCCTATTAATATTATAAATGTAAAACTTTGTGGAGATGTTTGGATGTTTGTTCTGCAATCATTCCACAACAGCTTAAGCGATTTGGCTGAAATTTGGAATGGAAATAGCCTATACCCTGGATTAACATATAGGCTGGAAAAGTTGAGAGTTCCCGCGGGATTTGTAAAAAAACGATATCCACACGCGCGAAACCACGGGCATCATCTAAAATTTTTATGTGGTTCTTTAAACCTAAATTAATTAATTAAAAATTTCGTTTCAAAACCACTCTACCTCAGGCGAAGCTGCGGGCAAAAGCTAGTAAATAAATAAACGCTACACTATGTTCATATTAATAATTATAATTATAACTTACCTTTAAATATACATATTACATAAAACATAAAGAAAAATGCTCCTAAGATTTCTCCATAATATTCCTAAAAGTTCTTTCTGAAGTTGGGATAACTTCGACTCGATCTTGTGAAACTGAACGCATCAGTGGGATATTTATTGAATCGTGGTAATTTCCGCACCAAACAAAGTGGTGAGCGAGTCACCTCTCGAGTTGTGGCAATAAATCATGTGATGAGCATTGAAGTATAATGTCATAGAACAGACATCTCGAACAAAATGTGTGTCCCACAGGTTCGATTTTCAAAATTGAGCCCCCGTTCTCCTTTCAAAATCGAACGAATCCATTGAAGATTGAAGCCACCTGGTGCCAATGCATTGGGACATACATGGTGTTCGCGGTGTTTGTTCTATACCCTAGTAATAATACTTCAATGGTGGTGAGTGAGACTCACCTCTCGAGTGCTTAAGGTTAATTTACCACCCGAGACCAATCAACTTACCTCAGGTGGAGCCTAACGGCATTATAACTTATAAGAGAAATAATGTATGTAGTTAAATATAAAAAGAAAACTTTAAATTCTTGTTACCATTGACACATTTATTTTTGAAAGCTTTGGAACAATAAATGAGAACCTATGTATGATTATATATGTAATATAAATAATAACATAACGCTTTAATCCCCATGGGATTCAAAGCTTATCTCGGTCAACCAGGGACGTATAAATAATTTAATTTCAATGTTTATGTCACGGGATTGTTGTCAGTGATTTTGTTTTAATTTTTTAACATCAAATAGATATTGAAATGTTTTCGAAGGACGTGTATGAAATAAAAATGCAATGTAAGTATGAAAAATGTCATATTCGCTGGCTCGAAGGTAACGTAAGGTAAACGTAAACTTTTAAGAGTTGTGCTTTTATTGAATTGAAAAGTTTGTAAAAATAAATGAGGTATAATTTGCAGGTATGGTTAACTCTGTGTAGGCGGCTAGATATGAAGTAAATACACACAATATTAAAAAGTTTTTTGTTGAAAAATAAATCTACACTAATAATAGAGAAACGATTCTTTTGCATTTTACAAAAAATGTAACGGTATTATCTATAGCATTAAATTATTTAGTTTTTAGCTACACAAACTTGAATGCAACTAAATTATAATTCTTCTTATTATTTTTTCCAAGAAGTTATAATTTTGGATATAAAAACAAGCTAGTTTAATTTAAAAATAAATTTTAATAGTATCAAGGAGCGACAAGACGGTAAATTACCTGGTGTTTGGTGCCAATTATTTCGATAGCAAAAAATATACCTTTTGCGGACATAAAGGAATTAAACAATTTTGTATATTAACATTTTTTAACTAAAACACTCCTCGTTTAAAAAACTAATGTTTTGAAAATATTTTTAAAAACAACATTTTAAAATGTCGTGTTTGGCCGCTGAGAAGATTTTTAGTATGGAGCACTCCCAAAGCGCGGCAATTAGGTTTTGTTGTTGTTATGAAATTAAATTAAATGAAAACACTTTACTGCACTTAAAAAATACAGTAGAATTGAAGTATTATTACTAGCGTATAGAACCGACATCACGAACACCATGTATGCCCCAATGCATTGGTGCCACGTGGCTTCAATCTTCAATGGATTCATTCAATTTTGAAAGAAGAACCGGGGCTCAATTTTGATAGAAGAACCGGGGCTCAATTTTGAAAATCGAACTTCTCGGGTGCGACACACCTTTTGTTCGAGATGTCTGTTCTATTTATTTATTTATTTACTAGCTGTTACCCGCGACTTCGTACGCCGAAAATAAAGATCCCTTCAGTATAAAACATGTTTTTCATAAATTGACAGCAAACTTGTCCATACTATGAAGAGAGGAGACCCGTGCCTTGTAATAGTCCATTATGGGTTGAAGCTAAAACACCTACACTTAGTACATATATCGTATTATGTAAATGAGTGAAATATTAAACAAATCTTTAGTGTTGATAATGAAATGATAACTACGATCTGATATTGTAGCGTGATTGGTAGTCAGCAAGATACTAAACTCTTCACCAAAATTACAGCAAAAGTGACATGTTCTTACAACCCATTAATTACCCATCGGGAGAAGCATTCATAGCCCGGGCGCAGCGGCTTGTGTCGGTTCTAATAGTAATCGATGAAGTTAAACAATAGCGAGCGCGGTCGGTAGTTGGATAGGTGACCGCTAGTGGCAAAAAATTCTTGAGCTCTCCGAGCTTCGGAGGGCACGTAAAGCTTTCGGTCCCGGTTGTTGTCGTAAGATAACAGTCGTTATGACATATTGAAGGTCCTCGCCCGGCGTAATGACTTCCGACACTTGGGTTGATTTCTAATCCCTCCATCAATCCACACTGGAGCAAAGGGTGGAGTATGCTCTAGGCGTCCTAAAGAGTGAGTGCTCAGTAGTGAGCCATTAATGACCCACCCATAGGAAAGGTCCCAAAATAATTGAACTTTTTAGAATTTAGAGGTTTATCTAAGTCAGGGCCTGAGAGTTTTTGAATTTTAAATTTACATTGTAATTTTACAGAATACACAAAAAACATAAATCTTTCTTTTCTTTTTGGGCAGCAGCAAATCAGTGATTCCTTTAGCGTTGCTAATGTTCATTGGCGAAAGTGACCACTTACCATGAGGTGACTCATCTGTTCGTTTTACAACTTCTTACTCCAAACTTACTCTAAACTTACAACCTCTAGTTTTAGCCCTTAGGGAATGTATTACCAAACAATCATGTTACAGTTATTTTTGTTTTATGTAAGATTACATACTAACTACCAACTTTCACAGTTTTAACTTAAAAAACCGGGCAAGTGCGTGTCAGGCCACGTGCAATATAGGGTTCCAAAGTAGTAAGTTTATTGACTATTACTCATTAACTACTTATGCTAACATAGCCTTGATAGTTTTCCTTATAAATTAATCGTATAACCTATTTTTGAGAATTTTTTCACTTGTCCAACTCCAACCGTTTAGCCGTTGGGGGGACACTTGACTTGACTTGGGTACCCAAAATTAGCACTTTCAAGCCAAATATACGTATTTCGCAAACGGAGCCCTACATCCAAAAATGGTCTCAAAAGACCCATAATATTTTTGAAAAAACTTTTCAACGATACCCCACACTATAGGGATAAATAAAAAATTAATCCTCACGTTACCTGTAGTGGAGGTACCTCGAAAAAAAATTATTTTCAGTAGTTTATTCTACAATTTTGGAGTTTTAATAAATATGTATATCCATGCCAAATTATAGCTTTCTAGCACTAAGGGTCTCGGCACTTTGCTTTGGACAGACGGACAGACTGACGGACGGATATGACGAAGCTATTAGGGTCACGATTTTACTTCAGAACCCTAAAAATGACGAAGTTTCGTATTTAAAACATTCCCTGAATTAACCGTTTAAGGATTGATTTTTCAAATTATGTTAAAGTTAATTTTTGTTTATATCAGTCGAACTGAGAACCTGTTACTTTTTTGAAGTTGTTTAAAAAACCGGCTAATAGCATGTCAGCCTGTCACTGGTAATATAGGGTTCCGAAGTTCTAAGTTTATAGAACTCAATAACTACGTATGCTAATAATATAGCCATGATAGTTTTCCTTTTGAATTCATCTTAATGGTATTGCCATGAATTTTTTTACGTGTCCAACACTAACGAATATTTCCCAAACAGACCCCTCAATCGAAAAATGGACTTAGCAGACCCATATTATTTTTGAGAGACCTTTTTCACGATACCCCGCACGTGCGTGACGGAAAAAAATATCCCCATATTACCTCTAGGAGAGGAATCCTAAAAACATATTTTTAAAAATGTTATTCTACCAGTTTAAAGTTTAAATAAACATGTTATATCCTTGCTAAATTACAGCTTTGTAGCACTAAGGGCCTCTGCGCTATGCTACGAACGGACGGATGGACGGAAGGACGGACAGGCATGATGAAACTATGACAATTCTGTTTTGACTTCGGAACCCTAAAAAGAGTCATAAAAATCGCTTCATAAATAACGAATCTATCAACTACATATAACAAAATTTGACCTTATCCCTCAGGAATAGGTCTATTTTCCGGGATAAAAAGTATCCTATGTCCTTTCCCGAGTTCAATTCTATATCTGTACCAAATGTCATCAAAATCGGCTTAGTGGCTTGAGAGAGTTATCTCTCAGGAACAGGTCTATTTTCCGGGATAAAAAGTATCCTATGTCCTTTCCCGAGCTCAATTCTATATCTGTACCAAATTTCATCAAAATCGGCTTAGTGGCTTGAAAGACTTATCCCTCAGGAACCGGTCTATTTTCCGGGATAAAAAGTATCCTATGTCCTTTCCCGAGCTCAATTCTATATCTGTACCAAATTTTATCAAAATCGGCTTAGTGGCTTGAAAGAGTTATCCCTCAGGAATAGGTCTATTTTCCGGGATAAAAAGTATCCTTTGTCCATTCCCGAGCTCAATTATATATTTGTACCAAATTTCATCAAAATCGGTTTAGTGGCTTGAAAGAGTTATCCCACAGGAACAGGTCCATTTTCCGGGATAAAAAGTATCCTTTGTCCATTCCTGAGCTCAATTCTATATCTGTACCAAATTTTATCAAAATCGGTTTAGTGGCTTGAAAGAGTTATCCCTCAGGAACAGGTCTATTTTCCGGGATAAAAAGTATCCTATGTCCTTTCGCAAGCTCAATTCTATATCTGTACCAAATTTCATCAAAATCGTTTCTGTGGTTTTAGCTTGAAAGAGTTATCCCTCAGGAACAGGTCTATTTTCCGGGATAAAAAGTATCCTATCTCCTTTCGCAGGCTCAATTCTATACCTGTACCAAATTTTATCAAAATCGGTTCAGTGGTTTTGGCGTGGAAGAGTTATCCCTCAGGAACAGGTCTATTTTCCGGGATAAAAAGTATTCTATGTTCATTCCCGAGCTCAATTATATGTCTGTACCAAATTTCATCAAAATCGGTTCAGTGGTTTAGGCGTTATTGAGTAGCAGACAGAGTTACTTTCGCATTTATAATATTAGTATAGATTTAAGGCACGCCAACTAGGTACATAAAATACATTATTATGATACACACCAAAACTTCTTTATATGCACTTAAATTAAAGGCATGCACAACATTTACATAACTAAGTGTCACAATCAGTCAGCACTAGGATACTTTCTGAATTCAGTCAGAGAACAGAAAAAATGGTAATTAAACTAAGTACATTTAAAAGCGAAAAAAAAAAACAATAAAACAAAACTAACTAAACGAACTTTCATGGAATAGCAGTATTGTCGTAGAACACATTATGAACTTTTCTCTTAAATTTTCCAATGGAGTCAGTAAACATGTCTAAATCAACAATTTGAAAAATGGAATTATAGTTCCTCATGGCAAGATTAAGAGGTGAGTTGTGTGTATATTTAGATTTTTAGTGTGGAAAGGTTTATATGACATTATACTTCAATGTAGGCGTGCTAAATGTTAACACAGCATTTTCTTCACACCAACCAACGGCGATGAAGAAACATGATGATGTTATGATGGAGTTTAGAACGAACTTTCATAATTAAATGCATATTTAAAGTTCACGCCTGTAATTATATCCATCGAAGAGACGAGTTGCCTTATTTGGAGCCAAGTCAGGTCACCATTACTTTTACAATTTACACAGAAACTAAAGCAATATGCAAAATTTCAATTTCGTAGGCCAAAAGGAAGTTTGATCTACACCAAAAAGTTTAAAAATTATCACTTGTACCTTAAAAAATAGTGAAAAAAAGAACTCATAAATTTCTAATTTCTACGCAACCCACAATAAACTTTGAGAGAATAACAATTTGTCATTAACTTTTTCTATCTTATGAATTATAGGATGACAATAAATCTTAAATGAATAATTATGTAAATTAATTTAGAAGGTCACAAACCTAACGGCATATCGGCACTCGATATTTAGATAATTCATTTTATAAAGATAGATAAGTAAGATTAACCTTCAGAGACACATTTATTATTATAACTAATGCTCTGCCCGCGGCTTTACCCGCGTTTTCAGGAAAAATAATAACCAAGTATTGTTACTAGCTTAAACAACCGACACCGCGAACACGATATTATGTCCCAATGCATTGGCACCAAGTGGCTTCAATCTTCAATGGATTCGTTCGATTTTGAAAGGAGAACGGGGACTCAATTTTGAAAATAGAACCTCCCGGCGGATGGAACCTCTGTTCTATGACATTATACTTCAATGACCAAATTATGTTATTCCAGGTCAGGTCTATCTGTGTGCAAAATTTCAGACGTTCAGTCTATTTGCGTGAAATTGTAACAAACATCTATAATACCTTACCTTACACAAACAAACTTCCACATTTATGTACAATAATCGTAGGATTGTCTTCGTAAGAATATTTTCACGATCGCTAGGACCAGGAAAGTCAGCAATATATTAACAATATCATGGACCCTCTTTCAACTTAAATCACTTGGTCCCTACTTCATGGACCCTATTTCAACTTAATTATAACTTGCTTCGATGAAAAGAAAACATGATGAGGAAACCTGCAAATTCGAGAGTTCTCCGTAAAGTGGACACGTGAAGTGTGCCAATCGATATTTGGACAGTGTGGTGGACAATGATATTATAAGTAAAAAAGAGGTAAATATGTCACTAGCGCGCCGAAAATGAAGATCGTAAGAGCAGTCAAATTGACCTCGTCTGCTCGTAGTCGCTCTGTCAATACAAGGCGATAGTCAGTTTTGTTGTTGTCAGAAGTGCTTGAGATTTGACATACAACATTAAAATGCCTTCGTGTATTTTTGTAGTGTGATTGGTGTAGTGAAACAAAAGATAAACGTGTGTGTTTGTAGCTATTTTCGGAACAGATTTTTTGGTTGATTTGTAAGGGCATGACGTATCTATAGTTTTTAAATATCACTGGTGGTGGATTAAGGCTTGTATCCCTTATATTGTTAGAAGAGACATGATCTTAGTAGAAGGATGATAATAATGATGAACTTTAGCTTGACCAGGAAGACCCATCGATGACACACAAAACAGAACAATACGAAAAAACACATCAAGTTTGGTATTAAGAAGAAGAAGGATTAAAAATTCCGCAAATACAATATGTATGAAATAGACGGGCCTTCCAATTAACACTTTCCAATCCTTAGTTCAATAAATCAACAAAAGGAATGTTTACATGATTCGTTACTAAGCAAGAGAATTGAATGGGATTTCCGATCGAGATCGTAAATTTTTTTATTGCTTTAATTAATATGGTCAAATGTTTCCTAAATTGTATTTATTAGCGGAAGAAGTTTGTCATTTGATAAAAACAAAAAACCAGAGTATTTATACCTGCTCAAGCAATGCCCTTGACCACATAAAATTTAAAATTCCATTGGAATTATTTAATTTATAAAATAAGCACGTTGAGTAACAAAACACGATATTTATAACTCAATTACACACTTTGCAACGTAACCACCGTGTGGTTTTGTTTCGGAAGTTCTTCAAACAAAACATCAACACAAGCTAATTTACGGTAATGTATGTAATTTAATACGGTGGTCCTACCACTATGTCCCAATATAATTCGCTCACCCAGTAATACAACGGCACATCTACGTTTGTCATATTTATGGGTTCTTTTTACGTTTTTTACAAGTTGTATGAGTTTGTTTACTAGTATAGTACCACTATGTAGATTAGGCACTTTTAAACACGTATAGAATATAAACTCAGTTTCGCATTTTTTGCAGATGTGCCATTATATTACTAGGTAAGCAATATTGTGGCGATCGGTACGGCATCTACTTTTCTATAACTTTATATTTGTAATATATCTATCCTTCTTGTACATACGTTGGCATTTTATATGATTAGCTATTTATGTATCTTTATAATTAGATTTTTGTACATTCCTACAATCCTTCTGATGTTGTCAAAGTATATACAGCCCGCGACAAACTGTGGCACACTCAGATTGTAAAACAAAAGATAGAGCGCACAGTACACGAAAGTGAAGCCACCAAAGCAAATACAAACATTATTTACGACTGAAAAAAATTATAAGCTTAATTACGCGTATAATTTTTTACGCTTCAGAACTTTAATTATTAATTATAATTGTAAATCGTAAAATTTTCTAAATCGTAAATAATGTTAATAATGCAGAAAAATCATTATGAAATTCTTAAAAGATTCCTAAATTATTTGAAAACATCCAAAAGGCTGACCGAAGCCTATAAATAATAGAGATGGACAAACTAAATCAATAACTTCATACAAATTTTACGATTGAGACAAATCGCTTCTGGGGTAAAAATTAGGTAAGGAATGGATAAGTAAGATAGTACAAACTTGATTATTTAATTTTTTCTTTTTTAACGTGTTTTAATTGTCGTTAAATTTTAAAACGGCGGACATAACTTCTAAACGGACTGGTGGAAAGTTTAGAGACCAATCAAGATATTTAAAACTTAAAACCCTCGCTTTGCTTTGGTTTTCTGAAAGAATATTTGAAATCGGTCCAGTAGTTATTGAGTTTATTCATTACAAGCAAAGAAACAAATAAAATAAAAAAATTTAGTATTCCTCTTTTTAATATTAGTTTAGGTTCTTACCGCCAGTAAGAACCAGAACTAAAAGTTTTAACGTGCCTTTTGAACCACGATAAGGCTGACAATGGCCACGAATGAGTGTATCTATAAGGCGGTGTGCGAGAAGAAATCCACTAAAACTAAATCTCCACTATGCCAGGATATTAAAATTAAGTAATCCAATTAGTTGTTCTTTCTCTGCCTTGCTATCTCGCTTATTTCTGGTGGAAAAAAGTACAGTTGCTTCAACCAAATTATGGCCCACTGTACTAGGCGTGCCTTTTAAGTTCAGTCGTTTTCATATTTCCCGGCAATTTTGAATTTGGAAGTGTTCTATATTCGAAAGTGTTTAAATTTTGAATCTCAAAACAGTTGAAAGTATTAGGATTAATAATATTGTTTAGTCACAGCGTCGATTGGAATCTGTCAGGATACGTACGAAAATGAATTTTTCTTAGGAAAATGTTCGCGCAATAATTTTCTACAACTTTCGAAGAGGCCTAACACGGCTTCAGTGTTTTGAAGAGCTAACATCTGTGTTCAGTGATGAAGCCCCATGTCTGCGAACTGTCGAACGCTGGTATTTAGAATTCCAGCGTGGACATACTAGTGTTAGTGGCAAATCTCGCGAAGGTCGCCGAAAATCCACCGTCACTGAAGATAACATCATTGCTGTGAGACAACTAATTCTCGAAGATCGTCATGTGACGTATCTAGAGATAGAGGCTCTATTAGGCATCTCAGGGACAACCATTCAGAAGCTCTTGCATGAAGCGTTTGGTGTGAGAAAGCTAGTTTGCCGTTGGATACCGCATCTGCTTTCCGACGATCACAAGGCGGCCCGCGTCAGATGGTGTAAGAAAACTCTGCAAAGGTTCAACCGAGGAGAGTCAAATCACGTCTACGACATCATCAGTAGTGACGAATCTTGGATCTATGCCTGCGATCCTGATTCCAAACAACAATCTCCAATCTGGGTCTTTCAAGACGAGCCAATGTGGACTAAAGTTGTTCGTTCTCGAAGCACTTCAAAGAAGATGGTGGCCACGTTCGTTGGAAAAACCGGCCATGTTGCAACTATTGCACTTGAAGATCATAGAACGGTTAACGCAGAGTGGTATACCACAGTTTGATTACTGCAAGTCATCGCCGAACTTCGAAAATCTAACTCGAAGCGACGCATCATCTTGCACCACGACAACGCAAGCTCACACAGCGCTCGTCAAACGATTAAGTATTTGAAGCAGGAAATAGTAGAAATTCTTGACCATCATCCATACAGTCCTGACCTAAGCCCTAACCATTTCTTTACAATTCCTAAAATTAAGAAAAGTCTTCGTGGTCAAAGGTTCCAGTCCGGTGAAGAAGCAGTC
This sequence comes from Thymelicus lineola, assembly GCA_963932265.1. Lineage (NCBI taxonomy): Eukaryota > Metazoa > Arthropoda > Insecta > Lepidoptera > Hesperiidae > Thymelicus > Thymelicus lineola. The sequence goes on along the minus strand of OZ010690.1, from coordinate 6,328,547 downwards.
GACGCTTTCAAGTCAGCCATTTTGAACACCCTCACTATAAAGTGGAATAAATGTTATAATAACTGGTTTGAGCGAATGGAAAAGTGTATTAAACTACCTGGTGAATACTTTGAAAAACAATAAAAAGGTTCTAGTTGTGTTTTTTTCTTCAAACGACAAAACTTAAAAGGCATGCCTCGTAATACCGTGCTCAGTACTGGACTCTTCCTGAGGAGGCATGGAGCATACTCCACCATACTGCTCCTGTTCGGATTGTTGGAGGAGTTAAGCCATGGATGGCTTAACTTGTGTTGTAGTTTTCTTTTTAAATTGACACGTTCTTTAATATGTGACGTCATATTTTTGATTTTGACTTTTAAATCTGCTCTGTAACAAATCATATTCTGTTTATTCTTATACAAAATAAAACGCGTAGTTTTCTTCAAATATCGTTTAATTTCAACAGGTTATGGGCCCAGATCTGTAATCTGATAGTAAAAGTAGTAGGCAGTGATATATTTGAGATTAGTTCGCCGGTCATTGTAAAAGTGATACGATCTAAGCTCAACGTGGTGTCATTGTGTAAAACAAAAGAAACCAAGTTTTTCACTATGTCTTCAAATGCTATGACCCTCATAGAAAAACTGATTGGACGCGAGAATTACAATACATGGAGATTTGCAGTACAAACTTATTTGCAGCATGAGGAACTATGGTGCTGTATTGAAAATAATGGTAAAGATATTGATCCGAAGCTTGACCTAAAAACAAAAACAAAAATAATATTATTGATTGATTCTGTAAATTATATACACATTCAAGAGGCGAAGACTGCGAAAGAGGTTTGGACTAATTTACAAAAAGCGTTCGATGTTAAAGGGCTAACTCGCCGTGTGGGTCTACTGAAAGACTTGATAATGACTACATTAGATAACTGCCAAAATATAGAAGACTACGTAAACAGAATAATGACTACGGCGCATAAACTACGAAATATTTCATTTGAGGTCAATGATGAATGGTTGGGTACATTACTTCTCGCTGGTTTACCCGAAGTATATAAACCCATGATTATGGCCCTTGAAAGTTCCGGTGTGCCAATAACAGCAGATTCCGTGAAGACTAAGCTCTTGCAAGAGATAAAGGGCTCCGAGTCAGTGGCATTGTATGCTGGAAGAAGTGATAAAATGAAGCAAAGAGGTCCGGAAAATACAACAAAGTTTAAAAAAGGCCCCCGTTGCTTTACATGTAATAAGTATGGTCACTTAAGCAAGTATTGTAGAATTGAAAAGAAGGATACCAATAAAGAGACAGGAAAAGAAACTGGATATGTCGCAGTATTCTCAGCAATGTCAACAGTAAGTGAAAGTAATAGTTGGTTTATTGATTCAGGAGCATCCATGGATCACATGATTCACATGACCATGAAGCAGGACTGGCTGTATGATGAATCACCAGCACCGATTCCAAGCATCCGTATCGCAGACGATAAAATGCTCACTGTAAAAGCTGTGGTAAAGTTAACCTGTCTGTAACTCAAAGCAATGGAAAAAGCGAAACTATACAAGTAACTAATGTGTTATATGTACCTGAGTTAGCAAGAAATCTTCTTTCCGTTAGTCAACTCATAAAGAAGGGGTGTTCCGTACAGTTTGACAAGAATGGCTGTAAAATACTCAACAATTTAAAAAAAGAAGTTGCGGCTTGTGAGTTAATAAACAATATGTATCGCCTAAAAATAAATAAAATACCAGCTTATAAGTGTAATACAGATGAAGAAAGTGACAGCTACATATGGCATCAAAGGATGGCCCACCTCAACTTATCTGATCTGAATAAACTTCCCAAATGTACAGACGGGATCAAGCTCAATGAAAACAAGTCAAAAATGGTGTGTGAATACTGTCAAGAAGGTAAACAGTTCCGACTCCCATTTCCGAAAGAAGGCTCCCGAGCAAAGAAGCCTCTAGAACTTGTACATTCTGACGTTTGTGGACCTTTGAAAGTAAAGTCAGTAGGAGGGGCACAATATATCCTTACATTTGTGGATGATAACACCAGGAAAGTATTTGTTTATTTTCTTAGTAATAAGTCTGAAGTCTTTAGTAAATTCAAACAATTCAAAGTATTGGTTGAAAATCAACTGAATTTCAAAATAAAGAGAATAAGAACTGATAATGGTAGAGAGTATCTTAGTAAGGAATTTAAGGAATACATTCAAAATGCAGGCATTATACATGAAACTTCCAATCCATATACCCCACAACAAAGTGGGTTAGTGGAGCGTATGAACCGCACATTGATGGAGAGAGCTCGTTGTATGTTACTCAATGCTAATTTGCAGAAATCCTATTGGGCGGAAGCAGTAGCAGCAGCGGCCTATATAACAAATAGATGTCCAACAAGATCTATTTCATACGTTACTCCTGAAGAACTATGGTCCGGGAAGAAGCCTAATTTGAAACACCTGAGAATTTTTGGATGCGAGGTTATGGCTCATATACCCAACAATAAATGTCAAAAACTGGATGCTAAGGCAAGTAAAATGATTTTTGTTGGTTATTCCGAAACAACTAAGGGCTACAGATTATTAGATCCTAAAACAAGGAAAATACTTATTAGTAGAGATGTTGAATTTTATGAAAATTCAATACAGAGAAAATATACAATGGTTCCATTAACAGAAAATGTGAATAGCAATGATACTAATGTAATAAATGGAAGTATGCCATCAGATAATTCAAACATACAAAATACTCCGGATAGTGAGCATGATATGTCAGTGAATCTATCTGATGATGAGTTTTTCTTCTGTAATGATGTACCTGAAAGAGAAGTAAACATAAATGAGACTTCAAATATAACAACTAGATCTAAAAGTAGGAATATGAAACATGATTCTAATACTTACCTTTGTCAAGATGGAGATCAACTGCTCGACACACTAAAGACAAGAAAAAAGTCTATACAAGAAGAGCTGAAAACACACAGAGAGAATGAGACCTGGGAGTTGGTAAAAGAACCTGTGGGAGTGAGAACAATTGGCTGTAAGTGGGTCTTCCGCACAAAATAAAGAACTCTTCAGCCCCGATCTACAAATCAAGACTGTACTCTTGTATGTTCACAAAGATATGAAGTCGACTACAAGGAGACATTTTTACCTACTGTGAACCAGGTATGACTCTGTAAGAGTATTGCTTTCTAAAGTGTGTCAGGATAATTTGAAAATGGTGCAGTTTGATTTAAAACTTCATTTCTTTATTGAAATATAAATTAAAACATACGAGTATGAAAGAAGAAGAAGAATCTGGTTGTACCTGAAGGGTATGTTTGTAAACTTAAGAGGTCCTTGTATGTCTTGAAGCAAGCTCCTACATGTTTGAATCAGAAATTCGATTAAGTTTTGAAGAAATTTGGCTTCACTAATAGTCACTCTGACTAACACGGTGAAGTAGAAGGAAATAAAATTTAACTGATTCTGTAAGTCGATGATGGATTGGTCATCTCAAAAGAGTCATTATATTGGATAAAGTAATTCACGATGGTATTTGTAAACTGTAATTTTGTTTTATAACTGATTAGGCAGTAGAAGTACTTACCTTTGTGAATTAAGTTTAGTTAAAATAGAAGTTTACTGAGCATTAGGTAGGTAAGTATGTTATAACAATTGTAATTCTGTTACAGAAAATTTAAATGATGTAGGTACTGTGTAACTATTGATGTTTTTGTTACTATGTGGGGTTAAGGAGTGTATGTACCTACTGTAATCTTATATTATTAAGGTGAAGAACGTTACAATTTGGAGAGAGTGTTGTAGTTTTCTTTTTAAATTGACACGTTCTTTAATATGTGACGTCATATTTTTGATTTTGACTTTTAAATCTGCTCTGTAACAAATCATATTCTGTTTATTCTTATACAAAATAAAACGCGTAGTTTTCTTCAAATATCGTTTAATTTCAACAACTTGTAATAAATAATTACTTGTTATTAGCTAATAATTACTTGTTATTAGTTTGTCAAGTCATAAGTTGCTAAAATTGTGGCTAAATATGTAGCCAGATCTAGCCAAAAAGTGGCTAACTTGGCAACACTGAAGCCATCCCAAGTGCAGAAAGTTTTCATGCCGCACGAAGGCCTTCGACTTGGCTTAACGACTGTTATCTTACGATAAGAAACGGAACTGGACCGGGATGGCAGACAACCCTCAAGCCCTCAAGATTTTTTGTCACGAGCGGTCACCCATCTGCCGACCACACCCGCCTTAATCCAGATTATCCAGTTATTAATCCAGATGAATTCAAAAGACTCTAGTCTAGGTCCATCACAGTGGCATAAGTTATGCGCCACAGCGTAAGTTAGCTTAAATAAATAAAGGACATAGAATTGAAAGATACGAAAAAATTGACATCATTTTATTTATTATCTACATTTTTGTCTATAAAATTTATTCTATTTCAACATTGGCCACAATGTACTAGAGCAGATAAAACTAACTTATCCTATAATTTTTAAGATTTTATTTTTACGCCAACTTCCGCAACGGTAACGATTTTAATTTAACATTTTTTAACTTTAGTAAAGAGTACTTTAAGTACCACTTTTCCTTGAGATAACTGCTCTAGTAAATTGTAAATAAATAACTTTAATCCGTCTGTAACGCAAGATATTGAAGGGCAATAAAATTATTTTAAGTAATTTCTAATTATTTTTCACAAAAAACCAAACACGCATGTATTTGGCATCCTACAGTTAGAAGTGCCAGCTAATTCAAAGGCTGTGAATTTGATTCCTGTCCAAAACAGACATTTACAAGACTATTACAAGTTATGATGATAATAATTGTTCTCAAACTCCTATTAATAAATTATAAATAACGAAGTTCAAAGTTTTAGCTGGTGTAAATTGTGCAAGTTAAGGACGCAAAAATCGTTTAGAATTAAGTAAGTAGAAGGCTATTAAAAATAAATATCACGTCAGGTCCATCTCATTAAAATCATCGCAATTAAAATATTTGTTTCATCCAAATACGGTCTTAAATTATTAACAGCAATCATCTATCTACTCGCACAACAACTTTGAAACAACAATACAAAAAATTTATTTTTATTTTATTTATTTATTTTATTTACATTAACAAAAGTCCAACATCTATACTTTACGTAGGCGGTATATTACTATTCACTTGATACATGAAAGTGGCTAGTTCTTCTCCAGTTAGTTCCTCGTCAATCTCCCGTAGACTAGAGTTGGAAATACTCCGCGGGGACCCGAATGAGTCGGAGTCGGTTGCGTGACGATGCCGCCATTTCCAGTTGCCACTCGGCACCTCGTTCACGATGTTTAAATCTCGGCGACTGTAACACTGCAAGGAAGATATTCTTCGTTTAGTTATTTTATGTTAGCAGAAATCGTCTACTTTAAAAGTGGCAAGATTTAGGAAACATTTTCTATTATATAAATATGAATTAACATTTTCACTTAAATGTTGTATTAAATAAATAAAATAGTAACAAATATTCCCACAAAAGTATATTTGGTGAAAAACCCTAACCTAGCCGATAAGGACAGAGGATATACCGTGAGTTAGAATGCCTAGGCAAAGTATGATATATTATATTTCATACATCACCTGAACGTTTGAAGCTCATTTGGGTATTTTATACATTGCCTAGGTATTGTGTGGAATACCAAACTATACAGATTACCGGTAATATATAGATAAGGAAGTGCAATTTCCAAAATTCATTAATAACGTTCGCAAACTTTTGTTTATCTTCCCTTAGTCTAGCAAAGACGACAAACAGCCTCAAGGTAAATTGGATTCCTTCTGTGCCCCATTACAATTCAGATAACTAGTTACAAAACTACTTGTAACTCTATATGTTAAACTACACAAACAAAAAATAATGTGCAGTCATGTGTACAATTGTTTGCCAATTTTTTTCCACATACTTTTAAATGTTACGTGTGTTTACGTGACAATTATATATTAATTAAAACATTTCATATTAATTTATAAAAACCTGAATGAATTAGATTTAGGTATCTCAACTATCTATTATATTTCATACATCACCTGAACGTTTGAAGCTCATTTGGGTATTTTATACATTGCCTAGGTATTGTGTGGAATACCAAACTATACAGATTACCGGTAATATATAGATAAGGAAATGCAATTTCCCAAATTCGTTAATAACGTTCGCAAACTTTTGTTTATCTTCCCTTAGTCTATCAAGGACGACAAACGGCCTCAAGGTAAATTGGATTCCTTCTGTGCCCCATTACAATTCAGATAACTAGTTACAAAACTACTTGTAACTCTATATGTAAAACTACACAAACAAAAAATAATGTGCAGTCATGTGTACAATTGTTTAGCAATTTTTTCCCACATACTTTTAAATGTTACGTGTGTTTACGTGACAAATGTATATTAATTTCAAACATGGCGTATTAATTTATAAAAACCTGAATGAATTAGATTTAGGTATCTCAATTAGATACCCGTAACTACGAACGAATTTTATTCATCAGTGACAGCTTAGTTACTAAAATTTTAGGATTTTCTACATAGAACTTGGCACACATTTAGATCTCAATTCTTTTTGTTTTTTTTTTAACTTGGTTCTCATTTCACATTTATGTTTTTGATGAGATTACAATAATATATATGATAATATAATTAATCTATATATATATAATTGAAAAGAGACACACCACTGATTAAACAAAAAATCTCAGAAACTACCGAACCGATTATGATGAAATTTGGCAGGGAGATAGATTATGCTAAGGAGACGTCAGCTAAGAACGGATTTTTGGAAATTCATCCCCTAACTAGCAAAAATAGGGGTCCGAAGTCATTTTCATACAAACCAACTTCGTCAGTTTTAGAGTTATAAGTATGAATTTTTTTATGTAAGTTTATAGTAATAAACAAAAATTAAGTTTAGCACATTTTTTTGGAAAATTATCCCTTTAAAGGGTTAATTTAGAGGACAACAGTCAACTCAACTACTCATACTCAACTTCGTCATTTTTGAAGTTAAAAACATGAAAATTTACATATTAGCTCAAAATTAGAAACTAAATTTTGAAGTATTACGTTTTTTTGGAAAATCATCCCCTAAAGTGTTAATTAAGGCGTCGCAAGTTGGTATGGGAACTTCGTCAGTTTTGAAGTAAGAAGGGTGAAAATTTGTATTTAAGCCTATAGTTGGACACAAAAAATAACTGTATCACGGTTTTCTCGAAATTCATCCCCTAAAAATAGGGGTTGGTAGTCAATTACATACAAATCAACCGCACCAGTTTTCGAGGTATAAATATGATTTTTTTTGTATAAATTTATAGTAATAAACAAAAAATAAGTTTAACACATTTTTTTTGGAAAATCATCCCTTAAAGGGTTAATTTAGAGGACAACAGTCAGTACGCAACTTCGTCATTTTTGAAATTACAAACATGAAAATTTACATATTAGCTCAAAAATAGAAACTAAATTTTGAAGTATTACGTTTTTTGGAAAGTCATCCCCTAAAGGGTTTATTAAGGCGGCGCGAGTTAGTATGGGAACTTCGTCAGTTTTGAAGTAAGAAGGGTGAAAATTTGTATTTAAGCCTATAGTTAGACACAAAAAATAACTGTATCACGGTTTTCTCGAAATTCATCCCCTAAAAATAGGGGTTGGTAGTCAACTACATACAAATCAAGCTTACCAGGTTTCGAGGTATAAATATGAAATTTTTTATGTAAGTTTGTATTAATAAACAAAAGTTAACTTTTTAACACATTTTTTTGGAAAATCATCCCTTAAAGGGTTAATTTAGAGGATGGAACTCAGTACGCACGTCATTTTTGAAGTTAACAACATGAAAATTTATATATTAATTTTGGAGTGGGAGGGGAGAGGGAAAGGAAGCAGAAAAGAGACCAAGACCGGGCTCTCCACGACAAGAGGGACAAGAAGCGGCAGAGAGGGACCGGGAGTGCGAGAGGGACAGGGAGCGGGAGAGAAACAGGAAGCGGGAGAGGTACCGGGAGCGGGAGAGGGAGAGAGATAGGAAACGGTAGAGGGTGAGGGACAGGAAGTGGGAGATTGACCGGGAACGGGACAGGCAACAGGAGAGGGAGAGGGATAGAGAGCTGGAGAGGGAGAGGGGCAGGAAGCGGGAGAGGGAGTGGGACAGGAAGCGGGCGAGAGACCAGGTGTGCGAGAGAGGGAGAGGGAAAGTTGTTTATTTTTCATAACCCGCAGCCGGAGGAATGATTTGTGATTGTATCGTAGGTTTTACTTCATAAAGTCCTAAATTCAATATAAATTAACCTGTTATTAAATTTTCTTCTGTGAGGGGTACAAATATAATTTCTTAATAAGCATAATTTCCGCGTGCGAAGCTGCGGGCAACAGCTAGTATATAATAAACGCATTAGATTTTAATCTGTAATGTTGATATGGAAATGTAAATGAAATAAATAAATAAATTCATACTTTATTTTAGACAGGCGGAAACTTTTTTCTAAAATATACTACAGAACGAACTCAATTATTATAAAATCAGTTCTCTTCCGAGTTACCCCTCAAGGGATTTATGCTCCATATACCTTCGATTTTAAAGCTTTGTACGTCTTTCAAAATAGAATTTTCTTACATTGACATGGGACATGATACGGTGAAGAAACCAGCATACCGAATACTTAAAATAAATGAACATTAATTTTAAAATGGGATTAAATACATACTTAACTATAATAAAAAAAAGAAAATAAAGTAAAAATAAATAAACATTAATTTCAATTAAATTATGATATTAAAATTATGAAAAAATTGTGCATTTTGTCACAACTGATTAAATGAGAACCCTCTAACAATGAAGTTATAGTACGATTATGTACTTTATGTCTTCTGTGATTTAAGTTAACTGATCAAGAAAATGTTTTGAAGATTTTCAAAATACCAAACTCTTGTATGTATATACAAAATATACATTGTTTTTTCATTATTAAAATCGCCTTTTAATTTTAGAAAATCATGGAGCCCATCATTAGAACAGATTTAAAAAAATATGGGACCAAACTGTATTTATTACCCATTCAAACAGAAAAAATCCAATTGGTCGATAATTGCCGCAGTTCTGAGGTAACAAAAAATACCAAATTGAGAACCTGCTTTATTCGAAGTCGATTAGAAGTATTAAAACTCATCCCGGTATTACAGTTTTACAATCCATTAACTGTGCCGGTACTGTAAACATCAAATTAATTGTGTTCAGTTAGACCCATTTTTCCTTAGTTTCATACCCGATTTTCTTTTGTTTTGTTTGGTGAGCATTTTAAAATTTCGTGATAATGAATGACACTGAACGAATTCATGTTTTCCAAACTATTGAAAGTTTGACCGTGATATTAGAAATTCGATCATTACGCGAACAATAATTTAATTAAATCGATACTAAATTGGGCGGATTAAACACGTCCTACCTTGCTTTATATAAGCTGCGTAAGTAATACATATATCGTTAGAATATCTCCTGCCTTATCTAAAATTTAACCTGAATAATTCAACCTAAATCCAATGCAGAGTGTGACACAAACGAACGGCTCTGAATTTATAGCCTTCGAAACAACGTTATTTGTTTACGTATCTTAACACCTCCTATAAAATATTATTTCGAGATTTGTTTTAAACGGGCGCTTGACTCTGACATGGGTGATTGCGTTAGAAAGTAAAGTTAGGGAAATAAAAATATCGGCCAGGAGAGCGAATCGTATAAACCTTAAAGGATCCGTGTGTGATAAATAACTTCTCTTGAATTTATACCTTTTGGCACGTTTAGAAGGGTACAATTGAAAACTGTACGTGTCTGATACGGAAGTAAGCTATAAAGAAGTTAAGTGCCAAATGAATAAAATTGTAACGAATATCAAAAATGGATTACATAACTTAGCAAGAAAGTAGAATAACCGTAGAACCGGGGAAGCGCGTGTCTGGCACGCGCAATGTAAGATTCCGGAGTAGTAAGTTTATCGACTTTCACCTCTCGAGTGCAAAGGGTTAATAAGTAAACTTCAGCCTAAGTAAATTTAACTATTAAGTAAGTTCAAAGTGTTAGTTCTATGTATATATAGTATTAATAGAACATAATTCTCCCTTGTCCAGAGGTGGGCATGGCTGCGCCACAGTTTGATAACTTTTGCAGTCATTTACGAACAATATCAATATTTGTAATTTTGTTTATGTTCAATAAAATCTTTGAATCTTTGAACCTCTCGAGTTGTGTCAATAAATCATGTGGTGAGTGAGACTCACCTCTCGAGTGCAAAGGGTCTACTTATGCTAACATGACTCTTGACTTGACAGGACACTTGACTCTAACTCTAACCAAAATTAGCACTTCGAAGCCAAATATTTCGCAAACGGATGCCTAATCCCAAAAATGGTCTTAGAAGACCCATGATATTTCTGAAAGACCTTTTCAACGATACCCTACACTATAGGGTACGCGATGAATAAAAAATTCACCCTCACGTTTCCTGTAGAGGACCTTAAAAAATATATTTTTTAAATATTTTATTCTACAATTCTGGAGTTTTCATAAATATGTATTATTCATGCATAAATTACAACTTTCTAGCACTAATGTTCTCGGCGCTCTGCTTCGGATAGACGGACGGACGGAGGCATGGACGGACGGACGGACGGACGGACGGACGGACGGACAGACGGACAGACGGACAGACGGACAGATGGATGGACGGACATGACGAAACTTTCAGATTTTTCTTCGGAACCCTAAAAACGACGATAGCGATTCAGTGACAAAAAATGTAGAGTTTGAATTACATGTTCTTGTGACTAAAATTTTAGGCTTATCTACACAGAACTTGGCGCCTATTTAGGTCTCAATTCTTTTTTTCTGAACATGGCTCTCATTTCACATTTATGTTTTTGATAAGTAAGGTTTCTGTGAGTTTAAACGTAGACCAGGAATATTAGACATAATAGTATGGGCACAATAAAAAATAAGCTGCTTATGCTACTAGCTCGCAGTAGAAGTAGTAGCATAAAAATATTACATGTATTTTTTTTCTGGTTCATGTCATAAAATATCATTCGAATATATTTTTTGTTTGAACCGACAGACGACCTCAATAAAATACCAAGTTATCAAAACATAATCTATCCATAAATCTCTCCGGAACGCATATCATGACGCGCGAATTGTGGTAGTAATGTCTATAAATCTACATCCAAATTTCAGTCTTTATTGCCCTATACATTATTGTAAGGATCAGGAAATTATCGTCTCTTACACGCTCAAGAAAATCGTCGCATATGTTCACGTTTCTACGCTTTCAAACACATATAGGTATCACGATTCCTCAGGTTTTCATTATACATAAATATAACTTGCAATTTTTCGCCATGATTTTTCACATTCTCTGGGTTACAGTTAATTAGGCGTGGAATTAGTTTGAAATGGATCCTCCATTTCAAATCTACAGAAATAAGATAAGATTTAGCTATAATTTTCAAAAAAGATACGACTAAGCTATGTGGCTTCAACCCATTAATGGCCCACTACTGGGCACGGGTCTCTCCTCTTGAGGAGGCCTAGAGCATACTTCACCACGCTGCTCCAGTGCGGATTGGTGGAGGGGTTAGCGGCCAACCCGAGTGTCGGAAGTTTTCAAACCGCCCGAGGGCCTCCGACATGGCTTAACGACTGTTATCATATAACAACCAGGACCGACGGCTTTACGTGCCCTCCGAAGCACGGAAACTCTCAAGAATTTTTTGCCACTAGCGGTCACCCATCCAACTACCGGCCGCGACCGCTGTTACTGAACTTTGTCGATCACTTAGGCTATGAGCGCTTCATCAGAATAAGCTATAATTTTTCAAAAGGATAAGATTAAGCTATAATATTTTTTGTCTCCCCCCTGTTATCTCTTACTTAGAAAAACGTCCAACTCAAAAATACGATCTTAAATATCTTCAATTTGATCAGGAACTGAGTTTCTCTCAGCTTCAATCAGTATAATCGTAGGTACCTACTAAGACCATAGTTCACTACGCCAAAGTTAGTAAAACTAAAAGAACAAAATGTTCATACCCACTGAAAAACAACAATTTACAATGTCTATTATAACATGATTATAACACTGATGATTGAATTGATTGATGATTAACTTTTTGTTGTACTTTTGTAATCGGTGCCAAAATTATGCTAAATGTAGTTTACTGTATAATTTTCGTGTAATGAACTGTGTGCTATGTAATTTTATATTTTTTTTATTTTGTTTAGCATGAAGTTCCAAAGGCTACCACTCACTTGAGAGCATTTTTTTATATATTATACTTTATTATTTTATACTTTGCAATATGTAGAATGTAGATGATAGGACTAAGCGACGTTATTGATGTTTACTTTCTCCTCTTTTTCAAATATGTGTATTGAAAGGACGTTGATATCAGTTATATAATATGGAATTCTAAACTTTATTGAGGTTCTTTTGTATTGACTCACCGCGGAAGTGGTTAGCTCAATAGTGAATCACGGCAAAGTTTGTTTTACATTTTTATATAGGTATCTAATCTACTACTGTTTATATTCAAAAGTGCTTAGAACTATAGTTAAATATTTTTATAGACCGTACCCTAGTAAAACACCTTTTAATAAAAACGAAGAGAAAATTAAAGAAAGAATGTCAGGATTTAATTTCATAAAAATGGCTAAAAAATGGCTATGTGTAATTTCCTCCATATTATTCGTGCACCTTACCTCATTTAATCTTATTCTAATCAGCTCTCCGCATCTTAAGGTTGTCTGGAAGAGATCGCTGTGTAGCGATAAGACCGCCTTTTGTACCTCATGTCTGCTTTGCTTATTTACTTGTTGTTGTATTATTTATTTGGTGTACAATAAAGAGTTAAATAAATAAATAATAATAAAAGGAAACCGCAGACAGTCATAGTTTCTAATTAAGCTCTTGCTTAAACGTCGATTGTATAATATATACTCTAAGTTCGTAAGGTATCGTAAGTCGTATATACTCGTATTTAGATATCGTAGATAGACCCGTTTCTTGTTTCGCTTCTACGATCTTTGCCGCTCTGTTAATTCGTAGTGTAATTAACAGTGAAATATTCCACAAATATCTTCTAGGCGCAATTATTCGAAGGCTTTGCAGTATACAGAAATTACAGAATGTAAATGCTGCTTGCAATGAAACTAGCGAATCTTGCGACAAGTAATTTAACTGTACGTGTAGTGTGGTTTAGGCTGCGACGTTGTTTGTAATTAGAGATTCGAATTCAAACACCAGTTCTGTCCAAGTTATATCCAGTCTATTTTCTAGCTTCAGTTTTGTCTTCGTGTTTACTTACTTGGTTTCAGACAGTGACGTGAGCGGTGTTGTGTGCATGCATAATTTCACATGCATGTGGGTACATAAATTCTATTATATTCAGCCCTTATTGACGTTCTCTACTAGTGATTATTCTTGGAGCTTGCTTAATGTTTGTTAGTATATTTTTTTATTTCTTACAGATCTTACTACAACAAAGAACAATGGGCAAGCATCTGTTTTATATCAATGTATTATACTATAATAGCATGGGAGTCACCGGAGATCAGACGGTCTACAACCGGTGTATATAAACGCGACAGGTTAAAATAATTATAATAACGATAAAAAATTAAAACTGTGCTGAGATTAAAGCGAAGTAATATGATATAATCATAACCTGTTAAGTGGCATATTTCAAGGTAGTTAAATTACTCACAACTTCCTTAAATTATACAGACACATAACGCATACAGAATCATAACGCAATAATGTAGTTTAAAGCTTTTTCGTAATGAATATTCAGTGCTGAATATTCTACTGAAATCCTTGAAAGGTTTATAAACCTATGCGTAATATAAACTAGTTGACATCCTTGCTACGCTTCGGGTAACACAATGGGACTAGTGGGATAGACCCTATGTCAATTAGTACCTAAACACGAAATAAAGCTTATACATGAAATGAAATGAAATGAAATAATCTTTTATTCATGTAGGTATCACTGATACTCTTAAGCACGTAATTTTTTTAATCTACCAGCTTTTCGGAAAGGTGCTTTGTCATGGAGGAGAAGAAAAGCCGTAAAGAAACTCCTCAGCACATCTTTTAAAAATAAAACTTATATCTATTACAAAAATAAATACAGGATCTCTTAAATCCTATTAATATTATAAATGTGAAAGTTGCTGAAGACGTTTGGATGTTTAGATGTTCCTCAATCACCACTGATTTGGCTGAAATTTTGAACGGAAACAGCCTATACCCTGGATTAACACTAATTGAAATACCACTGTTACATCAAACTTAGTAAAATTAATCAGTGAAAATCACATTTAAATCATTTAAAACATTAATGAGATTAGCGGAAACGCACACAATTTATTTATTTAACAATTTTTGTACACAAATACAGTATGTGAGACTTAATAATAGAAATTTTGTACAAAGGTACTGCTTATTTCTATCAGAAATCTCTTCCAGCAGACCTAGGAATTATTTATTTGTAATTCTAATTAATATCAATCGTTTGATGATCGTTTGTAAATCGAATTTAAATTAATGTTTTTAATTTACTTATCAACTTATTAATTTTATTATTGTATGCCCATATAGGGCGAGAATATATTGAAACCAATTTGAATTTTATAACAACAGTTTTAAAATAAATTGCGCAATCACGAAAGTTTAATATTATAATACCGATATTATTTAAAAGACCTGTCCTGAATACGATAAAATTTTCAATGTAAATTTGTTAATCTGTGACAAATTTAACGTTGATACCGTAATTCCCTGTTTAATTATCCTATTTAATCGAGTTAATTGCAATATAATACACAGGTCACACACCAGGGAAAACTTTGATCACGTTTCCCAATGCGGCATATAGGTATGTATTTATGAGTTCTTCCAACCATGCACAGAATGCAAAGAAAGCATTTTTGGCCGCACGCTAAGCCGTTACGTACGTCGAAACGTAAAATATTCTATCTAATGTGCTCTTTTACATAATTTTAAAATAATCTCATGCAAAACCATGCCGCCGTCTGTAAGGCCTTATTAATGCCGATATCCAAGAGAAACTTTATTCTTATAAAACATAGTCACTTAGGTATATAAGAAACACATTCTTAGTAACTTTATTCTCATACGACATAGTCACTTATAATTTTATGAGAAACACATTTTTATAAACACAGTAATGATATTGAATCCGGTGCACATAGGCATATAACAAATTGAATTGAGATCATCTATGTAATTAAATGTATTTAAATCGTTTTAAGCTACTTAAATAACTATTTAAAGAAAAAAGTTGTAATCATTATTTTTAGGCAATGTTGTATTATTGTTGAATAATAAAAATAAAAAAGATTCTTAACAAAAATCTGCACTTGCAGTAGCCTACCAAATTAAATAATAATAATGAAAATGGAAGAAAGAAAAGAAATAAAAAAATGATGATAAGGGCCTGACCTCACCTGCGCTCGGGGCGGCGCGTCACACAGCTGCGTGGTGGCGGTGGACAGGCGCGTCAGTAGCTGTGGGTTGCGCATGCGCAGGCTGGCGTTGTCGGCTGCCCGTTGTCGCTGCAACGCCAGCAGGGCACTGTAGGTGCGCCCTAAACTCGCTCCGTCGCGATGGCACCAAGAGGCCAGTGTCATCTAGAAAAATGTAATACTTATTAGAAAAAGCCTCGCATTTCTAAATGGGGCTACACATGGAGCTATATGGTAGGGGCATTGCCAGCCTAAAATATTATAATAACAGCGATGCCATGACTGCAGATCAGAGTGTCGTTACCGGCTTTGGAGGACCGGATTCTGCTTGAATTCAAGTTCTTTTTAATAAGCCAATGTTTCACTACAATTCCATCTGATGGTAAGTGGAATTTAAGTCATGGATGGTAAATAATAAATAAATAAACGCATGGACAACGCACACACCCAGACCGAGAACAAAAATTCTCAACATTCAACAACTCAACATTCAAATTTCTGCTTCTCTGAGAATCAAACCTAGAGCCCTTCTAATGTCGACCCACGCGGGTTGCTAAAAGTTCCTTGAATATTAAATGAGCCATGATAATGAGTAGACGTCGTCACCTGTGGACATTATAGCACCAAAGGTATACCGATGCTTTTCCAGCTAAAGAAGCGAAATAAGATATATCACGGTGGTAGTGCAAAAAAGTGAACAGCTACGCAAGAAAAATCCCTTGCCAGGCACCATCCATTGTAAACAAAAATGAAATTATCACAAATCCCTTGCTCAGCGAGCTGTAATACGATCTGTAGCCAATTGGGCCGAATAAAATACTCAAAGCCTTAATTTAAACACAATTTTGCGAGATTAAGTTTTAACACAGAATACATACCTAATAGTACCTAATGGCACAGAAGAACCACTTCGCAAAATCTTTTAAATAAATAGCGACTCTAGCTCCGATACAATAAAGTGTAATTCAGGTCGCACAGCGCTAATCGTCAACAGTTATATTCATCTAGAGTCTAGACTAGACCCTTATATCATCTTACTAAAAGTACGGAGTGCGCCTAGCCTGGTTTTCGTAGAAAATATATAAAAAATATTGTGAGTAGTAATTTAATTACACTTAAAACGTCTCAATATTTCAAACTTAATTAAAAGCTATCAAGATTATAAGAACTCGTTATTTTATATGACTTAAGTATCTAATAAGATTTTGCTAGGTTAATTATATTGCTAGTTAAATTGTATTAATTAAATTCGTATTTTTTGCTATTAATAAACTTCATTTGCATGTTTTATGTGTTAAAAAAAATAGTCAGAATAGTTCAAGTAAGCCATTTGCTCAGTAAAAAATCTAATAATTTTGCTTAAGCCTTAAAAACTTTTTTTATTTACAACGAAGGCAAAGCAAAACAAAGCAAAGCATAAAATTTAATACAGTTACAATCAGCTCAGGAAAACTCAAGTCCATTTTATGCAACAATTTTGATGTATTTTGCTGAATTTAAAAGGGAAGAAAAAACTAAAAAAAATACCAAAGAAGTGGAGCCCGGTAAATAACAGTAGTTAAAGAAAACGTGTGATTTACTGAGAATTTATTGGAAAAAGACCCGCAAATCACATACACCAAAATCAAAAAGACACTAGGCATTAGTTGGGAAAGATTTCACTTCATCCTAAGTTGGAGCGACAAAGTTTCTTTAATGTCGGACCCTTCGTTTGCTAAAACCAAAAAACGGGCTAGATTGCTGCCGTAAAATGTATCTATGGTTTCGAAAAAGGGCTTGAGGATGTGACGATCGGAATAATAAAAGGTAATCGTCAGTCAATTCAGAAGGAAAATAACCGACAAAATTACAAAGACCTCGTAACATTGGCAACAAAAAAGATGGCTAGTTTATTCCACGTTAAACTTTATGTGAGTTTAAGCTTCAAGACACACAATTTCTGTTCTATTGTTTTTAAAGCTGAAGCGGAACTTCTCGAATCGTTTCTTGTGAATGTAACATCTTTTGTGTGAATTCTGCACGCATCTTTTCCTTTCAAATTTGTTTGGGAAGTATTTTCAAAACTTTGTATTATTTTTGGCAGAATAATATAATTTTACCAACGTGGGGTTACATTTTAGGTTTTGGTGTTTATTCCAAATTTGAAATATTTCTTAAGTTAGGGGAACGTATCAACTTTACAGCCCTGTGATTTTTTGTTTTCAATGACAAAAGAAAAACATTGAAAGGTTTTTCGAGCGCTAACGAAATTGTGGTTGTCCGACTTCCGTACTGTCAGAGCGAGGCTGGCGAAAGAGGTTTTCAAAGCTAGCACGAATAGAACTTTGTAAAAAAGTATTTAGTAGTAATAATAATATATTGAATACTTTTTGTTAAACTCAAAATTTGTTCAGTGACCTATTCAATAATTGAATCAAGTCATGTGTCTTAAATAAAATCCCTCAATTTTTTATATTAATCTGAGTAATAGCATGTGTGGAAGATAAATTGGTATGTTATACAACAGATTAAAAGAAATAAAGACGTTTATAAAACGCAGTTATTAAATAGGTATGTATAAAACACCGAGATTAAGGACAGAACCGGTATATTTTTTATCAACTCACAATCAGTGTTTATTAAAGACTATACAATATCTAGATACCGGAGATAACTTTACAATATGATTTAAATAGTGAGATCTGATATTAAAAAAATTTAAAAACGCTATATTTGTCGGTATCGGATTGAAATAACAATTAAAAGGATAACCACTATTCGCTCTCTGCGGTTGATATACATTATAATAATATTGAATTATTATTTCTCTTGTATCCAACAAAATGAAAAATTAACAGAAAAACTTTTTTAATATTTGTCTGTTTGTCTGTTTTCCGGGCTAATCTCTAGAACGGCTGAACCGATATTAGTGAGACTTTCACTGGAAGATAACGGAGGATATAGGGCAACCTATACTTTTTATCCCAGAATTTTGACGAGATCGGGATTTAAGCGGAAATCCTCCCACGCGAACTCATAGTAAATGATATTAAAAAAATATTCCTATTCTTGGTACAATGCCGCCTAAATTTTCAAATATTTGTAACTACGATATTAGTTATAATAGTATTAAATACTAATAGTGGCAATTTTAACTTACAAACACTAATCGCTTACTTAGAATATAAGCAAAAAAATATTGGCCAATTAAGTTTGATATTTCCTCCGTCTATGCCAGTTTATCATTTTAGTAATATTATTATGCATAACATAAAGTCATTTAATTAACAGGTTTATAATTCAGCATTCAATAAAATTTATAAGCGGTTTGAGGATTCCATCGTTAAATTAATGGAAAGTTTTATATAAAGACCCCAGAGTTTAAAAATAACGAAACGTATGATATTTTTACGTTACAATATTATTTATGACACTAGAATCCATTCCCTTATCATTCCCACATCAGGAAACTACACTTATTTGTTTCAGACATTATAAGTTTGATATTATATTTGCCTAATATTATAATAAATTAATGATACTAGTCACTTACGCCCCAACTCAGAGTCGCTAACGGTTACTTAAATCGCTCCTTAATACAGAATTTGTATAGTGATTCTTTACTAAGGAGCGATTAAAGTAACCGTTAGTGACTCTAAGTTGGGACGTCTATGCAAAATTTTTAAGCATTTTTGAGGCAATGGAGATAACATCGTTAAGGCTCTTTATCACCTAGCTTAATCTCATCTAAACGCAATTATTAGATTCCACGTTGATTCCCAGTCGGAACAGACATTTTATATTAAAAATTTTATAAATAACAAGTTAGTCGTCTTGAAAGTAATGAGGATAAGATGGTGTATATTTAATTAATTCTAATGAGTATGAGAGAGCTCTGCTACACAGAGCCTTTTCTTGAGTTTGTTGACTGCGGTTCCTATCCTATAGAGAGCTTGTAATTGACTTGACTTCAAGCAATGATTCATTAGAACCCATTGTATAATTCAAAAGCCAGAAAAACCAAAGAAATATATTAAAATAAAATAATTGCAATATAACACTCAAAAACTTGTCAAGCAAAGGAATTATTAACAACAGTTAGAAAAGTGAAGTGAATTCAAATATTTGGAAGTAGCTAAATCAAAGGTTTCAATAAATTCCAAAAGCAAATATAAAAGCGTGTAAAATAATGACATCGAATCCTCACAGGAAAGCGTGAAATTATTAGTGATGCGTGATAAAATTTTATATTTATGACCGATAAAGTTTATACAAATAAATAAACGATACCTTTCATCGAGGCGGGTTCCGGCCCTAAATAATACAAAATAAGTACTTTTGAAACGAACAGACGCGAAATTTTTTCCCATAAGTTTTTACTGTGTAATAAAACTGATAGCACAAATAGTTTTGTGTCATGGCTGTCCCGTACAAACAGTTTTTTAAATTACATACATACTTCGGGCCTACGCTACGGCTAACGTAACTGTAAATATTTGTAATTCAATCAGGTTAGAATCTTTATTTTGTTGTTTGAAAAATAACAATGCAGGTAATTTATTATTTAACTATCACAGAAGGATGTTACACATGTTATTTCTATTTTTTCATTCTTCTTCAGTTTTTAATATAGCCAATATTTTATTTTATTATTTTACACGAATTAATAGATTTAATCTAAATTAAATTTAATAAAAATCTGAATTTAATATTTCTAATGCGTGTAGGAAAAGCGCAATCAATGTGCGGCTGATATTTGACTACGATTCATTCAACTGTCGAAATATCGACACACAAGTGCTTTAATGCTTTAAATCGGTAAATTTATTGTTTCCACTTGTGTTTTTATGTTATGTCAAGACTTATCGGAGGCTGTGGTCGCACCGTAGGTACCTAACTGTAACGATAAGCCCCACAATGCAAAAATTGAAGCGAACATTTAGCGCGCCTTGTATCACAAATAGATACAGTCAATTACAGGCATAACGGCGGCAACACAAACCCCTGAACAAACTCATAAACTACCCAATTAAGTGTTTTGATATCTAAATCCCGTGTTCGCCAGACCAAATGCCATGCGTCAGTGTGCTTAGTGCGAGTTTTACGGGCTCTCAAAGTAAATGCGAGTTGGCTAAAATTTGTATGGGACCAAAGCTTTTCTTTTTACTTCCGCTAGATGGCTCTGCTTCGGTCCCATACAAATTTTAGCCAACTTGCATTTACGTTGTAAACCCGTTATATCAAATAAAATTCGCACTAAGCACACAGTTGAATCCATCCATCCATCCATCCATCAGCCCTTAGAGGTCCACTGCTGGACATAGGCCTCCCCTAACTTGCGCCACTCTGACCGGTCCTGAGCCTTCTGAATCCACCGGATGCCCGCTGTCTTCTTCAGGTCGTCGGTCCATCTTGTCGGGGGGCGTCCTGTACTTCGCTTTCCTAGACGCGGGCGCCATTCGAGGACCTTTCTTCCCCAACGGTTATCGGTCCTTCGCACTATGTGGCCAGCCCATTGCCACTTCAGCCGGCTAATTCTTTGAGCTATGTCGGTCACCCTTGTTCGTCTACGGATCTCCTCGTTTCTGATACGATCACGTAGAGAAACACCGAGCATAGCCCTCTCCATAGCCCGCTGTGCTACCCTGAGCTTGTGGATTAGGCCAATAGTGAAGCACCACGTCTCGGATCCGTATGTCATCACTGGCAACACACACTGCTCGAACACCTTCGACTTTAGGCACTGAGGTAGTGTTTTGGACGACAAGATATGACGCAGTTTCCCGAACGCAGCCCATCCGAGTTGGATTCTACGAGTGACTTCTTTCTCGAAGTTGGACTTACCCATCTGGATCACTTGTCCCAGGTAATTGTATTCGTCTACAACTTCGAGAGCAACGCCGTCAACAACAACCGGTACGGGTGTGACATGGACATTCGACATGATTTTCGTCTTTTCCATGTTCATCTTAAGACCCACCTGTTGTGAGGCGCTGTTCAAGTCCCTGAGCATTGTACCTAGTTCCTCCAGGGATCCTGCCAGGATGACTATATCATCGGCATATCGCAGGTGTGTGATGTATTCGCCATTGATGTTAATGCCACGTCGTTTCCACTCCATCAGCTTGAACACATCTTCCAATGCAGCGATGAACAGTTTTGGGGATATAACGTCCCCTTGCCTGACACCTCTCTGCAATTTGATGGGGTTCGTGGCTGTGTCGTGTACTTTGACGGACATGGTGGCTGATGAGTACAAATACTTCAACACCTCGATATACCGGTAGTCGATCCGGCACCGCTGAAGAGAATTTAGTACTGCCCAGGTCTCGATAGAATCATCAACACAGTTGAATAGAGCCTCATTATGTAACGTCGTACATCACTAAATGTTACCCTATTTAAATTCATCACCAGCCATAAACTGTCAGCTATTCTAATAGTCAATAAACGTTATACCACATAATTATTGGTAATTAATTGCCTTTTGTAGAATATTAATCCTTGTAGATATCAATTCTCAGAATAATATGTTTTTGTATATTCTTAGTCTTAGCCCTAGGATTCCTCAGTTGTGATAGTGACCCGTTCCCTGAAGTAGGGCATGCTAAGAGGTGACAACACAAACATACTTAGAAGACTTTTAGGTAGGATTATGGTTTTATTAACCCCTGACGAAAAAAGAGGAGGCGGGGGTTAAAAACCAAACCCAATTTTAATTTAAGATTATTGGTGTGGATCCTCTTTTTATATATTTTCCTCTGAGAGTGCGACTTATCAAACCAATAAAAAATTGCTAACCTAATCGACAACAATTCAAATAATATAATGCAAAACATACGCAAAATCTACGTCAATAAAATATACAATTATGCAAATATCCTTTTGTAAGGTTTTACAAAAACATAGATTACCAAAAGCAACTCTCACTTCGGTTACGTACAATTATTCTCCTCAATTCTACACAAATAATTTTATTCAGACAACTTTCACACTAGCAGTCCAGAAATTGCGGGCGTTCCGACAATTTCAGGAATTTTGTTATCCTCGCAAACGTTTTAGGCAAATATTTTTCATTGGGTACGACCTACTTGAAACTATTAGATTTTTTGGTAAATAATAACAATGGAGGTACTCGTTATTATGTACCAAGTAATGTTTGAGAATTCTAGAACCTTTGGCAGAAAGACAAACCAGGTATATCGTTGAAATTTATTTAAATTCACTAGACGTGAGAATATCGGCAACTTTAAAATGCAAAATTTCTTAATTTTATTGAGAAATGCTTTTATATTATCCAAGTCGGTTTCTATTTTATCTTTAAAACTAAATTGGCACAGTGTCCGCGATATTTAGAAGAATTTAAATAAAATGAATATTTGCATGCCTTTAAAGATAGCAAATGTACATGATTATATTTAATTATATCACTACTAGCTCTTACCCGCGGCTTCGCCCGCGTGTTCAAAAGGAACTAACAATGAGTTAACATGCATGACATATTCCTGGTGCAAGAATAAATAAGTAACAGTTCCTAATATTATTATGGATATCAATATAAATTTACTAAGTTATAAAAAGAAAGAAAGAAAGAAATTATTTATTCTGTTAAGCACTGCAACAAGTTACAAATTGACTCTTAATAAAACATTCATAAAATTACTATAATTTGTAATAAAAAGACCAACACATTGTTACTTTTAGTATGGAGAGATTCAAATACGTATCATAATGGATCTTCCCATGGAAATGAGATGTTTTACCGCGGTAAAAAGTAGCTTATGTTACTCTCCAGCCAACTATCTCCACACAAAAAATCAAATCATACTGTAACATCGCTCTGTTACGACATGAAAGAGAGACAAACAAACAAACACACTTTCTCATGACAATATTAAAGTATAGATTATTACTTTACATCTTTTATGTTTATCTTATTTTGGATTATACTGAACAAACGTTTTTGGTAACAGCCGCGTGCTCAGCCGGTTGTAGGTAACCATTGGAAATAATGGATTTTATAAGTACCTATTTGTATAAAGAATAAATGTAAGTTATAAAGGATAGCATGGTCATTGTAGCCAATTTTTTTATAATGTAAAAGAAAGTGTTTCAGTGTTCCATAGCCTAGAAAAATATTCAAAAACATTTTACGGAAAATACGAGTTTTCCGTTTTAACTTAATTAAGAAGACACTT
This sequence comes from Thymelicus lineola, assembly GCA_963932265.1. Lineage (NCBI taxonomy): Eukaryota > Metazoa > Arthropoda > Insecta > Lepidoptera > Hesperiidae > Thymelicus > Thymelicus lineola. Next base: position 6,304,813 of record OZ010690.1, on the reverse strand, counting down.
TAGGTAATTGAGGTTATTTCATAGATTCTTCTTTTATCATATTCTTATGGTAAAACGCCGACAAACGGACATCAAAATCATCACATAAAGAATAAGTTAAGTGGTCGACTCAAGCAGGAGCGAGCCAGGCTGGCTAAGTAACTGTGCTAAATAAAAAAAGGATTACCTTGAACGCATTTCTAAACTTGTTGGACATTATGTTGTATAAAAAAGGGTTGACCGCAGTGGACAGGAAGTACAACACGCCGGACAAGTTCGTCAGCACATTGTATACCTGCGAACAAAATTAATAATTTAACATGTTCTTTTTTTATGGAAATAGCCGACAAACGAGCTGACGATCCACCTGATGGTAAGCGGCTATCGTCGCCCATGAACATCAGCAACACCAAAGGCATCACTGATGCGTTGCCGGCCAAGAAAGAAGAAAAAGAAAGAACTGGCTCTCAAGCCCCCAGCCGGAACACTACGAGTCGTTTGGCGGCTGACTCATGCTCAAGGGTGGTATCCAGGCGAACCCCACGCAGAAACAATAATAGCAATAATGATATTAATTAACAATTAAAAACAATATTACCAATACAATCCCTCGAGGGGCCCTACCACCAGCGGGCCGGATTTAGTCGCCTCTTACGACACCCATCCAGCGTGGGATTGGGGTTAGTATTCTAAGCCGCCAAGTTTTATCTTGCGTGATTAACCTTTATTTTATTTTTATTTATTACACTTTATTGTACACCATATTTACAAAGGTAGATAAGATTAGCTACATTAATGTAATTTGTACACAAAAGGCGATAATATCGCTAAATAGCGATTTCTTCCAGATAACCGTTAGGAAGATGAACGAAAAATCAAGAAATGTTGGAAGGGTGAAAAGTGTAATTTAGTGTAGCCATAGATAGTGAAGCATATTGTGGGATATGTATAAATCATAAAAACCTTTAGGCAAACGAGGCAAACAGATAATAATTTATCTACCAGCTATCTAAGTAAATCGTTGTATCATGTTGTTGTCAGAATTCCCCTAATTAATTGTATCTTATTTATAATGTGAGTAAGAGCGGTGAGGCTTGAGCGGCGTTAAACTAGATACACCTGCTCTGAAAGTGCCTGGTTACTTTCACAACAAGGCAGTGTGCGTCATTACCGTCACATAAATATGCCGTCACATAATATAACAAACTTAATAGGCAACTGTCTAGTGTCAGCTTGTTTGGCTGTGTGGTTTCATAAAACGAAATAACAAAAGAGTCCAAATCATAGCGGGGAACTTACAACCGGAATAAAATGTATTCTGGATCTATGCCCCAATCCTGAGTGATAGTTTGTATGCCATTTTCATCTAATTTAATCTAGTATAATTTTAAATTTAAAGTAATTTTAATTTTATTGAATTAGTAGCCCGTCGTAATGAACAATAAATATTGTAATAATTTATAAAGATAGCAATTAATTATATGTCCTAAATCAATGATTTCAAATCATAAAATGGAATGTCAAGCTGGAACTAGCTTGGGTGTATTCGGAAGTTGAAGATGGTAGCACCGTGCAAATTGTCTACCGCCATCTGAGTACACGCGGTAGCAGGGGTAACCGAGGACAGCTATTGACTTGGTAGCCGTCAACGGGCACTCTTTAGACAGCCTCCAAGCTTAAAGTATTTAAAGAAGAATGCCCAACTGCCATACATCGTTTAATTTCATTTTCAACTTTAGCGTCTTATAATAAAAAAAAATTCTAAAAATCGCCGCTTTAATTTCTGAGCTTAGATATATAAGAATTTAACCAGAACCAAAGTATTTTGAGATTGAATTCTTATAACCATTTAGTCATAGAGTAGGGGAGACTTACGGCTGCCTGAAATTTTTACCATTATTTTATCTGACTTTTTTTGATTGACAACCGGAAATGGAAATCTGACATCATTACATTTGTCATACCAACATTTATAACGAAATTCTGTCTGTAATATTGGCCAGAAGTCTCCCTATATATTGCTTGATACAAGCTATGTATACGTAAAAAATAATTGAATTGCTTCGGTATAACTGACGTTTTAAGACGCTAACAAAAATAAAAAATAATTTAATTTTTGGGCATGGTTCTTTAATTATATTTAAAGTAGTAATGTATAAATACCACGGGCGTAGCCAGGGGGAGGGTTTTGGGGGTTCAACCCCCGCCCCCCAAAAAAAAGTTAAGATATTAACATGTACTATTCACCCCATACATTTTATCCTTAGATCTCTTGAAACATAATAAATACTGCTCGAAAATTCTCAATTTTCTTATGGATATAAGGGTTATTTTATGTACTTTTAGTCTTTTTATTTTCTTGAACCCCCCACCACCCTCCCGAAACTATTATAAATCTTAGTTACGCCCGTGATAAATACTGACGTCACATGTTTACGTTGATCCGTAGACGTTTGTGCCCTAAAGTAAAAAAAGTTGGGGACTATTATAATAATTTCCTATGGCATGATTATCCTCGCAGCATCACATTGTTAAACATGTCAAATCATTTGTCTCTTTTCCCACGTTAACATTTCTTGTGCGTGTGATGTTAAGCTTAAGTGGTAGTAAATTTATTGTTTTGTTCTATAGATATATTTAGTAAAATGTAACTACCGTAAAAATAAAGCCCATCTTTTCGTTTGTAGCCTACAAATTGTAGGTAACTATGTGTCTCTTGAAATCTGAGTTCTGAGATTAATTATCTACATTTCGCAGAACTTACGAGGCGTTTCAACACAGTTGCCACGAATTAATTATACAAAGAAGGAAAGACAATATTTTCCTAATTTAAGCATTGCACGTGTTACTTCGCTTATAAATTGTGTTCTAAAATGTCAAAGTTTCAATGATACCTTTGGTATGTATGGTATGTATAATGTATACTCGTAAATAAAGTTCATGGGCGGCAGCAGCCAGTTAGCTGATTTAACTAGTCCTATAAAAAAGTTACAAAATTAAATTTTACATATTAATAAACGAAGAACATAATATGCACGTTATATTTTGAAACCGACTTCTACAGTATAGTTCGGTATTCTACATAATGCGCTCAGGTGATGTATAAATATATTATTATTATGATTATCTTATTAGTTGATTATTAAACAAAACTGATTTTGAACAGTCACCTCATCGTGTTTTATGTCTATAATTTTATAGTTAGATCTAGATTGATAATAAGATAATGTTGAATACACATGCCCAAATCTATTAACTTTATACATTGCCGGTGGACTTGCAGGTATTCCGTACAGTAATTGGGAAACTTATACAATACTTACCTACCTGGGTAAACTATGTAAAGGTGAATAATATTCGTATTATCATCATACCCGAACGACCTGGGTATTATACATGTTGCCTAGGGATTGTATTTAATTTAATGCATTATACAGATTGATAATGCATTAATTTAATACCTGCATTATACAGATTTCCGGTAACATGCTCGTATATACAAAAACTGACATACGTGTCAAATATTTTCATCTAAACATCTACATAAAAATTTTCGAAGGTGTATCTTGAAAACTCACAAAGTTATTCCGTTGCTCCGTTGTCCCCGCATAAACATGGTCACCAAGCGTATGGCCCGCGTCGATACTCGCCCGCGGTCATTAATATCGTTGCACAACTAAAGGTCGCTGCATACGTAACGTGGACGGGACGTGAACGGGGCATAAATATACATGCGTGCCCCGTTCCCGTCCCGAACGTTCGCCTCCGTGGCGTATGCGCTATCGTTTACATTTTCTATGAAACGATGTTTCCATAATTTCACGTCCCGTCCCGTATGGGGTAAAAACACGTTACGTATGCATCTACCTCAATAACACACAACGTTTGTAACTACATACATCACACACACACACACAACACACACACATCACACTTGCAGGCTTCAGACTGTCATGCCTAATGGTCATGGTGATAACCTGTGGTGATAATGACGTTTTGCATTAGGCGTCCAACTTGTAACATTTTTTCAATATTTAAGGACAAAACATAACAAGTTAAACATGGAAAAATTATTGCGATCGATTCAGTTACTGATTCTGAACAATCTATCTTCAGGTTTCGTATATAAGTATCTATACTAAGAATAACGATGTATAATTACACTACTTTACAAAATTTCGCAACAGAGTAACCTCATATACTTTTTGATTAGTTAGGCATTACTGATTACTAATACCTATATCAAATATCGCCATCACGTCAATTTAAATAAAAAAATAATAAAAACAAAAATAAACTGTTTATGGTCAAGTTATATACAATGCAGTATTTTATTCTTTTGTTTTTGAGGGTACATAGAAAATTAAATATATATAGTTATTTATTACGTTTTATTTATGCTTGATCTAACTAAAAAATATTTTATTGATTTTCTATTCTTAGTTATTCTATAAACTTTCTAAGTACGAAATGAGTAAAATCGCTAAACGTAGTTGTGTTAATTCTCCAGATTCATTTTGTTTTATATGTGGCTCGTTTATACCTTCTAAACAAAGAAGAGTAATAGGTGAGAATGTGAAAATATTATAATATTATAATAGTATGATTATATGAGACTTATTTCGGTTTTACTGTCGGCCACCAAAATAAAAAATTGGCACCTCATTACTGTTGTATAAATTGTATTGCTTTGAGTAACTGGATGAATGGAAAACATTCTTCTATGCCCTTTGCTGTGCCAATGATCGGGCGTGAGCCTACCAACCATGATATATATTGTTACTTCAGTTTAACAAATGTCATGGGGTTTTCGAGAAAAAACATAGGCAGTATTGTTCATTTCTTACACTCTCACTTGATTTTTTTTCCACAAAATTTAGGAGATTTTAGTGACGACCAGGGTGAGAGGTTCCATCAGGACATCCTTAATATGGAACAACGCTACCAAGGTCGACGGGACCGAGGGATGTTGGGAGACTACTGTTGGTTCCTCATGAGAGAGAATGACCAAGATTTTAAAAGAAAATCACCTTATTATTAAGAAAAAATCAAGTATTTTTTTTTAATTTAGTATTTATTGGTTCTTTAGAAATATATTTTTTAAATAAATTAAGTTTTTTGTGAATTTAGTCGTAATATCAATTTATTTTTTCCACTAAACAACAAGACGTACGTAGATATTTGAGAAATAAAAAAATAACAATAACTAAAAATCCTGACGTGATGGCAAAATTCTGTTACTAGATTTAGCTTTAGCATTAGCATTTTACCCAGGATACAATATTTTCGTTTCTGTTGCGAACCAAAACTGTTTTTTTGTAGAGTAGTGTTATTATACTATAAAACACTGAAATTGTTTCCCTTTTATCCAATCTTAATTAAAAGCTGTCATTTAATTCCTTTGCATTTTCGTATATTCCATTAAAAAGGGTTCATGGGATTTCTAAAATTGGAAACTTCCAATGAGCATAAAAATGTTGAAAACTGGCCGACTACACTGGCAAAATGTTTGCCTTTTGTTCGTTTCTTGTTAATTATTTTTCAAAGAGGTTTTATTCGAGTACGATCATTAAAAATAACGACTTATACTTATTCTAAACATAGCCTACTAATGAAGACGTAACCTATTTGTCCTACGACCTTTGCTAACGATCTGAACCATGAGTAGGAAACGGTTATAATATCGAGATTGCAAACGTGGATAAACTTTTTTAATTACGAGTAAGGAGATGAGCCTGTTTATGAGATCTGTTTTATGAACCGAAGTTCAGAATGTTCATATAATATTTTAAGATGTCTTCTCATAGATAGTTCAGAATAGTTTTCCATTAACTGGCAATTCCGAAAGAACGAACTTAGCTTATTCTTCAGTGTTTTCGATAGTAATCATGTATACAGCACGTGTACTTTGTTATTATTTCTCTTATTATTGTTATGTTTCGTCTTGGTCTGTGTTCGTATTAGTACCTATTCAATGAAAAAAACCGAAACGGTACCAATCTGTACATTGTAGAATTTTTTTGTCTGTCCATTTGTAAGGTTATGAAGCGAAAACCACCAGGTACACTGATTAAGTTGAATAACAAAATTTTTATAACTTAATTTAAGACTAATTCACTAACTAATTTAACTACTAGTTCGATAAACAAATTATATGAAGTTATTATGGATGAAATTTAATATAGATTTGTGGAACTTTGACAACTACGACAACGGGCTAAGAAAAAAAGATTAGCCGGGTTTTTGTATGAGTACTTAACCACCTTAAGAACAATAGAAAGGTAAAATAATTTATGCATCTCAATACAAACTAAGATTAAGTTACCATTTTATATAATTTATTATATACCGATCCTTAAACATAATTCTTCTATACTATAAAATATCTGCAGCTGATTAAAGTAACTGACATTCTCAGAAAACGGAAGAAGTGAAACAAGATAGGAGCGATATCGACGGCACTTAGATGGGCAAACACCAGAAAAAATGCGGCGAAATTTATTTTACTATGTAACAGCTGAGAAACTCTTTACATTGAAGGAAGTATATAAGCTAGTCAAAGCACTTTACGTAATTCTATGAATGATACAAGTAGCTCTTCATACATACACTGAACTTGGTAAGATTTTTTCATATAATCAGCTAGCGGAAAATACATTAGGTTAACAATTTAAGCTATGCAATTTCGAAGACAAACGAGTACTCCACTCAGACTTTGAATATAAACTGAAACCATTCAAATTTCAAAGTAGAAAAATAAAAAATTAACATACAAAATCCTCTTAGTTTTAAACAACACTATTTAAAATTAAATTAATTAAAATATCTGGATACATTTTATTATATTATACAAAACAGTACCTGCCTAAGTATAATCCAATTCTAATTATTTAATTAGCAATGTATAAGTTGGAAACAGGGAAGGTATAATTAAGAATAAACGTATATCAGCAGTTAGAAGTCTTGTTTAAAATAATGGAATGTACTCAACGGAATTATGCACTTACGAAATTAATAAAGTTAGTAAAACGTTAACGATGCTAAGTCGGAGCCGTGACGGTTTAACAATTTTGAATGGATGGACTGAATTTTTATGAAGATTATCGTATCGATTCATTAATTTATGTACCTATAAGGATTGGGCAGGGTCAGAGTGTAACCCTGGGTTAACCCAGACCCACGAGCCACAACGAACGAGGCGGCAAGTCTCAGCGTCAAACGTAGTAAAAAATAATGGTATTCGACCTTGTTATGGAACGAAATTGCGCTTATAACTGTGGCAATATTTTCTATAATTTAATTATTGAAGTGAAACTTCTTTAGAATCGGTAGTGATTTGAAACCGGATGCAACGACAGGTAAGATAATATAACCGCTAATTTCGTATTTCAATTTAACTTCTTCGTAGCTCAATGGTCAGGACGTAGATACACAATACCTGATGCGCAGGTTCGCGTCTCAGTATTTCTTTTTTTTAATTTTATTTTTTTTTTAGTTTTATTTTTATACTGTTTTTAAATACTTTCAAATGCTCTTTTAAATATTTTCAAAGAATTTATCAACAAAAAAATAAGAATTTCATTCTTTCTTAATGACAGTAAAAATGCTAAGTTGTATTCATAGATGGCGCGAGGAATAAGATAGAACATTCGTTTTATTGCTAGATAGATTTTTAAAAAGTGCTAAGTTGTATTCATAGATGGCGCTTCGATTTATTGCTTTAAGATTCGATTTATTGCTTTTTCATCTCATTATCTTGAAACCAAAATTTTGGAAAGTTTCACTTCTACCACGTGTGAATTGCACACATTTTCTTTTTTATTATTTTTATATTTGACGCTTTGAAATGACGCTCATAGCAAAATAAAACCTTTAGACAAGCGTATCTTCTGTGACTCAGCCATTAATCTTCTGATGAAATAATCGGTACATTTATCTATGTTGCATATTGAGTCTTTTAGTAACTAAAGATTTTTAAAATCAGTTGGTATAGTCAAAGATGGTAATACCTAAAACCTACAATATTTTGTATTTACCAGAAAACATCTCGTCTCGCTTCTGAAACGGTGGCTACATACAGTAATGGAACTGTGGTCATTTATTTTTATTTCACCGATTCAAGTTCTCAGAACCCCTTTTTATTGAATCCTAATAAATGCCAATTCTCCATCCCTAAAGTTACAACAATTAAGGTTAAATTACTGAATGAACTTTTATCCTTTATTACTCACAATGAACATTGAAAAATCACGAATTGAAAAATCTTGTATTTTCGGAGCAAGTTATCTGCCTACACCTTCTACAAATTTAACATTACAGATAATTTTACCAATTTCTACAAGTACAAATTTTCGCTCTAATAAACATAGGGTTTTTATACAAACCTCATACAGTAATCATAGTTCTCGAAGTAATACTAGTACTATTACTATACAGTAGTATCTTACTTCTTTGGTAAATTCTTTTAAACATCGGGATTAAAACTTAACGTCTAATTAGTACAAAATGTTTGTGTCACTTTCAATAATTTTTTTTTATCCTGCCCTGCATTTCAGGATGCTTATGGCGGCCATACACTATAAGTATCGTTGAATAAGTATTCAAAAATGATTTGTAGGTTCCTTTCAACATTTTTTATTTTAAGTAACAGTTTAGGGAGTCATCGCAAAATGCTATAGGTGTATTTTGTGATTTATCAAAGGCGTTTGATTGTGTTGAGCACGATACATTAATATCTAAACTTAGTCACTATGGGGTGAAAAACAAAGCCCTTAGCTTGCTCGCATCTTATTTAAGTAATAGAATACAAAAGGTTAATATAAACGATGAAAAGTCATCAGGGTCACCTACTGTGATGGGTGTTCCGTAAGGCTCGATCTTGGGCCCTTTTCTTTTCCTGGTGTATATAAATGACTTACCATATTATGTTTAAAACCATGCGAACATTGTGCTGTTTGCAGATGATACATCATTAATATTATTTTTTTTTATATGAAATAAGACTGATAGGAATAAAAATAATTTTGACGATGTTAATAGTGCTCTGTCTCATGTCTCACATTGGTTCACTATAAATAATTTACTTTTAAATGCAAAGAAAACCAAATGCTTAGAATTCGTGTTACCAAATGTAAAAAAAGTAAATAAATCTCTTAAATTAAATAATGAAACATTAAATATAGAGGAATCCACGGTTTTTTTAGGAGTGACCTTGGACAGTAAACTGCAATGGGGCCCGCACATAGCATCTCTCACAACTAAACTTGCTAGGGCTGCTTATGCTGTTAGAAAAATAAGGCAGCTCACTGACGTCGACACTGCTAGGCTTGTTTATTTTGCATATTTCCATAGTGTTATATCTTATGGCATTTTACTGTGGTTTACTGTGGGGCGAAGCAGCCGGTATAGAACAAATTTTTGTATTACAGAAAAGAGCCATTAGAGCTATTTATAAACTAAAATCAAGGGAGTCCTTGCGTGTCAAATTTAAACAAATAGGTATACTTACAGTAGCTTCCCAATATATTTATAATAATTTAGTGTTTATACGGAATAACATAACTGCATATAAACAAAATTGTGATTTTTCAAATCGTCAAACAAGAAGGATGCATCAATTGGCTACCTCTTCGTACCGTCTTTCTAAAGTGCAACGTTCTTTTATGGGACTAGGTATAAAATTTTATAATAAAGTCCCAAAACAAATACGTGACTTACCGGTGGAATCTTTTAAGAAACGTGTAAAGGCTCAGCTCTTAGGCAAGGGCTACTATAGCATAAATGAATATTTAAATGACAAGGATGTTTGGAAATGACTAGCTAGGCAACCAGTTCTGCACAGGTTAGAGAATACCTATTTTTGTAATAGATATAAGTTTTATTTTTAAAAGATGTGCTGAGGAGTTTCTTTACGGCTTTTCTTCTCCTCCATGACAAAGCACCTTTCCGAAAAGCTGGTAGATTAAAAAAATGACGTGCATAAGAGTATCAGTGATACCTACATGAATAAAAGATTATTTCATTTCATTTCATTTCATTTCATTTCATTTCATTTCATTTCATTTCATTTCATTTCATTTCATTTCATTTCATTTCATTTCATTTCATTTCATTTCATTTCATTTCATTTCATTTCATTTCATTTCATTTCATTTCATTTCATTTCATTTCATTTCATTTCATTTCATTTCATTTCATTTCATTTCATTTCATTTCATTTCATTTCATTTCATTTCATTTCATTTCATTTCATTTCATTTCATTTCATTTCATTTCATTTCATTTCATTTCATTTCATTTCATTTCATTTCATTTCATTTCATTTCATTTCATTTCATTTCATTTCATTTCATTTCATTTCATTTCATTTCATTTCATTTCATTTCATTTCATTTCATTTCATTTCATTTCATTTCATTTCATTTCATTTCATTTCATTTCATTTCATTTCATTTCATTTCATTTCATTTCATTTCATTTCATTTCATTTCATTTCATTTCATTTCATTTCATTTCATTTCATTTCATTTCATTTCATTTCATTTCATTTCATTTCATTTCATTTCATTTCATTTCATTTCATTTCATTTCATTTCATTTCATTTCATTTCATTTCATTTCATTTCATTTCATTTCATTTCATTTCATTTCATTTCATTTCATTTCATTTCATTTCATTTCATAGGATATTTATCGATTGAAAGTTTTTTAAATATTAATATAAATTAGTTTAGGAAATAATCGACAAAAAATTCCTGTTGCCATTAAATGATTATCTGTTTTTAAATTATTTTAATTTTGTGTGAGCCTTATTTTTAAATTACAAATTAACAAATTACTAGAAAAAGACCATGTGAGATTGTTTACCAAATACAAGTTGTATTTGTTCTAAACAAAAGTTCTAAACAAATTGAATACCGTTTTGATAATATTGCCGTTAGTTAGACATCAGGAAAGGGAAGGTTGGCTTAAACTCAAGCATACATAGAGCTTCTTACAGGTAAAAATATTACATGCATTTTTCATCACAACTGAACATTTATCCTGGATACTCTACGTAAGGGCCTCGATCATTTTTCGCTTTCATCGGAAGGAAATTTACTCCTGCATTTCAAATTAATACGACCTACTTTCAGAGGAACGATAAAATACATCATCTGTATAGAACCAGAAGTCCATTAAAATAATTCAGAGCGAAGTCGATCGTGGTTGAATTAACACACAAACTCGTAAGTATTTCCTTGAAAGGTAAAAAGGTGACGTTTTTAGGTTATGTATTAATAAGTAGTCCATTCTTGCTTCGTGATGAAAAATATACTGTTTAATCGGTACTAATATTATAAAGCTGAAGAATTTGTTTGTTTTTTTGTTTGGTTGAACGCACTAATCTCAGGAACCACTGGTTCGAATTAAAAAATACTTTTGTGTTTGATAGTTCATTTATCGAGGAAGGCTGTAGGCTTTTTTTTATGCTTTAAGCAGGCAAACGAGCAGACGGGTCACCTGATGGTAAGTGATCACCGCCGCCCATGGACATTAGCAACACCAGGGGCGCCACCAACGCGTTGCCGGCCAAGAAGATGACGATAGACCCGTTTCTTGAAGGACCCCATGTCATAGCTTAGAGGGAACACGATGCAGGTAATTTGTTCCACAGTTTACACGTGCGAGGTAGAAAATGACGTGAGAACCGGACTGTGGACGAACGCCAGGTATCCAGATAGTGTTGATGGAACCTGGTACGTGATATGCGGTGACGAAAATTAACGGCAGGTAGTAAGCCAAACAGTTCTTCAGAACATTCCCCATTGTACAGACGGTAGAATACGCAGAGAGAATATCTCTATATCTCATATCTCTCCTCAACTCAAGCGATTCTAATCCTTCTGTAAGCATGGGATCGTCGACAAGACGAATGGCTCGCCGTTGAATTCGATTGAACGGATCCACTTGGCCAGCTGGGGCTCCGGCTCAAAGGTGGGAGCAGTACTCCATGTGTGGTCGAATTTGCGCCTTATAGAGCATCAATCTGTGCTTAGGCGTGAAGTACTGCTTAGCTGTATTGAGCACTCCCAATTTCTTTGCGGCTAGTTTGGCTTTACTAACCAAGTGGTCCCGAAACTGAACTTCAGGCTATCGGATTTTTGGAAATTTCCCCTAGGGGGTAAAATAGGGATTTGAAATCAATTTCATACAAACCAACTTCGTCAGTTTTAGGGTTATAAACATGAAATTTAATGTAAGTTTATAGTTATTAACAAAAAATAATTTTAAGAGTAAATTTAGGGGATGGAACTTAGTGCGCAACTTCGTAATTTTTGAAGTTAAAACATGAAAATTTACATATTAGCTCAAAATTAGAAACAAAATTTAACAGTTATGCGTTTTTTTTGGAAAATCATCCCCAAAGAGTTAATTAAGGGGGTGCAAGTTAGTATGGCAACTTCGTCAAATTTAAAGTTAAAAGGATGAAAATTTGTAGGTATATAAGCTTATAGTTGGGGGGAGGGCGAGGGATAAGTGAGAGGGGAGGAGGAGGGGGAGGTATAGGGAGAGGGAGAGGGAATTTAATGGTCTCTGATTTGTTAAACCTACCAAAATTATAAAAGTTAAAAGTAGCAAAGTACATTCACTGATTGTTAGGCGATACGAAGTTCACCGAGACAGGTAGTATTTCATATAATAATTATTTATTTTATTTAAAATTGTATGCGCAATAATTCATTTCTGCCAGGTCCTGCATCATTACTATTCTTCTACAGTTTTTCCTTCGTTTGTCGGTTTACCAAGTCCTTTAATAAACATGTTGATTACATTAGTAATGAAAATAATCACAATTATCTATACTGATATTATAAAGAGGAAAGATTTGATTGTTTGTTTGCATTGAATAGGCTCCATAACTACCAAACCGATTTGAAAAATTCTTTCTCTGTTGGGAAGCTACACTATCCCCGGGTGACGTATGCTATATTATATATATTTATTTTTTTAATTTTTCCCGAAGCGAAGCGAGGGTGATTTCCTAGTATATTATAATACCCTATTGTAATATCCAATATTGACCTTATTAACTATATAATTGAATTTCCCCAGTGACCTTTCATCTTTTATCGCGCGGAAACAAATATATTTCCCGAATTGTATCCCAAATTATATAAGTTTTAATGAATGTGCCAAGTTTCAAGTAAACCGCTTTAGTGGTTTATACTTGATACAAACAGAACGACAGACTTTTTGTCACTTCACGCCGGTTTAGCTACGATCTAATTTACAATTTTACAATGGATAGTATGTTTAACTACTGTATAATTATTATCTACTGTTAAAAAGTGCTCTCCTATTTAAAGAAGTCTCGCATAATTTATGTTGTTATTGATACTTGATAGGTAAAGCCAAATTAAACTGCTTGATATTTCTGTTGTAAAACTATCCAAAGAGGTAAACGGTTGTTTAAATATTTGCATAATATTAGTGATTTATTTAAAAACAAGTTTAAGAGGATATACCAGCTTATATTCTCAAATATATTTATTATTCTCAGTTACTTTTTTGCTAGGTCAGTTATTCAACTATATATATATATATTATTCAATCTGTGTACCTAAATAGGTACATACTTCACTTCAATAATTATTTTATTTTATTCTATGAAGTTATTGAGATATTTTGTCCTCTTAAAGCAATATTTTTTTATTCTTTTAGTCCATAAATTGTTTAGTAACATAATATTTAAAATTAAATAAATATTTTACAAATAAATAAACAAATTCAAATTAATTCGTTTGGACTTATTACGTTTACTGGTTAAGGAACTAAGAATTATGTTTCCTAAAGCAAATTAAGGGCAAGTTATTAGTTTTATTCTACAATACAACTAAAGCTGAGCGAATAATGAAATTGTTAAAATTAATATTATATTTTCAGTTATTAATTATTGAAATACAATAATTGACAGGTTCCTCAAGCTCATTATATGCCTAGTAGATTATATTTACTTACACATTGATCCAAACCGATTTAGCGATAACATTTTATGGACAGACAAACAAACAAAAAACAATTGTTTTGGAATTTATTGCGTTAGATAAATATCCCTAAAAATAGTTTTTCCTGGATACATTTCATATTTAATAGGCAGTACTGATATCGATCAGATAATTTTTATTATAAGTACAATTTTATTGATATGTAGGTACAAATTATTCATTACCGGTATGACATTGATTTTTGCTATGCGACTTACCTACAGTTTTTATAATCAGCTACGTACCTTTGACATAGTTTAATCGTGTTTCATTATGTAGCTTATTTGCATGAGTTTTTTTTATTTGGTAAGAATACAATTTTACTACAATAAATAATAACCCCTAATAAATACCTACAATGAATAATCTTCTCAGTATTCTTTCATTACATTATCACGTCTTCGCTTGAAACGAAATAACAGAACTGATAAAATATCAAATGAAATTAGGGCTGCTATCACCCAAAACGGCTAACCAGCCAAACTGGCTAAAATGTACTAAATAAAAATATGATCAAGATTCTAAAACCTGGTATTTATTTATACAGCTATTATTATTATTATTATAAAATTTTAAAATTTACAAATTTGACCTGTAAACCAATAAATAATTTTACAAATGTGACAAAACCGTTCTCACTACGCTTCAACAAACGTAACTCACTGCGTGACTTGTCACACTAAAACAGCGTTTATTAGGCAGAATTGTTACTTAATTTAAAATTAAAATGAATAAAACAGTTTAAAAAAATATTTTTATAGACCTCCTCTAATAGTATTATTTAAACAACTTTATGTGTAGACATCATTGACTTACAGTTTCATTTACACGGATGGCAGCCCTAGGTGTAATAGAGTACCAAAACACCAAAACAAACATTCGTATTATTCTACATCGCCATGTTCAAATAGACTTACAAAACCAACAATTTCTTTCATAACAAAGAAATTCAAGAAAGAATCATTGTCTGTTTGCAAAGTGACAGGCTACCAAAACATAATAACTTATTAACCTATGAGGCTTCAAACCATCGACTACACTGGTTTTTCCCTTATAATTAGACAGCCTAGAATGTACCTACCTTACCTGTGTAAGGACCTTTAATGCCAGAGCGCCCATTTTACCTGTTTTTTTTATACACATACTCGTACATGTTTTTTGGCCATTGTGAGAATCGGCACAAATTAATTTTTTTTATGGAAATAGCCGGCAATCGAATTAACGATCCACGTGATGGTTTGTGGTTATCGTTGCCCATGAACAACACCAAAGGCATTACTGATGCGTTTTCGGCCAAGAAACAGAGAAGAAAGAGAAAGAAAGAACTGGCTCTCAAGCCCCCAGCCGCCATAGCGAGTCGTTTGGCGGCTGACTCAAGTTCAAGGGTGGTAGCAATCCAGGCAAACCCCATGGAGAAAATAACAGTAATAATGGAATTAATTAAAAATTAAAATCAGTATTACCAATAAAACCCCTCCAAGGGGCTCTACCACCAGCGGGCCGGATTTAGTCGCCTCATAAGTCGCCCATCCAGGTTAGGATTGGGATTATTATTCTAAGCCGCCCCAATACGGCTACACTGGATTACTTTTCAAAGTTTAGTTTCCTAGGATCCAGATAGGAGCAGATTTTGAGTTACAGTTACCTAATTATCTCTTATCTAAAATGTAACGTAACAATGTTTCGGTGACATACTATCACACCTATGTAAATATACCTAGGTTTTAGATGATCTTAAATATTTTCTTGTGCAAGGAGTTTTTACTTACCATATAAAAAGTTTCAGAGGGATGCTCCAAGGTTTTCCCATAAATGGCGATCACCCGCTGAACATGGAAGGGCGCCC
Source organism: Thymelicus lineola (assembly GCA_963932265.1). Taxonomy (NCBI): domain Eukaryota; kingdom Metazoa; phylum Arthropoda; class Insecta; order Lepidoptera; family Hesperiidae; genus Thymelicus; species Thymelicus lineola. Next base: position 6,288,961 of record OZ010690.1, on the reverse strand, counting down.
AGCAGAGAAAAAATGACAGCGCTACCGCAACTGTAATAAATAATTATGATTTAAATCCCGGTTTCTTACTTACGGGTCTTTAAACACATTCCATCTAAAAAAATCCCACATTTGCACGTCAGATGTTGCCAAGACGAGACCATAATATGGCTCTACATGAAAAAATCAGATCTCATGTAGAGCTAAACTTCTAACTCTACACGCTTTAACTTTACAAGACCTAACTTCACAAAATCTACACCTTAGTCAAAATCTTAAATACCGTCATGTGACCCATCGGCTTAACATAAGTACATAGTACATAAGTACATAGCAACACAAGTTGCAACTATGCCAAATTAGGCATAAATTAATCCAAAAACATTGACCTATACTGCTTAAACATTATTGCGTAAGGACAAGGCCAACGCGCGCTTTAAACGCACCACGCAAATTGGCTTTTAGTAGGACTGCCATTCAACCGGGATTCCCCGGATTTGTCCTAGTTTATGAGGGGGGATCCAGAGATCGTCCGGGAGGAATTTTTAAAAAGGATCCGAGGAAAATCAGGCACTTTGTGCGCCCCTTATTGTGCGTCGCTACATTTTAACCGTGGCGCCCTCTTAAATAAACTTGACAAGTGCGAGTTAAACTCGCTTGGAGGGTCTTCCGTACGTTGATTATGTAGATATTTACCGTGATTTTCCTATTTTATTTATTTTTGGCGTTTATTTAAAGACCATAGATTTCTTATAGGTTTTCTGTAATATTTAAGTAAAGAACTATTATGTATTTTTGTAAAGAAGTATTATAAGTAAAGAACTATTATAAGTAAAGAACTATTATGTATATAACTATCTGTATTTTTTTTCAAAATTCTAACGTCAGTAGTTTCGGAGATAAAGGGGGGATGGTTAATTTTCGGCTTTAATTTTCATTCTTTCTTGAATAATTTGAAAACTATCCGTTGTAGAACTATAACAAAAATATATGTATTTGAGATTCTTACAACAAACCCTTCCATTTGACATTCGGTACATTTGACCACACGATACGGTTGGAAAAAAGTTCTTGTTTAATTTTGAGTTGTTTACTTTATACCTTCCTCTTTGGGTCACAAAAAAGTACATGAGTCAACTCAAACTCAATTGGCTGTGAACGACGGTCGCCCAGACGCACGAGTGATCCTATAAGGGTTCCGTTTTTCGTTTTTCCGTACGGAACCCTAAAAAGCTCGCCTGCTGCCATAGGGCCACCTTTTTAAACTTCGCCACAATTGAATAATAGCTCTTTACAAGTGTCCGTATTGACTTGTGGGCCTGTTATTCCATCTGAAATCATCACGTCCTCGAAAATGGCTTCAACGATTATGATGAAATTTTAAATATTGGAGTTTCAGGGGCAAATTTTTATTTTCTCAGATTCAACAGAAAACCGCTCATTGCTAGCTCACCGAAACACGAAATGCACCTAAACTAAGAGACAGTGCTTGATAATAATTTATTAATCTGTTATCTATATGACAAACGACCTAAGCTATTTCGCGTCGTTTACATCTAAGTCGTCTTTTTGTGTACTAATGCACCAAGGATGACTAGATCATTGGAAATCCCAAGTTGAGATTCGTCTGACTTGACCTAAAATTGTTACGAATGTCTAGACACTCGACTAAACCTAATAGAAACAAAATCATCGTTTTATATTGCCGCACATTTTTCCATTCATTCACTGTCGAAAGGAGCGAGATGTGGAATTCAATAAAATCCAATATGTCGACAAAACGTTACTTACACTGATAGAATTTTAGTAAACGGAAAAAAATGTTTTGTCAGTTTTTGATACAGATATTTACTTGTAAGTAAAAAAAATGTTACTCTAAATATCAACGATACCTCGACATTTAGAAAAGCCGCAGAAATGGGTAAAATATTATTTAACCGCGTGAACATTAGGGATTCCACTTTTCATCATCGTAAAATTAATTATGCATACATCGCGGTCATCAAGAATTTAAATATCAACGGAAAAGTACAGTTAAATACAAACGGTCAAAGATTAATTAAATCGGTGCACAAAGTTACGCATATTGAACTTTATATTTTACTATTTTTTTATGAATGCACCTTACAGTTAAAATATTTTTCCTTCTATCACTTGTATTGCGCATACTTTTCGAATCAAATTCATAAGAAAAACTACAAAAGTTCTCAATGTTATAAATTAGATTTGACTCCGTTAAAATATGTATATTATTCTAATTTATGACTACTTAAGTAATTTTCAAATAAATAAATAAATAAAACCATGTAGCTTACCCTAAACCTTAGTATCCAAAAATTAATATTCGCAATTTCGCACACGTCATCAAGTCTGATTCATAACAGGATACGATGACTTAATTAAATTATGTAAACAATTTAGCTGACACTTTTATTATACATATATCACTTATCTTGGGGACGATAAACTTTAGGTATAGAGTTGAATGAAATACCTGTGTAAAGTATTATAATGTTTTATATGTATAATACCTGGGTCGTTTTGGCAATAAATAAATAAATAACACTTTACACTCATACCCTCACACTAGGATTCCCTGTGTCGTGGGTGCCACGGACAACACACAGGACAAGGACATTCACACCCAGGCCGAGAACAGAAATTCAAACTCATCATTCAAATTTCCGCCTCGCTGGGAATCAAATCCAGGACCCTTGGCGCGGCGATCTGGCATGGTAACCATTGCGCCACTCGGGTTGTCAAGTGTGTGAAATGATAATAATATGAATATATTGCTCCATTACAAAAAGAGCGTGGCCGGCTTTGAATGAAAATATTAGAAATATCAAGCGATAAAATTGTTATCAATTAATTATTTTATCGCTGTTGGATGCTTTAATATTAATGACATCCAATCTTTTGTTCATTATCGCTTCCATCTTCGTGCCATACTTTGCGTATTTTTTTTGCATAGCTGCGACGATAAAGGCTTCCACGCAGTCTTCAGTTCACGAATAATTGCAGCTACGGTTATTGTGTCTTTTGCCCTTCCTTTAATCTTCATCTACGAACAAAAATTTTCAATTGAATTTGCATCAGGGGACTGTGAGGACCAATCCAACACGTCGATAACATGGTCCGCCTTTCAAGTGGTGCAAAGCCTACATCGGTGTTAAGGGTCGTTAAACTCTGCCGACTGGGCCGTGGCCGACTGCAAAAATGTTTTTTCATAAATTTTCGTCATTTTCTGAGCATCCAAAGTACCAATACACAACTGCAAATTTCCGAAAATATTTTTTATGAAGCATCCCCGAGCATGCACCATTAATGGATGTTTTACGGTTCGTACCACAATCCTGTTGTCACCCGTAGTCTAAAATGGAGTCAAGTAATCGGCTGTTCAAAATGTAGCTTTTTTGAAAAAAATCTTGACCCAATCGGTAATTGTTTTCGCACGCCCAATACAGCCTTTTTAAACCGAATTCTTCAATATACGTTATGCGTTTCGGTTAGAATTATTTTAATAGGATGACTAATCATAATTTATTTAGCTAAGTTAATTTATAAGAACATTATAAGAATTCATTTTTAATTAGTTATAAAAAATATGCAAATTGTGTAATAAGTATCACAGATATACCATAACTGTCTTGTTTATCTTGTCACGCAATAAAACAATTATGAGTAGGTATTGAGATGGATAAAAAGATGCAATAATGTCTTATAATGTATAATATGTACTATTATTTCTTGTGGTATTACTGCTGTGTTGTAGTTCTGTAATAAAATATAGCTTTCATTAATATTAACGACCCTGTAGCCTAATTATAGCGGTTCTGACTGCGAAGCGAGTGGTCCCGGGTTCGATTACCGGCCAGGGCAGATATTTATGTGACAGATAAATATTTGTACTTGGGTCATGGGTGTTATTGTGATGTGTTATGTATCGTCTATATCACCCACGACCCAGGTTTAAACCTACAGCGGGGGTAGGAGTATGTAGGCGTTTAGAGTTTTAGCGTTTATACATACTCAAGATGAATATATGTATATTTATTTATTTATTTATTTATTTAAAATTTATGTCACCTTATAAAAAAGGATGAACAAAGGGCAAACTTAATGCCTAATGGCATTGTCCACCAGTCAACCCTGGGTGGATGTGGAAAGATCTGATGGCAGGTGTTAAAACTACTTAAGAAGGAAAAAAAATGATGAAAAAGTAAAAAAAATAAGTGAAATGAAAAAAATTTTTTTTTTTAAACGCTTTTATTTCAATTTTTTTTTTGATATTCGTGTATTGTCATCGGAAATACACATGTCTGCCAAATTTCATCAATTTTCATTAAAGGGAAGTCATTCAAATTAACGTTACAAGATTTGATTTTTTGATGCGGGAAGCGTTTACCTTATTGCCGTGTAAATAGAGTAGCATTTTGATCATAATATTGAGTTTGATGTTTTGATGCTCCGAAGTGAAACTAAATAAAAGCGTTTAAAAACGAATACTACTTACGTACAATATACATATACGCTTATAAACTATACATACTATTATATTATATATACCATTTAAAATATATAAACATACATACATATACCTATAATGCGAATATATAAACATACATACATATAATATATACATACCTTTACACATTAACACAATAAGTAACATTTACATTTTAGTATATTACATACTTTTTATATTAATGTTCAGTGACAGGTTCAATTAACATGAATCTCTCTGGGTGATTCATTCCTGAAACCTCCACCAGCCAAATAATCGTCACCCAATGGACATTAGTAACAGCAAAGGCATCAGATGCGATGCAGGCTTGCAGTGCAAGAAATGTGTCACTGTTTTTTGATTGACAATTTTATTTACTTATTTACAATAGGTATATTGATTGCGTTTCGTTAAATTGCTAATTTTTGATTCTACAAGTTTGCACGGAACCCTTGTTTTGCGAGTCCAACTCGCACTTGACCGGGGTTTCCAAAAGTCCCGACTATGCTTTGTTTATTTTCCTGGTAGGAATTTCGGGAAAAATTATAAATCTTCACCGGCGGGGACATTTTATGGGAATTTTAGAAATATACGAGTACCTTTTGATGAGCAATGATATTGTCTTTGTCACATCTCACATAATAACTAATGTTTTATTAAATTTCCCAGAAGGCTTCTGAATATTTTTGTTTATAGTTTGTATTTGTAGAGTTACGTATATAATAAGGCTGAATACTTAGCATGACACAAAAAACTAGGGCAAGCTCATTAACCAGTTCGCGGTAAAATTTATTCATCTCTAATCTGTCTCAATGGAAATCTTACACAAAAAAAAAGATCGTCTTAATAAAAGACCACTCAGAAAAGTAAATTTCTTTGATAATGGGTTAAGTTGTGTCATTCAACTAATTCTCAGGCAAAGGCACATTTCTTTCCTGTAATATGACAGTTTAAAGTTAAAATAAAGCAACATTTATAACAAAATTGTGACACGAATAATAAAGAGTCATTTGCCATACTAACAAGACCATTTATATGATTGTATAAAACTAGTTTTGGAGAATTTAGTATAAAATTATGAACCAAAATTAACATTAAAATATTTTACTACAGAATTTAGTAGCAACCACTTACACTACATACAACCATTTATATTACATTACAACATCAAAAGTAAATTAATTTAATAAGCGAAATAAATGATCGCCAGCTGATTAGTGACGGTCATATATCAAGAATGTACATGTCTGTGGTCAATATGGTTTTCGCTACGGCAGATCGGCTGACGATCTTTTTGTATACTGTACTCATTGCTGGACAGATATAATCGAGAGCAAGGGAAAAACATCGCCTGTAAGTTTGGATGTTGCAAAGGCCTTCGATAATGTGTGGCATAAGACATTATTGTCTAACCTGCCTTCATACAAAGTATCCGAGAAATTGTGCAAATAGATTGCTAGTTTTTAGAGGAGCCAATTATCAAGTTCGTTGTTGACGGAACATTCATAGAGACGAAGTCTATAAATTCTGGCGTCTCACAAGGCTCTGTGCTTACCGCTCTGGACCGCACCTACACTGTTCATCATGCATAATATATCAATGATATGCTTGACATCAGGGATATCCATCGTTATGCGGATGACAATACGGTTGATGCCCATTAAACATGCCGAGCAAATCTTTCTCGGGTGCAAATTGAGAAGAAGAGGATAAAACTTGTGTCTGAAGTCGAGATCTCTGGAGTGGGTCTAAATTTAGTTCAGCTCAATCTAGAGAAGACAGATTTGCGCGTTAAACGCTAAAAAGACCCACATAGCATAGCACCACAATTCTAGAAAATTCGTCTTAACGTGGACATTTCAAATGAAATTCAGTTTCGGGACCACTTGTTTAGTAGCAGTGATAGCCTCGTGGTTAGAACGTTGGTCTCCCGAACGAAGGAGCCCGAGTTCAAATCCTGGCACGCCCCTCTAATTTTCAAATATTATGTGCGTATTAGGATTCAATTATCACTTGCTTCGGTGAAGGAAAACATCGTGAGGAAACTTGCACACCAGAGAGTTCTCCGAAAGTTCTCAAAGGTGTGTGAAGTCTACCAATCCGCACTTGGCCAGCGTGGTAGACTATGGCCTATACCCCTCACATTGTGAGAGGAGACCCCAAACCCAGCAGTGGGACAGTTATAGGTTGTTGCTTTACTTTTTGCTTTTGGTTAGAAAGGACAAACTAGCTGCAAGTAATTACATTGGGAGTGCTCAACAGAGCTAAGCATTACTTCAAGCCTGAGCATAGGTTGATACTCTATAAGGCACAAATTCGACCGCATATGGAGCACTGCTCCCACCTCTGGGCACCAGCTGGCCAAGTGGATCCATTCAACCAAATTCAACGGCGAGCCATTCGTCTTGTCGACGATCCCAAGCTTACAGACGGATTAGAATCGCTCCTCACACAGCCAGTTCAGTTCTCACTTAATTTCCTACCTTGCAAATGTCAACTGTGGAACGAACATGGGGTCCTTCAAGAAGGGGGTCCATCGTTCCCTATTAGGCCAGCAAGGCATTGGTGACGCCCTCAGTTTAGCTAATTTGCAAGGGCGGCCGAGATCACTTACCATCGGACGACCCGTCTGCTAGTGCTCATAAAAATAAATAGAAGAAAACTTCATTCGCTAGTAATTTTTAATAAATCCTACTCGCTATTCAAAATAATAAAATAATAGGTAATAACTACGAACATTTCACAAAATACATACCTAACATCCTTATCACTCTTCTTTGGGAGGCACCGTTCCTGTACTTGGAAGTACCGTGTCTCTCCCGACTTTCACTAGAGATCTTCTTTACAGGATGCAACACTCGCGACGTATGTAACTTAATGCCTATCAATACGTACAATACTGTTATTAACGACATTGGTATCACAAAGAACAAAAAACTGGATATCACAAACACTTGTTGAACACCGTGTCCTTTCACTGAACAGGAACTTGCTTCCTTGCCTTTGTCTCTATATTTAACGATCCCAAACTGCATCGCTTGGGGAACCGCCGCACACAACGCACAGAGCCATATCGCTATGATATAGCGTACAGCCCTCGACAACTTGGACATTTTGTGCGACATAAACGGTCGACATATAGCTATGTACCGTTCTACTGTAAATGCTGTTATCGTCAGCACAGTAGCGTTTGCTGACGTCTCTGATATTACTCCCAGTGTAATACACAACGCCTCCCCCAAAGGATACGTGTGGGGATTCCATAACTTATGTAGCTCTAGTGGTAGACCGCAGATTAGCAGGAGGAGATCAGAAATAGCAAGGCTGAAGAGATAAAAGTTGGTAGCGGTGTGCATAGACCGATTGCGGGATATCACAACGCAAGTGCTGATGTTTCCTAGGATGCCAGCGATGATTATTACAGCATAGATGATTGTCAACGGAATTATCAGGTCCAACGAGTCATCTTCTGAGTACGCAGCTATCTCGGTAGTGCTGTTAGTCCAATTCTTCGCCAAGAATTCTTCATCTTCTAAATCCATTGCTCACGATATGGCAAACATTTTATTACCTGCAAACAAAGAAGAAGAAATGTTGATTATTTTATAATTTTTCTCATTATGAGCAGCTCCTTTTATTAAGTCAAACACAAAGCGCCATCGCTAGAATTGTTTTCCTACGACTTCCTATTATTCGAAACCATATAATCGTCACAACGATGATTTAACTATTTAAAACTCATACAGGGTTTCACAAACATTGACTTCTTTTTGGAAATTACGAAATTAGGGACTAAAAATGTAAACTATTAGGTATATTTAAATTACCTAAGTCTGATAAATAATTGAGCATGATAATTTTATAACATTTTATTACGTATTTTTAATGTCGCTATTTAGTCATAATATATGAAGGTGTTTAAAGATTTTAATCAGCAATTCCGAACGCATGAAAATGAGTTGTTTGTAAATTGTCGTGTGAGTATGTAGATACACCTTGAAAGACTCAAGGAAACCTAGTGTTGCGATATTGATCTAGAACTTTTTTATTGAATTGATATTGCCGTAGCCGAGACGAGATAACAAAAAGTGCAACGATTTCTTGTAACGTTATACCATCATGGAGACATGAGTATACTGTATACCTACAACAACAAAGTAAAGTACCTATTGTTAAATAAACTTTCGTAATTTATGTGAGTATACTGGTATGAAAGCATTTTTTATTCAATCGTGTGCAAAATAAGTTCCACCCGACTCGTGATCACACCAGATTGTCACACCAGTGTAACAAACAGAAATTTTTATTCTTGTTGTAACACTCTTTTGTTTCTACACTATTCATCATTTGTCATTATCGACAAGTGAGTGCATAATATTGATCTTTGATAGTTCACATCACACGGTCAATTTACGTACTTAATTCTATTACTTAAGTTCGGTAATTATTCTGATTATGTAACAAACTAAGCATCGCTTATACAAATAACCATGATCACTTATTGACCCCAAAATAGTATTTTTTGAAGGTAACTTATTATAATATAGTCTAAACAAATTAACATACGATGGAAATTATTCCTATATTTAGCTAATAATAAGCTGATATAACTACCCACGCCACACGCCAAGAAAGTGTCAACTGGTATTACTTTAATGTTTTATTATTATCAATTTTAATAAGCTTGTTACTTGAAATTAATTGGTAACATATATTTGCTCTAATGTGATTCATTTCATTTCATTCAATATAAGGTATAATATCCGGATGACCGAGCCTTGCTCGGTTTAGTGTTGCTTAACAACGCCATTTACTGAAGTAGCTTTAGTATTGCTACTTGCCAATAGATGTCAGGAACAGTATATTGTAGAAGTTTATCATTGCCTGAAAACACCGATAAAACGACATTTTCTAAAAATGAATCCTAGCTAGATCGATTTATCGCCCCCGAAACCCCCTATATACTAAATTTCATGAAAATCGTTGGAACCGATTCCGAGATATATATACGAGTATATACAAGAATTGCTCGTTTAAAGGTATTAGATACATGGATATACTCAAAAAACATCTCACATTTGCCACATTTTTGGAATACAATTCAATATAACTGCCTACAGCTTTGACCCTTTTAAAAATCAACCACGAATTTATTTGTTGACTGTTGCTACAAAAACTAATATTATTGGTTAAAGTGTACGGGAAAAATCCCAAGGGCATGTAATATAATTATATTGCTCGTATTAATCACATCACATAACGAACAGGTTACCAAACCTGGAGACGTAAACAACTTAATAACGAGGAATTCCCTTACCAATTTAATAGTAATATCTATATATCGACGGTCCTTACGTAAATAAAGACAAGTCAAAAATGGCAATTTTTTATTGCATATAATATGGTTTTAGATTGTCCATACGCTACTACCCAAATAAATTATTTTAATATTACGTATTTCACTAGATATACAAATCGTGTAAGAGAACAAGTATAGTAATTACAAAGAATAAGTGTCATAGATGCGGATTGCGGATATGTAAGACATATCGCTTTGTACGTACGGGGTTTAAAAAAGCGCCACTCCGTGCAAAAGTGGTCTTATTTAAGCATGGCACATTTCACGCATCACTCGTTATAAAATAATTCACGTGGCACACCAGTTACATGGAACGGAACGCCCTGCTACATATCACCAGCGTGATTTAAATAATTAGCAACATTCAGCAACGAATACAAATTATAAAATTATCCCCACCAATAGAGCACAAACGACGATGATAATAAACGATAATAAACTTGAGATCTTCATCACTATTAAACCGTAATAAAATGAGCCAAGCATTGGATCGCGAGGTAATTGAATTATTGGAAATCTTCAGAAAATGATATACTATTTACAAGAAATATATACACGAACACTTTATTACATCGCAATTTCCGCAATTTTTACACCGTCACCGAGCATTATATTATACTTACCTAAGTAGTAAAACTTCAACCTTTCAACAATCTCCTATTTGCAACAATACTTATAAAATCGGGAAAGTAAGAAGGTGGTAGTAAGAAAACTATTGAAAATATTTATTTGTGTCATAGAACAGATATCTCTATCAAAATGTGTGTCCCGCCTGGGAGGTTCTATTTACAAAACTGAGCCCCGGTTCTCTTTTCAAAATCGAATGAATCCATTGAAGATTGAAGCCACGTGGCGCCATTGTATTGGGACATACATGGTGTTCGCGGTGTCGGTTCTATACGCTAGTAATAACGGCCTTATCACACTGACGGTTTCCGAGCGGATTCAAAGCGAAACGAGTGCGCAGCGAATACGCCGCGCCTCCGCGGCGAAAACGTCGCGGGCGCGCGGTGAATCCGTTCCGGACATCATTTTGTTGTGTGCGTTCAGAGAGCGTATTGTACATCACGCCACGCACAAGCGTCGAAACCGCTGTGTATCCGCTTCACGTCCGCGACGTTTTCACCGCGGATGCGCGGCGTATTCGCCACCCTCTATTATCAATATTCACCCCAACCCACGCATTTTCCTTTCGATAATAAAAATTCCTTACTGTTTCAATATTACATTCAACGCCAACTAAATCTTTTGAAAGACCATCACATCGACCACCCCATAAGTGCTTTAATCTATTAGAGATCATAGGTCCCCCAGAGCTCTTTTCTCGTTATAGATGTTACACAGACATTACGTTGTTTGTCAAGGTACGCCATAAGCACGGGCAGTTTGCACGACCTATCCCAAGAAAAGCTGCATTAACGTGCAAGAAATATTGTATACTCTCATGGTAACCTCGATTGGCACCAATACTAAACCTTAGCATGTAGTGTAAAAGAATAGTCACAACTGGCAGTTATACATTTATGTATCATATTATGTACTTACATCAGAGAACGATTATACCACTTAGTATATTAGTTCATTGACTTACATGTACTATTATGATCACTTTTTGCAATAATATTTTAATATCTTGTACGCAAAATATTACATTGTAAAGTCTTAAGTGGATATTTGTGCCTTTTAGACTACTGATTTTATTTGGATTTTTTATGCTACGTTGAAAATAAATATGCTTATTATTTAATAAATTACCAAAAAATAATAATTCTAATTTAATAATACTGTAGAAATTGTGAAAATGCAAGTATTTTCAATACTAGCCGTTTAATAAAGTTTGTTGAATTTGCTTTTAAAATACGGACAATGACGTCATTCTCAAAGTGGCGTTTGAGTTCACGTGACAGGGAGTACTATTTTTAATATTTTAAATTAATGATATTTAATTTATTGTGATTGATTTCGATAAAATAATAATATTTTATGCTATACCACTAATTCCTTAAACATAAATTTATATTAATTTACAATTAGTGTCAACATCCATACTCAAGACTATGAAAATATTCAGAGTACAAAAAAAATCCTTGAGTTTTATTATAGTATAAGTATAATTAGACTGTTGAACAAAACAACGTGCATCATTTACTAGCGTTCTACACGAACGATGTCGCTGTCCAGCACTGGACCGATTTCTGTGGCATAATCCGCTGTGTGTGCCGCTATTAAAGTTTGTCTGTCATTTTAAAGGGAGATCTAGAATAATCTAGATAATAAAATACACTACTTTACACATTATACTACTTTATACATTGCCGGTGGAACTGCAGGTATTCTGTACAGTTGGAAAATATATGCATTACCTGAGAATGATATTCATATTATCATTTCATACATTGCCCGAACTACCCAGGTATTACACACATTGCCTAGGGATTGTATTGAATACCTGCATTATAAAGATTTCCGGTAACATATACAAAAACACATTAATTCTAGTGAAACATATTACAATATATATTTGCATGTTTCTGACCTTTCATATTATAATTTTGAAGGAAAGATGAATTTTGATACAAACGTTAGCAAATGCAAAGTTCCTTAGCAAAATCTCCTTAAACATTGCTCCACGTAGAAACGGTTATGCATTATTTAGTAAGCAACCTTGATATTAAATACAAGGGCATACATAGAATTCAAGAACTTCATCTGACAAACATAGATATCACATAAATTAACTTATCTACCTATCTTTAATATCTTTAGTGTTTCCATATTTTAATCACCCCTCTTTTTCCAATCACTGCTATGGCTTACTTAATATAATTATTTATTACTGCTGTGGTCAAGGTACGATAACGCAGAAATCAATATTTTTCTCTTTAATTATTATTTCGTGTACGCCACTGCCCTTTGGTAGCACTTTTTTATGTCTATAACTTTAATCAGTTGCCGGGAAGAAATCATTATGTATCCATAAGATGGCTTCATATTATTTAGTAATTTTTGTTCTGTTTTTATCTTTCAGTGTGTTGTAATTATGATGTACAAAGGCTAAAGATCTACTTAATTCAAAGCTGAACTTACTAAATTCACCAACTAGGTAGCTATATTTATGTGAACCATTGTATGAACACGTGCCCCTATTGATTGAAGCTATCTGGATGGCATCTTGCAGATCGCAATAATCCCATGCAAATTCAAGATATGCTCTCTATATTGCCAATGTATCGATATATATCGATCGATATGTATCGATATATCACTTATCTATGTTGATTAATCGACTACGTTCATTATGTGTTCATTATTTGAAACACAAGGTAGTTATCTATATTTAAAAATACTATTATATAAATAAGCTTTTATAGTTGCTAGTTTTATTGTTGTTATAGTTGCGGCTTTAACATTAGTCAGTCCCTAGATATCATCAAAACCAGATAGTGTAGTCTTATAATTTCAAAGTTTCTATATTATCATAATTTAGTTTTATCAAACCAGTTCTATGAAATCATATTTCATTTGAATCCGACATATACATTATAACTTACACAAAAAAATTCAGGTCAATCGAACTCCGGACAGTGACTCAAATTTAATTTGCGAGACTTGATTACGCACAGCGAGATAAAAGTTGGTTTAAATTGATTTCAAAAAAGGAGGAAGTACTCAATTAAGAGATTTTATTTTGTTTGTCACCTCGAAACTCCGTCATTTACAAACCGATTTAGAAAATTACGAAAAGGTATAAGTTACTTCGGTGAGTATCGGTCAGGATTAAACTACATGGTCAAAATCATGAGATATGTTGTCTCGTCCGCATTGTGGTGACTTAGACTCCGGGATGAATGTAACACCTTATAACTAAATTTTCCACCCTACCCTTGTATCTATCTCCCTGCAACCGTATCACTTAGAACATGGATCAGCATCTATTCCTATTATGATGCTAGTCAAAGATTAATACTCGTAATAAACTTGGCTTCAACCCACTGATGGCCGTCTTCTGATCACGGGCCTCTTCTCATAAGAAGACCAAGTCATATTCCACCACGCTGCTCCAGAGCGGATTGACATAGGGGTTAGTGGCCAACGTTAAGTGTTGGAAGCTTATCCTGTCCCTCAAAGGCCTCACTTCCGACACACTTACATATTATTATCTTACAATTCGATATTGGCCACCTAAAAAAATAAAAAGCATTTATTCACCATGAGGATTTATGTAAATTCAGCATTGAAGGAATTCAGTATTGAAGGCTGTCACGGGTACAAGCAAGCACTTTATATTATATTTTTATATTATCCTTGAAATGTAAGTAGGTATTTTTATGAAATGTAAACATTTTTATAAAATCAACATTTCCTTAAAATATTGTGCAGTTACTTTTATACTCAGAAATTCGAGTCGATGGATTATTACTAGTTGTTGTTAACTGTATGAGGCATTATTTTGAATGGTTCCACAAATAGAACTCTTTCCTATCTCCCTGCATCTAATGGTTTCTGGTTAAATGCACTAATACAAGTATCATAGCATTGAAAACAATTATAGAGCTATTGTAGCGTAACTACTACGTACCTATCTGAAAGTCTTTTGTAACTATATTCTACACTAAAGCCACTAGAGGTCTATAAATGTCCATGGATAGTGTTGCAAATAGCATGGATTTTTAAATACTTGACAAAACCAGATGCAAAGCAAAGCAAAAGCAAAGCAACAACCCATAAGTGTCCCACTGCTGGGCTCGGGGTCTACGCTCACAATGTGAGGGTACAGGCCATAGTCTACCACGCTGGCCAAGTGCGGATTGGTAGACTTCACACACCTTTGAGAACATTATGGAGAACTCTCAGGTGTGCAGGTTTCCTCACGATGTTTTCCTTCACCGAAGCAAGTGATAATTAACTTTTAATACGCACATAATATTAGAAAATTAGAGGTGCGAGCCAGGATTTGAACCCGGGCCCCCGCGTTCGGGAGACCAACGTTCTAACCACTAGGCTATCACTGCTTAAAGTCAGATTACTTAAAACATTTTATCTGTCAAATAAATGTCTGTCATGGTAAACTATCAAACTTTTTACGAAGAACAAGTATTAATTCGCTTTGAGTTTTGTCGTTTCCGATTTTAATCAATTTTAAACCAGTTTCTCGATGAACTTCAAGGCAAGGCAATTTTTATAAGTTTCTAGCTTTGCCCACGGTTTTGTCCGTGCTTTCCAGGGAAATAAGTACCCGATTTATTCGAGACGATGCATTTGGTCTACCTGTGTGCTAAATTTACATGAATATCCGTTTAGTAGTTATTTCGTGAAAGAGTAACAAACATCCTACATCCTCATAAAATTTCATATTTATATTATTAATACGAAGTAAAATATAACGTTTTCGTGTTTATGCGACACATCGCGAAAACATCGTGAAATCAGCTTTAAAGCTGGCCATACACGATCAAGTGTACTTGTCAAGGTTGCAGTTTGACTTGATGTGACACCCAGGCTATCCAGTGTGCAAGAGATATATGGCCAGATAGCTATACCATGGATATACACCATCAAGTTTACTGGATGCCGCGTCAAGTCCGCTGCAAACTTGACAAGTATACTTGATCGTGGCCAGCATTAGCTACCTGAAATTCTAGTGCAGATGTGTTGTAACCCAATCAACCCTAACGTGAGATATTACTCATTACTGCGAGCTCAAGCCATTTGTCTTTGTTCATGGGCGTTTTCTATAATGATTAATGGTCTAATCTAGTTTTAGTATCTGTCGCGACACGGCCAAATGCGGCGTTAAACTTGATAGTGAATGAGTTTATAAAGAAAAATTGGAAATATGGTGTCAGACCACGTTAGTATGCTGGGATTAGTATAATTCAGCTGTATTGCTAAGAACAAAGCTCAGAGCCTAAAGACCTTCAACAGGGGAACATTGTAAAATTCAGGTATAGCAATCATACTATGAAATAGGACGCATAGGACACCCCCCGACTAGGTGGACTGACGACCTGAAGAAGACAGCGGGCTTCCGCTGGGTTCAGAAGGCTCAGATCCGGTCAGAGTGGCGCAAGTTAGGGGAGGCCTATGTCCAGCAGTGGACCTCCAAGGGCTGATCGATGGATGAATGGACGGAACTATAAATATGTTATGCTATTAATATGTTTATGACTCCATTAGATAGTAGTACCATTTTGACACCGAACCCGAAATACATTAGCTAAACTATGAAAGTAAACTCTATTCTAACTTATCTCTCCTATCTTAAAGCATTTACTTCCTGGGATATAAATCATCCTGAATGAATAAGTAACTAGAGTGGGCCAAATCTAATTTAAATCTGATAACTCATATTTCCGTGATAGTTATTATACACACAGACAGACATCAATAATTAAAAAAAAGTTTTCCATCACACAACAAACCTTATTTAAATTAAATCCCTAAAAATGGTTTAATGTACAGCTTTAGTCCCGTTACAATTTTATTATTAGTAACTGTATAAAGTAACTGGCACGGAATGTTTCGTTATATCCGACTTGGCGTTGGTGTCATAAAATGCACATAAAACATGCAACGACCTCAAGTCACATAAATCCTACTGTATTTAAGATTAGGGACTTCTGATTGAGATTCAGTATAAAATTTTAGATTCAGAATTTTTTACGTGATTCGTTTTTATTTTATTCCTTAATTATAATGTGTAATGATTGTAATTTAACAATGTAACAAATTGTACACCTTTAAGGTAGGACATAGCGGTCTCTGTTTATAACCTATGAAACAACCTTCATACAAACCTATTGTCCACAATAAAGAATGATTTGATTGATTGATTGATTGATTCAAGTAAACCCTTAAGATGTATCCTTGACGACAAATTAATTTACAACAAATCACTAGCGCTCTATCTGCGGCTTATCCCGCGTTTTCTGGATTAATAAGTACCCTAAATAAATTAAACTTCATGAAACTCCATTCAGTAGTTTTGGCGTGAAACAACAACATACAACAACAACAACAACAGTCATACATCCTCACAAACTTTCATATTTATAATTTAATGTGATTATTGGATAGGATACGTTATGTAGAGGTTATAAGTAATCAAAATTCGTTAAATAGAGGTAAATAGTTCATTCTATTTGTATTCTGCAATGATTAAAAATTCGCTATAAAAAGGTTTTTGACACAGACATGTATACCTTTTGACAAATTTATTCATAATGTAAAGGTATATTTTGTATTAGCTCTTACGGGTACCTACTCCTACAAGATTTGGAAAATTCGTTAAATCTAAGAAATCGTCTTATTGAGGCTCGTTATATTAAAGTTACACTGAATTGGTATAATAAATGGAAAAAGATGTGCTCAATCCATGACAGACTTAGTAACATAGTATTATTATCCCCTCAAAGGCAAACGACGGCAAAACGTGAAGAGACACGATTTCAGAGTTGGTGCGAGGATGTCACATTCGCTGTAATATACGAGTCTATGTGATATTTCTTTTTTCCTGTTTCCGTGTACTTATAGGATTCTGACAATAGTTACAAAAGAAAGAATTTTTTGTAATATATTATAAAATTCAGGAGAAAATAATTCAAATACGTGCCGGGATTTTGTTGCTATTGAAAAGGTTCAAATTAGACATTATAATATAATATATTTCATTTGATTTGGGTGTAATTTATTACCGAGTGAAACTGAGCTTTCAGATATTTATTTTTCATTGGGTTATTTACTGTCCCGTTTAATTCAACGGTATTCGTGCAGACTGGTACGGATTTTTTTATGAGCTTTCCACCACCCTCTTCTAATACTGCTGTCCATGGCCAACTTTGTTTTAATATGGCACGTCAGCGTGTTTAAAAACTGATTAATATTCTTAGTTAGTCAACTCTAATAAATGGCATTCGTGTAAGCTACGCTACTTACTTGTATGTATTCAAATTATCTAATAATCATATCTATAAGAGTAACAGGTTGTTCCTTAACTGTCAGGCTACCTACAACTATCGCTAATAAAATATAGTCATGCAAGAAACGAACGAAGAGCTAAAAATAGAACCACTCCCACCTGTCTACGTCAGGTCTTTTCCTCAGCTTTCATTAAAGGGTTATTGTTAGGCACCACCTACTAAGATATCTCCCCTGTAACTTTCAGTATATAACAATAAATTGGCCTCAATTGGTCCTCATTATTCTATAGGGCATCAAGGGCAAGACGATAAACATAAAGGGTTGGGTCTACCTAGATAAATAAGTCGCCTAACAACGACTTACCATTTCGTCTCTGATATTTTTTGCGACATCTTTTGCGACTTCGAAGAAAAATATCTAACTACAAATATTGGATTACAATATCGCGTTTAGCTAACTTAACTTGCTCTCGTCAGGCGATCTAAGGTTTCATCGTTTGTGGTTTTTCTCGGCTCAAAAACACTGGAATTTTTATAATATTGGTAATAAGTACTCAACAGGTACAGGTACTCAGAATGCATAAAGCATTAAGCTCGCCATTTGTACCTTAATCCTGTATTGTGGTCAATAAAGATTAAATAAATAAATAAACAGGTTATCATGATAAAGAAAAATGGCGAGATTATATCTGAAGCTCCATGTGACCTAATTTAAACTCAGGGAAGCTGACCATTTAGAGTCTAAGTTTCCATTTAGAGTTAAATTTTAGACGCTCGTCATATGCACGCCATCATCAATTAACGCTTTAGTTTGCATCTTTAGTAGTAAAATGACAATATCTGTCCATAGAACGGCAGATAATATTGTCATTTTACCACAGAAGAAATAATAGTACTTATAATAAGTATAGAAGGTGAACTCCGCAAAATCGTTTAAATAAATAGCGACTCTAGCTCCAACGCAATAAAGTGTAATTCAGGTCGCACAGCGCTAATCAAAAACGCGTAATGAGTTGCCTTTCTTTCTAACACTATCGCTTATCCTCTCTGGCAATGTGAGGGTTGTCTTTTTTGAAAGAATAAAATTAATCTGAAAGTTTAGTGACAATATGTATTGTCACGATTATACTTCATAGATTATGAACATAGATTATGAATTACTTCATCATATATTACGAACGTATGACAGCCACTATGAATTTTCTTAATTAGCCAGACATGTCGTACGCGACATGTACTTGTAACGTCATAGCTAAAATGCGGAGTGTGCCAGGCCTGATTTTACTACGAATGATGGAAGCAAGCGTCAAGCTAACTATAAGCAAGTGACCGTTGACGATAACGTGCGTATGACGTGCATCTAAATGGTCAGTTCTGTGGACAATATTTCTTCTGTGGACAATTATTAGTTACTTTGTTTTTATGTGTCGATTTATTTATTCATCAAGAGTGACGAGGGTCTCGTAATAAAAGGTAAGAGGCGTTTTATTACGTAATGGTTCTACTCAACAGTCTCTAACAGATACTTATTCGAGAGTTGATAAGATTAGTATAAAGTAATCTTAATAAATAGGATACAAATAGAGGAAAAAATACAACAGGATAATTTATACACGTGAGACTCACAAATTTATTAAAATATGTAAAAATTGCAAAAAAAAACCTAAACGTGTACTTATGTACGCACGTGAGAAGTTATACTTCTTTGGCATGAAAAAATATTGTCAAAAAAAATCAATTTAAAAAAAAACAAAAAAGTTCAAAAAAAATTCAAAAAAATAATATTACAAAAAACAATATTAAAAATATATATAAATATTCAAAAAACTATATTCAAAAACAATATTCTAACAATATTAAAAAAAACAATATAACAAAAATAATAATAATATTTTTTTCAAAAAGAGCGTTTTTAAAAAATCGCGCGTGGCGTTTTTCTTCACCGTCGTTTTTGTATCACCGTCCGTGTTACAAATCTTAAAATTTCACTCTCATCATTTTTTTCATTTATTTCATAACGCGCCTAAACAAGTAATATAACTTCAAAAAATTATTACATAGAAATGAGTAATATTTCTTTTAGCACGTAAAAAAAATCTTATGAATTATGATAAGCACCTTCCTTTTCCATATTATGCAACTTCTGTTGGTACTAAGAGTTGCGGGGTTAACGAGTTTTTAAACTTCATTCAGAACTTTTGGGTCCGGCTCAACCAACACGATTTATATGGAAATATATACAACCATACGAATCAGAACATACTTTAAATCATAGAAAATAAATTTAAATACCGTACGAATCAGGCCATTTATTTATTTATTTATTATATATTGCTAACGGAAAGTACACTATGCCTTAAATCTAGATAGCAATTATATAAACTTATACTAGGGCCTTCCCAATTATGTCACAACTTACATGTGACATAATTTAACCATACGAATCAGGACACAGTTTAAATAGTAGAAAATAAATTCAACAACCATACGAATCAGAACATAATTTAAATCACCAGAAAATAATTTTAACCATCAACCTCTTTATGCGTATGTGTGTGTGTGTTTGTGTGTGTTTATGTGTGTGTGTATGTGTGTGTGTTGTCCGCCTTGAGCGTTCTTGCCTGTTGTTTATCGTGGATTAAAATGTAAATTAATTTTATATTTTAATTCATTATAGCAGTGACCATCAAGTGATTGAAACAGATTTCTCGTATAGGGTAAGTGTAGGTACCTACCTATTTAAACATCTGCGAATTATTTTCAAATACATATTACTGTTCGAAAGTAGATAATAATAATATTGACTTATTTGTAATACATATTCTACAAACGTAGTCTGTAAATCTACACTAGGTCATCATAGTGGCAATCATACTATTTTCGTCATCGTCGTGATAGTAAAATTTAAACTCATTGGAGAATTTAGATACTTAATGGAATAAACCTGCGTTAGTTGGTAATTCCCTCCGATTATAATATTATGGATTTATTCAGGGTAAGAAAAAAAATTCTTAGAACTACGTAAATTTTAAATTGACGCAATCAAAATTAAAACAACACACTGTGTCACGCTTTTCGCGCTTTACTGGGCGCATGTTTTACACGATGCAAAACTACTTATTAATGTATGTGACGGGTTTGCCCCGACATCATAAATTAGGGACGTATAATTTGCACATTTTATAAATATTAATTTATAGTAATCACTATCATAATTTTAACTATCCGGCCAAGATGGCTAGGAAGGTTAACAGTGTTAGTTCACTGGGACAGTGATCCGTACTATGTATGTGACGGTATGTGTCGGTGATATCTTGGGCAATTTTGATGGCAAGGTGCTGGCTGCCACATACCATCAGGTGGCTCGTAAAAAATATGTTTTCATTTTTAAACCCCCATTAATAGTTTTACTCAATTATTTTCCATCAATTACAACATCAATTACAGCAAATAAATAAAATTGGAGTGTCTGTTTGTAATATTAATATTGTTATTATTAATAACCGCTTTTTACTAAAGTGCATTTGGATGTTTAAACGGTACATATACCAAAACAATTTTTTTTAATTTTTGTCTATCTGTCTGTTTGTTTCGGCTAATCTCTGAAATGTCTGGACCGATTTTGACTGTATTATTTTTTATTTTAGAAAAAAAATAGTTTTAGAAAAAAAATAGTTTTAGAAAAAAAACGCGAAACGAAGTTCGTCGGGTCAGCTAGTTATGTACAATTATGACTACTCATTACGTTAATATTACGTAAACGCACGCGGTTGGATGGGAATTGGATGCGTGACCGCTAGTTGCCCAGTTTCATTAATAATCTTGGAAGGACACCTTAAGCCATCATGTCCAAACATTTATCTCATTGTTGTAAACAGGATGTTCTACTAGCAGGCCAAAATAACTTGGGACTCTAATGCGAACGTATTCTCTTAAAACGCATAGATTATTCATAAGAGGATAAAAATAACATAAAATGAAAAATCGTACACACGTAAGTCGTAACACCTGCTGAGTTACTTCTTATTAGCTGTTGCCCACAGCTTCACATATGGAAATTATGTTTGACCTTATTTGCAAAATTTGAAGTAAATCGGTTGATGTTTAAAAAGTATTCCATACAAACATCCCGTTTCCCAGGGAAACCTTTTAATTTTCCCTGATAAAAAGTATTCTAAAATATGACCCGGAGTTTAAGTAACAACTTTACCAATTTTCATCGAAATCCGATCAAGGGCTTTCATGTGATGCCCGGACAGACAAACAGACATGTCTGTCTGTCTGTTTTCTGTGTGACAGATAGACAATAATTCTAAAAAATATATTTTGTGCTCTAGCACGTTATTGAAGTGCCCCCTAATCGAAATTTTAAAAAAATATTTAATACGAGTATACAGAAAATTTGCCCTTTGAGTTTTATTACAGTATAGATAAACTGACTGGAAAGAATGCAAATTATTCGTATTTCGTTGTTTATCAACCATGAAAAGAGTCGTGGAAAGTAAGCAGGAAACAAGGAAAGAGCAAAAACATGTTTTGTAAATTTTTACTTTGTCTCCCTTCATGATGCCTGAGTTTTTATTTTCTTTAAATAATGACACAAAAAGTACACAAGTATAAAACATAATGCAAAGTATATTGTGAAGACTTAGTAGCAGCAGACACAAGTGCTTGTTTATTTTGAAAAACTAATGAAGGAAGATATATTATTGAAACTATGTATTACCTTGACGCCCCAACTCAGAGTCACTAACGGTTACTTTAATCGCTCCTTAGTAAAGAATCACCATACAAATTCTGTCTGTACTAAGGAGTGATTTAAGTAACCATTAGTGACTCTGAGTTCCCCAATGTAAGCCATCTAACACATATTTAATATCAGATGCCAAGTGCAATATTAGGCTTTGTCATGTGAAAAACGCTTGGAAATTCACCGGAAAATAGGATCGATCGGTTTATGCTACTTAAAACGACTTTGGCTTGCAGATTAGTTGACTATGGCGTAAGTAGTAAGTACCGCTACAGACATGAAACCCTATCCTTGTTTTGGCCAAAAAATAAACATACACCTTCGCCTCCTGCGCTATAGGTGAATATGATATTACCTAACATTGCATGTAAACAGGATAACCTTGAATCCACAGATAATAAATTAACTGAACGAATAGCCTATCTTCCGTATTTATTCGTGCAGGTTCGGCCTGAGTACCTATAAGAATCCGTGGAATTATGACGATCGCGATTCGACGGTGACAAATGGCGGATATAAATCACATTATTTTCTTTTTGTTGTCAGACTCATAGGGATGCTGCACGGCTATGGGTGGGGCTGGAATATTTTGACCACAAAAATTTATTATATTATTTTGAGGAGGACTTTAAAATTCTTGTAATTCGAAAGTAGGAAAAAGGACTTCTAACTTTCTTACACTTTAGTCAAATGATGTTACACAGAATACATAAAAATACCTTGGGAGTAGGCAATTACTATTGAAACTTCAATTACTATGTCATATGTATTTGGAATATACCAAAAATTATTTGAATTCGTAAGTAACCTTTAAAATCTATGATTATATGTGTAACTATTGAAAGCTGTAGGTAATATATATTTACAATGATATCTCATAAAACCGCATTGAAATTGCATATAGATAACTGCACGAGGAAATTTAAAGACGTTTCCCCAATTACACATTCATCTTGGCACGAGAAATAAACAAGGGAACTGGAGCACTCGACCAAACCAACGATTTACCTGAGAATTTATTCTCAAGTTCAAGTTATGAGATGAATCGAATTTCGATACCAACTTATTCCAATTTGTGCTTGAAATCGACGCAAACGTACGATGAAATCGTGGCTGAAATAGAAATTCAACTTCGGTAGAGAATTTCATTAGAATTTAAGGAAGGTCATGTTGGTTGAGGACCTTGGGAGACCTCATAATAGTTTTAAATGCGTTTCAAATAAAAGCGTGGTTTAATTGAAAAGGAAACTAAATGCAAATCATTTCCAAATTATCCGGTTTGTGCGGGCGTTCGCGTCGC
This sequence comes from Thymelicus lineola, assembly GCA_963932265.1. NCBI lineage: Eukaryota > Metazoa > Arthropoda > Insecta > Lepidoptera > Hesperiidae > Thymelicus > Thymelicus lineola. The sequence continues at coordinate 6,265,147 of OZ010690.1, read as the reverse complement.
GTTTGTAGAATCTGCTAATGCTGCAGACGGTATCTGTTTCGACATTGAGTGCAGTTGGAGAATGTTGTTTAAATAGGGTATATTTTTAAACATTTCTAAAACGTCATTTCAAAACTTTTACGTAGTAAAAGGAAGGTATTAAAATACTGATAAGCTGTTAGACATCGATGAAGGACATGTAAATTTATGCGCGGCAGCGTGTCCAGCCATAATTCAAAACAAGGAACTGGTAACGTAGCGTCATGTGTAATATTTCACGAAGCATTTCGAGCCAAGTCAAATGTAGAGCTTGAATAACATGTGACTAAAATTTTAGAATTTTCTACACAGAATTTGACACCCATTTAGATCTCAATTCTTTTTTTTTGAACTTGGCTCTCATTTCACATTTATGTTTTTGATGAGTTTATATTACGTGACACGTACCTAATTGAACACCTAATCATAAAATAGATTAACAACTGTACCTGCTTAATTTTTGCTCTCGGATCATAAGATATACAATACAATACAATGTTAATAGTATAAATAATACCAGGAATACAGAACATCCATCAACACGCTGGCCAAATGTGGATAAGTAGAGCATGAGACCCGCATAGGTACTGGGAACACTTCAATATTAACACTTAACATTTCACGGCTGCTAGTAAAAGGAATATAAGCTATATAAGCGAATAAAATCCACACCATGTAGGAGTATTACCGAGAGTATTAAATTGGCTGGTCTGTACATAACGTAACAAGTGAGACCTAGTATTAAAGCCTAATCCATTACTGACGCGAATTGACCACAAGCAGGCGAGGATCACTTGGTCTAAAAAATGGTACAACCTGTTCTTACAAACTAAATTCAGATGAAGTGTCGTAAGTGTACCAGTCATTTTAAATAGGTACGAGAAGTTCAACGGACCCACACAATTTTTCTGGACCATAGCTTAGCTGGTGATCCTGCTTGCTGAGCGATTTTCAGCTGCAATTCCTGACCGTTAAGACATTTTTAATTGACAGATTTTATTACTGTTATTGCATGCAAATTGTAATGCAATTGTAAATTAATAAATTTGTCTACCATAATCCTGCATTATGGTAAGTGGCGATGAAATCCAGCAAACCAACTTAATACCTATTAACTATTCACTCTTTTTTTGGGAATGGGGACTCAGACCCGATATTCCACTCCTTCGCGGAACGCATAATGAATGACGAGGCTAACTGCTTCACGCGTATCGCCGGGATATTTACTGCAAAAGAATGACGACACATAACACAATATAACAACATAAAGGATAAATGTCATCCAATTCATATTATATTCTACAAGTTCTAAGCTGACTCGATGTGAAGAGATTTAGTTAACACTACAGCTGCTAGACTGAGATTCAATTAACCTCCCACAGCTAAGGTTCGAGGAAATAATAGAAGGTTGATTATATATTAAGAACATACCCTGCAGGGATGTTCGATTCAGGTGCCTTGTATCGATATTCTGGATCGCAATGGATCGTATTGCATTTCATAATCTTATCATATCCATGGGATTTGATACGATTTTTTGGATCGATCCCGTATAGAATCAAATATTTTAAGATAAAAAGTATTAATCCGGACTCCATATTTCGATTTCGATTCGATCCTCTTTAAACTTTATCGATCCGCCAGTGCTTATAGCTGCATAATTATTTTGATTTCCTCTGATTTTAAAAGTATTACTTAAGTCCATGTTTCGGTCCAATACTCCTTACTGCATCGATCCGCCAATATTGTCATTAAGTAAATAATATATTATTTTCTTTACCTCTAAACTTAAAACAATTAGCTAACTCCATATTTCGATCCGATCCATCTTACTGTATAGTATACTACGAATTGCTATATACTACGTATTATTTACTGTATGCTACGTATTATGTTTGATTCCATATTTCCATCCGATCCACCTTACATGGATTGAACATCCCTAATATCCTGTGAAGGAGGATTCAAATGTGTGAACGTTCATTTTAAAACGCGATTTCTGAAGTGAGGTACAATACCCCATTTGCTAGTATTGCTAGCAATCACTCTCCACAGACTGAATCTCATGTTCCGTTCTCGACAGAAATAGCGTGGGTAACTCAATCGAATCGTACTTTAGCTACGTCACTATTTCGCAATGAATAAATAAAGAGTATAAACGATTGAAACCTTTGAACGGTTTCCATGTGAATTTGAGGTGTACCCGCACGGTTGTCATTAGTAACTAACCTACTATTCAAGTAGAGAGCTATGGCATAATCTAGAACATATTTGGTTTTATTTTGGTTCATAAAAAAGACCTACCTACCGATTAGACTCTATACATGTTTATGCAAGCTATAAAACAGACAAAGTTAAAAGAAAATTCCTGAAATCCTGTCAGTTACTCAGCGTTGACGATGTCTAAGGATTCGACAATGGAACTTCTAGCACTAATATTTTTTTCCCTAGTCCCATGGAACTGAATGAACGGGAATATGAGATTGACAGCGATTTTTAATTGTACTAATTTTATTATAAAACTCTTATAAAACGGGCAGACTTATAGTACAGTCAATAAAGTAGTTGTAGAGTGCGTGAGCGGGAACCTAAGCGATTTCTTCAGAAACTTATTCAGGGTGCTTAGGGGGATAACATACTAAAAGTCCCCGCGTCTAGGAGGTGAGCCGGAGGGAGGGGGGGGTTACAAAGGTCTCAATTTTAGGTTTTTCGCCAATATCTCAAAAACGGTGCGTCGTAGCGAAAAATGTTCTAAGATGAAATGAAAGCTTATAAAATTCTCTATAACATTAATTCTGTACACTTTTTCTATATCTCCAACCGTTTTTGAACTACACGCTCCAGAAATGTCGAAATTAAAGTAATTCAGCGTGATAACCATTGCCTGATGCGAAAATTATCTTAAAATTTTAGTAACCTAAGCTGGGAGTACCTCCACGTAGTAAAGGCAGTAACAGTAAGAAATCGCGTTTTTTATAACAGTGGATAACTGAGCAGAGGCGGGAAAACAATCATGATATTGATGAAGATTTCTTTTCGCTCAATATCTCTAATGCTCGCTGTAGGAAACGCGACCTTCTTGGCTAAAGCTCCTATTGATATTGTATACTTGCCTTCGGGCTTATGTTATTATAGGTTTTCGCAATTTTATTTTGTCTGGAACGGTAGCCTAACCGGTAACGTAGGGGGGCAGCCACAAAATATTCTTTTCAGATATACATACACTGTTATTAGTAACACAATTGGGTTCTCCAACATGAGTACTAATAAGAGTCCTGTATGCATTTTGTATGACGAGAATGTCGTTGAAGGAAGTAACGATGTCTCTGAGGGAAAGGAAAGGGAATACCGGGTCGTATTAAAGCTAGTAAGGAAAGGAAAGACGGCAAATATCGAAGTTTCCTTGACTTGACATCCCTTTTGATTTGCATCAGCTGTCGTAAAAATGACACCCGAATTGATACTATTAAAAAAGACGTTAGGCAGGCATCTTTATCTAATGAAGAGGCAGGGCAGTCGCAGCTCAGACCTTTTGCTCCACCATTTGCCTTCAAGAATAATTGTTTTTTATGTGCATGTTGCCATAATGAAGATATAAAAAAGCCTTTTAACAAAAACAAACAAAAAAAACGAGTATCTCATCGTGGGAAAGTAATCCATGTAAGCAAATATTTCTTCCATAGCCTCTACGACATGGGTATCTCTAGAGATCTCAGTTTTGTAGAGTTTTGGGTAACTGACAGGCTTCACAAGTGAGTAATAGTGTCTTCGTGATATTTTGCTCCTTCAGCAACAATATCGGTAATGAAGGAAAAAATATCAAGAACTTCGTTACCCCAGGTCTCATTTCTCGAAGAACATACCTGCTTGATACAATATTTAGCAGCTAGAGTCTCAACTGAATGTACAACCCGCCTTTTGTTCAAAGGCTTTTTTATATCTTCATTGAGGCAATATGTACATAAAAACAATGATTCTTGAAGTCAATTGGTGCAGCAGAAAATCTGAGCTGCAATGGAACTGCCTCTTCATTATATAAAGATGCCTGCCTAACATCTTTTTAATGGTATCAGTTCAGGTGTCATTTTTACGACAGCTGATGTGAATCACGCTGTTATCACGCTGAATAACTTAAATTGCTACATTTCTGGAGCGTATAGTTCAAAAACGGTCGGAGATACGGCAAAAGTGTATCGAATTAAAGTTATAGAGAATTTTATAAGCTTTCATTTCACCTTAGAACATTTTTCGCTATAGCGCGCCGTTTTTGAGATATTGGCGAAAAACCTAAAATTGAGACCTTTGTAACCCCCCCCTCCCTCCGGCTCACCTCCTAGACGCGGGGACTTTTAGTATTTTATCACCCTAAGCACCCTGAATAAGTTTCTGAAGAAATCGCTTAGGTTCCCGCTCACGCACTCTATACCCTCTTTTGAGTCATTCCTTGACTGGACTATTATTGCAAATCAAAGCCCGCAGGTTGCCATTTAAACAAGGTAATACTGATACGGAGTGACATAGCGATGACTGATTACTCCTCACGGCCTCTCGATTGTGACACAAATGCCTATTTTGTAATGAAATACACTTTGTTGCATACAAAGTAGAAAACAAAAAAGTATTAATTTATAGCACATTATGACCTAACCCCGAACATACGTCACGTTTTTCCGTGCGTATTTCCGTGCCCGTTTTTACACTGTGCGAAAAATGACTTTGACTTCTTATAAGTTTAGCAACTTTACACCTTATCATAACAACTTTACAACGCCAATGCGTCGACCAAGAATTACTAAGTATTAATTGCCTTTGGTGTTATTAAATTAAATAAAATATACACAAAAGGGTTAGGTACCTATTTAAGATCAAAACTGTTGTGTTAAGTCGTAGCATAATAGCAAGTAATAATAGCTGTTTGTCGTTGAAAGCATTATTGTATAACTGTCAATATTCTGAATTTTTACATGAATATTGATAGATGTTTTGTTGAACTCTTTGTGAGAAATAAAATTCCATTCTATGAATTATGTATGAACACTAATAACCTCTCTTTAGTTTAGTAATCTGTATAACTGATTTCAATGAATCGTTTCAAATAATTTCAAGGTAATTTTGGCGTAAAGCCGCGGCACAGGGCGCAGAGCGCGAGCCGAAAAGATAAACTTTGGTGAAGAACTTTATCCTGATTTTAGAATCTTCTGTGCTTTTATCATACTTCAATGTAAATTTCATAGTAAATTTATTTGTTTATAAACCGGCGGATAGTAGTTATTATTGAAATATAAAATGGAAATAAAAAGGAATTTCTATTAAGACGAGGTATTTATAAGACAAAGTTAATTAAGTAAATTCGTTATGAAAATACAAAGTAGGTAGGTAGGTATTATTCAAGTTTATAAAAAATCACAACTAAACAAAATAACGAAACTTCACGAAAATAAGTGATAAAATGAAGTTTCCAAGCTATTATGTTATTTCAATATTACCTAATATCAATGCAATGCCATGAATGTTCTCAGAAGTGGTTTGACACATTTTATACCAGTTGATGGATCGCAGTATTTTATGAGAACCGATTTTCGGACACGATCTTTTATATTTTATGATTACGGTTTTATCATTTACTTGAAAGCAAAACCCTTTTTTTATTTTGCAATTTTTTTTATATTCCATAATTTTTTATGAAATTCTTGACTTGTTTTACAACGTTACATAATCGTAGTTATGGTATAATTATTAACCCTTTGCACTCGAGAGGTGATTCGCTCATGACTTTTTTTGGTGCGGAAATTCGATGATCAATTACCAAATAAAGAAACATGTAGTTTACACAGCGCATCGAATTTCCGCACCAACCAACGAGAGTCATCTCTCGAGTGCAAAGGGTTAATCATAGGTACTATTATTCCTCAGTTCTTTATTCTCATTCATAAAAATATTTAATGAAATCGGTTAAAAAGGTATGATGCTCTAAACCCATTTTAATAACAATAATATGTGATATAAATATATTTTCTAAAAATATTATAATAAAAAATACTGTCGAGCAAAAATGACGCAAAGATATTATTAGATTTTATGAACGACGCACTAAAAGTAGCATCAATCGTGGCTACTTCCCGATAATATATATATATAGATTGCGTAGAATAACATTTATGAAATAAACACGTTAACTCGCGGTATGCAGCATACTTCGCCATATTTAATATACGTAATAGAAGTTTCCTAGACTGTACATAACATATACCATAATATTATGATCCCATCTTTTAAAACCCCTTCATCTCATAATTTCATAGAAATCATACTGTTTCCTTAACTGAAACATTGACATACAAACATCGATGGTTCTGCGGTAGAATGTTCGCTTGCCGCAAGCGGGCTGGGTTTGATACTCGGCCAATGCATATAGATAATTCTAGTTTAGTTACTTGTTATATATTTTTTGCTAATTAATAATAAAAAATAATTATAATAATGCTACACTGATGAAGTTAGATGTAATTATAAAGGGATGTTAAATTATATTATATTTTATTAACAGTCATGCAGATATGCATTGTACTCAAAAAGGTTCATAACGGATTTCTTATCTATTAATATAATTACATTTACAGGTAGATATCGCTCACCCAGTAATACAGCGGCACATCTACGTTTGTCATATTTTACAGAAACAAATTTCAAAAATTTTATAAAAATGTTTAAAATTAATTTTGGCTTCTTTTTACGTTTTTTAGAGATTGTATGGGTCTGGTTACTAGTATAGACATTAATACATATTTACCACTATTTAGTTTATGCAATTTTAAACTCGTATACCAATTAAAGTAAAAAAATATAATATAATAATTATTATTGTTAAATTAAATTAAATATTATTATTATTAAATTAAATTAAATCAAGAATTTTGTGCAGTCTATAGTATGGATAGAAATTGAATATACAGTCGCTCTCATGGACATTCGTTCATGAAAGAAACTATTAAACAAAACAATATTTAAAACAAAAAAAAACTTTTATTAATTGATTATCATACATCTTTATAAAGTACTTTCCTTAAGGATTTACAATAATGAAAAAATAACGTAAAAAATTACTTAACGTAGACAATTTAAATAAAAGAAATAATTTTGTAAAATTTTTACGTCACACGGTTATTCGTTCAATTTAGTTAAACTGAAAAATAAAAATTAATATTAATCAAATCAGTATTTTGTGGGGTATCCATTATTTCTTATAACCTCTCGTAGTCTCTTTGGCATTGAAGAAACAAGTCTCTTGCAATAGCTCGGTTTTATATTTTCCCATTCTTGTTTTATTCTCGATTTTAATTCTATTATTGTTGAAATTTCATGTTTACGTACGTTGACTTTTAATTTATGCCACAAATTTTCTATACGTTTAAGTCAGGTGATTGTGGTGGAGTTTCTATAACTGCTGGACATTTTTTTTGTAACCATAAACGAACATCACGAGCTTTATGTTTAGGATCGTTGTCCTGATAAAATTTAAAAGTTTTAAATATTTTCATTTTACATGCACTTTGATGTAAATATATCAATATACACATACTGATCCATAGTAGAATCTATGAACGTTAAATTGCCTACACCTTTAGCAGACATACATGCCCAGATCATCACAGATCCTCCACCATACTTTACCATTGGAATAGTATTTTTGTAAAAAACTGCCTGATTTTTTTTTCTCCACACAATTCTTTTATCTTCTGATCCGAATAAGTTTATTTTACATTCATCACAAAATATAACATCATTCCAGAACGAATCTGGTTTCGTAAGAAAAGTACGAGCGAATTCGATTCTAAGTATACGATTTCGTTCATTCACATATGGCTTTTTTCTAGCTACTCGACCACTATACTCATGCCTTCTAAGCACTCGACGTATTGTTTCTGGACTCACTTTTTTCCCAAGATGTTTCTCAACTAAAATTGATAATTTTGGTGCACCCAGGTGAGGATTTTTCTCAATATAACGTAATATCCACCTTTCATCGCGTTGATTAAGTATAAACTTTGGACCCGATTTTGGCTTGTCATGTATTCGATTCTCCTCATTATACCTTTTTATAATATACTGAACAGTGGAGTAGCTCTTTCCTACTATTTTACCTATTTTTCTGTATGTATTTCCTTCTTTGTATAATTTAATAATAAGTTTTCTTAATTCAATAGAAGTATTTTTTGATTTACGTCCCATTTCGTGTTATTGCGCAGTAATAAACAGACGTATACACTGGTCGGCTTCCGAACTACAAATGTACCGTGACCACGATTGAGAGCGAGACAAAACAAAAATAAAACGTAGATAAGAATTTGCTTGAACGAATAACTGTGTGACGTAGAAATTTCACGTAATTATTATTGTTATTTATTATGTGCGAATAGAGTAACATTGTATATTAATTCTTTATCACAGTAAATCGTTGATGAACGTACTTCATAAAATGTATAAATGCTTAAACAGTGTAAGCTTTTTTTTAAATTTTGTTTTGCATAATATTTCGAACATCCATGAACGAATATCCATGAGAGCAATTGTATTTTATGTTTTGATTTTTAAATTTTTTTAAAATAATTGCATGCTATTTAATAATTATAAAAATTGTTAATTGAATTTTTCTATTAAGGAAATAAAAGAGGCTTTATTATTATTATTGTTATTATTATACCATATAAACTCAATTTCGCATTTTTTGCAGATGTGCCATTATATTACTAGGTGAGCGATATGTATATTTATTATAGCTATAATACTTTATTTCGTATGAACAAACTTACACATCATTAAGTGAACTGTAAACAGCAAATGAAATAAACATTGGTATAGTAAATAACATTTTAAATGATCCGTATCATTTTACCAAATTAACCGGTACATTTATAACGGTCTACGAAACATGACGCATGGCAATGAATATTGTTAAATAATATACACGTATACTACGAAACAACACGTAGCCAGGAAAACAGGTAATTAATTATAACTTAACCTTTAACAATTAAACAAATTAAATCATTAGCATGACAACGTCTTGTTAGCGAAATAATCAGTGTTCATAATCAACAATAATACTATTATTTTTAACAGACGTCAGAAAATGAGAAGGTTCTCAATTCAACTGTATTTTTTATGTTTGTTACCTCAGAACTTTCGACTGTGTGAACCGATTTTAATGATTCTTTTTTAATCGACAGCTGGTGCTTGACATGTGGTTTCACTTAAATTTGAGCGAGATTTGATTAGTAGTTTTTGAGTTATCTCTAATTTTGAAGTCGGTTATTTTTTGTCAAAAATTATTTTAAAACGCTCTGCCCGTAGCTTTGCCTGCATTTTGCAGAATAATAAGTATTAGTGTGTTATTCTAGATTGTGGTCTACCTGCAGTGCCGGATTTATATTTTTTATGAGTGTAGGCCAATAAATTTTCGCCGCCCCATGTACCTTTCTAAAGTAATAATTTTCCATTCATAGTAAGGAATGCACTTAATTAGTCACTAAGAAAGTGCGTAAAAAAACAAGAATTTCGGAAATCTGCCGCCCCTAGGACGCTGCCGCCCATAGGCCGCGGCCTATACGGCCTATTGACAAATCCAGGACTGTCTACCTGTGTGCTAAATTTCATGTTTTTGCCTTAAAGGGTAACATCTATGTATCCTTACAGACATTCACATTACAATAGTAGGATTTAGATAGCAGACGAACGGGCGAGCTACATGATGATACGTGGTCAGCGTGGTCACCGTCACTTATGGACTGCATCACCGATGCCATCTCGTCCAAAAGGAAGCGGAGACCCGCACTTTTTCACCTCAATAATAGAACACTGGAACTCTATGGTATAACAAAATAATCATATTTTATAAAGTGTAAATTTTTATCTAAGACATAGTAATTGACTATTAATAATTAAACTGGCGTCTCTTCCTATTAATGAAAGCATAAATCGTAGAAGCTTGAATTTGAATAAAAATGTGGTATATTTAAAACTTTTAAATCTTCTGTAGAGAAAGGAGTGTAAAAGTCTAGACTCCAGAGCAGTTACACTGAACCTATGGCCCGCGGGCCGCATGCGGCCCACCAGGCTTTTGTGGTTGGCCCAGGCATGTGTGCTATATTACATTATTTTAAACCATTTTGAATTTCGCGGCTATTAGAAAAATTGAGAGCGCGCTGAATAAATAGGTCCTACCACTACCGCACCGGGTGTGCAGGTGCAGTGTTATTATTGATACTGTAATTTACCGTAACATAAAATAGTTTATTCATTTATTTTAAAATTTTCAGCAGATGTCTGATTGTTTCACGGCAACACGTCATTTTAGTATTTTTGTAAACCACCACAGTATTGACATTTGAAAAATGTTGAATTTTTATCGCTGGCAAAATGGAGAATCCCAAAATGTTGAATTCGTCAAAGTTGAATTACTAAAAGTTCCTGAATTCGCTAAAACTTGATTAGTCTTATTTTTGATTCGCCTCGCATCCGCAGGACTCATGCGTCCTATATCGTATCGTCAATAGGTCTACCATGTAAATGGCCTATGCTTACGCGTCGGATGCGTGAAATATTTGAGTCTATCTAACAATCCTTTTAGAGTCCACTGCTGGGACCTCTGAATCCAGTGGTATCCCGCTGTCTTTTTAAGGTCATTAGTCCACCTGGCCGGGGGGTGGACCAGTATTCCTTTTTCCGAAACGTGACCGCCATTCGAAGACATTTTAATCCCTTTGGTTATCAGTCCTCCTGACGAGGTGGCCTGCCCATTGCCTCCTCAGCCAGCTGACTCTACGAGCTAAACGAAGAAAGATATGCATAAATTACTTGTGGCATACACCAAGTCTTTTTTCGAGCCCGTATTGGTTAATGAACGAGAATTCAACATTTTAGGTAGTTATTCAAAAAATTCTACTTTGTACGAATTCAGCATTTTGGAATTCCATATTATGGTCCTGAAGGGCCTGAAGGTAAATATGGCTAATCATGTGTTGTGTTCGTGACACTGAAAAGTATTTGTAACGTCAAAAAATGACAAACAAAATTGTGTGTGTCAGCTTCGACGCACGACTGGAGTTTACTCCTTACGAAAGATAATAAAATATACAGATTAGTAAATGAGGGTAAATGAACGCATTTTTTATATTACTGAAAGCATGCTTGATACATTTATTTACATTAATATATTAAGTAATTATGTAATTTCACGTGATATTTTTATTTACACTTTACAATAATAGATTCTGTGTTACGAATCAAAATATAACGCATAACGCAGATAACGCATAACGCTCATAAAGCATAACGTAACGAAGAAAGTCTGATTTTACTGGTCTGATAAATCATACCGCGGCACAGAAGATATAATAAGATAGTACATAATTGTACCGCGGGTATAAATATGAAAATCGATTGTAAAGAAGTTAAACTCCAAAAATGTTAAAATATACGCGATGACAAACGCGTACATCGCATATTCAGTTCATCGTTTAAATCAATGTGTAATAATTGCGAAAACCTAGGATTTTTTTACCCATTTTTTTTTCGTGCGGACTCCACAGCTAACACGAGGAAATAAAGTTTACTACCACTGATCTATAGGAACAAGAGCTAATTTAAAGCTAAAATTATCTGTCAGAGACAGCCATCAGGATATCAAGGAAGAATCTATAGCTGTAACCGGTTCAAATGAACAAGTAATTTTGACAAGCAAACTATTGTTATCGATTATTTATTATGGTGACTTAATAAATAAACAAACAAAACATTTTTACAATTTTTCCTTATCAACTAAATAAAAACGCTTATCAAACATCTAAACTAACATAAACTTACCTAAAACATCACAACTTGAACTGAAGTTACTTGGGAATCTAACTAATTAAGAAGGCGTAAACAATTAAGAAGCACATCACCTTTAATTTCGTATTTGGCGCGGTTTTGTTATCAGTGTCGTGATACAACGCTTCGGTGCGGAATCTAGACACAACTGACGTGCCGGACGCGATACGCGCGAAGCCGCCGAACGATTAAACTACTCCCCTGCCCTCATGCTCGGAAGGTCAATGTCAAGAGAGACACCAAAATTTCCTCATGTTGAGTATGTTAAGTTAATGAAGCCGGTAGAGGCGACCCTGACTGGTTTTAGAAGAGTAAAACCATATGCACATAGTTGTCTGTGTGCGAGTGGTAAGCGGAGGCTCATCGGTCTTACGCACTGATGAGTTTATGTGCGAAATTTTATCACTTGGGTGAAAGAAAACATCGTAAAAATACCTGAAAAGTTGAGGTATCTATAATATTGATAAAGATGTGTGAAGTCAGCCAAACCGTACTTGGTCGGCGTGGTGCTGCAACTCTGTAAGAAAAAACTTAAGATGGGCAGTGTGTTTATGGGTTGAATCATGATGACTTACAAGTGAAAATTTAGATACATGTATGTCTATAGAAGAGGCAGAATGACTCTATAGACTAGAATAGACAGACAAATAATAAATGTCTGAAGACTTTATCAATTTAGTTCATTCATTCAAATCATTAAAACTCATCAATTCCTCTTGGTTTTTAAACAAAATATTTTATCCGAAAATTAGCACGAAGTCAATTTGGCTGTGTCCTAAATGTCCACTGGGGCAAAGGAAACTTAATCAGCAATATTCGCCTTAACACCGTAGTGGAGGACCGGAATATCTACTACCACGTCGATAGGGAATAGCGGTTTTCTAATTAAAACAAGTATAGGGGCAGATGGAATAATTACTCTAAACACTAAAAGATACTGTAAACTTACTAGAACACATCAGCAGAAACTGCATTGACATTGGCTGAGCCATTTCTGAGATTAGCCGCAAAAAACTTCGGTGGGATACAGTTTGGAAATAATTAGCCACACTGTAAAAAGGAGTTAATAGGCTGGACTTCATTTTCCTTAATCCTGAAAGTAATACGTTATATCTACATTGCTGTTTAATTCAGAAAATAATGTTCGCTTTTCTAATAACAAATCAATTTGTAAATTCATGAAAATGTAAAAACCCATATGAATCTTAATCGATAGCAACCCACGCTGATATCTCCTCTGTGAGACAAATCTTATGTTATGGATAATCAAAACTTTTTTGCTGCTTATGATGAGCTAATTATTTATGATTAGGACTAAAAATAAAGCAATCGATAGATGGGGATTTTAGTTAGGCAGTTATTCTTAATGTCGTTGAACTTGATGTCCATTGATGGATCAAGATAAGGGGAAAAACCCTGTTGGCTGTGTCTCTTCTAAGTTGTATATTATTATAATAAGAATAATAATTAAGCTTAATTAATTCGATTTTATTTACCTAATTATTTCGTTGAATAACATAATTTATCGTATTATGTAAAAAAACATTTTTACTTTAATTTTACACTTAGACAATGTGGATGGTTTCTATAGATCACGTGTAAGTGTAATAAACTCCGACAATCCGACAGCCAAGTCTTCCCCGGACAAAATTATCCGGTACCTACAAGTCGATGGGCAGACAAATGGGTCATAATATACGAAACGTCTTAAATGATGTACCTACCGGCTTTTAAAAATCACGTTCGTCAAAAAATCAATCAATAAGTAAAAAAACGAATCGCGTTAAAAGCCGTTTACGTATGCAATCGGGTGTGACTGGTCTCACGTGTGAATCAGCTCTTATTATGGCACATGTAATCGAAATTACCGAATTTGGATTGCGTTTAATCATCCACTTTTGAATCAATCCATGATATATTGATCAATGTAGATTTACTTACATATAATTCCTCGAACTATCAATTATTATGAAATGTTTAAACCGAAATTCCAATTAGAATATTAAGATCTAGATTTCGAATAATATTATATTTGTGACAGCGGCATAAATATGTAGATCGGATGAAAATGAATGTATGTATTCAGTGATACTTGCACAACAGGTGGTCGCCATTACAGATAATAGGAGCACCGTCTTTACTTCAGTAAACATTATAAGCAAGTGCTCTATATCATGTGTCAGAAAAATTTAATAAACATAAATAATTAATTACTTTTTAAAAAAAATGAAATCAACGAAAAAAACTGAAAAGCGAAAAATAAAATAAATATGATAAACTAGGCTGTTTCATGTTGCTGCTGTTTGACTCTAAGCCAATAGACGAAAGAACTACATTTACTTTGGGTTACTTTTGAAAAGGACAACATTAAGAAAATCGCGCGGCAAGCTTTTCTATTGTAATAAATTGGTGGATGAATTTAATTTTTTAAGCATTTAAATAAAAGCTTGTCTTAAAAATTGTGTTTTCAATATTTATTATACAGTACATACCTCTGTTTTCATGTCAAAATATTAGTACAAAATAAAAATAAAAAATCTGATATTTTTTATGAATATAGCCGGCAAACGAGGTGACGATCCACCTGATGGTAAGTGTCTATCGTCGGCCATGGACACCAGCAACACCAAAGGCATCACTTATGCGTTGCCCGCCAAGAAAGAGAGAAGAAGAAGAAAGAAAGAACTGGCTCTCAAGCCCCCAGCCGGAACACGACGAGTCGTTTGGCGGCTGACTCATGCTCAAGGGTGGAAGCTATCCAGGTGAACCCCATGGAGAAATAATAATAATAGTAATGGTATTAATTAACAATTAAAATCAATATCTGAAAGGCTATTCTGTTTTGTAACTCGACAGCGGAATCCGCGATGAGTTTCAAAATTGAAGTTAGAGTTCGAGAGTCACTTCACTTCGCAAGTGCTTTAGATGATTATACAATTAGATATTTATTTGTCATATTTTTTAATCGTTTGACGTTCGAGTTCGAGACTCAATTCACTTCGCAAGTGCGTACTAGATGATTAGAGAATGAAATATCAAGATCTCTGACTCGAACTTCAATTTTGAAACTTATCGCGGATTCCGCTGTCGAGTTACAAAACAGAATAGCCTTGCTGGTACTTATAATTAATAGTGATATAGTGAAATATTGATCATCTCGGTAGTCATCTCTCGATTTGCATGTTACAGACTAACCGCCCATCACCGCCAGTCCTTATAACGTAGTCAGTAATTTCGATAAAGCCTTTAGGGAGAAGCCAGTATAATAAATACAATAAATAATTAATGTTGTTGTCGCCTTGCCAATATTTATTATTGCCAGTATCTTTTTATGGGATTGTGATTGTATTCAATAACTAGTAACCGCTCTCGCTTCGCATTGGGAATCTCATGGGTACGGTACAGTCAATACCGGTAAAGCCCAAACGAAAAATTACTTTTTGTTATTTATAAAGTGCCTAATGAAAAACAAAAATGATACATTAAGTACCTGAGGTATACTCTAATATATTAGTGAAAATCGCATTCCATTTTAGATTATCGGATCAAACACATAGACAAACAGACAAACATCTATTACTTAGTAAAAGATGTGAAAAATTGGGACAAGACCTTTATAATAATTACATTGAAATTACAGAACAGAGACTCCAAAAAAATCCTAAGTACTTTTGGTCGTTTATAAAATCTAAAAAAGATGAGAGTAATTCATATCCAAATATTATGACCGATGGAGTGATTTATGAATCCGATGGAACAGCCATATGTAACTTATTTCTTAACTCATTTTCAAAATCATATATTATATCGGACTCAGGTAACACAAATGTAATTAGCCCAACTACTAGCTACCTTAACGAAATAGCTCAAAATAGCTTCTGTTTTGGCAATCTATGGGATATCTCGCGAAACTATACTAAGAAAACTTGAGGCACTCGATGCAAATAAAGGTGCAGGTCCAGATGGAATACCACCAATTTTCATTAAAAACTGTGCTCATTCATTGGCTACACCCCCTCCATTATATTTTTAATAATTCATTGACCACAGGTGTCTTTCCAACTAATTGGAAGTTAGCTAAAGTTGTCCCAATCCACAACTCTGGTGACAAGATCTCTGTGAAAAATTATCGACCAGTTTCTATTTTGTCGACGATGGCAAAGGTATTCGAATCAGTTGTATGTCCCGCAATACAAAGCCACTTTCAGCAATACGTAAGCATTCATAAGCATGGCTTTTTAAAATCTAAATCTACTTGCACAAACCTAGTTACCTTTGTTGAAGGAATTGCTGAAGCTCTAGATAAGCAAGATGAAGTAGACGTTGTGTACACAGACTTCAGCAAGGCCTTCGACAAGATTCCCCACTCACCTCTCGTCGACAAACTTGCTGTTTATGGATTCACAGGCAAATTTAGTGATTGGATTCATGCTTATCTCACTAATAGGTTTTTCTTCGTAGTTGTAAAGGGCTATGAATCTAAACCGCATATGATAACATCAGGGGTTCCCCAAGGATCCCATTTGGGACCAATACTATTTAACATAATTATATGTTAACGATATGCCCCACAGTTTTCTTTCATCAACGCCCTACTTATTCGCCAATGATTTGAAAATTTCCCGAACAATAAAGTCTGAAAACGATGTTCTTATGATGCAAGGAGATTTAAATAGATTATACAATTGGTGTTGTGCTAATGGAATGGAACTAAATGTAGATAAATGTTTTTTTATAAAATTTACACGCAAACGCAATTCAACAAAATCTAAATATTAAATTGATGGTAAACTACTGCGAGAACTTGATAAAATTAGGGACCTGGGTATAATACTTGATAGCAAATTAACATTTGTTCCTCATATAGAAAATATTGTTAAGCGCTCATCTAACATGTTGGGTTTTATTATTAGGAATAGTAAAATGTTCAAGAGTTCACAGACACGTATAACTTTATACAACGCTCTAGTTCGCGCCCTTCTAGAATATTGCCCTGTTGTTTGGAGGCCCCACTATGCCACCCATATATGAAGAATTAAACGGGTCCAAAAACGATTTCTATGGCATTTATCTTACTCCTCCAAAATTTCAAGGAAAAAGTTATCTTAGTACGAAAAACTTAAATATTTTAAAATGTCCTCATTAAGCAAGCGAAGGATCTTGTTGGACCTTACCTTCTCATATAAAGTTTTTAACAATCACATTAACTGTCCTCAGCTTTTAGATTTGTTTAAATTCAGGACCCCCAGTAGGATTCCTCGGCAACCCATTTTTCTGTTTTACCCTCCCTTGCGAAGGACTGTGTTTGGTAAACAATCACCAATACTTCGTTTGTGTAACACATTGAATACTTGGTTCGCTAACGAACCCAAAGATGTTTTCTCCCTTAAATTTCACCAGTTTCGTGCACTTTTGTTAAAAAAGATCACTGATTAATTTTAGTTCACTCAGTTGTTTTTATATTTTAATTTATAAGTTGTTGAAATGTAACAATTAAATAATGGTACTTAAGTTTCATGTTATATTTGCATGCAGTGTTTACCTGTAATTGGTTGTGCATTTAGTTCTTTATACTATCCTTTGTAACTACTTTAGATTTATATAATGTAACAATCGTTGGTAGACCAAATAAATAAATAATAAAATTGACGAAATCTACAAATGATTGTTATGTTATTGGTAATATATTGCTCAAATAGCTACCACGTACAGATATTATCTATCACATAAAGTTTTATTTTATATAGATATTATATTTAAACATCATAAGAGCCTTTTTAAGATGGTCTTCACCACTCAGATGTCCGGTATTCGTACATACTGTAAGTTGTGCATGGTAAAAGTTTATTTTCGAGTCGCCTACACGATCTGTAGTGAGTTTTATGCTGGTCGATTAGTGCCGTGTAACTTGTCGCTTACTAAATCACCTTAGAGAGTCTCACAGCTACATAGTTGACTGAAGTCACAAGCGACTGAGTCAATTTTTTTGAAAATGTTGATGAACAGATCTTATGCATGCAGGTAATGAAATAAAGACTCTTTAATATTATAGACAGTTGTTACACATAACTGACTGAAACTCCAAGCGACTAAGGGCCTGCGCCTACTGGCATCATTGCATGGCATGCTTAACTACGAGTAGCATCACTGCACTGCCTCAAGCGCACACTGACGGCAAATTTTCGTGTATACGATTGATTGTCTTAAACCATTTTTTCTGATGATCTGATGTATGTTGTCCATGGGCAACGGGGACCACTTACCATCAAGTAGCGAAGAATCAGATATTATTTGCCGAATATCTACAGTTTACGTCAGACATCGCCGTAAATACCCTACGAACATTTTACTATTAAATATTAATATAAAAACAAAGTAAGCCGACTTTGAAATGTGTTTTAAATTTACTGCATACTAAACGAACTCATTTTCTTAAT
Source organism: Thymelicus lineola (assembly GCA_963932265.1). NCBI lineage: Eukaryota > Metazoa > Arthropoda > Insecta > Lepidoptera > Hesperiidae > Thymelicus > Thymelicus lineola. Next base: position 6,246,824 of record OZ010690.1, on the reverse strand, counting down.
AATTATCATAATACTTAGTACAAATACTTGTTCTTCGGTGGCTGAATACAATGTAAATTCCATTCCTGACGTCTTCAACTCTAAAACTAATTTTCAAGAAATTGCGCCGATGGCTGAGTACAAAAGCTGTTGTATACGTAAGTATTCTAAGTTAATTCGAAACTATTAGCTTTCCATGTGTTATAAAATAATTGCACTCGTTATTGTGTCTGTTGAGTATTATATGGGTAGTATGTTATTTTTTGCGTATATAACAATATTATAATTCAACACAGGGTATTATACAAAAGATTTTACTCATACCTTTATTGGGTACATCTCGAACAAAATGTGTGTCCCGCCCGGGAGGTTCGATTTTCAACATTAAGCCCCGGTTCTCCTTTCAAAATCGAACGAATCCATTGAAGATTGAAGCACAGTATATACTCGTATAGACCAGTGCCGATACCTCTGAAAACGGTAAAAAAATGAAAAAAATAATAGTAGGATTAAACCCATTGCAAAAGGAAGAAAATATAACAAAAATGAAAGGAAAAATAATTTACGGGCGATCTGAGGTCGGGAAGTGGGGGGGAGGGGGGGTTTAAGGGTAAAAAACGTTTTATCTCAATTTCTGACAAAACTACAAGCCTTATGGAAAAAAGTTAAATAGCAAAGTTGTAGTTAATAAAAAGATCTACAACTTTGGGGGTGTCTATAAATTACGTGAGATGTTAAAGTGGGGTAGGGGGTCAAATCTCATCTAATCTTACGTTGGAGAGAGGGGGGTCTCGGCAAATATCACGCAAGTTTTATTCTGATTGTAACAAAAAAAAATATACTGTTTTGGTCCATTTATTCCAGATTGTACATGCATAAGATTTAATCTTTAGCGTAATCGTAATACGATTAAGATCATTCACTAATTTGTTCGAAAGAAAATAATTTACAATAACAATCCAACGCGTTTATGTAAGAAACCCACATTTTGAAAAATCTCACGTGAGATTGGGGGATGGCGGAGGGGGTTGAATAAAATCTCATGACATCTCACCAGGGGGGGAGGGAGGGACAGAAAAAAATGCAATGAAACGACGACTATTTTCAGTCCTTCACTCCTTTTTTGAAGTCGGTTAAAAATATAGATATATCAATGTATGTACCTACGTATTTATTGTATGCGCTATTAGTATTACGAGCCCTATGAATTCTTTAATACAATACAGTAATATTACAATAGTATACTATGAAAACTATCAGGGGTTGGTTAATTTATGTAATGAGTAATAGTCGATGAACTACGGAATCTGTATCGCGCACACTTGACAGGTCATTCTCAAAGAGGTTGTTCAAATTCTAGCGAAAACACCTGATTTTACATGTATTACTTTATCGTTCACCGTCACTTTTGTGAGTTTTTTTAATAGTAAGAATCAGTTATCAATCAACCTGTCCGAAGGAGAAGTAACGTCCGTAAAGTGATTACTTTACAGAAGAGCGATTTGAAAATTAATATGTGTAATTTTCGCTTTTTGGCTTGATTTATTATTATTAATACATCTTATAAAAATATTTTAAGTACATGCTTTTTTGCGATAAAACTTTGGATTTAAGTGCAACAGTGAAATGACCACGAGTGCCTTATTTCGTGGGTAATTATAATACAATTGCTCAAAAAGCATACAATTTTTATTTTGGTATATACTTAGTAGCGTTTTTAGTATGTATTAAAATTAATTTTGTTTTTCCTTGAAGAACCAAACGGACTCACTATTCGACAATTTGGTCACAATCAGATATCCCTTTCTTCAATCGTATAGATAGATCGATCTTAGGAAAGGTCTTCGTCTAGGTCCAATTCCATTTTTTTATTTTAAAATAAGTTACTATCTTGACTGAATATTTTACTTTTAGTACCTACCGAGATCAGATTAAAGAAATATAAGGTACCAAGTAGAATATTTAATATTTCCGTCCAACGTCAAATTAGTGAATATTTGGAGCGCATGTTACATTTAATAAGGGTAGATATTGTTATTTTATCCTTCATGTAAGGGACGGTATTAGAGCAAACATTATTTTTGCGCACCAAATCTGCCGGAAGAATATTGTTTACCTTTAGTAACCACCACACTGACATAGAAGCAGTTAATTTTACAAGGCGTGAAAGAAAAACCCTTGTTCCCATTAATCTTTTCCATCGAGGCAGAACAATAACTGCATTTTCCGCACTTCTTTGTTAGTTTATGTAGAAGAATTGTTAACTTCCACCGCGTAGAGTTGCCACCAAAGTGTGTATGGCGATTATGGATCACATGTTTTTTCCTCTTACTCGCCCCCTTGCCCGGTAATAGATAAGTGTATTGTTTGACTAACAAAACTTAATAAAATCAGTTACAATTGAACTAAATGACCATCAAATTAGTTTATTAAGTAGTAGGCACAAAAAACTATAATTAAACATTTAAATAATGTTATAGTAACGACTGTATAATTTAATTACGAATTATGTTATCTAATTAAACATAATATAATGTTTCAATTGTATACCTCATACACTTTAAATTTTATTGATGTCTAAAACCGTGTCTAAAATTGATTTCGTCACTCACTGATGATTATCAAAAATTCGTACTTCCTGAAGACCTAGAAAGCTGGAATTTGTTATGTGAGTTATTATTAGTACTCAAACAACAAAAAAATCTAAAACTTGGAACTTTTACTCCCCAACCCCTTAAACTATAGAAGTTCGTATGAGACATTCGCAAATTTTGATGCTAGAGGTCTGACAATAAAATTGGCTATGTTCATGGGCGGCGATAGCCACTTACCATTAGGTGGATCGTCAGCTCGTTTGCCGGCTATTTCTATAAAAAAACTTATTTCATGATTTTTTCTAAATAACCCATATTCTTTAAATTAGGGGATGGAAGTTTGTATGGGTTTTTCGTATACTTATTGTCATAAGCAATTTACAATGAAGAGTGTAAAAAGGAGAAAAGCTCACCCACCACCAAAAATAGGTACTCTCACCAAAAGTATTCTCATGTAAAATATTACCACGACGAGACCGTAGATGGTTCTACATCAAAAAGTTATCAGATCTCATGTAGAGCCAAGCTTCTAACTCTACATGCCGTAACTGTATAAGTCCTTTCTTCACAAACGCTACAAATTAGTCAAAATATGTGGATTGGCCGCACCGTCACATGGTTATAGGATTTAGTTATTTTCGTAACAAAACATCTGTAGCATTTGTAAAGATAAGTTTTGTATAGTTAAGGCGTATACGGTCTCGTCTTGGAACATTTTACATGAAAATGTTTTTGGTGGGATTTTAATTGTTCCTTGAAATGTTATCAACGTTACTATCACAAATAATAGTAAAACTTTAATGCGGCGAGTCTGCATAATGTGTTTGTTGAAAATTTTAATGCAAGTAACCAAGAAAAAGAAAAAGAGACCAAAACATATTTTTTGGATTTTTTGTCTCTTTGTGTGTCTGTGAAAGTGTCATATGGAATCCATTAATATAGATGATATTCAGCTTAAATGTTATTGAATATGGATACAACTTTAATATAGACATTTTGTTATGAGGTAAGTAATGAAAAGTTTGGCAGTTTACCTGGACTAAAGCTTGACCCTAAGAAAATGGAGTAAGCGTAAAATTTATAGATATAATTCACGACAAAAATTAAGTAATTGTTTTTGACCAAAACTAAGTACTAATTATCAGGTGTATAATATTAGGGTGTATAACACATTTAGGTACACTTTTTTTTAATGAGGTTGGGTCTCCATGCTGTAAATGAAAACATTTATTTACTGTTACTACAAAAAAATACAACAGCATTTATCAACTTTTTAACAAAACTCCTACATCTCTTATTCCCCAGTAACGGATCGAAGCGAGATACAATTTATCTGAATGTATAATGTAATAACAAACGTGTGAAGTATCGCCGTAATCTGTTTAGCGATGTTTCCTTAATACCATGACAGAGAGGCACAAATCAATAAATTTTATATTTTTTTATTAAAGTTTATCTTTGTTGAGCCTTAAAAATTGTTTTATGTAAATCTCTGCCCTGTTCAGAATTTGCCAATAAGATGCCAATAAGTTGGTAAACACAAGATTTATGTAGTGTATCTTCTGATATCCTTTATACGTAAACTGGTGATGATTTATTTGTTCTTAGGGAGTGTCCATAAATTACATGAGAAATTTTTAGCGTTAAATTTTTCATAATTTATAAAGACATTAATAATGTCATTTATTTATTTATTGTTCATGTACACATAAAAATTTAAAGGAGAACAAAAACAGATATATTGTACAAAGGTACTGCTTATCTCTTACGAAATTTCATTATTAGTTTCAGATCTTTTTCTTTATTATATTAGTTACTTGGAGTAATTTGTTTTTTTTAATTCATTGTTTCAATTTTAATCTATTTGTCTTAATAAATTAAAATAAGTTTCGTTTTTAAGATATTCCATTTCAACTATATTTTCCATAATATATTTTGTATAATAATCTTAATAATCTTCTATTATATAATCGCTAGTATATAAAAAGTCGCGACGACTACATCAAGTCACAGGTGACGAAGTAAGTTCAGCCACATGACGTGTCGTTCGGACATATTTTTTTGCTAAAAGCCTCGGACAGAATCAGATATAACGTAAAAGGTTTTACGCTTTTCTGAATTCATTTCTGATTTGTTTTACTACTTTATATGTAATAAAACTGTAAATGATGGGTGTACAGACATCCATTATAACATGGAAGTTATTTTAGAAAAAATAATAGTAACGCAAAAATCTCATTGTTAAACAATGAGTTTTATAATTTTTCTCTATGTTTTGATTTTTTTATCTGTGTGTTTGTAGGGGATAAGCTAATACTCGAGTCTAGAGAACCTACGCTTATTCATAAACGCTTGATAAACCTATTTTAGCTATTGCACTTCTATAATATGTTTTATCTTTATTGTTTTTCATAAGAAATAAACCTTCTATAACTTTGCTTGTTACTATGAATAAGGGGATTACACTATCGTATCATTTGTGTTAAGATGGGCGGTAAAGAACCAGCGAATTCGCTGATACAGCTTACGGCTTCCCGCCCACGTCCGTTAATCGGTGACCGATTTTTGTACTGACTGTCGGTGATTCAGTTTTATTTCTGACCGACTTTTTGTAGGACGTGTGCGTTGCACTATTGCTATCAGTACGTTCTATTTTTCTCCTACAAAAAATCGGTCACCGATTATCGGACGTGGGCGGGAAGCCTACCCCACATTTTTTTATAAATTCTACATTATTTCGAAATACGTTGGTTACTCGGCTACCGATACCATATCAGTTATAAATGACAATTTCCAAGTGCCATTTACGACGCTCTCCGAGATTGCCGGATAAAACTTAACTCCAACTTATAGCCAGGGAAGCAACTTTGCATACAAAAGTAACATGATAGTTGGACAAAATCCCACAGTGTATTAAGTATTTATATTTACTATAGATCTTGTTTAGTACATTGAGAATATTAAAAATGTAATAAAATTGTGGACCCTTATAAATCATGAAAATCATCTTACATGTTTTATTCGGCAAAACATTAGAAAAATAATGCTGACGCATTTTTCTGGTCGCATTTTTCTGCTTGACGTGCATGTCGTTAACATTATTTTATGATATATCTACATCTACATCATGTTGGTTTTTATTAGGTAGGTACTTATATACCTACCTATAAGATATTTAAACCTTAAGTTTATTATAAACTTAGCTTAAATTTAATTTCCTTTAAAACTTAATGTCTTAATGTCTTCTCTAAACATTTGTGAAAAATAAAAAAATACACATGAAGATCATTTTTTGCATTAATTTTGTATAATAACAACAGTTAATCTTTCGTTCATATTTTTTACCTTTTCTTTCTAGTTAATTAAGGTGACCTTCTCACTGGTCAGTAAAATTATATAAGACTCACTTCTCGATTAGGAAAACTAGGAAGCCTAAATAGCTTTGCAAGGAACTGTCAATATGATTTTTTTAAGAGGGGCAAGCTTTTCTGAGGAATTTTGATTGAGTTAATTTCTGGTGAAACGTATTAAAAAAAGGTATTTTTTTTGTAAAAATCAACTTTTATTAAATTTTGTCGATTTTACAGAAGCGCCGTTGCAAAAGAAACACCACACCACACTCACATCATAAATAAAATTAACTATTGATGATTTGTTTTTTCAATTTCAATATACCCAATGTCACTAATATTCTATAACGGCACCTCTCAAACTGAAATCAATCAAGCCGTTTAGGCTACAGAGCGTGCCAAATAAATATTTAATACATACACACAACTCGAAAAACATAACCCTCCTCCTTCCTTCTGGCGCAGTGAGGTAAAAATAAAATAAAACTACTTTTTATTAAAATAACACTTATATTATTATTGCTTAATGAACGCATTATCTCATAAACTGGCTAGTAGTCTAAGCAATTTTTGATGTGAAACATCTTTAAGCGAGGGGTAAACCTGATTTTTGGAGCGGTGATTGGCGACGCTTCGCAACACTATATTATTATGGTAGGACAATATGAAAAAAAATATAATAACACAATGTGGGTAATCATAAATAAACTTAGTTTGAGAGGCTTTAGCATACAGTAGGACAAAACTGTCATCATCTTCTGGAGACAATTTGTAATATTGTATTTTTTGTAGAAAATAATTTCCATGTTTTACATCTGCCAGCCGCCCCATGACGGCTCACATTTTTTTAATAAACCGCTCATGTCATTTAAAAATTTAACGTATATTAACAATTGAATAAAATACAAAAGCAGCAATAAAATTGTTTCATCCCAACTACAGATTCTGATAACATTATACCAGTAGTAATCAAATGGGATTACGGTCACAGCATGCAGCGCTGGGAGTAAACAGTATTTTCTGCTTGCTTTACAAAATTGTGAACAAATTATTAAAATATTCCAAAGCCACACATTTAAATAAGTATTTTGGGTGTACGAATCTTTTTATTGTACTATAGATTCGTTTTACTATAATTGGCTTAAACATTTATTTTATTTTGTAAAGTCGAAAAATCTACACAACCGCTACGTACTTACTCAAAATATCTGTATTATGCATTGAAGTATTATTACTACAAGTAGTATAGTATAGAACCAACACCGCGAACACGATGTATGTATGTCCCAATGAATTGGTGTCGAAAGCCTTCAATTTTCAATGGATTCGTTCGATTTTCAAAGGAGAACGGGGGCTCAATTTTGAAAATAGAACCTCCCGGCGGGTCATACACTTTGTTCGATTCGAGATGTCTGTTCTATGATATTATACTTCAATGGGCTTAGCAGTTTCGCTACGAAAAGAACTTTTGACTAAGGGATAGCGCTTGTGAAGATAGGAGTTACATAATTAGGGCTAGTAGAGTTCAAAGCTTTGCTTTACATGAGATCTGATAACTTTTTGATGCAGAGTCATAATGGTCTCGATATGGCAACATTTTACATGGAAATGTTTTTGATGCGATTTTAATTATTTTTGTAAGTTGCTTATGACAATGTACGAAAAAACCATACAAATTTCCATCCCTTATTTCAAAGGGTGGGGGGTAATATTAAGTAACTAAAAATTCTGAAATATATATTTTATTATTACAAGGAGTTCCTATATCAACTTTCAGACATCATAATTTGCGAATGTCTCATACAAACTTCCATTCTCTAGTTTAATGGGTTGGGAGGGGGTAAAAATCCCAAGTTTTAGAATTTTTTTGTTGTTTGTATACAAACACATATCAAGGTCACATAGCAAATTCTAGCTTTCTAGGACTTAAGGAAGTAAGAATTAATTTTGATGATCATCAGTGAGTGACGAAGTCGGGTTTTTAGATATCAATAAAATGTAAAGTATAGAGCTATACAATTGAAACTTTATATTTTTAATAAATCCACTATTGAAATCAAATCCCGCGAATTTTGTTTATTTGGTATAATTTTGGTATTTTTTTTTTCTTGTGCTCTTATGTATATTATTGTATGGTGTACAAACAATAAAGTGTTAAATAAATAAATAAATATAATCCAAACCCAAGATATGAGGGTTCAAAAAAACAACGAAACGCTACGAGAAAAGGTAGGTAGTGCCCTCGTCTCGGCGGGTATTTATAAATAATTTAAAAACACTTCCTCGTCAGCAACACCTAGATTATTATTAATTTTATTACATCCACCCAACGGGAGTAGTTTTATTCCAGTATTTTAAGTCCAATAAAACATCACGCTTTATTTTTTTATACGAGTATTTGTCAGTTGATTTCGACAGACAGAAAATTCGAAATAAGAATCATTATTAGTGGCATTAACAAATTATGATCTATCTCTGTCGCGCTCATAAGCTTATCCATGTACCATACAAGGGAGACAAATATTGGATTTTTGTACGTGCCACTGCCAGGTTATGCTAATCGACCATTGTATCGGAGCAAAAGTTGCTATTTATTCAAATGATTTTGCGGATTGATTCTTCTGTACCAATAAGTTCTGTGTCTATATTCTACTCATATAATATACCGAATGTCATAAATAAAACACATATTTCAATTCCGATAGACTATATTATAACTAGTTGTCATAAAATTAAAGAGACTGGAGTCTCGGATTAAAAGGTGCGTCTTAATTAACGTTTTTGCAATTATATCGATAAAAACTTGATTTTGTTGTCGAGTAAAGAATTTACACAGTTGAATGGGTTTAGTATTAGCAAAAAGTTACGAGTATGTTGCTTTATACACGCCCATTATTAAGTGACATTTATAAAAAATAATTTAATCAATTCAATATTTGTAGTTGTTTTGTTGATTTAAAAATTTAACTAATCTAATAATCGCCTGCGCTGATTCTGATTTCAAGAGATTTTTACGTTAATATTTGGCAGAAAAGAACAACCGTTCATATAGACTATGTTGCATCAAAATTCGTTTGTATCCCTAACACTATCGGAATTAAGTCCTGTGAAACGGAACACTGAATGAAATAGCGGAAATGTGAGTCGCGAGACGGCTCGCGGCCATTAATAACGGTTGCAGTCCGTATATCACGGCGCACAGGCTTGCCAGCTGCCCATACATCACCCATGCAAGCCTAACCCAGTCTTTGGTTTGTGTACTCGTAAACCAGTGGCACTATAGTCCGGGAAAAACTTTATGACATAAACGGTCGTTAACTTTTCGGTCGTTCGGTCAGGGTTTGCAAACCATTATTATTAAGAAGTTATATTTAATAGACATTTAATTATATTCTTGTTAATTTTACAGTAAAAAGTAAATAAATCAAATCTTTAAAATTTTTAAACGTCAAAAAGTAGGTAGATACACTTCGAAAATTTGTAGGTGTAACATCGCTTTATGAAAGTACCAATTATGAAATTAATTGTAATCTTTTTACGTAAATAGTAAGATAATGTATCTATACGTAGTATAAAACATAATCGTTTCGCACCGTCTATACCTCTTAGCTTTTTAAACTACTCAGCGGAAATAATATACATAGTTTCAATTTCAATATGGAAAACAACAGAACAAAATAAATAAACAAATCCAGTGTATTTTTAGGTTATTATGTAACGTCGTAACAATTATAAATGGTTCTTTTTTTCCATAAAATGGAGTACTTCTTAAGTTGCAACATTATGCTCTTTAATTTATTTCGATTGAGTCGATGTACGTTTATGTCATAAAGTTTTGCGCGGACTATAGTGCCATTGATAGCCGTGTGGCATATTTACCCGACTACGACGATGCCAAAATGACATTTCACTCACATTATATTATTATGTAAGAAGGGAAGAAAACATAAAGTATTCCAATCTTCCAGCAGGACAATACATAATAAAAAAAACATCAAATAATACCTAATCACTAAAAAACAAATAAAAAACTCGTTGTTATACTCAAAATGATCTAAGAAGCCATTAATGATAGCTGCCATTTATTAATATGAACCAAACTTGTACGGACGTCTTTGAGCAAAATGGAATAATCATTTAATTGACATGAATAGTTGGATACTTACAAACAAAGGATTTTACCAAAATTTGTTAAAAATCCCTATTCGTTTTCATTGACGTTATTTATAAATCATATTAAACGTTTTAATACAGTAAAAATCCCATCACATCATAATTTATGCAAAATTGAATTAATTATATGAAGATGCCAAAATCTACACTGACGTTAAGTGATGTGTCGGCTTGAAACCACTTATAAAACCAATCATAATCGTTACATTACTATAATCGAAATTTTAAATAAAAATGAATTAATTTTATTTCTTTCTTTGTTTTTAACAATTAAACAATTTAATTTTTTCTCTTCTATAAGAACATGACCAAAAGTGTTTATTACGATAATCTCTAATCGCAGCCATTTGAACTAATTAGAATAGGGTTAGAATATTCATTATTCAACCGAAACCCAAATTTTATACGCTGGGTGCGATGCGGACGAATTAGCAGTGAGTTTTTTAGGAAAAAAATATTTTATTATAGTCGTAAATACATAATTATTGAGCGTCTAGGTACGGTAAAGTAACTTAAGTTGCTCAATGGAGGCAGTCTCATTCCAGTTACTTGTGGATATCTAAATGTTTCGGTTTTTAGAATCTACAATTTAATTATTGAATCGATTAGAAAGTATTACAATTTTGAATCGATTTGTTGCAAAAATTGGTTCTTTCGTGAACCGATTTTTTTTGTACATCTCTAGTGTCACTGCGATGACAAACGACAAATATGGCTTCTTAGTTCGTGGCGACTATAGTACCTACATAATTTGTACAGGTAGGTATGTATATTGATCTACTCGTGTAAAACTTCTTGACTACTTATCTTAACTCGACAACATCTCGGTAGTCCCCTAGTTACGCCCTTGACAGGATATAAAGTCAAAAATGTAAAAAAATTAAGGTGCCGTATTGGGTATCAAATTAAAGGGCAAAATATTAAGGGTAAACTTTTAATGAAGCTCCATGGTGTGGGCGTAAAGGATAGGAGAAAGGATTTTTGCCTACAAAAAAATAAATAGGAAACATGATCAACCGCAACGAACCGATTCACAAAGCCGCACATAAAACTTACACTACAAAGGGCTGTTCCTGTCAGGATCTGGGTTGAGCGCAACACCGAACGAAACTGTTCGAATACTGCAGTTTTTTAATTCAAAATTCAAATATTTTTATTCATTAAGTACTGGTTTGGTTTACAAACACTTTTTGAAAGTCATGCAAGCTACGCCAATGCTTCATTCAACATGGCCCTACTGTGATCATGTGCGTATTGTCGAACGGAATTCCAGATCAACAGTATCTATGGATAGATACTTCCCCAGATTCATTCTGTTCCGGTTTTAAATTCAAAAGATTTAGAGAATTGCCGCTGTTTATTTTCAGTTTTATCAAAGTGGACGCAACGCAACGGAACAAATGTACAACGGAACAGAGATAAAACCTCGCTATGAATGTTGATTTTGCTATGAATTTAAATTGTGTTAAAATTGCATTAAAATTGCGGTAATTTTAAGTGAACACGAAAGAAAATGTTTCTTGATATTAATTGGTAGAACAGAGGAATAAAGTACGAACACTTTTATATTCACAAATGGTACGAGAGCCGGAAACAATTGATACCCTTTTTTACCCTTTATTCGTTTTAGAAAACCTTTGCCGCGCTCCGCCTGTAAAAACGCTTTAAATATTTTCATTTTTCCGATTTCACCCACTGCCGGTTTATTTGTTTATACATATCATAAAATCCGTTAACAATACTTTGAAAAATATTTTCAAATAATCCATTTCAAATGATCCACTGATGGTAAGTGGCCACCGCTGACCATAGATAAAGGAGAGGGAGAAAGAAGAACTGGTTGACCTTGAATTACAATTTAAGGAAACTTTTTTATAAAATGACGGTTTCTATCAACACTTGTAGATATCACATTAATTACCCCTTTTGTTTAAAAATTACGTAGTAGAGACAAGAATGAATATAAATACTACGGCGTTCGCGTTGGCGAATAGGGACCCATTCTGATGCTTAATAGTCCGGGGAATTTAGCATATTTTAAGCTTGAGTTCACTTGCAACCATTTTTCTTTTACAAAATAAAACAGATATTTTTATATTGTCTAGCCAAATACAATTTTATAGTTTCTCGAAACTTTAAACGGAAGTCTGTAGAGTATAATATGTACCAAGTAGTGGACCAAGAGTTATCGGTCCTTCAAACTATATGGCCAACCCATTGCCACTTCAGCCGGCTAATTCTCTATATTCGAGTAAGTAAACTATTTACTTTACATAGTAAGTAGAAACTCAACAGTAAAAATTTCAACTAACTCATATTTTTCTTGGTTTTCCTTTTATTTAAGATACTATATTACTATCTTAAATAATTTTAGCTATAAGTAATATTAAAAAAAAACGTTTTAAGCCGAAGTTACTATAACATACTTAGGTCAGTATTGAATGAAATGCAACCTTTTAACGGCTCTCTGCAGGGAAATTGTTTATCTTCACATTTCTAGAAGCTTCGAGTGCTCCTTATCATGCCATTGCGACGTGCATTTCTTACGGTATAAATGGCATATCAAAATGTCGAAGTTCTTATGCCACCCGAAGTGATGTGTCTTAACCGATGTGTCTTAACGACGTGTTATTTGACGCAGAAGCGTAAAAGCTCTGTGCAAGGAAAACCAAATTTATTTTTAGACGTTAACGAGCCGATGAAGGCTTAATCAGTAGACAGCGGAGAAGCCGTCGGTCCCGGTTGTTATCGTAAGATCATTAAGTTATGTCGGAGGCTCACGGGCGGCATGAAAACTTGTGTTGACTGCTAACCCTTCCACCAATCCACACTGGAGCAACGTGGTGGAGTATGCTCAAAGCCTCCTCAAGAGGGCTGAAGTCAGCCAATACATACAATATACAAAATATCTTTTATGACATAGCTTTGTACTTATTAATTATACCATACGAGTAGATATGGGATATCTTTGAAATCTGAAACGGACAACACGAAAAGTTAATAGCAGCATCATTTTATAAACAGTATCAAAGTGACCCAAGGGAAAGAACAGCTTCATTATTATAAAACTCGAAAGAAGGTGATAAAGGTACGTTCATACCGAAGCGTAACAATCTTCCAGGTCAATGACAAGTTATAATATCATTGTTCCAGGGTTATTTTTCTTTCTCGATTTCATTCGGATCAAATAATCAAGAAATCGACTATGCTTATAACAAAATGGTAAAACTTAATTAATACTAAATAACTCTGTCACAGGACCAAATCTCTACATTGATGTTTAAATTGTAGTATTAGGCAGTGCTTATTATCGATTTAGAGACCAAAACTTTTATATGACATAACTATATACGAGTATAACTTTTATAGTCACTACTCCGCCTATGTAGCAAAGGGTTCCGGATTCGATAGCCGATCAGGTTTTATTTACAAGTCATGGATGTTAGGGATTTCAAAATTGTGTTGTGGATGCCATGACATAGCTTAGGAAAGCCTAATGCTAAGGGTATCGTGAATTTACCTATTCTGTCATGCTACCGATATTCACAATAATCATGGTTCGCATAGTTTTGAGAAATTGGCGTCCAATGTTTTTGTCACTAAGGATTTAATATGGAAAATTGGACTTGTTGTGTTTTTGCTTGACGATATTTCCAGGTTTCCGATAAGTTATAGTAATGGTTTCAGCTCATCTTGTAGATCTTTTTGCGCTCATTCTGAATGAATATTTAGCTCATTTTCGACAAAAAAGATTGTGTGGTTTTATGAAACCACGGTATAAGTGAAACTTTTTTACGTATTGTAGAAATTTAACTAAAAATTGGATAAATATTCGATTTAGGGTATTAAAATGGCATCATCCTCGTTGATCAGTTTTTCGGACTGACTAGCTGTGTCGTTGTTTATCAAAAGCAAGAAATAGCAACATAAGTACATACCTGGTCATCATCAGACCTTCAGAATGTACCATGTAGTAGCCTGTAGCACCCGTACTCAATCAGATAAATGTTGAAAGCTAGGTCATCCTATGTACTTCCGTTACTGAGAACCGATAAGTATATACCTGGTCATCATCAGACCTTCAGAATGTATCATGTAGTAGCACCCGTACTCAATCAGATAAATGTTGAAAGCTAGGTCATCCTAAGTACTTTCGTTACTGAGAACCGAACTGAACCGAACACAATGGCCTGTAAAATTATTAAATACTTAGTTACAGACTTTGCCATTCAGTACAGTTGAAACTCTTAGACACACTTCACAAATTAAATTGATTTTTAGGCCGCTTATTAGTCATACTAGTCATGTTAATACAAATATTGCAGAATTGTCAAAATAATATTTATTTTACGATAAACTAAAGTATGTAGTTATATTAAAAATCAAAGATATGAACCATACCGTATATCTTTATATCATTACCAATGTTCTTTGTATAGTAAAAATAATAACAAAATAAAATCTACGTGTACCTATTTTTTTTTGTGGAGCATAAACATTTGTGTGGTATCATCCCATTTTCCTCTGAAGCAATTTTCAGCGGAAAATAGGCAAAGGTTCAGATAGATGCATATTGTATTTTTTTTTGCAAACCGATCGTTATTCAGACAACTGCAAGTGGCACCGCATGCCATGGATTTAATTCACGTGGGTTAATTCAGCTAGGCTAGGCAATTGAGAAGGCTTGGAAGGCAATTTGTAAAGTTGAACAAACTAAATACCCTCAGAGCCAATTTTGGTTTGCTAATTAACACTAAGCTTGACCTGTTTATAATATTAGTATAGATAACATATAAATCTGGTTTGGGCATCATCGAATCACGTATCCATTAGATACTACAGAGTATTTATGTTCCTACGTGGGGACTGTTTTATTGGAAACTACACAAGAAACATTTCCGATTATATGATTACACCTGCAGGAAAAATCTTTACGATATTTTAAGAAACCATTCCACTACAGGAGAGATATTTAAAATGAATTGCATATTGGAAAGGCCCGATCTATAAATTATTCAATACATATTCTTGCTTTATCTTAAAAAACCGGGCAACTGTGTATCAGGTAGGGTTGCCAACCGTGCTATAATACTATAGTATAATAACAATAATAAAACAGTATAATACAGTATTGTACTATATTGCGGGTCTGCGTATTATATACTGTTGAAGAAACATATAGTACGCAAAAATACTATATTTTCTACACCAAAATGTAACAAACCAATCTTTTAATTTAATTTATAAACGTGCCTGTTCATTCAATTTTGAGCTTGTAGTGTATCCGAATGTATCTATCATATTTTACTGCGTTTCGAACTTGTCATTATCAAATTGACAGAGTTTGGTCATTATAGTCTGCAATATTTTTGTTTTGGGATTTTGGTATATGTATAATTATTTCTAAAACAACAGGCCGAAAATGGCAGCATATTGTGAAAAAATACAAAAATATCTTACCAAATTTATTTAAAGTCATTTTATTTCTGCTCTCTGTTCCCGACACTTCAGCATTCACAGAAAGGATATTTTCGGTTATGAATTCGAAGTGGCGAGAAGAAAGAAACAGATGTAATATCTCATTACATTTACATTAATTTAAACATTAAAATATGTGATAAAGCATGTTATGAAACTTTTATATTAGACAAAAGATTAGAAAGAAGAAAGTAAAAAATGCAAGAAGTGGAAATAAATATACTTTTTAAAAAAACAAGTAACAAATATATCTTCGTCTACTTTTTGCGTTTTCCGTAAAATACTATATTTTTTTGAAGTGTACTATATATTTTCATAGCTTCGTCTGAAAAATACTATATTTCGCTGAAGAAATGTTGGCAACCCTAGTATCAGGCCACGCGTAATGTAGGGTTCTGAAGTACTAACATAGATGTGATAATTTTTTGATAATTTTTAAATTTAATTTTTATTTTTGAGAATTTTTTCACTAGTCCAACTCCAGCCGTTTGCCTGCAGGTGGGACACTTGAATCTAGCCAAAATAAGCAATTTAAAAGTAAATATTTCGCAAACGAACTCCTAAATACAAAAATACTTCGGAACCCTAAAAAAGAAACATAATATGAGGAAAGACAGGGTATTATAGTGTTTTGCTTACTATGCTTTTGTTGTAAATTCACAAGACGATGAGTCATCTGATCGCAGCAGTCGTTGACGCCCACGAACATTTCCCATATCTTCACCTCTTTCCGCAACGGTAGTAGGTAATAAAATTGTTTTGAATTTATTGTAATAATTTCCACCCGTAGTAGAATAATGTCACAAAACGAATTCACAGGCATAATATAAAAGTCCCAATCATCTCAGATGAACATGATACCTATATCCGGAATAAAAATTAATAATAAAAACATGTGCGTATAATCTTTACGCGCGATTGAATTTAACCTAATGTACTTAATGTCAATTTTTGGTATTGTAGGTTGTTAGTTCCATAATTAATTTTTATGTATGTTCGCGGAATTCAGTAAATTCATCCCCTTCCTCATAACTACTCCTCCTCCCCCTTCAAACAGCTAATTTAGTAATCCACAAATCAAACCCTTTCATTTGATGCCCCACTCCAGTATGTTCGCGGAATTCAGTTTTATCCACTTCCCCATAACTACCCTCTCTCCCCCCTTCAAACAGCCCATTTTGTAACACACAAATCAAATCCTTTCATTTGATAAGTCACAATTATAACACCCCTCGTTTTTACGTCGGGAGTTAAAAAGTGTATTATATGTATCACATAATATACTCACAACATTTTATAGTAAGTTTCTGTTTTAAAAGCGGCGCCAACAAACGTTATAGAGCGTTGATTTCCGTCCGAATACTTCGGTTCAAATACTTCCGACCGTAAAAATAATCTGAGTTACTCTCTAGTCGGACCTGAAGAAGTTTTACTTCAAAAAAGGTATTTCCTTTGCCCTTATTGGACTGCCAAGTTTCATCAGATGAAAAGAAACATCCAAACATCTTCACAAATACATTTTTAAATATTAGTAGGATGTGTGGTTAATATTAGTACAAAGTGGTCACCGCCCACAACTCATCAGTAACATCAACCTAGTTACTGAGCAAATGCTACCAAAGCTTGTCACTTGTCACAAGATAGCATTACCATAATCGTTATCCAAATACAATCCAAATCATCTTACACGACCCACCAAGTACATATGCGCGTCGTGACCTGACGTATTATCTCACTCATCTGTCACCGAAATGTGGCCTATCGTGAATATCGTAATAAATAATTCAATATTTCATACGACACGGGTTACATTGAAATAACATATCGCACCTTCAGTGGAAAAAAGCATAATGGTCGTAGCACACATATCAACTCGTAAACGGAACGTAAACGTATCAACTCTTGCATGTCAGTATTCTTTGTATGAAACTCCCTACTGTAAAGCACACTTATCGGATTCGTAACGTAATCGCCTCGCCTCGAGACAAGCTCACGAACCGCGGTACGGTGCGTGGATGACTTGCCGTACCCGCGCTTACGTCTCACCGTACGCTATCCTTCGTTGGCGAAGGTGACGATCCCTTTCCGAGTTGATATGTGCGCTACGACCATTAGTCGTCTTACGTTGAATTTTAGTTACAAATAATTATGATTGGAAAGAGGTTTGGATTGACGGTTTTGTGCAAGAAATCGTAATGTAAATTCCTTAGACTGCTTACTGATATTTTAAGTTTTTTTGCTCTCCTGTAAAATTGCAACTTTCATCTTATGCCTTTTTTCCACTGAGCGTGCGATATTCTAGAATACACGTTTTGCATCAATTGTAATTGATTTATCGAACCTGTGATTTATAATAGTTATTTCTCCGATGTCTATACATTTCAGTAATATTATAATAGTAGGTGTTCGGAATAGGTTAGCTATACTAATATTATAAAGAAGAAAGATTTGATTGTTTGTTTGCATTGAATAGGCTCCGAAACTACCGAACCACAGACATATATCAAGAATAGACGACGCATGTACCTCGAATTGTATGAAAACCAAGCGTGTCACTTTTTTTTGACACATTGTTTTGTCACAAGAATATTTAGTGCTGAAATTGCCCATCCTAGCGATATCAATTCGAAACTGATTCGTTACCGATTCTCGACAACGATTAATGATTCTCAAAATCGATTACCGATCATAATTAGGTATATAGAAAATCGTATGATCGTTTGTAGGCGTAGAATATTAAAAACATAAAAAATGGCTTTGGTTGGTTGTTATTACATAATATAGTATAGTATAGTGCTTGAATATGACCGAATGAATAATTTTACATTTTGTTATTTATCTATTAAACAATATTGTTGTTTTGTGTTTTATTTAACTTCATTATTGGTTAATTACAGGCTTCAAAAATGTAAAGATAAATAAAGAGATCATAAATATTATGATTGTTTATTATTTGCTTTCAAGAAATTAAATAAATGAAAATTAAAAAAAAATATTTATAAACATTTCTTTTATGAAAATCAAAACATCATATGGACACATTTAAACTTACCTAAAGTTAAAGGAATATTTTTTTTCCAATTAAAAATTCAACATAAAAAAAGCAATATATCAATATTCGGTATTGCGCTTGAAATCAGCTTCGTTTCTTTTTCGAATCCGTAAAACAGTCATCATTGAAATGAATAGAACATATGTATAGGGCTATGTTTTGTTGGAAACCAATCTCTATGCCCCGTCGCTATAATTCGTTTTGCTTTAACATTGGGGTCACTTGAAAACCTTTATTTATAATGTTATCATGAATAAAATCACTAAACAGAAACATTAATATTGTCATGAAAAAAAATTTGCCTGTTAAAAACTGTCTCTATGTAAATATTATTATTAAACAACTGTACCGTTATTCGAAGCCTAATAACCAGTATGAGATATGCCTTTGCCTTCGTTCCGTGTTTTGTCCCTTTCCCTCCTTATTCTTTACGATTTTCCCTCTCTTTCTCACCTCCCTCCATGCACCAACACCAGCAGAGGGGTCGCATGAGGCGATATTCCTCATTGACGTCGTTGTTTTCGTTCCGAAGAGACGCTGCAGAAATACTGCAGTACCTGAGTATTCCTGTGACTTACCTAGATAAAATTATAGTCAAGTCGTAAAGTGTTCTTATAAGTAGTTAATACTAACATTTAAAGTTTAATACTTTTAATATTGAAGATACAGACTGTATCCAGTGTATTGGTATGTACCTACCCTCCATTCATTTTATATTTCTAAAAAGTGTTGAAGTTATTACTTTTTGCCATTTATTTAGTAACATTTATTTCGAGTGAGTTTTAAACGGTGTTACCGTTCGTTAATTGAGTAAGATGGATACTAACGATTCGAATAACTTGGAACCAAAAGAAACTTCTTCTCGAAAAAGGAAACATAGAAGTAAATCTAGTTCTTCATCATCATCCAGTTCGAGTTCTTGTTCAGACTCGTCATGTTCACGCGGCAAACGCCGAAATAGAAAGTCAAAGTACCGCCAAAATAAAAAAATTGATAAATTAATAAATGAAGTGGCTAAACTAAAAAAACAAATAACTCGCGAACCTAGTGGTTATTATAGTGATTGCGTGGATGATAATGTTAGCCGAGTATTGTACGAACATGATGATGAAAATGTGAATAGTGTTATTGACGAACAACCTCAGTTTACCCTAACTATCGGGACTAAATTGAAAGAACCAGATATCTTAAAAACGCCAACGGCTTATTTAGAGGTTTTAAAGAATATTCAGCGGTTAGAAAGTTCAGACTGGCGCAGTGTGAGATATTCAGACGTGCAAAAGAACTACCGCCATAGTCCTGGTTTCTCGGAGTTGCTCTCTAACGAAGAAGTAAAACGTTACGATACCTCTAGAAGTTTAATTAATGCTGATAAAGCGTTTGCTTCTTTAAGTTTTGCTCTGATTAAACAAAAAGATCACCTCGAAAAAGAGCTTCGTAGCTTTTTAATGTGGGCTCAGGCAACGCCTGACCTTAATTTTGCTAATATAAATGATAAAATCCAAGACATTTTTGTGACTGGAGATTATTCTAAAATCTCTAGTGATGCCCTTCAATTAGTTTGTGGCCATCGGGCTGAAGTCATTCAGCAGCGCAGGGAAACTATTTTGGCGGCAGTGAAGGATCCTTTACACAAAAATACTTTGCGAAATATACCGCCATCTTGTCAAAATCTTTTTGAAGCCGAAAAGTTTACAACTGTCTTAGAAAAAGCTGGAGGTGTCAAGAAAGTTTTTTGGTCACAAGATAAGGATCGCGTTTTTGCACCGCAATCCGATCCAAGCACATCTAGAACGGCTACAGAACGCAATTTACCTGTTCAACCGTTTAAAAAGGGGGGGCATAATTTACCCTACAAATCAAATACCACTTCAAATGCTAATAGATCCTTTCGAGGACGTGGAAGCAAGCAACAGTCTTTCCGATCACGCGATGGAGGACCTACCCACGACACAACATATACTCGTAAACACTCTCCCTCATCCCACCGGGATAGGAGAGGACGACCTCGGAAATTCTGACTCACCGAGTCAATTCCTAGCCGGCCAGCTGATCAATTATCTGGACAGTTGGCAGACATTGGGAGCTCCTCAATATATTTTAAAAATTATTTCAGGCTACCGTATCCCATTTATGAAAAAGCCACCTCTTCACATACCAGACCTACACAGCAGGCAACAGGCAACGCCAGTTTCTGCAGATATGTCGAGAGCAATCTCAAAGATGAAGGCAGACGGAGTCCTCTCAGCGGTTCCCATATCTCCCAGTTTTTTATCTCCGATGTTCCTGGTTCCCAAAGAGGACAATACGATGAGACCGATATTCAACTTAAAGAAATTGAATCGATACGTTGCGATATCTCCGTTCAGGCTGATCAACATTTACAAAATTCCCGATTTTCTTCAGGCGGACGATTGGCTATTAAAAATAGACCTTTCACAGGCTTACTTCCACGTACCTGTACACCCATCACACACGAGGTTTCTTCGTCTCCTATATCACGGCGAACTGCTGCAAATGAACTGCCTACCATTCGGTTTGAACTCCGCGCCAAAGACATTTGCATCCATAAGCAATTGGATTGCTCAAATCCTTCGAGAAAAAGGTATACGCCTTATAGTCTACCTAGACGACTTCTTGATAGTCCACAGAAATCGTTTAACACTAATGAGTCATTTAAGGATAACGCTGGACATTCTGAAATATTTAGGATGGACGATAAATTGGAACAAGTCGGTGTTACAACCACAGAAATGTTTAGAATATCTGGGAATTCTTTGGGATCCGTGGCTGAACCGGAAAATGCTTCCAGACAAGAAACGCCTGAGGTTGAGAACATTGATAGACGAGATTTTACGCGAACAACCAGTGAGCGTAACAAAATTGGAGAGATTGGTCGGGATGTTCAATTTTGCCAGTTTTGTCATTCCCAGAGGCAGATTGCATTTCCGCCAGTTACAGAAATTAACGATTCAAACTCTAAAAAAGGGAATAAAATTGACAAATTTCAACGAATTAGTGAGAGCGGAAATTCTTTGGTGGTTAAATCACATAGACGACTTCTCTTTGATTCATCCTCAAAATCCAACGCACTACATTGTTACGGATGCATCAGATCAAGCGTGGGGTGCACAAATAAACAGCAAGAGTTTAATGGGGACATGGTCTCAATCAGAAAAGAAGCTACATTGCAATCGCAAGGAACTTCTTGCTATCTTAAAGGTATTACAAGATCAAGGTCCGAGCCTTCGCTACGCATCGATTCATTTACAATGCGACAACAAGACCGCAGTTGCCTACCTACGCAACGAGGGCGGGACCAAATCACTTGCTCTCTTGGATTTGACTTACCAAATTTTTCACATAATAGACACCCACAAAATGAGCATGACAGCCCACTACATTCCAGGAGTCTACAACGTAGAGGCAGATCGATTGTCGAGACTCAGGAGGAATCCAGAATGGCATCTACTACCACGCTTGACAACCAAGGTGTTTGCGAAACAGGGATATCCGATAATAGACTTATTTGCCTCACGTCTAACTCGAGTAGTACAAAGATATTGCACCCTCGATCACAAGGATCGACAAGCGGAGTTCCACGATGCACTGTCTCAAGTATGGAACTACCAACTGGCGTGGGTCTTCCCACCTCCGTTTCTTATACCGAAAGTTCTACAACACTTGAACCACTGTCGAGGAGTATACCTGATTGTAGCCCCGAGATGGAAGCAAGTGTTCTGGCGCGCAGACCTAAAGAGCAGGGCGATAGCGGCTCCATTTACAATCAAAAAGCTACACGACGTCTTGATAGACGTTCGAACAGGATTGCCTCCACCCAATGTATCAACAATGACACTAGAAATTTGGAAATGCCGGGGTGGGAGAGATGCTTAGATGGGTGGTCTGATGAACAAAAGGAGCTTCTCATGAAAAGTTGGAGGCCATCAACCATGAAAACGTATCAATCAGCTTGGTCCCGTTGGCTTAACTGGTGCCAACAAAACAACGTTCACATAAAGAACCCTAGTGGAAGTGACCTCGCTAGATATTTAACAGATTTGCACCAGAAAGAAGGACTAGCTTATAATACGATTTTAATGCAAAAATCTGCTGTTGCAACTTTAAGTGATCCAGAATTGTCTCAAAGTCTAAGCAGTCACCCTCTTGTAAAAAGAGTGTTAAAATCTATTTCCTTACAGTATCCGGTAACAACTAAACCCCCAGTGTGGGATGTAGATCTGGTTGTAAAATATATGAGTGGTATAGATCCTGAAGTCACTAATTTATACCAGGTATCGAAATATACGGCAACCATTCTCTTACTGTGCTCAGGTAGAAGAGTGCACGACCTTACCCTTTTACATGTGAATGCAGATAACTGTATTATATCAGATGATCACATTATTTTTTGGCCGGCATTTGGCTCAAAGACAGATTCCTCTAACCATCGTCAATCGGGCTGGCGATTAAATAAAAATTGTGATAACGTAAAATTAGACCCTGTCTACTGGATCAATCGTCTTATAGCTATTGGCAACGACAGGAGACGAATTGCAAAATGTTCCAACTTATTTGTTTCAACTTGTGGCGAAGCTAAAGCTGCTTTTCGATGTATTATCGCAAATTGGATTAAAAATGTATTAAAAGATGCCGGTGTTGATGCACCCGCGGGAAGTTTTCGAGCAGCTGTCGCTTCTAAAAGCTGGACCAATAATGATCCAATTGAAGAAATACTTTCCCGTGGAAATTGGAAATCAGCGCAAACTTTTAAAAAATTCTACTGTCGCCAAGTGATTAATTCTTGTAATAGTACAATACCTTCATTGTTTAACGTCGTTGATTAGTTTGATTATAATTGAATATTCTTATTGTCAATCATAATTCGGATATGATTTATATTTTTGATCTTAGTGGAAAAATTAAACAAGTTTGAAGTGGATCAACAATATTTATTTTTTATACCTCCCTGATTTTTTGATCATAACTACTTACTTACTCAGACTACTCTGTCTTATTTTGTAGTTATCACTTGCCACACCTTAAAGCATACTTGATAACAGTATACATAACAATAACATACTTTTACAGTCAGTGCTGGAGCACATCCTTGTCACATTGACGTCGTCCTGCACCACCACCAGGCGATAACAAACATGTCTCATACTGGTTATTAGGCTTCGAATAACGGTACAGTTGTTTAATAAACACGTTTTACCTACCAATAAAACGTATATTAAACATACTTACCTTATTCGAAGCCTAATAACTTATAACACTGCCTGGTTACATACAACCAACGAAACAACCGACGTAATGAGGAATATCGCCTCATGCGACCCCTCTGCTGGTGTTGGTGCATGGAGGGAGGTGAGAAAGAGAGGGAAAATCGTAAAGAATAAGGAGGGAAAGGGACAAAACACGGAACGAAGGCAAAGGCATATCTCATACTGGTTATTAGGCTTCGAATAAGGTAAGTATGTTTAATATACGTTTTATTGGTAGGTAAAACGTGTTTATTCATTGGTTTTCAAAATCGATTAACATCGAGACCACACCGAGTAAATGAACAACACTATATACTATATTTTACAGAAACACGACAATATTCACCGTACTACGAAGCTAAGCGACGATTTATAGTAACGATTGTTTTACTTTCATTGCGTGTTCCGTTCCAGTAAACAAGCCGTATAAATTTTGCTACCAAAATCAGCAATGTATTGAGTAGTATGGAGTACACAGTAAGTTAGTGCTTTTCGTTGTAAAACGTGGTAGAACTGCAATAAATATGAAAAAAAAATATTTTAAAATAAATTACTTACTGATGAAAAGAAATATTTCCTTTATCTCTGCTAACTGTATTTGTAGAATTCCTACAGTTAAAAACGTTACAATTAGGCATTTTTCGTTATTTCAGTTGACATCTATTGCCAATAGCAATGAAACGCCAACTAAATGACACGGCGCTCAAATAGGATTTCAAATCCTTTCTGTTACACGTGAAATGTATGAACATGCGGCATCTACTCTAGGTATACATGTCTGTGTACCGAACCGATTTGAAAAATTATTTCACTGTTGGGAAGCTACACTATCCCCGGGTGACATAGGCTATATTATATTTTTTTACTATTTTTCCTGAAGCGAAGCGAGGGCGATTTCCTAGTAAAAAATAAACTGGCAGTCAAACTCGCGGCTCGGCAACCTTTAGCCTGGGAATACACGTCCGATTTTGTTTCCGATTGACTGATCAGACTATCTGATCGTATTTACTCGATACACGTCCGATTTTTGCGTCAGACTTTTTCTGAACACAGTCGTTCTCGAGCTGTGAGAGCGGTAAGTGCTTGCTTGCCACTCTTGCCAGAAAGAAAAGATTGATGGCGATTGAAGGGATGTTGACACTAATTATAAATTAATATAAATTTATGTCTAAAATATTAGTGGTAACATTTAAAGGCCTAAAATATGATTCTTTTATTGAAATCAATCACAATAAATTAAATATCATTAATTTAAAATGTTAAAAATTGTACTCACTGTCACGTGACCTCAAACGCCATTTTGAGAATATGACGTCATTGGAACAATTTTATATGGAAATTCAACAAACTTAGTAGACAGATAGTATTGAATATAGTTTAATGACGTCACGTGACGTTTTTGATGGGAAATTTGATAATGATTTTTATTTATCAATTTTTGTTTTTAAATTGAAGATTATTATTTTTATAATATTTTTTTCGTGAATATTGAGGTACTATCTATAAAATAAAATTGAATCCTAAAATTAGACAACATCCCTATTATGGTTACTTATTACATATTTGCTCGTGTTAGCGCGAAAGAAGAAATAACGTCGCTATTGGATTCGATATTCAATTTCAGTTCAGATTGATTAAGTATCAATCTGACAAGACTTACTGAGAGTAATTTATACATATAACATTCAAAACTACTGAGATACCCCGAAGTTTTTTGATTGTTATAGATGTGTTATAGTTGTAATATTGTTATGTTAATAATTCTGGACAACAAAATAACTGACTTCAATGTAAGGGATGAATCAAAAACTACTCGTCAGATCTCGCTCTAAGGTGCTTGTCATGTGGTCCCACCCCATGAAAAGCATCAGATTTCGAGCGAGAACTTTCTAGCGTCGATAGTTTCGGAGATAAGCCCTCCCCCCCTTTCCCCGCACGAGTGATCCTATAAGGGTTCCGTTTTTCGTTTTTTTTGTGCGGAACCCTAAAAATATAGTTGAATTAAGAACCCTTCCTTTTTTTGAAGTCGGTTAAAAGTATCCCATAACCAAGTACGTTTTTCTACGCTCATAATAAGCCATTCGATGCGTACGTTCACTGTCACGCTAGAGAGTAAACTGGCAAGTCGGAAGGAGGAATCGGACGTGTATTGGTCTCTGTAGAAAAGTATGCAGACCGCACCTTCAGACAATCGGATCGGCCATAAAATCGTAGACGTCTTGGCGCTGTTTCCGACTCCGACGTCCGATCCTACTATCTGATCGGACGTGTATTGTGTATTCAAACAAATGTATGGCACGAGGGCCTTCCGATTGTCTGATCAGACTATCTGATCCGACGATCGGAGAGAAAAATCGGACGTGTATTCCCAGGCTTAGCATCGATGTGCTAAAGGTTGATAAATCAAGTTTCGTTTTGCAATATCCTTTTTACTTAATTAAGATGTATTTTCTTACGTCACAGTGAAATTATTATTACTAATTGACTCTTTGTGCTCCACCTAAATTAAATCAAATTTACATCTATATTAGACGTAGTATACGCTTATAATTTAATTACAATTAGCTTGGAGCAGGTATTCTGCTTACGTGATTTTGCTATCGCATGAAAACCTTGAAGCTACGAACTACAAAATGAAATCATCATTATAATAATATGGATATACGAAGGAGTTGTTGAACGATCAAAAAATTTCCGGTACTATATTTTTATATTTAATAATTTTAGGAAAAAGGAGATATTATCAATATACATATAAGTAACATATATCTGGCTTGAGAGCCAGTTCTTTCTTTTTCTTCTTTCTTGGTCGGCAACGCATCAGTGATGCCTTTGGTGTTGCTGATGTCCATGGGCGACGATAGCCACTTACCATCAGGTGGATCGTCAGCTCGTTTGCCAGCTGTTTTCATAAAAAAAAAATATGTTTGAATCTTCAAACCATGCATTTAAATAAAATACCCAACAAAACTTTTATTTTATTTTATATTATACTTTTTTTTTCCTTATTAAATAACCAACAACACTGTCTTAACAAGAGAGTCAATTACATGATTTATATGTAACTATCCATTTTCAAATGATTTAAATACACATCAGCAATTTTAAACAATGTCCCGGTTTGCAAGATAATTTTAAGTTAACAGTAACTATGTCTAGGCTTTCGGGCAGCATGAAAAACTTCTGACATTTGAGTTGTAGTCAGTTAACACAGACTTAAAAAAAGAACAGACGAATTCTCAGCAACAAATTCAGTGAGGCACCCAACTCCTCTATTCGTACAAGTAACACGCACACATTGACACCATGATGTTATAATCGGGCGCAATTACCACGTCGGACCGCACTAAAAATAACGCACACATGGTAAGCGGGTGGCGTCACTCTCGATAAGACAAGGTGACATCCGGGTTATTTTCACATCCGTGGCAGTGGAGTATTCTCTCTCTGCATCCTCAAAAGGCGAAACCCGCGCTCAGTAGTGAGCCATTAATGGGTTGAAGCCAGAAATCCATTAACACTGGATAAATTACGAGGAAGTATATTATGCTGAGACTTTTCGACACTTCTTGGCGGTTATAAATAAATAGACTTTTGAAAACGTCAGTCTTTTAGTATACTTTGACAGCGTGGCTTTCTTCATAGACTACGATGGCCCCACTCCTCATGGCTGCCGTCCCCTGTTCTCTTGACGCGTTTCTCGATGACGTCAGCCGACACGGTCTTCAAGTCGTAAGCCCAACCGATCTTAGCCATGGCGTCGATGAAGAGTGTCGTTATGTTAAGTGAGTATTGTCCTAATTCACCAGTCTTATAATCCCATGGGAAGATGTGGTGGTAGTTATGAAACCCTTCACCCAATGTGACGAAGGAGATTAACTTATTTTCTACCGGTACGATACTCTTCTCGTAAGGTTTTGTTCCCCATTTGTGGGCACCAGAGTTGACAAGCCATGTCACGTTTAATGCATATATGACACGGGAAACAGCGCACACGAAGAACGCGTTCCACGCCGACTCTCCCCACAAAGTTGGGATGTATGTCGGCAATATGAAACAAGCTAGCGGCATTAGAAGCATGTAGTATCTGTAAAAAATAATCAATATTATAATTTATTTCAGATTTAAAATACAATGTATCTACATTAGGCATAGGACGCCCCCCGACCAGGTGGACTGACGACCTGAAGAAGACAGCGGGTATCCGTTGGATTCAGAAGGCTCAGGACCGGTCAGAGTGGCGCAAATTAGGGGAGGCCTATGTCCAGCAGTGGACTTCCAAAGGCTGATGGATGGATGGATGATGGATGGTATCTACATTCTTCATTACTATAAAACTTATTTTGATCCTTCGTGAACCATACCTTATTATACACACACCGTGCTTTGAGGAACATGTTCCATGAATACTTTACAAGTATGAGTATGTAACCTGCACACCGGAGAGTTCTCCATAAAGTTCTCGAAGGTGTGTGAAGTCTACCAATCCGCACTTGGCCAGCGTGGTAGACTATGGCCTGTACCCCCTCACATTGTGAGAGGAGACCCCGAGCCCAGCAGTGGGACAATTATGGGTTGTTGCTTGCTTGCTTATGAGTATGTATCTCTACCTTACACAGACATTTTCAATGGTTAAAGATTTCCATAAAGTGCACACCAGAACCCAGAAACCTAACCTCAGCTATTTCTACTTAAAAAAACTAGAAATCTGGTAGAAATTTTGACACACGCTACCGGGAACATATTATTATGGCCGCGTACAGGAATGATCACGCAGATAAGTCTAACTTCGCTAAACAACTAATAGAATCAGGTCTCAGTTTAACTATAATACATATAGTATATTACACAAATCTGAAAAGGGGTTAAAATTAAGTATAGCAGACTAGAGCACTTAGAAATAATAAAACTTAATAATAACCTAAGTTTTATACTGCTGAATGAACAAATTAATAACGTAGTTATGTTATTGAAATATGAGATAAAGTCGAAAAATAAAAAAATAATAATAAGTATCATGTATTTTAATTTCCCTCAAATTCAAGTTACAAATTAAAGTTTTCAATTATCTAGGTGCATTGATCATCATCCACCAAGCCGGGAAATAACGTACAGTATTTGCCGTTCAACTAACTGCCTTTTCAAATTGATATTATCGACACCCGCATCGGAAAAGGTTGTAACTTGAATTTCGTCTTTTTTAGAATAAGCAAAAAAGTAAAAGTTAAGTATTTGAATGCTTTTTACGAAAAAAGTATTAGGTTCGCTGAAAAATTGATACGTGCATCAATTTTTTATGGGTAAATACTATAGTTTGATACGTATATATCTGAAAAAATACTGTTAGAAGCTGAGATAGAATTAGTTACAACCCAAGGTTTTGGATAACTTCAGCAGCGATAAGGTTGTATCTAGCTAGTTACAACCGTCTTAGTGATGAAAGGTAGCCTACTTATAATGGAAGTAAGTTATATTCTGCAATTTTAATATTAATTATAAAGCTAATATTATAAAATAAATTATCAAGATCAAATATGTTTAATTGCTCATGCTACCAATGACGACTTCGGCACCTGGCAACATAATTATACCTCCAGGACACAGGACCAATGGAAAGATAAAAGAACAGGAATAAATGATAGTCAAGTTAAATTGGAGTATTGTGGGATTATCTGAAGTCCGAAGACAGGGGAATAATTCGGGAACTTGTTCTATTACCGACAGGGTAAACCAAATGACCAAAGACCAACCAAGGATGCAAAGTGGTGTCGGGTTTCTCATCCACAAGCCAATACAATATTGTGCAAGTTGGGGCGTGTCAGCCAGGGTATCGCAAGTACCTTACACCAAGAATATCCAAAGTTATTTGTTGAAGGTACTGGCATACGCGCTGACTTCGACACACCCCGACGATGAGTTTGAGTTTATGTATTAGGACAATAGTAGATCCAGAGGTATCCTCTAAAATTTATTTCACAGTTGTGATGAGGAACTGGCATGCAAAATGGCGCCGAGATAATAGTGGGTCTCATCCCCTCGGAATTAGATGGCGGAAACATTGAGGATACTTGCTGGCTAACTTTTTAGAGAGGATATATCTGTTTATGATGAACTCCTTCTTCAGAAAGAAGCCTCAACGCAAGTGGACATGTATAAGTCCCGATGGTTCCACAAATAGTGAGATGGACTTCATTCTGGCGGACAAACGGCACATAATAATGTGACTGATCACAGGTTGAAAACCAGAAGCGATAACCATCTTGTAAGAGTCACATTAAATATCGACGTGACGCTGGAATGGTCACGCCTTATGAAGTCTGCGCTTCGCCCAGCACCTGTCACACCAGTGGACGAGTTCAATACCAGCATTTTAACCACTGTCCACGAGGTTGGATCGAATTATTGAAAGATCCAGTGGTAAATCTCATATTCTGTCAGCACAAACTCTCGGTCTTATTATCACAAAGTGCAGGCGATACGATTAGTGAGAACAACACAAATCATGTAAAAAACACGATTGAGCGAAACCAGGGCTCCAAAGTATTCGCCAGGGATCTGTCTATTGAGCAAAGTCAGGTTACGAGGTTAAAAACCAAGTCCAGCATCATGTTTTCTTCAGACGGTTGTACTCCCTCTCAAACTCTAGTCCCCGCGAGGAGAACAACAGATTAGCTAAACCGACCGTACACAGAAGATAGTGAATTTTTTCACATGTCCAAATCCAACAACATCATATAGCTGGTACGGTGGGATGCCAAATAACAGCTTTCTAGCACTAATGGTCACTGCGCTATGCGAACGGATGGACGGACGGACGTACGTACATGACGAAACATCAAGGGTTCCGTTTTGACAATGAAACCCTAATAACCACAAATTTAAATTTTAATCTAAATGCTAAAATTTTTTTTTTTTGCAAATAATCACAATCCATACTATACTAATATTATAAATGCGAAAGTGTGTTTGTTTGTTTGTTCCTCTTTCACGCCGCAACGAAGCTATTATATGGTATGATTTTTGTGTGTGGAGATAGTAAGGAGGGTGGAGAGTAACGTAGGCTACTTTTTACCGCAGTAAAACCTCTCATTTCCATGGGAAGCTCGATGTTTTGTTAGTTGCTAGATATTTAGTTCCGGATTTTGTTAATAGATGGCGTTAGTAAAATTCATTTGCAAGTTTTGAATCACGCTATCAAATGATATAGGTAAATTACTAAAGTCATAGGCAACTAATTTATAAATGAATTCTGAATTCGCGCTGGAAATGGTTGTGTTTTGTTTAAAAATTAATATAGTAAAGGAATAAGGCAATAAGGTTTTAAACTTATAAGACATATGATTTGATTTTGGTTTTTGGTTTTGGTTTGCTTCGTGAATTGGTTTTGTTGACTGTTGTTGTTTTGGCTTAGAATAATAATTATTTTTAGGGATAGTAGGCTCTAGAATTTAGATATTTCATGACTTTTATTAACATTTTGTGTTGTATTTGTTTAATTTATTTTATTTTTTTACTTTAAATAGTTTTTAGTTATTAGTAGTTAGTTACTTTAGATATAAGTTTTTTAAAATTGGGTAACACATTTTGTGTTAGTTAGTAGTAGTTGTTACTTAGTTAGTAGTAGTTAATTACTTTAGATATAAGTTTTTTTAAAGTGGATAACACATTTTGTGTTGTATTTTTTTTATTAGATTGCTTTATTTTTTCTTTCTTGCTAAATATAAGGCTAAGGGACCGGTGGATAACCTCGAAAATAAGGAGAAGAACATAGGTTAGCGATGTGCTACAGAAAATTAGAAAACTTAAATGGAACTGGACTGGTCACATAATGAGGACGAACAAAGAAAAATGGACGAAAGACATAATGGATTGGTATCCTAGAAATGGACAAAAAGGCAAAAAGGACGTCAAATCAAAAGATGGGAGGATGATTTTCCTATAGGTTGGAGAAAGCTAGCTCGAGACCAAGATGAGTGGAAAAAAACACCTGCTCAAACTGAGCAAAGGCAGTAGCCTTTACTACTGTACAACAGCAGTAGAACAAGCAGAACGTCAGGCCGCTTTAAGAACTGCGGAAACACCTGCTCAAACTGAGCAAAGGCTACTTGAACAAGCAGAATGTCAGGCTGCTTTAAGAGCTGCGGAAATACCTACTCAAACTGAGCAAAGGCTACTTGAACAAGCAGAATGTCAGGCCGCTTTAAGAGCTGCGGAAATACCTGCTCAAACTGAGCAAAGGCTACTTGAACAAGCAGAATGTCAGACCACTTTAAGAGTTGCGTAAATACCAGCTCAAACTGAGCAAAGGCTACTTGAACAAGCAGAATGTCAGACCACTTTAAGAGTTGCGGAAATACCTGCTCAAACTGAGCAAAGGCTACTTGAACAAGCAGAATGTCAGACCACTTTAAGAGTTGCGTAAATACCAGCTCAAACTGAGCAAAGGCTACTTGAACAAGCAGAATGTCAGACCACTTTAAGAGTTGCGTAAATACCAGCTCAAACTGAGCAAAGGCTACTTGAACAAGCAGAATGTCAGGCCGCTTTAAGAGCTGCGGAAATACCTGCTCAAACTGAGCAAAGGCTACTTGAACAAGCAGAATGTCAGACCACTTTAAGAGTTGCGTAAATACCAGCTCAAACTGAGCAAAGGCTACTTGAACAAGCAGAATGTCAGACCACTTTAAGAGTTGCGGAAATACCTGCTCAAACTGAGCAAAGGCTACTTGAACAAGCAGAATGTCAGACCACTTTAAGAGTTGCGGAAATACCAGCTCAAACTGAGCAAAGGCTACTTGAACAAGCAGAATGTCAGGCCGCTTTAAGAGCTGCGGAAATACCTGCTCAAACTGAGCAAAGGCTACTTGAACAAGCAGAATGTCAGACCACTTTAAGAGTTGCGGAAATACCTGCTCAAACTGAGCAAAGGCTACTTGAACAAGCAGAATGTCAGGCCGCTTTAAGAGCTGCGGAAATACCTGCTCAAACTGAGCAAAGGCTACTTGAACAAGCAGAATGTCAGACCACTTTAAGAGTTGCGTAAATACCAGCTCAAACTGAGCAAAGGCTACTTGAACAAGCAGAATGTCAGACCACTTTAAGAGTTGCGGAAATACCTGCTCAAACTGAGCAAAGGCTACTTGAACAAGCAGAATGTCAGACCACTTTAAGAGTTGCGGAAATACCTGCTCAAACTGAGCAAAGGCTACTTGAACAAGCAGAATGTCAGACCACTTTAAGAGTTGCGTAAATACCAGCTCAAACTGAGCAAAGGCTACTTGAACAAGCAGAATGTCAGGCCGCTTTAAGAGCTGCGGAAATACCTGCTCAAACTGAGCAAAGGCTACTTGAACAAGCAGAATGTCAGACCACTTTAAGAGTTGCGTAAATACCAGCTCAAACTGAGCAAAGGCTACTTGAACAAGCAGAATATCAGGCCGCTTTAAGAGCTGCGGAAATACCTGCTCAAACTCAGAAAAGACTCGGTGAACAAGCAAAACGACAAGCTGCTTTGAGGGCATCCGATACATCTGAACAAGCACAAGCGCGCAGAGATTCAAATGCTCAGTTCCAAGCAGAACGTCGCCATAATTTTTAAAGAAATAATTGGTTGATATTTCATGACGCAGCATTTAATTATGATCCGATAATCGATTATAAAAATCACAGGTTCATCGTTATAGGACTGATGGACAAGACGTGTCGTTTCTGCAGTGCATTAAAATGGAAAGATGAGACCGCAGGTATGTGCTGTAACAATAGCAAAGTTTCTCTTCCCGTAATCGGAATGCCAGAAGAGCCTTTAAAAACTCTATTTTTAGGTGATGCTGATGAGTCACGGCGCTTTTTAAATAGGATCCGAAAATATAACTCTTGCTTTCAAATTACGTCTTTTGCAAGTAGATCGAGACATAAAATACCAGGATTTCCGCCAACATTTACAGTGCAAGGGCATATTATTACAGGATTGGTGCACTTTTTCCAGCTAAAAACGAACATCACAAATTTTTGCAGGTATATTTTATGGGAGACGAAGAAGTTGAAGTAAACCGTCGCTGCCAATTTATCCAGGGAGTAGAAAGAGACACGGTGTTGAAACTTCAAAGATATTTACATGATCATAATATTTTAGTAAGCACGTTCAGGTAGGTTATCTAAGGCGGTCTGCCTTAGATAACCTACCTGAACAGCATTATAAGGTAGTCATACATGCGGATAATACTCCTCGAGGAGAACATGAAAGGCGCTACAATGTACCATTGATAAATGAAATTGCAGCCGTAGTAAGTGGTGAACAATTTTCTTCGCGGGACATTGTCTTACGAGCGCGTGATGACACATTGCAACGGGTAGCCGATACACACAAGTTTTATGATGCTCTGCAATATATATCAAGGGTGATATATTGCAAAGGACAAGAAGGGTATAATTTTGAGATTCCACTCATTAATCCAGTAACAAAGCAGCCTACTCCAAACAAAAAAGTATCGTGTATGGATTTTTATGCATATCATATGATGTTCACACTTCTATCGAAGTTAAAGCTCCAGTATGTCAGTGTATGTACACTTTATCTGCGGTCAGCATTACCTCTGGTTCCTCTAAGTATCTTTGAATCGTGGAACTGTCACTTATTTATCTACCAAAAATGTGTCATGTCTGATAAACAACTCATTGTTTATTCCCTTTGATCACGCGGGTGAAACCGCGGGTAATAGCTAGTATTTGAATAAATTTAGAAAAAGTAATAAAAATTATAAGTATTATAAGATAAACATTTATTTTCACGATTTTTTTCAATAGCCTTTTATGCATCAAACATTGTTTGACGTAACAACCAGTCTTCTCTTTTAATATCAAACAAAAAATTATTTGTAATAAAACGGTTCTTTTATAACAAACAAAACATCGAGAAGTCAAAAAAATTAAACTTATTATTTAAGTTGAGTTGACTGAGATATTATTATCAATTAAACAAAACTATATATACTCAGTAGATCCATTGGATATTACGGATTAATTAACAAAATATACCAATCAAATGAAAGATTTGTGTAGATCAAATCACACATTATTACGAATTATTTTGAATGTAACTCCTTAAGAAGCACAAAATGTCCAAAGAATCATCTGCAAAACGGCTTCTTATTTTGTTGGCTAGATAACCAGCCGCTGAGAAGGCCCTTTTGGATTCAACGCTAGTTGGAATCACAGGTCTCAGGCAGTTACCCACGAACTGTAAAGTTTTGCCTTTTGACCCCCAGGACTCGTATAAATTTATTTCCTTCTTGATTCCGTGTCAGTTCGCGCTTCGAATAAAACGTTTTTATGGTAGAGTGCAATCTCGTTAAACTCGCGAGATGTCGCCCTTTTTTCGTCCGAGATCAATCTCGCTAAAAAAAGGCCGAGATCTCGTCGAGAACGAGATTGCATTCCCTAGCCGTGACAAAGCAGTATCTTAAGTTACAGTTCCGATACGTCAAAAAGTTGTAAGAGATGTTACTTCCACGCTCAACAATGAACATACGAGACGTAATTCGCTTTACGTTTATAATATTGCTGGAAATTTTCTTCACTTGGCAATTACTACCTTCTTCGACTGGCTATATTCGAAACTACGAATACTAGAGATATGTCGATACTACTGTCGTGTAGCTCTTTTCGTGGACTATACGCCTGTGGTATAGTCGGAAAAGGTTGTAACTTGAGTTACAACCTTCGGGTGTCGGTCGTTATGAACGCAAAATCTTTTTTTTTTAATTTTATTTTCTTTGGCCAATATGCAGGCTACTACAACAATTTTTCCATAGCTGAATCAATCATAACCGTCTTCACCGTTTTACACTAGAAGTTGGGAAAAACTGCAAAAATTGTTGGCAATACTAAAATATGCGTACGGCGCGTCCAGACAAAATGTGCGAGGCTATCGGTATACGGCACGTCCGGCGTGGACGATGCCGATAAATGTGCGTCCACCATAATACTAACTTAATCAGTCGAATTGTATGTTAGTATATTAGTTCATTGATAACAATGGATTTCCACAAATTAACGCCTGATACTATTAACTATGATATTATTATATTAAAAAACTAACTTCTTCTGAAACCGCAGTATTGGATCAGCCCAGAGATCGCTCATGTCGATGGTATGAGCTTTCGCTTTGAACTCCGGATGTTTCTTGACCATCAGCCAGCCGACATGGGAGAAGAAGAAGCCACGAGTGGCGTTGTAGGGGTCTGCGTCAGTCTCGGAGTACTTGTGATGCATACGATGATCCCGCGCCCAAGCCAGTACGGTATCCTGAAAAGATAGACCAATTTAAACAACTTTTTTGTTTTGGAAATCAATATTCTTTAATATAAAAAGCGACCAAAAATTTGTAAACTTTTTTGTATTTTGTCTATAAATCATGGCAGAAAAGGTTTCATTTTGATACATTCATAGTGATTAGATTCCGAGGCTTAAGCTTAACAGGACTCACTATTATATAGTGGGTCCACCGAAAACCAAAAATGATAGTCAAGAAGCCATGCTTATGCTTTACATAATTGTTTATACATAGTTTGTCTCTAGAAATCATC
Organism: Thymelicus lineola; assembly: GCA_963932265.1. Classification (NCBI taxonomy): domain Eukaryota; kingdom Metazoa; phylum Arthropoda; class Insecta; order Lepidoptera; family Hesperiidae; genus Thymelicus; species Thymelicus lineola. The sequence goes on along the minus strand of OZ010690.1, from coordinate 6,210,347 downwards.
TTTATATATTTCTTACCTGAAATGTGAGGGTATTTAAGAAAACGAGAATCAATCGCAATGGCAGACGAGCTTTGTATGCCTTGTGCGTCCAAAGTCTGTGGACCCCCGCGGTTATACCCAGCCCTGCGAATACGTTTAAGACCGCGGCTGTGGACAAATATCATAGTTACACAAGGTTACAAAAAAAAGAATGATTTTATCCCTTTTAGTGCCGGGAGCCGATATAATATCGGATCCTGCCACACTGGCAAAAAGTGCCAGGGCCCGCGCCTCGTATCGCTTTACTATTTACATTGTGGAAGAAATTATCCAAATTTTGTAATACGTTATAAAAATGATCTAATTTAATTATGAGAGATTAAAAAAAATAGTTTTTCGATTTAATTCTTTGTGGACGACGACTTTTTCCTATCGCTTGGAGGTACTGATTTCTTACATAAACACTGATTGTGGTCGCTCTGGCGACATCCGAGCTGCGCTGCGGTGTCAATCGCTGTGACGTTGGGCCCTAATCGGAACGTTTCGAGAGCTTTTTATATCAACAATTGTTTGAACTTTGAAGATTCTCACTAAATCACGTTGCATTGCCGCAGTGAGACGTAGGATCAATTAGTTTCTCCTCGATCGTTCTTGTGAATAGTATAGTTCGTCCCAGTTGCAGTTTGAAAGCGTCATTTTTAGGGTTCCGCAGCCAAATTGCAAAAAACGGAACCCTTATGGATTTGTCATGTCTGTCTGTCTGTCTGTCCGTCCGTATGTCACAGCCACTTTTTTCCGAAACTATAATCCGCCCGGCGCTCACCGTGTACCTTTAGTTTTTATTTTTGTTACCTTTTATTTTTGTTATGTAATATTGTTTATCTTCTTGTTACAAAATACATTGGAAATGCAAATGTTGGGGTTTAAAATTACCAATAAACTATTTCATTAATACTACGAACAAAGACGCCATTATTTTTGTAATTCGCCGAACTCCATGGCGCCGGCATCAGTCAATAATTGTAAAATACCTTATTTTAAAAGATGTGTAGAGGAGTTTCTTTCGCCATTTCTTCTCCTCTTGCATGAGACACCTTTGTGAAATGGCGATTTAAGCACAAAAGAATAAATGAGTGAAAATATCCCAGTGCTTTTATTCTACAACACTAGTCGTCTGGAGTCGAGTTTATACAAAGTACCTATATACTTCATAATAATTGGTCCATATAAAATGATGATGAAAAGATGACTTTTTGTACACGCAAATACGTTTTGTAACATTTGTTTGTAACATTTATACCTCTGTTATTTATATAATTTTTATTGTGTAGAGAAAAACTAGTGTCATTGTTTTGTTCTCTATTTCATCTTTAGTACACTGCTTTTTGGATTTTTTCAATATTGTTTCTCGTTTGGTTTTTATGAGCATTTTCTCAAACCCTAGTAAAACTGTGAAATTCAGCCGGTTATTCTCACATGCATAGGCACCTATTTTTCGCCCGGCACTAAAACAGTTAATAATGACGACACAGAAGACGAAGCGCTCATAGCCCAGCGGGCCCAGCGTCGCAGCGTCGATCAAAGTGATCGAGGTCTTGTCGGTAGTTGAATGGTACAGTATGTTCTAGTCTTCCTCGAGAGGAGAAACTCGTATCAGTAGTGGGCCACTAATGGGTTGAAACCAACAAGGTCCAAAAAATCCAGCTTTGTTTTCTCTCGATCAGTTATCAGCCCAAGATTAAACACGTAATTTTCGCACAAAAATCTTGCAAGCTGAATTCTACACAGTTGAAATTTTAATACAATATATTTCTTTAGTTCCGATTATAAAGCATTGTTATAGGATTATGGTGACCTAATAATACGCTCAGTGTTGGCACAAGACGAGGGAACTCTTCAATGGATTACACAGTGCTGCACTCGGGAATGGCTCTATATCAGAAATTGAATCGGAAATGGAATCAAAAATTTTAATAGCTTGTTTTTAAAAATATTTTTTATAAAGTTGCTACTATAAATGCAAACAGTTCTTATAAATATTTCTTTGAATTGCATAATACTTAAAGCTAACACGATCTTGAAGATGGCAATAGTTATGAAGTTTAAGCTAAGAGTGTAAGTATATCAAAATGAATCAGAAACAGGACAAATCTTTAGTGAAAATAAATAAATAGAACATTCGCTTTCTTACCGAATAAATTAGTTGCCAGCATTGCTTTTGTAAGAATCAGGTAAGCTCCATAAACAGCACCGATGTGCAGGGCAGTTAAGATTATCACTTTCCACCACACTATCTGCCATTCCCACTTTCCTGCAGATGGCGGCAAGGGCGCTGGAACGTCTTTAAACTCTGTCTCAAATAAGGGCCGTGAATGTTGTCCTGGAGAAGCCATAGCCTAAAATAATATTATAGATTTTGTGGTGGTCAGAGCTCCATTCATCTTAAGTCTAGTCCATACTCTCGGCGCATCTTACTGAACGATGACGTCAGCTATGATGTCAGGTCTCTTCTGTAGGAGGTTGTTGGGCTCTATTCTACTCTTTTTAATCACGATGACAATCTGTTGCTAGTATAGATGCTTTGAATGCCTGGTATAAATGTTGTAATTAATCTAGTATTGCAATCGGAAATTACTGAATAGATAAATTATAATAAAAAACATGAGAGGTGTCAAGGGACACCCGGATGGAACGAAGTTCCTTTCGATTTAAGTATTGTTTTGTTGTACAGCGCCATCTCTGTAAAACTCTCTGAATCACTTCAAAAAAAGTGTCGTCATTCGTAAAATCAAAGATTGTCGTAATTTTCCGTCTAGCCCCCTTTCACAACGCGCGATTTAAAGGAACTTCGTTCCAAAAACGTGAAATTATATTTTCGTTAATATTAACTACTTCTTATTTACAATATGTAGGTTTACCTAAGCAGGTATTTCAATTCTGCTCAATAACATGACTACAGAAAACCCCCTTTAAACATAAAAGATGTGTACACTTACATGTACACTTGTTATTGGCTCCCTTCTTAAAGAAAATAAAGAGAAAAAAATATATTGATATCTTTTTAGAAGACAAGTTATATTAACAATCTGTTTTACTTCTGACTAAAATTACAGTTGTCGAACTGTTTACATCTAGACGCACGTATACAGGGTGTCCCAGCCCCAAGTGACCGCCCGGCGTCTATTGATTATTTGGACAAAACTATCGACAAATACCGTTAAAATACAGGTCTTATCGGTTTGGTTTTTTTTTATTAGCTTATTTATTTTTTTGTAGAGAAACCTGTCTCGTTGCACTATTTATAAAATATTTTTTTCTTTTTACATTTATTTTCATTCTATATTTCATATTTACCAGTTGTTTTCATAGTTTATCTATTCGAGGTATAAAATTTACCCAAAATGTAATAGGATATTTTTTTTAAAGAAATTAACTGAAATTTAAAAAAAAAACCCTTTTTTATTCAATATAACTAAAAAGTTTGGAAAATGCCCCAATAATATTATTATTTTATAATTTATTATTAAATAACATGATATTAAGTACAAAATCTCATAAAAATGTTTGTAGTTATCTCAGTCATTTACCGAACTACAAACTCCCCCCATTTTCGATAATAAGAAGAGTAGACTCTTAAAACAAGGCTAGTGGAACATTTAAGTTTCTTACTTTCAAAAATACCTTTTGCCTATTATATAGCCTATGAAACTCATTAATAATGTAGTTTTCTATTGGTGAAAGAATCTTTCTTCTTTATAATTAGTGTAGAAGTGTAAATAATCACAGACAAGTACCAAATGTCTGTGATTTACGATTGTAATTTATAATGCACTGCGCTTAGAACATTCACAGTAACATATTGAGATACACATAAACACAGTAACAGATATACCTGTTCATTCTTAAAGCTAATAACGCTTCACACGCTTCACACTCATAGCCCCACACTAGGATTCCCTGTGTCGTGGGTGCCATGGACAACACACAAGACAAGGATATTCACACCCAGACCGAGATCAGAAATTCAAACTCATCATTCAAATTTCTGCCTCGCTGGGAATCGAACCCAGGACCCTTAGCGCGGCGATCCGGCATGGTAACCATTGCGCCACACGGGTCGTCAAAGCTAAAAAAATATATTAAAAAACTCACTGTTATAATTATTGATAACTTATAAAACAGTTATTAATTGTTGTTTTATGTACGATCATAAAATAAAATTGTTTTTTCTTCCCGATTAGAATGACACGTGTCTTCAATTTAACTTACAAGTGAGCTAATGCCACTACCTACTTTAAATAAATTTAAAATCGGTGCTGATTTACATTGCAAATAATCGCGAATAAAGCATAACTTAAATTGTAATTGAAGTTATTAAAAACTGGGTTTTTTCTATTTTTAATATACTTATTTTTGTACATATTATATTATATGAAAAATGCTCCACAAATGAACCATATTATTATTTTATTTCATATCATTAAACGCTTTTATTTAGCTTCACTTCGGAGCATCAAAGCATCAAAGCATCAAAGCATCAAAGCATCAAATCTTGTAACATTAATTTGAATGACTTCCCTTTAATGAAAATTGATGAAATTTGGCAGACATGTGTATTTCCGATGACAATACACGAAAATCATATTTTAAACTAATTTTCATTGTTTATTTGTTGTTAAATTAAAAAAAACGATTTTCAGACTTTAGACGCATAATTCTCTATGTTCTATTTTACGTAGAGACTTGAAATTTTCACAACTTGTAGCTAATTTTATAAACTAAACATTATTGAAATAAAAGCGTTTAAAAAAAAAAATTTTTTTAGGATTCAACTTATTTTATCATATTGACCATTGTTATATCTTATTCTTTTGACTTTAACAACCTCTTCATCTTTATATAATGAATTAATTTACTTTTCAATATTCAATAACCCATTAGGTATATCTTACAGTTATCATTTTTAAAATTGTTACATATTATACCATACTGTACTCATCATTATTACCAGCCAATGATATTAAACTATAGATACGTTATGCCCTTACAAATCAACCAAAAAATCTGTTCTAACCGAGCTACAACACACACACGTTTATCTTTTGTTTCACTACACCAATCCTTATTACATTGGTAAATTATGTAAAAGGGATGGCCTCACTCAGAGGCAGCTATCAACTGTCTGAATTAAAATCGCTACACTTGTCTAAATTCGACTGACATAATTTCAGCGCCATCTTGGCATATCTTGTATATAATATCATTGTTACCAGCATAGAAATTTCATCTACCATCCAATGTCGTAGCTCCATTATAGTTGTGTCTCGGTACACCACTACAGTGCCTTCGGTGAATAATGTCCCCTCTTCCATCTTGTGGATTGAAACGATTGCAACTTTATTTTATAGATTGAACCTCAATACTCTCGAAAAAAATATTATAAAAATAATAATCTTCAATTTAAAAACAAAAATTGAAAAATCATATCATATCCCCACTAAAAACGTTACGTGACGTCAATATCCAATATTCAGTACTATCTGTCTGCTGAAGTTTGTTGAATTTGCTTATAAAATAGGAACAATGACGACATATTCTCAAAATACCGTTTGAGGTCACGTGACATTGAGTACAATTTTTAACATTTCAAATTAACGATATTTAATTTATTGTGATTGATATTCGATAAAGGAATCATATACCTATATTATTATAGTCATTTAAATGTTACCACTAATACGTCTTTAGACATGTTATATTAATTTATAATTAGTGTCAACGTAAAGTACATTCTGATGATTTTTTTCTCGTCTACCTCATAGTGTGGGGTGACATTTGGTTAGAGTCAAGTGTCCCCTCGCCCCAGCTAAATGGTAAATGTTGGACATGTAAAAAATTCACCACAGTACTACCTATATATGATAAAAAAAGAAAACTGTCTCGACTAGGGTAGCTTAAGTATTTAATGAGTAATATTCGATGAACTACGGAACCCTACATTCTGCATGTCTTGACTCTTGACACGCACAAGGCAGGTTTTTATTGACCTCTTAACTCCGCATCGCATTATATTTAAATACAAAGTTAAATATAGGTATTCAAATACATAATATATCTATTTTTAACTTGACGTTCTTCGAATAAGTTGGCAAAATAATTTAACATACATGTTAATACTCGATACACGAGAGATGATAATACTCAAATCCGGGAACTTGTTCTATCACCGGGAGGGCGAACACTTATCCCAGGTGGTGTCGGGTTTCTCGTCCACAGGACTCTCGTCAACAACACTGTGAAAGTTGGGAGGTTAATTCTTTGAGCTACCTATGTCGGTTACCCTTGTTCGTCTTCGTCTATATCAGTAAGTAAGTACTCAAAGGAATTTACGTTAAGATTTTTTGCACAAAACCGTCAAGATTAATGATGAATAATAAAAATAAAATTGAACATATGCAGCTTTTGTCCCTCTTTCCAATCTTTAATAACTAAAATTCTCAGTATTTAGATATTCAAACACCACTCAACTGTACTGCCTGTAGGTACCTACTCAATAAGAAGAATATTACAAGAGAGGAGGAAAACATCCCCCGACCTCATAACTATTCAAAGCCATAACATAAATATAATAACATAAATTGAAAGTGGTTTGCAGCACTTACTTAGATACTTTCTAGGATATATTCCAAAAATATTTTACGGTAGATATAATTTACGTTAGATATGATTCCTTTTTCTTATTTATTTTCTCCCCATTTTTATGTTGGATGATAGTGCCTAGTGGAATTCTCTGATAGTAAAGCCGAATGTTGAAAACAACGAATGAAATGAAACGAATAAAATATTAAAATAACGAATAGAATGTAAATAAAACGTATACCAAAGAAGTAAATCTCAAAACTCCATTCTCTTCTTTCGTATGATATTCGGAATTTTAAAATTTATATTTAATTTAATACTAAATTATAAAAAAGAGAGACTTGTTATATTTGGTGCCAATTTTTTTCCAATTTCAAATATTTTTATTTTTCGGAGAAAAACTATACGAAAATTAAGAAAATATCAATAAGTTGCTACACAATGAATAAATAATCAACGTATTTATTAATTTCTGCTTTAATGAAGAACTTGTTGTCTGAAACGTTCCGACGGCCTATCCTTACTTTTCAAATCATTGGCTGACCCACTTTCTAATAACATAATATTGAAATTACCTATTTGATTACAACAAAAAGTACCTTGAAATTTTTCAACAGTCAAAACTTATTGAATATTTAATTTTAATGGCACCTCAACTGAAAGTTATCGGTTGACTTCCAATTACAAAATTCTCAAATTTACTTGAGACTTCCAGAAATCGCTGAAATTTTAGACATTAGGCTCTTTACATACACAGCTACTCAACGAATTCTGTATTCAATCGAAAAAATCCTTCATTCGTTTACAGCAAAATTAAAAACGTATATAACGTAATTTAAGTACCTATTATGAATAGAAGAAAATATAGTATAATGTCGATTTAATGCCAAATTTTTTCTTGAAATCATACATATTCGCAAATTAAGTAAGTATCGTAGCGGCATTTAATTGTATATTAGATACAACAATCTACGGCAAAACAAAAAGGAAGGTAATTACTTTAGCCCAAACGTATGTTCATCGATTCTCGCAGATTCTAATCTAAATTAGAATTCGTCAAAGCGAGTATCGTTAGAAGTCTCAATCGACCGCTCGTTATAGGCTATGACGTCAAACCTGAGGTCAAACTAAATGTAATTCTCTTTGTACTCTTTACATGACGATAATATTATAAAAGTTGACGTTATTTTGAGTTACGTTGAGTAACATTGTAAATTTATACATCCACAACTTGTTTATTATCTTCAATAGGACAAAACTTTTGTACTTTGATTCTAATAGAATGCAAGCAACATCACGAATCAAGTTGCAAAATATTATGAGCAAAGACAAAACTTTTGTTACGATTAACTAAGTTGCAACACAAAATGATAGTTATAATATAATCTGCATGGTAATGTTTTTATTTACGGAATTATTTCATGGTTATCGCTTCTTCTGTCTCCATCTTAACAGTAAAATTGCTCACTATACCTGAAGTATTTGTTGAATTTTCCTTGCATTTGTTGTTCCATTTGTCTCTTAGATCAGTATGTAACTGGGAGGATTACATAATTACCTCGTTTCAAAGCTGGAATCATCAATTTAGCTGTCAGAGTTCACGTTTTGGTCGATCAGTGATGACCTGGGCGTAATTGACGTACTTGATTTATAACTGTAGATTAATGCATCTACGTAGCCCTATACGGTGTACAAATTATAAAATCTTTGCTTCAGGAAACCTTTGCCATAGCAGGTATGCGCATTTCAAGCATTATAAGTATAATTTTCATATTTTAATGCCAATTTTTGTTGTTTATACATTTTTTTCCTGGAAAAAATTATCTTACCTTACAGGACAGTTAAGTAATATAATCCGCGCCATTAAAGAAACGAAACTAAAATGGCTGTTCGTACTTGTAATGATAAGTAGGACCGTCAGCAAAACAGAGTTACTGGATATGTGATATTTTTATTGAAAATATGTTATTTGAAAATATGTAAATACTATCAAGATATTTAAAAACTCGACCAAATACTATACTAATCGGGATCGCAAACCATAGGTTCCGTATTTTTGTATAACCTATAAAATGTAACGCCTAAATAGGTTGAGTAATTAAATAGAATATTGCATTGAATACTGGTTGAAATACTTTGGGAGTGATAACAATGAATTTAAAAAAAAGGAATTGCGTCAAGACAGCAGATCCAACCTGATTATATTTTTTGCGTACCTACTGTATCGACGTGTGTGACTAAAGACACGAATAAGTGCCGCCATTTTAGATTCGTTTCTTTATTGGCGCGAGTAAGCTTTCGAAGTTTTGTCAGTAATTTCTGCGTAATTCTCAAACAAACAGACAAAAATTATTGTATAAAAAAATCAGCTGCGACAGATTATAAAAGTCGATTGTCTGAATCTACCCTTTTTTCAATTCCCGCGATTGGTACACCAATTTAAAAGTTATATTATCTGTCTGACCATCTAGGAATTGCCGGTATAGCCAGATGGCGGCCATTAAGAACCACATTAAAGTCCAACTCATTCTTTATTGAGGGTTCTAATCGTACCGTCGGAATGAGGTCATGGAATCCCAAGTCTACGGTAGTGAAAATTAGTAAGTTTTACTCCCTGGACGATTGTGAATTCATTAATTTTTTTTTTGATTCGAAGAAAGAACAACTTTTCAAACCTAGAGTTTAAAACGGCGAGCTATTCGTCTTGTCGACGATCCCAAGCTTACAGATGGATTAGAATCGCTTGAGTTGAGAAGAGATGTAGGCTCTCTCTGTGTATTCTACCGTCTGTACAACGGGGAATGTTCTGAAGAACTGTTTGGCTTAATACCTGCAGTTGATTTTCGTCACCGCACATCACGTACCAGGTTTCACCAACACTACCTGGATACCTGGCGTTCGTCCACAGTCCGGTTCTCACGTCATTTTCTACCTCGCACGTGTAAACTGTGGAACAAGCTACCTGCATCGGTGTTCCCTCTAAGCTATGACATGGGGTCCTTCAAGAAGCGGGTCTAACGTCATCTTCTTGGCTGGCAACACGTTGATGACGCCCCTGGTGTCGCTAATGTCCATGGGTGGCGGCGATCACTTACCATCAGGTGACCCGTCTGCTCGTTTGCCTGCTCAGTGCATAAAAAAAACCTAGAGGAAGATAAACAACGCAGAAAAACCCTTCCCTGATTCGAGATATACATGATTTGCACAGGAAGCGATCCTCCACTAAAACGCCATTCTACAGTGACAATGTTGTCGCCGTCACATGCCCGTATACGGTACAATTCTCAAAAATAAGTCATATGATGACAAGGAAAACTATCTCGTCTATGTTAGCTTAAGTAATTAATGAGTAATAATCGATCAATTACTACTTCGGAACCCTACATTGCGCGTGGCCTGACACGCACTTGCCCGGTTTTTTTAGAAGAGTCATATTTGGTACAATCTTGGCACTACTTTTTATTACCCAACTGCCAAAAAGGGTTATGTTTTTCGCGCGTATCTTGTATGTATGCATGAAGACAGTGGACGTAGTTTCAGAAAAACGTTCCAATCCACAATCATAACATTTTGAGAACATCGAGTTTTAAGTTCAACCTTGTATTTACTTCATCAAATTACTTTAGTTTAATCTTCAAGTATTGATAAGCTGTAGATATTAAGCGTTTTAAAGTTTTTTGTTAACCTTATTTAAGACTTGCAAGTATTAACTCAATTTCGACATAAATGTGGATTGGAACGTTTTTCAGAAACTACGTCCGTATGCATGTAATATTCTTTATAACGTCGTACCTACCCTCGTACTATACTTTCCAAACCGCTGAACAGATTTTTAAAATTAAGATATCGTTAGAGTCGTCTTGATAACCCAAGTGTTCTTAGATAAGTGAAATTAAAAAACAACAAATATGTGAGATGCGCCATTGTTTGAAGTATCAAAAAATAAAAATAAATCGATTAATGCAATATGGGTATCAAATTAAAGAGCTCACCATAAGGATTTCGATAAGGTATATCATGATAGGTTTTTCTGACAGCAGACGGTATTTTTCTTTAATTTATACTAGTTTATATTATATATCTTTTATATGGAGTGACGGAGTGATATTATTATATTTATTAAATTCTTATACTGTTCACTAATCGCACCAGAAACAATAGCTGTTATTTTTTTATCAGGCGTTGTATCATTTTTATAGTCTCTTCATTTTATCGATTAAACATTATCATAAAATAAAATATTTTCGAAAATTGTTTACATATCCAAGTCATACAAGTGAGAAGTTGTCTATTAACTAATACGGTAAAACCATCACAGTGTGCGCTTCAGTTCAATATACTTAATATTAGCATAATATCAGCATAGTGTATCCCAGTAGGTATCCCTGTATCGAGCTAGACAAAATTACCTGGGCATCGGGCCAAATCCAGATTAAGAAAAACTCTGTAGCTGTAAAATTCTAAAAGCTTGCATTGAAACTTTGTAACTCCCTGTAGCCTACATACTGTTTGTAAACTTTCAAATGCTTATCAAGCTTCGCGGAAAATACATTGTAGAACAGGAAAATAGGATTTTTTTATATCTGCGTGTAATATTTTTGTACCGACTGTTATTTGTGTGACTTAATTTCAAGAAAGACGTAAGTATACGGTTAATCCAAAATGAGTTAATTAATCTATTTTCGGGCTCAAGTTTTCATAAATTAGAACGACTTTAATAATGCTATCTTTTATAATCTATGCTTAAGCTAGAGGTTAAATAGGTAGTAACATGTTGCAACAACTACTTGTAACTATAGTATATTATATTCATAATAGTAGTACTCGTAAATAGAAGGAAGCTGACTTGAGGAATAATGTGGTGAATAGGTTTTATGTAATGCCATATAGTTCATATAAAAAGATCAATGTCACATCCTACTTCCTACTATCCTACTAATATTATAAATGTGAAAGTTTGGATGTTTGTGACTCAATCACGCAAAAACGGCTAAACGGATATGAATAAAATTTGGTACAAGGATAGTTTTCAACCTAACTTACCGGATAGGCTACTTTTTATCCCGGGAAATATACCCATTCCTGAGGGATAAGAGCTACAATTTATAATCAATGGATTTTTTTTTGTCGCTTTTCGTCACAGTGACACTACAGCTTACAGATGTCCGAAATAAAACATGGCCGAACTTCAAACAGCTGATTGAGTGATTTAGTTGTAATAATGGTTAATTGTTTTAAAAACTAACATGTACCAATTTGGCCGTGATGCATATTGTGATAATTTTTATCATAAAATGCGAGGTTTAATTGGTATCGATCTTGTATAAAATCAAATATAACTACAAAACAATTTTTTTTGCGGAAAATTAAGGCTATTTTCACACTAGCATTTGTAAAGCGCTGCTCGAACCCAATGAGCAATCAATGAGCTACAAAAATTAATAATTTTACGTTAAAGAAAATTACTCGTAACTTATCATTGAAGTATAATGTACAAAAGTACCAGAACACACATCGCGAACAAATTTTGTGTGGAGCATCCGTTCTCCTTTCAAAATCGAACAATTCCATTGAAAGTTGAAGCCCATTGCAGCCAATTCATTGGGCCAAACATGGTGTTTGCAGTGTCCGTTCTATACGCAAGTAATAATACTTCAATGTAGCTTATAAAGTTTTTTTCCTACCTCTCAATAAGAGGTGCTATAGAAGTATTATAAAATATCGCATCAGGTTTAATTAATTGCATAAGATCATCAAATCTGGTTATTAACATTCGTAAATATCTTTTTGTTTTTATATTTACTTTATAGTAAGAAATATAAACTTTCCTTAACCGATTGAGCAAATCATTATTGAAATGTCTGATGAACGCGTACGTCTTTAAAATCCTAGTGCGTTGTTGGCCTAAAGTCAAATTGCTTTATTTTTCTACAGCTGTGAGTGCGTATATGCCAGTTTATATGCCAGTGTTTTTGGCCGAACACTACAAACCTCATTTTTTATAGAATACAGTATCATCGATTTTTATTATAATTTTTTTGTATAATATGGGGTATTTTGTCAAGTAATTCCTACTTAAATTCAGTGAGGATCTGATGATGGGTTCTGGAGATGAAGAGTGGAACTCCATAATGGTAGGGAAAATGGAACCGTGTTTAAAGATATTTTATTTTTAGTATCGTTGACATTGTAAAACCAGCTCTTCATTGACCAACTAAAAGTCTCATAGCGTGTCTCGGAGAAAAATAAGTAACTCCTGAACGGGTGCGAATTACTGAACAGGAATAAAAAAATATTTGTTTTTATTTATCTTGACATTGCAAAAGCAGTATATGAATGACCAACTTAAGGCCTGATGGTGTATCTTGGAAGCAAAATATATAAATTCCGAACGGATGGGTATAGGTGTATAGGATTAAAAAAATATTTTTTGGTAGTTACGTTGACATTGCAAAACCAGTACGTATGGGTGGTAAAGCTCACTAGCTTCGTAAAAGCCTATTCCCTATTGACTTGAAGACACCCATATTATAATCGAACGGGAACTCCGACGCGGGTAATTTATTCACGGTACGCATAATAAAAGACGAAGAGAAGAATACCCGGCGGGCGTCGAGTTGTTCAGATTGTTTAGTAGTGGAAGGGAAAGGGGGTATTATGTCATGTAATGCTGGTAACTCTGCGTGTGTGCTCTAACCCTTGGAGATAAGTCTTAATCAGCTTAGGTTCACCAATAAGCACTTAAGCACACCTCTCCATTGAAATCAATGATGATAGATGGCATTTAGCTGCACTAGCTCAAATGTGACAGCAGTACTCCACACATGGCCAACCCTGAATTTTGAACAAGGTTAAGAGCTGTTTTGTTGTTAACAGACGCCTAACTTCCTAGCAGCAGCCTAAGCTTTGGATTCAATGAACCTCCCAAAGTTAATGTTTGAGGATATCTCAATCCTTAAAAAAATTATGCCTTCAGCAGGGATACAAGTAGACGGGTCACCTGATGTTAAGTGATCACCTCCGCCCATGGACATTAGTAACACCGAGGCGTAATCAATGCATTGCCAGCCTTCAGAAAACAATAGACCCAATTCTTGAAGGACCCCATGTCATAGTTTGGAGGGAATACCGATGCAGGAAGTTCGTTCCAGCTTACACGTGCGGGTAGAAAACATACGTGCGGGGAGCGCCATTGTACTTGACTAAGTGTAGGCCATAGATGTAGTACCTATAGATTCAGCCACGGCGTAACCGTACATGAGAAAGAAAATTTACATTTCTTTGATTAGTTGAGTTATTTTTAAAGAAATGTAACAAAATTTAATAAGCAGCCTAAAATACTTACTACCACCATCGTACTTAAACTTATATACTTACTTGAACTAAACGTCTGCTGAAAATACATATGGAAACTATCTTATTAAAATCTCCAATAGGCAAATTAATCTTAATTGTTTGTCACAACTCGCACTCGTAACAAACAATGAAATCCGGCCTCGGTGACGGGGACAAAAAATAATATTTTTGAAGTGAAACTTCTTTAGAATCGTTAGTGATTTGAAACCGGATGCAACGACAGGTAAGATAATATCACCGCTAATTTCGACTTTCAACTTAACTCCTCCGTAGCTCAATGGTCAGGACGTAGAGATACACAATACCTGATGCGCAGGTTCGCGTCTCTCAGTATTTTTGAAGTGAAACTTCTTTAGAATCGTTAGTGATTTGAAACCGGATGCAACGATAGGTAAGATAATATAACCGCTAATTTCGACTTTCAATTTAAAATCTCCGTAGCCCAATGGTCAGGACGTAGATACACAATACCTAATGCGCAGGTTCGCATCTCCCAGTATTTCTTTTTTTTTAGTTTTATTTTTTTTTAGTTTTATTTTTATACTGTTTTTAAATACTTTCAAATGCTCTTTTAAATATTTTCAAAGAATTTATCAACAAAAAATAAGAATTTCATTCTTTCATTCTGTCAAAATGCTAAGTAAGCGAAGTGCTGTAAAAACGCTAAGTTGTATTCATAGATGGCGTGAGGAGTAAGATAGAACATTCGTTTTATTGCTAGATAGATTTTTAAAAAGTGCTATGTTGTATTCATAGATGGCGCTTCGATTTATTGCTTTAAGATTCGATTTATTGCTTTTTCATCTCAATCTTGAAACCAAAATTATGGAAAGTTTCACTTCTACCACGTGTGAATTGCACACATTTTCTTTTTTTTTTAGTTTTTTTTTTAGTTTTATTTTTATACTGTTTTTAAATACTTTCAAATGCTCTTTTAAATATTTTCAAACAATTTATCAACAAAAAATAAGTTGAATCCAAAAAAAATTTTTTTTTTTAAACGCTTTTATTTCAATTTTTTTTTTTGATTTTCGTGTATTGTCATCGGAAATACACATGTCTGCCAAATTTCATCAATTTTCATTAAAGGGAAGTCATTCAAATTAACGTTACAAGATTTGATCCTCCGAAGTGAAGCTAAATATAAACCTTATTGCCGTGTAAATAGAGTAGCATTTTGATCGATTTGATGCGTTGATGCTCCGAAGTGAAAGTAAATAAAAGCGTTTAATAATAATTTCATTCTTTCATTCTGTCGATCGAACAACCGATTATACAGACAGTAAAAATGCTAAGTTGTATTCATAGATGGCGTGAGGAGTAAGATAGAACATTCGTTTTATTGCTAGATAGATTTTTAAAAAGTGCTAAGTTGTATTCATAGATGGCGCTTCGATTTATTGCTTTAAGATTCGATTTATTGCTTTTTCATCTCATTATCTTGAAACCAAAATTTTGGAAAGTTTCACTTCTACCACGTGTGAATTGCACACATTTTCTTTTTTGTCTGGCGATCTTGCTCTGTCAAATTTATGGGTGAATCTACTGGTTCTAAATAAGATATATGCTCTAGGGTGTATTCCAAGGATCTTATTCCAAGATTCTGAAAAGTAGGAGTCAAGATGAAGAAGGCTCCTTTTGCTGGTGAAATGACATGCTTGAGTTTTTATGGCGTTCGAGATGTCAAGGGAAACTGCTAGCTCTTCTCCATTTTTCTCAAAGACCTCGGCCCAGATATGAGTGGCATACACTAGGAGATCTTCCGTCGACCGGTTTCGGTGGAACCCGTACTGCCGGTCGCTAAGGACATCATTGTATTTTAGGTATACCATGACGCACGTGCTCAATATACGCTCCATAATAACTCCTGAATTTTTGTTTGTTGTTATTGGTAATATTTACATTATATTTGTTGTTGTTTTTTAAACCATTTTAAAATGAAGTTAAGTGAATGTTTAATAATACACTCACGCTTAAACTGCTAAACGGGCTTAGTTTGGCTCACAGTTATTTAATATCCCGCATTAAAGGATATAATAGATTGCTTTCTAAATCGAGGATAGACCTGTTCCCATAAGATGAGTGGCATAATTAAATATGAAAATTTTGTTTACAGGTTTAGATGTGCTACTAGCATAGAATTTTCGTATAATTTTTTTATATTTATTAATCACAGTCTTCATTCCTGTTCTGTGACTTTGGTGGTCTCTCCAGTCCTGTACCTATAGCACTCGACGGAATGTCCTTACCAGTCTGCTCTGATTTTCGGTACTTGGGCTCAATCATTCAAAAGAATGGTGACATTTACCTGGATGTGAGACATCGGACCAATGCAGGTCGGATGAAATGGCGACAGGTCACAGGAACTATTTGTGACCCACGGATGCCCCTTAAATTGAAGGATAAAATCTATAAATCCGTCATAAGACCTGTCGTAATGTATGGATCAGAATGTTGGGCTACAAAGAAGACGGATGAGAGACGAATGCATGTCACAGAGATGAGAATGTTGAGGATGTGTGGAGTGACGAGAATGGATAAAGTAAGGAATGAGTATATTAAAGGAAGTGTGAAAGTAGCAAAAATAACAGAAAAGTTGAAAGGAAACCGATTGTCATGGTATGGGCATGTGATGATGCGTGAGGAAACGCATGTGACGAAAAGAGTGATGGATATAAATGTGATAGATAGACGAAGGGGACGAGGAAGACCTAAGAAAAGATGGATGGATTGTGTTTCAGATTATATGAAAGATAAGAGAGTTAGTGTAAAGATGACGGCTGATAAAGAAGTGTGGAAGAGGAAAACATATTGCACCGACCCCAAATAAAATTGGGAAATGGGAAAGATAATGATGACTATTTATTCCTCTAAGGACCCAATTCTAAAGTCCACGCAGACGAAGTCGCGGGTAGAAGCTAGTAATACTATAAATTGTCAATGTTTTGTGCTAAATAAAGCCTAATTCCAATTCCGAGTTTAGATGTAGTATCATTCACATCAAGGATTATCTATGGATAAGGGGCCATTTCAGTAATATAAAAAATGCTTTCATTTACCCTCATTTACTAATCTGTATATTTTATAATCTTTCGTAAGGAGTAAACTCCAGACGTGCTTCGGAGCTGAGACACAATTTTTTATTAAGAACGATCATTATTGCACTGAACTCGTATACTTATAGGTGTAACACGTGTGTTCACTTCTAAACATTTTTTTTAAAGTTTTAAATAAACAATTAGATATTAACCAACAAAATCTTAGAAGGGTCAACATTACTAAAATGAGTTGTTGGCTTCGCAGCCTCACAAACAGCCTTTTGTTATATTAGGTACTTATATAGGTACCTAGTTTTCACCGTTTTCACCTCTATCACGTCATCTCTAACAAAAATTTATTGGTTAAATTAACGACGGTCATTACCCAGATAGATATCCATTAAAGGTTTTGTTTGTATCTTAATTAGCGTAAAGTCTACTTAATTACACTCTCAATGTAATTGATTTCTTGTGTTGATGTAGTAAAAAAATGCTTAAGTAAGAACTACCAGTCAAAGAATGACTCAAAAGAGGGTATAGAGTGCGTGAGCGGGAACCTAAGCGATTTCTTCAGAAACTTATTCAGGGTACTTTGGGAATAACATACTGAAAGTCCTGGTGTCTAGGAGGCGAGCCGTTGGGAGGGGGGAGGGAATTTTGTACACTTTTTCCATATATCACCAACCGTTTTCGAACTACACGCTCCAGAAAAGTAGAAAAGTTATTCAGCGTGATGACCATTATCTGATGCGAAAATTATCTTAAAATTTATTGTAACCTAAGCTGGGAGTACCTTCAAGTGGTGAAGGCAGTAACAGGGTAACAGTAAGAAATCGCGTTTTTTATAGTGGATAACTGAGCAGAGACGGGAAAACAATCATGATATTGATGAAGATTGCTTTTCGCTCAATATCTCTAATGCTCGCTGTAGGACACGCGACTGGTATACCTACATTCCTTCGGGCTTATGTTATTATAGGTTTTCGTAATTTTATTTTGTTTGGCACGGTAGCCTAGCCGGTATCGCAGGGGGGCAGACACAATACACTGTTACTAGTAACACAATTGAGTTATCCAACATGAGTACTAATAAGAGTCCTGTATGTATTTTGTATGTGACGAGGATGTCGTTGAAGGAAGTAACGATGTCTCTGAGGGAAAGAAAAGGGAATACTGGGTCTTATTAATGCTAGTAGACGACAAGTATCGAAGTTTCCTTTTACATCCCTTTTGATTACCAGTGCCGTAAAAATTAACACCTGAACTGACACCATAGCACCATTAAAAAAGACGTTAGGCAGGCCTCTTTATGTAATGGAGAGGCAGGACAGATCTTCTGATCCACCATTTGACCTTCGTCCCCCCCCCCCCCTCCCTCCGGCTCGCCTCCTAGACCCCAGGACTTTTAGTATGTTATCTCCCTAAGCACCCTGAATTAGTTTCTGAAGAAATCGCTTAGGTTCCCGCTTACGCATTCTACAACTACTTTATTGACTGAACTATAAGCAAATAAAAATATACTTGTCTACAAAACTTCAGAAACGGTTTCAAATTGTGTAGCCAGCTTTTGGCTCTCAAATCAGATTTTTCACCTGGCGGTACATTATCAGAATTTTTGAGTACGGCAGAGAGTACGGGGATGAGGCAAAGTCCAAAAAAAAACACTTTTGGTTATATACCCACTTACAAATCCAGAGGAGGGGGTAGTTGCGGAAGTCTCCGTGAGGATAAAAAATTGAATAGTCCACTCACACAATAACTCACCACATGTGAAGTGAGGCTCCATCCATTTTTCGCCCAAGCCATTCTCCCATGCATATTGTTGAACAATTAGTTGTCAACTGCTGCGGTCAGTCTCTCCTTTTTTAATACCAAGCTGATAAACGGACAAAAACTTCCGTTCTTTGAAGCGCACATAAAGCTGTCGGCCCCTGTTGTTGTCATTTAGGTCATATCAGAGGCTTTCGAGCGTTATAAAAACTCCCCACACTTGGGTATGCCACTGGCCCCTCCACCATTATATGCAATGATATAGCGTGATGAACTGGTGAGCCCTTAAATGGTTGAAGCCAATAATTATATTAATGTAAATGTTGACGATAACTGTTCTATTCTACTAAGACATTGTTAACAAAAACTGAATATTAGGATTTTATGTAAAATTTGGGAAAGTGGGGTACAAATATAAATTATCATACCTCATTACCTAATCCATGTGTTTATCATTCCTCCAAGCTGTGGATAATGTCTTTGGCTGTCTTTGGCTTTACGCCAATGCCATTTATGGAAGAAAAAAAAGATAGATTATTCATTCAAGTGACACTGTCAAGATCTTGTCAAGATTTGTTGTTGACACTTGACAGCTGCCAAGACAATGCCAAATGACAAAATTAAAATTAAATTGTCAATGTCAAACAACAGAGGCACAGCACACAAACTCACAAAGATGTTGCTTGCATTTTGTTTAATAAAATTGATGTAAAGTTAAACTAAAACTTGATAGATTAACATAAAAATTATGAAATACAGGGTGTATAAAAATGTTCAATTATGACGTAAAGTTTATAACATGTGACGACTCAATTAATTTAAAAAGCGGTGATTTCAAAAGTTTCAAGTAAGTCCTTTTTAAGTACTTTCAAACAAACTTTATTGTCGTGCAAAACTTCGTCACAAAAAGTTGTTTACACTTTTTAGATATGATACGAAGAAGCGTGCTGACGAAACATTGTATGATTCTGCGAAGAGGAGCTTTTGTGAGCGGCGGGGTGGTCATTGGCGGATGCCTCGACCGCGGCAGCTTAAACAGTTAGAATCAAAAATTCGAGAGCGAAGTATAGTAACTTGCGACTGGACAAATGACTCCACGATTACCTTAGCGTTCTCGTCTGGTGCCATCGCGTACCTCACCGTCGTACCTCGTACTTTAGACATAACACAAGTACTTTTCGATAGGTACTGTGTTGGTAAATTGATGGGACAGACTGTTTCTTATGGTAAATACAAAGATTTTAGTAGAGGATTCCAAGAATATTCCATAAACTAACAAATATTACTAACACTAAACTCAATCCTGTATATTTCAATTACTTCATAATATAATATGTTGGGCATGTTTCAACCCTCTTGTAATTCATTTGAAGGTCCTGGTCTTAGTAGGTCTTATTAATCATCCAATGGCACTCTAATATGATTTATCTTCTTCTATGTAACTTAACCCTGTAAAATTAATAGAACCTTCTATAATAGTCCAGCACGGCTAATTATAGTATTTTCAGGAAACATTTTATGCATGTAATTAATAGTGTCCGACCGAAGGTGCAATTCTGGCCGAAGCCGAAGCTGAAGCCGATTAATCGGTATTCACCAAAACCTTCGGCCGAAGCCGAAGGTGTCATTGACCTTGAGAAATACGATAGTTACTTTGATCTCAGAATATACTAGATACATATTGTGAGAGCTTTAGAAATTTAGCCCAATAACGAGCCGAGTGACCAACATATACAAGTAGGTAATAAAATATTGTCAAAAATAAAAGTTTCAAATTTACAATGTTAATTAAATATTTATTTACTTAAAGTAATTTTAACAAAAATAATCAAATAATCAGTCACATTTTTTTAATTATCAGACGAACACAAAATACTTCTATAAAATAATTGAGCAAAGTTTAACGCTTTTTAAATATCTATTTTTTACATATAATTTTTTGGAATTTTTCAGAAAATTAAATACTTATAAGTAATTTCTTAGGTCTTAGGATAATAAAGTTAAACATTTTTGGTAACAATTGGAGAAAATAAAAACTTAATAAGTTTTGGTAACAATTTGAGGCACCTTATTAAAAAATAAACTCACTTTTTTCGACTAGTCTTAATTAAAATAGCTCTTTATACTTAATTATATGGCGAAGCAGTCATTTATCAAAATTATCAATAATATACCTATTTGGGAAAACTAAACTAAACTATAATAAAAACTTACAATTAAAAGAAAATATGAACATTTTTGTTCACTATTTGGAAAAAACCTTAGGTAGTAGAAGAGACTAGACTTAAAGTTATAAATGCACTTTAATCAGCTAATTCTAAAGATTCTCTAAAATAAAATAAAAAACATATTTATTAGATTTTAAGACGCGCTCTCAAACTTGCTTTGACTCGTTTAGTTTACTAACTGCGATTCGTTTGGGCTAGTGCGGCGCCGCGGCGGCGCGGCGAAACTCTGCTGCTCTGCACACTCTCCGTCTCGCTCTAGCATCTTTCAGTAAATTTCAATATTTGACAACTAGCAAACCTTCGGCTTCGGCCAAACCTTCGGCAAATTTTTGGCCGAAGCCGAATATTTGGCCGAAGGTGCTTTTTTGGCCGAAGGTGGCCGAAGCCGAAGCCGAAGCCGAAGCTTCGGTCGGACACTAGTAATTAAGTAGCAGATGTACTAATTAAATATGATTAAGTTCACCAATCAAAAAAACATATTATTCAAAGCACTCCCTGAGTCAATTTTAAGTATGTATTTTAGTTTTAAATGTTATTTTATGAAAGCTATTTTACAAGTTGAAAAAGAAAAAACTTTCCTGTGTTTAAATTTGTATTTAACTTATGTGAATTAACGCACCTTATTCATGCCTGGTAAGAATATATCCTGTGGTATAAAATAATATTTTATGACATTACCATATTATTATGGTAAGTGAGTGCTTATGTACAGTATATTCTATGTGTATGTTTCAGTTGTCTTATCTAAAACTCACTTGTTATTTATACATCCGGATCGAATAGCAACATTAATATCATTTGGAAAAACTAGTGGCACACTTCCATTGCGAATATCTGAAAAGGATCCTCATATACAAGTGAGTGATTTGATTTAAATCCATTACTATGCCATTGAGGTCTTCTTTGTATTCCCTGTGTGTGTGTATGAAATCACTCTGTTTTGATGCTTTTATAAATAAATAAATAACGCTTCACACTCATAGCCCCACACTAGGTTTCCCTGTGTCGTGGGTGCCATGGACAACACACAAGACAAGGACATTCACACCCAGACCGAGAACAGAAATTCAAACTCATCATTCAAATTTCTGCCTCGCTGGGAATCGAACCCAGGACCCTTGGCGCGGCGATCCGGCATGGTAACCATTGCGCCACACGGGTCGTCGTTTTATCTCCATGAACAACATCATTCTCCTGAAAACTTTGCCATCATCACAAATCATATTAGTTAAGCCCCTATTTGAGGACACTAAGCTTAATTCAATATAATGATTTTCTTTGTCTCTTTGACAATCTGTTGGTGAAGCAGTTGATGTTATAAATATCCACAGCTTGACCACACACCATCAAGTTACTTGTCTATTTATTTGTAAGCTCTAAAAATCTTATCTTACTATTCTAAATGTGAGAGTCTGTATGGATGTTTGTTATTCTTTTATGCAAAAACTACTGAACAGATGTATGAATACACACATAAGTTACACACACATAAATAGCACATAAGAAAGAAAGAAAGAAATTATTTATTTTGTTAAGCACTGCAACAAGTTACAAATTGATTCTTAATAAAAGTTTCATAAAATGCTATAAGTTGTTACATACACATAACCTGCTGCAGCACTGCTTAACAAAAAAGGTACGCACTCAGCATATGCCACGGTGAACCATGGCTACTGATTTTCAGTACGACCTTTATTGTAAGACAAGGACGATCTAGGAAAATATGGATGAATTGTGTTACAGATGATATGAAAGATGAGAAGAGTTAGTGTAAAGATAACGGCTGATAGGAAAGTGTGAAAGAGGAGAACATATTGCGCCAACCCCAAATGAAATTGGGAAATGGGCAGGATGATGATGAGGTAGATCATTATCTGGAATAGAATATAGGGAGTACACTATACTAACCCCAATCCCATGCCGGATGGGTATCGTAAGAGGCGATTAAATCCGGCCCGCTGGTGGTAGGGAACCTTGAGGGATTATGTTGGTAATATTAATTTTAATTGTTAATTAATACCATTATTACCTACTACTATTATTTCTCCATGGGAATAATAAGTATATTATCTCGGAAAACGCAGGCAAACCCGCGGACAGATTACTAGTAGATATATAATGAATGTATTATAAATTTGCAGAGCCTAGAATTGGGTGGTGGGGGGCGAAGAACCGAAAGACGCGTGACGTGGTGTGAAACCGCTTCCGGAGTGAGAGTGCTTGTGTGGAGCGCCACGACCGTCGAGCCTGCGCCCTGGAGCCCTATCCCGCAGGATCATGCCAATCTACATCTATACGAGATTAACAAGTATGTCATGTACACTGTATAAATTATAGATATTTGACTGGACAGTATGAAAAAATTGTTGTCTTGTAGAGTGTCAAATTTTGTCTATACACATGTCGTACCCTCAGTGGAAAAAAGGCATAAGATGAAAATTGCAATTTTACAGGAGAGCAATAAAACTGTTAAAATATTAGTAAGTACTCAAAGGCTCACCCCCCGGATTGGGAAGCCCTATTCTACACAAACATGATATACTACTAGAGTACTATTGAATTCATCTATTGTGTATTGTGGTGTGGGGACCCATGTTTTAATGTCCTTGGAAAACAATGATGTGTGTTTTTGTTTTATTTCACAGCCAGCAAGTTACGTTGATTGCTTACCATCAGCTGGAGAATGAGGTGTTGTCGGCGGAGTTATCACACAAACTAGATAATATTGTTCACATAGTCCAACAAACTACATGCCAAAAGGTGAGCTTTATGATAAAATAGTTTAAAATACGTAACCAGATGTTTTCGACTGCAATACCTGTGTCCTAACAAGCACCACACACCGAACGCTAGTGTGGGATATAAGTCACGGCACGTGTGATTTGATATTAGCCACGTGACCTCAAACGCCATTTTGAGAATATGACGTCATTGTTCTTATTTTATATGGAAATTCAACAAACTTCAGTAGACAGATAGTATTGAATAACGGATATTAACGTCGCGTAATGCTTTGGTAGTAATGATTTTTATTTATCAATTTTTGTTTTTAAATTGAACATTATTATTTTTATAATATTTTTTTCGTGAATATTGCGGTTCTATCTATGAAATAAAATTGAATCCTAAAATTAGTCAACATCCTTATTGCAGAGCGCGGTGAACCTAGAGTGGGTTCGCTACGAGGTGCACTCGGACCGAGTGGTATCAAAGCTGACGTCATGCGACACTCCCACGCGAGCGTCGCTGCCCGCCCCCGCGCGCGTCGCCCGCCGCTCGCCATGTGACACGCGGCTACTGGTCGCATGTATCGATGGTTCTGTACACGTATTGCATCGGGTGGCTGGCCTGACGAATAGTACTAGGGCTGGATTTGTAAGTCACACTTTTGTATATTACGTTTTGTATATTCTCCACCAATCCGCACTGGAGCAACGTGGTGGAGTATGCTCTAGGCCTCCTCTAGAGGAAAGACCCGTGCCCAGTAGTGGGCCATTAATGGGTTGAAGCCATATTACGTTTTTAGACAGGTCTTGTTTAGTAAACAATGCTACAGTGGCTTTTTAAAGCAATTAAAATAGCTAGATAATTAAGGTAATTAAAATAAGTAAATGTAACATTTGGGTTAATGTTTACCCGGAGAAAAGATGTTTGTTTGTAGTTTTGTTAGTTTATCACTCGTTTCACGTTTATAGACATAGACAATATCATAGACAAACATTCATATCAACCACAGATTGGACACTTATAACTACTACAGATTGGACATTTTTCCTGCTAAAGTTATTCAACAAAAATTACAATTTCATTTATTTGAAATGCAGGAATAATAGTTACTACTTTTTAACCCATTTAGTTAAATATTAATAAAAGTAAAATTTTTCTTTTAACCTACTTTTGAATTAGAGGACTTTGATTCTATTTAGTTTTATGGCATTATCTGTAACCACTGTTCCGGGTGGAAACTAGTGATCTTATGTGGGGAGGGGGCTATGAGTGAAATTATTTTATTTTTATTTATAATGTATTTATTATTTATTTTTATTTATAATGTTGTGTCACAGATCCCAACGGACGTGCGATGGTCAGGCGAGCTGGTGGTGGCGGTGGAGGAAGCGGGCCGGCTGCAGTGCTTCGACCGCGCGCTCTCCGTGCTACACCATCATACCAAGTGCCTCGACCTTACGTCCTACTTACGGTCAGTTCTATCTATTCCGGCTTGGCTTCAACCCATGAATGGCCCACTACTGGGCACGGGTCTCTCCTCTTGAGGAGGCCTAGAGCATACTCCACTACGCTGAGCTGACATCTATCGATCTATTCCGGCTTATTCTTATTTATTTACTAACTTCGTATCGCCTAACAATTGATCAGTTATCGAGCGGGATAAAAATGATTAAATTACTAAAATGACTATTAAAAAATAGGGGTTGGTGATAGAAGGGTAAAAATTCAGGATTGTATGTATTTTTTGATGCCACATTATAGAAAAACAAAAAAATTTGTCCAAAAAATAAAATATTAAGGGTGGACATGGACAACCCTTATCACTTAGGGGTATGAAAAATAAAATGTATGGAGTACAACAATTTGTTTTGATATTTGGTTGAAAATGTTAGCGATAGATAAATCATCCGACTAAATCAAGCTATACATGGTTTCAGGGAGTCGAAGAGAATCCAGATCCTATCGACTCGCAGTGCGACGGGCGGGTCGTTGATACTGGCCACCTTCACTGGAGGACCGCTCACCCTGTTGAGGATAACGCATCCGAGACTTTTGTCGGTAATCATCCCTTTAACTTATGGCTTCAACCCGTAAATGGCCCACTACTGAGCACAGGTCTTGATTGGTTCTCGAAGGCTCGAAGGACCAAAATGATGTACGGCGTAACTCGTACAATCAGGATGTTGGTGAGTGCAGGAGCAGCGTGGCCACGGCGAGTGTGTCAGTGGGGGGTTCTGGAGTAAAACGCGTGACCGAGCTGGCTCTAGATGTTTATTGCACTGATTTGAGTTGTCGCTTTACATGTTTTTATTGGTATCAGATGAGTGCTATGTCACGTATGTACGTGTTTACGGACACTGCGCGCCCATCAAGGCTACCATGTGCTTGGAACTAGGACGCTATGCTAAGCACAATGTACGAGACTCGTACAGGTACTCGTACTCTCCTCTTGAGAAAGCCTAGAGCTTACTCCAGCACGCTGCTCCAGTGCGGATTGGTCCCAAATGATAAAAGTTTTTATCTTGATGATAACAAGACCAACATTTTTACCCGCCCTCGGTAGCACGGAAACCCTCAAGAAGTTTTAGCCACTAGCGACCATATTTAACGATCGACCGCGCCCGCTGTTGCTTAACTTTGTCATTCACTTGGGACCGACACAAGCCGCCGGGCTATGTCGCTCACGTAAGGATAGCCTCAGGGATCTCAGATAATTACAATAAAAATACAATTATATTACTTCTCTTTGCATCTTTATATTTTCAATAATACAAAATTTTGCTATTTTTCTAGCTTGACAATGAGTGACAATCGTGTTATTCTCAAATACTATGGTAACCAAAACAGGGTTGCTCATCTACAATGTACAAATATTGGTCGTAGCACACATATCAACTCGTAAACGTATCAACTCTTGCATGTCAGTATTCTTTGTATGAAACTCCTTACTGTAAAGCACACTTATTGGATTCGTAACGTAATCGCCTCGCCTCGAGACAAGCTCACGAACCGCGGTACGGTGCGTGGACGACTTGCCGTACCCGCGCTTACGTCTCACCGTACGCTATCCTTCGACTTTCCGTTTCCTCGTGCACGCCCCGCGCCGCGGCTACCGCTGCGTCGGCGAACTGCTGTCATTCATTCCGTCAACCAGCGGCCGGCGAGCCGTAAGCGCGGCGTCGCCTAGCCGTAGCCGAGCTTACGTTAGGTTGACGGCGAGGCGATCCGGTGACGATCCCTTTCCGAGTTGATATGTGCGCTACGACCATATAGGATCGCTACACATTCATTTATAAAAATAGGCTTACACGTATAATAATATCACATAGTCTTTAAACGTGTACATTTTTCATATCTCAGGCATGGATCCGCTCGGGTCGCACATCTAACGCGGTGACATTACTCCGCGCTATGGACTGGGAACACGAGGGGCCCGAGTGTCTCCGCGCGGTCGACGAGATCCTCCGCGGGGCCCTTCGGTCGCTAGAGAGCGGGGAGGGCCACGCACAGGCCGCTCTGGGGGCCTTTCTAGCCCCCACCGCGCCGCTGTCAACAAACGCGCTGAAATACGGACCGCCGTTGTATGACCTTGCACGGAAGTTCTTTCATCATCTACTCAGGTAACTTTTTTGTTTTAGCAAACAAGCTTTCATAGTAAGTGGTTACCGTTGCATATGTATATCAGTTAGGTACACTTAAAATTACCTATGTTTACATAATACATACATACATAATAAATACATGGTGTAGGGTATTTAGTTTTATAATACAGGCAGTCCTCGTACTTACGGCATGTTAGGTTCTCGAAATACGCGACGTAAATCGAAACGACGTAAGTCGAGACATATTTTTTCATACTCAAGGGTTAGGATCCACATGGACTCGAAATTAAAAAAAAACTGCATTTATAACAAAGGATATACTTACTTTATTATCAAAAGTAAGTTCTTAAACGGTCATTGACATCGCGACAAGTGAATTCTCCTATGCCGGAAATCGAAACAAATGACGTATGCTTGAGGAATAGTGTCAAAACATTGTTCGACGTAACTTGAAACGACGTAAATCGAAACGAAGTAAGTCGAGGACTGCCTGTAGGTTGATCCAGTGTTGCCAGGTATCACATAAATACGGTAGATCTACCATATTCAGCTTCGATCTACCGTAACGATTTTTAGTGCTTTTAGTACAGTCATTTTACAGTATTTTGATCAACACAAAAATCATATTTTAGTAGGAAAAAATCTCAAATCGCTGACAATTTACCGTATTTTACAAGAATGGAAATTAGGTGTTTCGCATCTCTGTGCCTGTGTGACGTCATCCATAAACAGTGCAAGTGCGAGAGAGAAAATGATGTGCGCCGTCTCTTTTGCACGTTTTATTACTCCGCCTGCCACAAGTCTACGTTTAGTATAGTAATAATACTTCAATGAGTGATGTCGGTGATTCAGGAATGTGAATGTGTTGTATCAGACGCGGTCGCGTGGAGAAGGCGCTGTGCCTGGCGGTGGACGTGGCGGCGTGGGACCTGTTCGCGGACGTGCGCTGGGCGGCGGCGCGGCGTGGGCTCGCGCGGCTGGCCAGCGAGGCCGCCGACCACGCCAGGCATGCGCATGCGCAGCGATCCGGTAACGTGCTCGTTTATACTCATTTTTTTTATGGAAATAGCCGGCAAACGAGCTGACGATCCACCTGATGGTAAGTGGCTATCGACGCCCATGAACATCAGCAACACCAAAGGCAGTGATGATGGTCAAGAAAGAAAGACGAAAAAGAACTGGCTCTCAAGCCCAAATCGTATAATCAATAGAATAAAAAAATATTTGAAAGAATAATTCCAAATTGTTCAGATATTTATCAAAATTCGATTCTGTTGACGTAATCCATGAATTAAGGGAACTCTTCATCTAATATTAAGTTGCGATCGCATGTCTTAAACCAACATCTCAAATTTCAGATTCCGAATGCTCAGAGTCGTGTTCGCAATGCAGCTCGCATTCGTGCTCGGGCTCCGAGGATGACGTCACAAAACCGGTTAAAACCAACCCGCCGCCGCTGCCGCGCGTCCCGCTCCACCCCACTGTCTCTGTCCCTATCGCACACAACGACACACACTCCACTAGCAGCATTCGACCGCTACATCAGTACGTAGACAGAGACAACACTATATGGGGCGTGAACGTGCAAGACGTGCGAGACGATACGTTCATAAGCGCGAAGGACTACGAACATTTCAACCCGGCGCCCAACCCGCGATGGAGCAGTATGGATAACGTTCTATTAAGCCTTAAGAAGCCTAAACATGATGCATTTAAACTGCCTATGGTAGACGTACCTAGACCAGATGAGAGAGTAGTGACACATTTCAAGCATTTATATCAGACTGAGTTGCGAGACGAGGCGAGTGATTCGTACCGGTTCCAAGGCAACAGTTTACTGCTGAACGCAGCCAACTTCAACGGACGATATCGACCTGATAACTTTTACGCAAGAAGCAGGCCTCCGGAGAAGAATAAAGTGAAGTTTTCAGACACTGTCACTATCGCTGTAATGTCCGTGAGTATTTGCATGTTACATATATGTAAACTTACGAAAATACGAAATATATTATAAATAGATATGGTTTTGATAAATTATAGAAGTGTTTAAGTTAACGATGCACTTTAGAATAATAAAAACAGTATAAAATAACATGGGATTATTCAAGACCGGCAGAGCATTGACTCATCTGGTGTTATGCATGTAACCACTTACCATCAGGGGGGGCCGTCTTATTTTTCGTTAGCGTTTCAGACAGGCCAAAATAAATAAATATACAGACGAAAATAAACAGGAATATGACAAGTCTGTAACCGAAACGATACATTTAATTGCATACATTAAATTCACCGGAATATTCCAGGAACCAGCGTCACCCGACGCAAGCAACGAGTTGCCGACAGAGTTGCCGCGCTGCTCCTCACACAAGTACCCGTTCCCGCCGCCCGCGCCGCCGCCCCCCGCGCCTCTCGCGCCCTCAGCGCCCCTCGCCGGTACCACGCTCGACTACGTGGAAGTGTGACCGCATGCCGCACGAACAATGTGTGTTAACACTAGCACTTCACCACTCTTCATTTCACCACATTGTTATTTCACCACATTGTTATTTCACCATATTATTAATTACTTTCACCATGTCATTTCATCATTTGTTAATTCATCACTTTTTTCATTTGACCAATTTCTCATTCACTGTTATAATCAAGTCACTGCTTTCAACTTCAGAAATTCACATGCACAGCTGCCTCGTTTTAAACACATTTTAATCATGTATGTATGTATGTATGTATTTATACATTGTACACGTATTAGAATTAGAAAGCTAACGCCCCAATTCAGAGTCACCAATGGTTACTTAAATCGCTCTTTAGTACAGAATTTGTATGGTGAATCATTACTAAGGAGCAATTAAAGTAACCGTTGGTGTGAGAGTGTCAAACATAAATTATTTTGAGATTATTAGCCAACTTGTATGAATATCCTTGTAGCGATTCTGTTATAAACCAACTAACAAAATCTTACTTACTATGATGTTTATTAAGCATTAATTAGATTGTCATGACTGATAAATTGTCGCATCATCTGTGCATGTTGTGGCATCGTTGCATGAAGATATTATTGCACTAGCCATGAATGTGTTTGTATTAGCATGCAAAAGTCAATTGGCATGAATAACTGTGCAAACTATTATAAAAAATCTTGTCTCTGTGCATTACTATGTTATTTACCACTCAAGTGTTCTCGACATGGTTTAACGTCTATCTAACTATTACAACCGAAATGTGCACTTTGAAACACATTGAAAGATGGAAAAGAGCGTAAAAAATTGCCACTAGCGATTACATGCCCAATAGATCGAGTTCCTAAACTCCGTCGATCACCGATAAACCAGTTATTACGAAAGAACGATTCAAAGCAATGCTGCAGAAATAATACTTGTAATTTTAAAAATTAATTATTTATTAGATGTTATTGACACACTTTTCTTTTTTTAGACAACGCAGCACAAAAGCCGCCGAAAATAAAAGTGGTACACTTTGGTATGGTTTGATTTGACATCGACATGAAAAGGAATGAAGAAGTCATAATGCACTGGAAAATAACTTGTTTCAAATAACTTTGTCTAGTTTGAATTTGTAACGATTATTAACTTATCCAAATTAGTAAGTTGGAACTTATGGAATAGTGTATAAGAACGGGTTTTCGTCAATTTCAGACATTCCATTATAGTTAACGCAGGGTGCAACCTTAGATAAAGTCTAACCTCTTGTATAGTAAACATAATAATTATAAAATCCGTCCATATGTTAAGCTTTAACATTATTTTTATATTATGTTAGTCTATTAGCCTTTTTTATACCTTTGCTCAATATATTTAACTATAATAAGAGTAACTGAAGAGTGATCTATGTGTGCTTCCAAACTTACTTTTAATCTCATTTTTCTTGTTAACTTTAATATTACATTAATGAAAGTGAGTTATACAGGGTTTTCAATAAAGCCATTACTATATACAGACCGGAGTTTTATTTATTTTATAAAGTATAGTTTTATTGATTAATGCAAAAAGGCTCTATGAATGGAAGGAGGTTCTGTCGAGTCGTAAAGGAACATTCACAACGAAACGCGATGATGCCAGAAGAGGACAGCTGCTTCAAGATATGCCTCGAAGTACAGAGTATCTCCCTGAACTATTTATCTTTTATGCAGTGAATTGACCCTCAAGTCTCTAAGTTCCCTCTGTCAAAAATCAAAATTCACCTTAGTCATGGACAAAAAATTAACACCAGTTTTAGCTTCCA
Source organism: Thymelicus lineola (assembly GCA_963932265.1). Classification (NCBI taxonomy): domain Eukaryota; kingdom Metazoa; phylum Arthropoda; class Insecta; order Lepidoptera; family Hesperiidae; genus Thymelicus; species Thymelicus lineola. Next base: position 6,178,766 of record OZ010690.1, on the reverse strand, counting down.
TACTTGTTTATTTGGTATATTTTATTTATACAAATTATATAAACCAATCAGGCAGATAATATTTGGGTTCAAAATAGTGTTCCAGTATTTATTGAGGATTCTCCATACCTGTAAATAATATTAATTATGAATCCCATGAACATTGTGAACCTAAAAGTAATGACTAATGTGAATTTTTCTTTTTATTACTAGCTAACAAGCTCGCCAACTGCTGTTAAATTATCGTCGCCTATTGACATCAGCAACACTAAATGCATCAATGACACGTGCGTAGCCAGGGGGAGGGTTTTGGGGTTCCTCCTCCCCTCCCCGAAAAGTTAAGATATTAAGATGTACCATTCACCCCATACATTTTATCTTTAGATCTCTTGAAACATGAAGAACGAAAAAAATGTACTTTTAGTGTTTTTATTTTCTTCAATCCCCCCGAAACTAAAACGTGATCAGTGATGTAATATGTATAACGGCCAATAAAGAAGCAGTTGACCGGCATAATTCCTATGATAATTCTGTACCTACACTAATTCTGGAGTGTGTAGGTCATGTGGGAGAAACCGCTTTAAAATATTTTATTCATATAGGTATCACTTATGCACGTCATTTTTTGGCTTTTCGGAAGGTGCTTTGTCGTGGAGGAGAAGAAAAGCCTAAAGAAACTCCTCAGCACATCTTTTAAAAAAGTCCAAGTTAACTTCGAAGAACTCTGGGGTACATAAAAAATATTAATAGACTGTCGGTTGTAAGCGACTGTCGGCTGAATGAAAGGATGTCAAGTTCGATTGCCGGTCGTTGTATATCGATGATGACATAGGAAAATATTTGTTGAATTGTTGTCACCGAGCTATGAGAAGTATTATCTTATCTATTATCTAATTAAGATAGTAAATAAATAGCTTAGTAGAAAATCATATTTTATCAGCTATATTCTAGTCAGCAAAACGGTCATACCGCCACGAAGTCGCAATACTAAATGAAGAGTAGACTCCTTCTGGATATTATAGTCAGACAGAGTGCGCCCATCCTCCAACTGTTTGCCAGCAAATATCAATCGCTGCTGATCTGGTGGTATTCCTTCCTTATCTTGGATCTTAGCTTTCACATTTTCAATGGTATCTGAAGCCTCCACCTCAAGGGTAATCGTCTTTCCAGTTAGTGTTTTTACAAAAATCTGCATTTTATTATTTATTACGATAGAATTATAATTTTAATAGTTGCCAAGTATTTTTTATTGCAAACACAATACTGAATTTTGAAGTTTGAACAAAAGATTCAAAATAAACTTCAATGTCAACGATACGTTATTATAAAATTTTCTGTATGTCCAGTGTTATGTCCTGTATTTTTAAATTCAGAATATAAAACAACACTTTGCGTTAATTAATACATTAAAATTTAATTTAATTTGAAACGTACATTATCCTCCAACGTAGCTGCGTAACTTAGGTGTCATATTAAGGAAAAGTAAGTAGTCTATATAAAAAAACATACTGTCATTTATATACCTACCCTTGCTCTGCCGGTGGCTTTTGCCCGCATTATCCGGGATAATAAGTAGATATCCTATTTTATTCTAGACTACTCGTATAATCTACCTGTGTGTTAAATTTCATGAAAATTCGTTCAGTTTTGTGTGAAATAGTAACAAACATCCAAACTCACAAATAGGGTTCGAACGATACTGAGTAGGTATCGATACTTTTGATCGCGATACTCGATACTGAGTACTCGATTGTGAAACGTCGGTATCGAGAAACCGTACCGTTTTAGCGCTCGGACTAAACAGAAAGTGTTATGGGGACATGTCGGCGACCTTTTTTTTTAACGTGATAACGTTTATAAAGACGATGAGCCTGAGAGGCATTCACGAAAACCGAGTCGGCCGGAGTAACGTCACGGAAGCGCGCGCAGCATTAGAGAGAGAGGCACGCTAGACCGGCCGTCTCTCTCCCACTCAAGCGTAATCGGTCCGCTTGGAAGGCATTCTCGAAAACGTGGTATTTCATTTCATTTTTATTTTATTTTACAATCTTTTGAAAAGAAATCATTTCTCGTAGCTCGTACGTATTATTATTATATGAAAACGAAAATCTACAATAGCGTCATCTCTGTTTATAGGTATGAACTACTTGAAAGAACTTTACACAGTACATCGACTCGGACTTTAGTTGTAGTCAAGAAAATCACAGATGTCGCGCAGCTCCTGATATTTAAAACGATTTAAACCAAATTTTCAATTTATCATAAATTATTCTTCTACGAAATAGACGTTATCACGTAAAACCATTGTCCGTAAACCGACTTTACAGACAACCAATTTTTTTTTAGCTATGATCTGACTGTGATCCTCGCGAGTACCCGATACTCGATACTGAGTAGTATCGATACTTCAGGACCGATACTTTTTTGGTATCGATACCTTACCCGTCGATACCACACGAGTACTCGGTATCGATACCAGAGGCCGATACTTCGAACCCTACTCACAAACTTACACATTTATTATATTACTAGGATTTTATTTCATCTTCATTATGATATATTTTATTGTCAAAGCAAGTAATCAAGAGCTTAATTTTTTATAAAAACTTTGAATTAGTGCAGTAGTCTCTATATATACGGACCGAAGTCGGAACGGATGCACTAAAGTAGCAATTAACAATTTTAAACATTCCCGCGAAGTTAGAACAGAGTTGCCATTACCAGTACATTATTGAGTTATGAAAACCACTTAAAAACAAAAGTGTTAACATTACATAACAATATTAATTATATTGTTTTTTACATTCTATTATTTTTATGCTTATTTCAATTCAATATAAATAATATCAATAGTCGACATAAAAAAGAACACCATTCAACTCGAATAACTCGATATTATTAATAATAGTAACACTGAACACATGTCTAAATTCACATTAAAAACTGGCAATTATTTTTATCGTTCGATAAAGTACTTGTTTCGTAACAGGTCGAATTTTCGCAGTTTTCAGGCATTCAGTATTTCCAAATCTAGTATCCTTTTAGAAAAATGTATCACCAGCTGAACAGGGTTGCCGGCAGGCTTGTGAGTGCTACTCACTTGCAGACCCCACTATTTCCAGTTGTACGTATTACTAGTCATACTGCAGTGTACATCCCTGAGTACGATAAAACGTGACAGGTTTTACTTCTGTTATAGGCACCAATTGCTTTGCAACGGGTGGAGCCCCCTACGATCGTGTACAGCGCAGCTCAGATGGCCACCGTGACCGCTGCCACAGCTAGCCCCGCCAGCTCTGGAAAGATGATGCCAGGCACCAACATCCCCTACGCGCCCCTCCCGGAATCCATTCGTAAACGTCAGGAGCTCTTCCAGGTACATCTGATTGTTTTATAGACTTAAATAGTGCATCAACTTCTCTCTGAACAACGGAGAGTAGATTTAAGGGTTCGGATAATTAGACCAATTGTGGTATAACCTGTATAAATTTAGAACATTTCAACAGAAGACAGATTCCTTCGTGACATACTTTTGCAGAACCAATACTATTTAATTATTAAAGTTTTATAAAAATGTTGTTATTAACCTATCTTTGATGATTAAATTGCTGACAACTTGATTTTTGTTGGAACACCAAATCAACCATCTTTTTTATTGATTGGCAGAGATGGTAGTAGACTTCTCCATACCTATATTAGCAATATGTTTCAGCTCCGAAGCTAGTCCATTGAAGATCTCTTTTTAAAACACATTGAGACACAGGACACAATCCTAATTGAGACATAGTTTTGTTTTGTTTAGATCTTACTGAAACGGCCATGTATACCTCAAATCACAATATATTTACAGTGCGTTTAGCTGACTTATGTTCAGTTTACATGTATTAAGTACTTAAATAGATAACTAAATTTTAAGTTAATTAATAGGTGTAACCGGACAATTTAGTAGTTAAGATTTAGTATGCAAGTAAACAAGTTTTTAGAAATTTTTCTATTTTTCTGTTAAGTAGGTGGACGAGGCTTATCACTTAACACGTTTGGACAGGCACTTTTAAGTTAAAATTTAGTAAAATGCATAAGTAATTAAGTAGGTTGTGAAGAATTGTATGAACTAAAGATAAAGAGCTTTAATAAATTATTGCGTTTGACACGCACTAAAAATTATTCACTTAAAATTTAGTTATCAACTTAACTACTTAATACATAAGGGAACATACCAAAACCACGTAACCCATTTTTTCCAACTTTTTACCCCCCTCCCCCCCTTCGTGACCATCCGTAGTATATGAGAAGACCCCCCCCCCTCCCCCCTAGTTTTCACGTGGTAATTGATAAATACGGTTTTCAATACTTTTTTGCAAAAACAGAGTTAAAAAATAATAATTTTGCTTATATTTGACGACTTTGTGGTGCAATGGTTGCTAAAATATTGACTACGTGACAAAAACCTAACCCCCCCCCTCCCCTCTGTGACCAATCGTGGTGTTTTGAAGACCCCCCTCCCCCCCCTAAATGAGGCACGTGGTTTTGGTATGTTCCCTAATGTGTAAACTGAACATTAGGTACAATTTATTTTTAACTAAACTATGTTACATGTGTGTTAACTCAAACTTATAACGATTTCAGACATGACACATGTTTTCAAATAAAGAACAATAACATCTTAATTTTCTTTTTTACAGAAAGACAATGACATTCCCGTTTTCCTGAAAGGTGGTCCATTCGATGGAATTTTATATCGCTTTACCATGGCTCTCTGCATTCTTGGGCTTATTGGTATTGCAGACACCATATACGGCCATGCTGTTCCCAAAAAGTAAATCAGTTTAGCAAATACCTATTAGATGTCTGTGAAATATAGAGTAAATGTTAATTGCAAATAAATATTTAAAGCCTGATTATTGTTTCTATTTCCTGATTATTGTATAACCCTAAACTATTCTAACAAATCAGATAGCTGTTACTGTATAGTTTACTGTTCTAGGAATTAATTATACTATTGCAGGAGTATCAAAATAATATTAATACAAATATAATTGTAATTTTAATAGTGAACATTAATGTTCTACTGTAAATTAAGTTTTTGTTGTATGATTTTTTTTTGCCATTGAAGTATATTAAAGTAAGTACTAAAACAAACATCGCGAACAAAACAGGTATATCGACGGGAGGTTCTATTTTCATAATGGACTATGGAGCCCCCATTCTCTTTTCAAAATCGACTGAATCCACTGAAAACTAGCCATTTGGCAGCAGTTCTTTGCGGAAACACCGGATAAAATGTTCATAGGTATGGGCACTAGGCCTGGTTCAACCACCCAATGTAGAACCCAACAATGTAGAACAACCTTCAAAATGCGATGCCAACTTCCTGGAGGTTGTTATAATGATAGAATTGATAGGTCTAGGATGGAATTGGTAGGTCTAGGATGGAATTGGTAGGACTAGGATGAAATTGGTAGGACTAGGATGGAATTGGCAGGACTGGGCCTACGCTAATAACTTAGGTCAACTCAGGTCACTTTAATAAAACAAGCTAATACCAATAAAACATTTCTATTGCTCAAGAAATAACACACTGGCCATTACATTGATTTTAACACATTCAGCAATATAGTTTCATACAACATTTATAAAGCACTAGATAAACTATAAGTTAGGTTCTTAAGTAAATATTTTAATTTGATCGTTTCACGAAAATTTTAACATGCCTACTATTTAATTGTTGTCATGTAAATAAATAAATAGAATAGTAGGATGAAAAATGCTTATCAGGTACATGAAATGTAAGATTTGGAGAAACAAAGTGGGTAGATGTTTTGAAAATAGAATTTATGTAGATAAATGAACAATTAATTACAACAATAATAAAACTATAAGACGAGGACCACCCCTACTAAATAACACTGTTCCTAAAGTGAAATTGAGATTCCTATATTATCATCTAATAGCATGTTTTGATTAAGTATTGTTAATTTCTTGAACTCTTTATTTTCCTAAAATTAATGTGAGATAAACATACATTTTGATATCATTATGCCAGTTTATAAACTTATTAACAATGCATTGCTTATCATAATGACAAAAAAATTAAAAACATGGGTGTTGTACCTATTTAAAGAAAGTAGAGAAAAGTTAAGATACCATATAATCAACCCAAAATAATGCAATGCACTTACTAGCGTATAAAACCGACACCGCGAACACGATGTATGTCCCAATGAATTGGCGCCAATGAGCTTCAATTTTCAATGGATTCGTGCGATTTTGAAAGTACGGGGGCTCAATTTTGAAAATAGAACCTCCCGGCGCACAGTGGGACGAAAATCAGCTTTCATAGACATAGGAATGTTAATTCATAAATATCGCTGTTTTTGTTGGATATGGCTTTTGTTTACAGTAACTAAGCCTACATATGTAAAAAAAAGTAATTGGGCATTTATGCGAATGATTTATATTGTTTTCGAGAAAAAATTGTATGGAGCTTTCTTGAAAAATCCGATTTTCTACGGACCTGCAAGTCAAACCGTAATATCCTTCTAGGGAGTGTTACTACTAATTATTTGTAATTTTTTGACATATCACATACAACGGTTACTTCTGCAGAATTTTTTTTAAAAATCGATATGTGTGATCCTTTTTTTATTTAATTTTATTGCATTGAGTTTTTTAAACACTAAGTACTAATTACATTTTATTACCTTTCTGGTGTGAATAAGTGATATTAACTAAGTAAACAATTATATTTTCTAATAGAACATACCAAAAAAAATTGTTATTGTTATTTTATTCTGAAAAGTGATTAGGTAATTAGGTAGGTTATTCTGAAAAGTGATTGGCTAATTAGGAATGAATTCTAGTAATAATAAAGAAGTAAAGATATGAGCACTAATTAACTATTATTAAAGAGAGTAATTAAGAAATCGTCAATTTGCTAATCATTTAAAATCAGTCCTATAACAACTATAAATGAACAATATTTTTAACACATAATTCAGTTTATTTCAAACTTTTGTGCTGTTAACATTAAATCGTAATCCCGAACTGTGAAATATTTAAAATGGAAAGTCTGCGTACCAATTTAGACTTGTTTGTTGTGCTGAGAAGGGAAGGTACTTCATTCGATTATGAAGTATTGTTTAGTGCAGTTGTAAATCGACTTGGTGATAGCATTTCGGACGAAGATCGGGTGACACTTAAGGAATTTTGTCGAAGATTCACACGTGCTGCATCACAAAGATGGCAGAAATCTCACCGCATTCTGGATACATTCAGAAAGCAGTACGAAAATTGGCTTCAGTCTAATGTCGATTGGCCAAGTTGCGTGCCAATCAGTATGGTCATGCCACAATCCAGTGAAGAAGAACAGCCAGGACCTAGTGCACTTTCAATCTGTCCAGGACCATCGACATCATCTATTGGGACAATGACAAAAACATCAAGGAAAGCATTTGAAGATCTTGGAAGCAAACAAAAGAAGAGAAGGTCTGATGATCACAAAAATGAAAATCCAAATGAATTGGCATATTCCGCTGCAGTTCTTTTAAAGGAAGAAGGTCGTGAAGATATCGCATCTGTTATCGAATATATGTTGAAGAATCCAGAAGCAGCAACAAAATTTAACGAAATGATTAACAAACCAGTTAAAAAAGTTATCTTTACTCCAGAAAAAGCACTAGGATTGCTTCTTTCGCTGAAATTGTCAAAGTGGCAATATATGACGCTGAGAGAGACTACCATCCGAGAGGGTGCAACTGACATTTATCCGTCATATTATAAAGTACAGCAAGTAAAAAAACAGTGTTACCCTAGTAAGCAATCAGTGACTGTAACGGATTCATCAGCAAGAATTACGCTTCAAGCATTGCTTGACATCACAGTGAAGAGGATCCTGGAAAGTCTTCCTGAAAGTGTGCAAAATAAGGACTTAAAGTTAATATCCAAGTGGGGCTTTGATGGTGCTTCGAACCAAAGTCGTTATAAACAGAAAATGGATGGACAACAAGAAGATTCAAGCATATTTATGACGTCCTTGGTGCCATTAAGCCTGACTGATGGAGACGAAATTTTGTGGTTGAATCCCAAGCCATGCTCAGCGTTATATTGTCGTCCAGTGCAGTTCACATTTATTAAGGAAAGTGAAGAAGTGGTCATCAGTCACAAAAAGCAAATGGACGACGAAATTAAGTTGCTTATCCCCACTGATTGCAACAGAAACAAGGTGAGCCATCAACTTAAGATGACAATGATTGATGCTAAAATTTGTACGTATCTTTCGGAAGCCAGATCGAATGCATCGTGTTATCTCTGCTTAGCTAAGCCTACAGAGATGAACCGCTTGGATATTGCAACGTCAAAAACAGTGAACAGTGATGTATACGAATTTGGACTATCATCGTTACACGCTCGTATAAATACGATGGAATGCCTTTTACATATTGCATACAGACTGGACTTCAAAAAGTGGGCTGCACGAGGACAAGAGCACAAGGATTTGCTAGAGAATCGAAAAAGAATAATTCAAAATAAATTCAAAGATGAACTCAATCTATTGATTGATATTGTGAAACAAGGCTCAGGGACAACAAATGACGGGAATACAGCAAGAAGGTTCTTCGAGTTCCCCGATATAACTGCAGCCATCACTGGGTTGGATGAAGAGCTAGTCAGAAGATTTGCTGTTATTCTTCAAGCAATAACATCTGGAGAGGTAATTGAGCTAATGAAATTTAAAGAATATGCACGTAAAACTGCAGAAAGATACGTGGAGTTATATGATTGGTACCATATGTCATCGACCGTTCATAAGCTGCTGATACATGGTGCAGACATAATCGCCAATAATAACATTGTTCCGATAGGTAAGCTTTCAGAAGAAGCCTCAGAGGCCCGCAACAAAGACTTTAGGAGATTTCGGGAACATAATTCGCGAAAAATGTCCAGGCAAGCTTCAAATGCCGATATATTAAATATGCTGATTCTTTCGTCTGATCCATTAATCTCTTCTCAAAGACCGAAATTGGAAACTAAGAAAGGTAAGGATTTCTTCGCTGAAACTTTAGAATTGATCAAGTTTCCAGAATCTCCATTTGAAGTTGTAGATATGTCCAATTTGGAACCTGATTCTGAATTGGGATCAGATGAAAGCGATTTTGATTAATTAGTAGATAAGTGCTTGTTGTATTTTTATTTTATTTTTTATACATTTTTTTATCATTTAAGGAAATTTTTTATTGCCCTGTACAAATTTTTCTGATCACAAAACATGGGGTCTGTTGACTTGCATCAGCTCCCCTCCCACAAACTTTAGTTAGTAATGTTATTTTTTTCTTTTGTAACTCTAGTCTTTAAGAGGCCTTGTTTGTAGAGATAAATAGACATTTTTATTTATTTATTTCTTGTATTGTTTTGTATAGTATTATCATACATAAGTAGTGTGTAGTAGGAGAGTTTAATTTTTTATTAATAGTTCTTTATTTTTATTTGAATATTATATAGGAAAATGTTATATAGTATACATTTTTTCATTTTTTTAATCAAGTGTTTTTGATATTTTTTGTCATAGTATTTGATATTTAAGCTCATTTAAATAATTTAATAAGCTAGCAACAATAAATATATGATATTTATAAATGAACAAAAGTATAATTATTTACTGCCCTCACTTCTCATAACTTATTAACTCTACAACGTGTCTGGGTTGCATGCTCTTACAAAATGATAATACACAATTTTTATCACTCATTTAGAGAATATTTAGAGTGGATGCCGAAAAATTAAGCTTTAAACTAAATAAAAAATGTACATTATACTTAACGATTTTTAAAAAAAATTCTGCAGCTGTAACCGTTGTATGTGATATGTCAAAAAATTACAAATAATTAGTAGTAACACTCCCTAGAAGGATATTACGGTTTGACTTGCAGGTCCGTAGAAAATCGGATTTTTCAAGAAAGCTCTATACAATTTTTTCTCGAAAACAATATAAATCATTCGCATAAATGCCCAATTACTTTTTTTTACATATGTAGGCTTAGTTACTGTAAACAAAAGCCATATCCAACAGAAACAGCGATATTTAAGAATTAACATTCCTATGTCTATGAAAGCTGATTTTCGTCCCACTGTGCGGCGGGACACAGACACACATTTTGTTCGAGATGTCTGTCCTATGACATTATACTACAATGTGCATAGGAATGTTATTTGATAAGGCGTAAAATCATTCTAAACAGTTCGATTTATAAAATAAATAGTTTATCAAAATAATATCTAGTAAATAAACTAGGAGGACGAATAACTGTTGATTATTTTATTTTAACAACATGACTAAAATTTTATGTAATACATAATTGAATATAGGGCAACACTGGCAACATAACTAAATTACGAATAAAGAAATTGCCAGAATGATATACAAAATTGTTCTACATTAAACTCTAAAATCTAGCGAAAATGAGCCGTCACATCGAATGACTTGGAGAAAACGTGACCAATCTTATGTTGCGTCCACACGTATTAAGTAGATAAGTAGATAAGTAAATTTTAACTAAATTTTAAGTGAATAATTTTAAGTGCGTGTCCAAACGTAACAATTTAGTAAAGCTGTTAAGTACATAAGTGCATTCAAAAATAAAGATGGAAGACCGAAAAGAACTCATGAATTCCATACTGTTTGTTATTAGTGAAACATTGAATGAAGTTAATAAGTTAAAAATAAAATACATACTTTGTGGTAGCCTTGTTCCAATTGGACCAATGAAAGTGCCACATATTGGTGTGCATATAATATACGACGTACTTAATTAATTTGGAGAAAGGAATTTTTGTTTTGTAAATAGCGCAGTTCAAAATAAGACGTGTAACTTTCATAATTAATGTTGTACTAATAAAAATGCGTCCTGATTGTTTTATTCGGAATTTGGATAATTATACTTGCTTTTCTAAGTAGAAATTACATGTACCCTAGTTGGTAGCGAGAGCGACCCTGCCTGCGAAGTGATTAGATTCCCGGGTTCGATTCCCGGCCGGGACAGATATTTATGAGACAGTTAAATATTTGTACTCGGGTCATGGGTGTTATTGGGATGTGTTATATGTGTCATCTATGCCACCCGCAACACAGGTAAAAACCTACCGCGAGGGTGTGTATATATAAGCGTATTACAAATAATCTAATTTTTTTTATGGAAATAGCCGGCAAACGAGCTGACGATCTCGTTTCGAATCGATCTCGAAGTGGCTATCGCCGCCCATGAACATCAGCAACACCAAAGGCATCACCGATGCGTTGCCGGCCAAGAAAGAAAGAAGAAAAAGAAAGGAATAAAGAACTGGCTCTCAAGCCCCCAGCCGGAACACGAGTCGTTTGGCGGCTGACTCATGCTAGAGGGTGGTAGCTATCCAGGTGAACCCCTGGAGAAATAATAATAGTAATAATGGTATTAATTAACAATTAAAATCAATACTACTAATATAATCCCTCCGAGGGCCATACCACCAGCGGGCCGGATTTAGTCGCCTTTTACGACACCCTTCCGGCGTGGGATTCGGGTTAGTATTCTAAGCCGCCCCAATACGGCTGTATTTAATTTTAACAAAAAAATAACCGACTTCAAATGAAGTACATCCAATAAAAAAAGAATCGTCGAAATCGGTTGGATATTGAGTTATTCGTCCATTTATCACGCACATACTTAATGCAAATTTAAGACTTATATGCTTTTGACATGGATGCCATAGTCAGATCTCGATCAAATTTATGTGGGACCACACGACAAGCACCAGCTTTCGATTAAAACAAAAATCATCAAAATCGGTTCACCCAGTCCAAAGTTCTGAGGTAACAAACATAAAAAAAAATACAGTCGAATTGAGAACCTCCACCTTTTTTTGAAGTACCGGTTAAAAATTGGAATAGTTAGCAGCGTGTAGGTACAGACAGCAGAGCATTAAAATAAAAATTTTGAAAAACCCCCCGTATCAGGCTACTGCAGCGCCCTCTGGTGGCCTACCGCCATAAAACATATAATTATAAGCCCGCTCTTTAGTAATACCTTTTGAATGCAAAAAACTGCAATGAAATCGGCCCAGTAGTTTTCATAAAAACGGTAATATACATACATAAAACTAACAAACAAACAACCTCTAACCCCTAATGCATACCTATACCGCCTTCGTTTCGTTCCGTCCGCCGTGGGTAAAAATTAAAATGAAAAAAGGGATAGATACCATATAGGAATAAAATAAGGCACAATGTATGCAGTATGAGTATTGGTAGAAATTATAATACATTTTAAGAATTAAATATTAAAATAATAAAAATAAATTAAAATATTAATATAATATTTTAAATTAAAATAAATCTTGCATGTCCTTTGGTTTACTAAAAACTATTGATCAACAACGCAAAGAAGTTTACGACTTCGTCGTGACCTACTTAATTACTTAACCATTTTAGTAAATTTTAAGTAAAAAGTGCCCGTCCAAACGTGTTAAGTGATAAGCCCCGCCCACCTACTTAACAGAAAAATAGAAAAATTTCTAAATTATTTGTTTACTTGTGTACTAAATTACTTATCTACTTATCTACTAAAATGTCCGTTCACACGTATTAATTCACTTAAAATTTACTTAAATTTTAGTTAACTACTTATCTACTTAATACGTGTGGACGGGACATTAGCGATGGATCACATTACGTTTTTTTTACACACAGAATTCATTTTAGTTATTCCATAGGTAACGCTTAAACAAAATTGGTGAGAAAAATGAAGTCCCTAATGCAGATAAAATACTTATATCATAAACTATAAATCCCATTAATTAAGTATTTAAATAATAGTTATACAATCACCTGGACATTTAACAAAACTATAGAAGGGTGAATATCAGAAACGTGATTTTTTTTAAATTTTGGTGGCAAAATTTTCTCTTCTTTTTTCATGAAAAATGAGGACCTGGTACTAATACCAGGTTTTTCACGAAAATCTGGTATAAATACCAGTCCTCATTTTTTACGAAAACTGAAGAGAAAATTCGCCACCAAAATTGAGAAAAAAATGTACGTTTCTGATATTCACCCAGAACATTTTAATGCTCCTAAATCCTAGTGTAATGCTAATGACAGACGAGGATAAACTTAGTAACATCCAGATCCCTTTATCCCAGATATTTTTGGCAAAGGAATTTTATATTGGTACTAGATTATAGACAGCATATCATACGTATCTTTTTCCTCATAGGTATAAAGATATGATTAGGATATCCTCTCTAAATCACTACACATTACATGATTTAACTTAAGATTACTTAAATCATAACTTATAATAACACTTGGTTTTAAAATCATCAGAAAGGAATAAATAATTAGTTATCTACTTCAATGAGTAAATAAAAAAGGAACTTGTAGTAAACATAGATTTCAGTGACACATTCGCATTGAATTAAATATTTCTTATAACAGTCTTTTCGAAAATTAAAAAATACAAATAGAATATTTCTAAAGGACCATCCTAAACAAAAATTCGAAAAAATCTCATTACCGCTTTGATCGCACTAATTAATCATAATTATCACTTTTAAATTATAATAAAAAAATATAAAAATATATAACTATAAAATAATTGGATTAAAGAAATAGAAATTTAATTTCAAAACACAAAAGTATCTATGTAACTAATTAATCTTATCAATGGTCTAATTAAAATAGTCGTGCAAAAAAGCGATATGGACATTATGGATTTGAATAACAAAGGTAATTCGGGTAATTCGTATTAGTAAGCGTTTCATTTTAATTCGTACTTCGATGTATTGGATAACGCAATGATAGCCCGATAGCATCGCTCTCATTGCAACATTTATCGTAGGTTGGTGCAGAATAGATAAAAATTAATACTTTTCAATTACTGTACAAGATAACGATACCGACAAGTAATAGCAAAAACTCAGGGAAACTTACATCAGCAAGTATTTGAGAAGTAATTAAAATAGAGCAAGAATGGGCGAAGCGAATAAGTACTTGAAAACTAAAGAAAGCCCATGACCTAAGACTATGATGACTTGCGTTTTTCCGTCGGATATTGTTTTCAGGCCAAAAGTTATTATAATAATTTACTGGAGTTTGTGATTTACTGTTGGTGCATGGCGCAGCGCATGCATTGCGGTGACTTCATCATACGATCAACTCTCAACAAATTTAGATAACACGCGAGTTGAAACATACATTATTTCACAGTCTAAATACTTATTCCACTATGGGTTGACAACATAATACATACTCGTATATCACGGTACCCGCACTTCGCGTTAGTTCATTCTCATGGTTTGTACGCAGTCTTTTCCTACTAAATAGAAAAGGTTTGAGAAAGAGTTAAAAGTAATTTATGACCGCCTGGATTATCAAGAAGAAATTAGCTGTGGAAATTAGTAATAAAAAATAAATAACGGAAATTGTTTGTCCAATTTTATCGTTTTGTAACAATTTTCTACGGTAATGCTTCCTGCGCATTAGAAAAACATCATAATAAGGTACATATTATTCCTCAACTACGTAACTGTACAGCGTACATAAGAACTTATGTACATATGTAAGTACTTATAAATGAAATTTACAACTACAAGAAATGCATAACACCCATTACATGTACGAGAGCGGACATGCTTTAACAGATCAAATATAAACAAACGCACATACAAACTTCACAAATTATTATAAACATAATCACTAGGGAAGTGACGTCAAACCAAGAATATGAAGTATGAATGAATCGCATAAAGCATACATTACTCCAGCAATATGCGGCATCCCGGATTGAACAATAAAATTCGTGCACTGAAGATTGCTCATTGCATCCAATTTTCCTTAATTTATTATAAAATATTATGAAACTAAAAATAATAATATGAAGTAAATTCTTTTCTATAAATTCTCTTAGATAATAACATACATGCTTTGAACCGTTTATCATTACGTGACGTAAAATACTAGAAATCGATTGCTGGGTAAGTTTTGGTACATATTTTGAAAACTACCTACTACAGTTATCAAATAGATATAATTATACCGCTCATTATAATAAATGATATCATATCAACAGATATTTGCTTATCAATGAACCGATCATCAATCTATAAAGCATAATATTATTTTTTTATACGACACGCCTACTCATTAGCCCATATGTATGTAAACCGTATGCACCAAAATGACTAACATTTTCAACACAATGATGAGAACGAAGTTGATATTAATTGACCGGCCTTGGTCGGGCTGGCAGAGGCGGTGGAGCGCCCTGGCGCGCGGGCACGGGGGGCGGCGGCCCGGAGGCGGGCGGCGGGGTGCTGCTCTGCGGCGGGGGAGGGGGAGGCGCACATGTGGGCGGCGGTACGCTATCTGGCGGTGGTGACGTCACAGACGGTTGCGATGTCAACGTCGGTGTCGTTGTCATGCTCTCCGGTGTAAGCGGAGCCGGTCTGGGTGGAGGCGGACGCGATGGACTGACAGCGGGAGCTCTCGACGGCACAAGCGGCGTGGGAGAAGGCGCCGGGGGCCTCCCGGGCTGTTGCCTCCTCGGCGTAGGCGGAGCAGATCTAAGTGGGCGTTCCAGCGGAATCTCTCCGAACAATGGAACTGTATTATTTGAACACAAACCTACTTCAGCTTTCACAATATCTATCCAATTAGGTGACTTCAGCGTTATGCCGAGTGCAATGGAAGAAACGGACATGTGTCCTTTCTGAGCCGCAGCTAGAGCGTGTTGTCCATCTCTGAAAGTTATGCTCAACGTGTGGTCATCAATAAAACGTACTAATGTGACTTCACCAATGGTCGCCAACTCCTGTAATACAGCTGCCATAACGTTATCATCGAAGACCGGTTCATCGCTATCGATATCATCTAGGGGTTGGACAATAATACTAGCGTCAGGAGGACCTAGATCGCTCACGACTTCATAGAAAACTTCCATGCATTTTGTGTAGCTCACTTGCAATACCTCGATTTCCAAAATCGCTATAACTGGTCGATGATCGCTTTGTTTTAATTCAGCTCGGCCATAATAAAGTAGTTTTCCTGCCGATAATTCGTTGGTTGTTTCTGGATCTATTGTATGTTTTCTGCTTCTCCATAAAACTCGGTCAGTCCAAGCGGGAGCTCTGCATTTTTCACTTGTATCATAATCATCGCTAAAGAGATCATATTTGTAAGTAGGCAGAAATGTTATTTCTCCTTCAAAGCAGTTTTTGAACACCAATCCCTGCGCTTTTTGTCTTAGAAGTTGGTCCTGCTCCAAAAGACGTTGTAAATTATTCTGAGAGGCTAATAAACGTGTCTCATCTTTGTCTAAATCTATGCGGTAATTAAAGTCGCCACACCAAAACACGTAATCATGGGAATAGAGAGATCTTCCCATTGGGAAAGCCACTTTTCTCGTTATTTCAGTATAATCAGCGTTACGTTCAGTTACTTGTGACTGTCCAGCAGCAAAATGCGCGCATACGAAACAGAGCGATGTTCCATAGATCACCAAACGTATTGCTACAGCACCTTTGTTACCTGTAGCACCACCAAGACCTGTTTTGACAGAGTCCAGTGCAACATCCCTGATATGTGGTATCAAATCTTTTCTTGCAAATATGAAAAGACATACACCTACTAATTGATGACTTGACAAAAGGGTGTACGGGGCATCCCGCGCAAGTACTTTTTCTAGTTCTTCACTCCAAGCTTTTGCATTATCAGAACTGGCAGCCATTATGTTACTGGCATTTAAATCAACAATTTCCTCAAATCCAATTGCAAAAATATCTGATGGATGATCCTTTAAGTTAACAGTATTCACTAGAGTAGAATTAGGACAATCCAGTAACCAATCAGCCAGTGATACATCTTTGTATGCAAGACTTCTAAAATGTTTGCCACCATTTACATTGTATGTGCCGATAGTAATGCGTATAGTTGAAGGTTGTGTAAATTCACTTGCCCTGCGGCACATTTCTCTTAACACTGCTGTTGATGTGTGTAATATATTAGAAGGCAAAAGTATTCTGGTTCTATCTGCAAGTTCTGAATTCAAAGTTGAGCCTAACAATAAAATATCAATAGCTTCTTGTTTAGAGTTATCAAGCAAATTATTCTGAATAGTGCGAGCAGCTGACCTTGCCCCATCTATTAACTTTGAGCCTCCTTGTATAGCACCGGTGCCAGCATATATCTTAGATATTTCATTACCATTATTAATCCACATTTGCTTAAACACTTCTTCAAATCTATTGACATTCTGTTTCTTATCAATGCACTGCAGCAACATCAACTGTATAGCTAACATTTCTAAGCCTATGAATGTTTGAATGGAATTTGTTCTGTCTAAGCAATCCAGGCAATTAGTACGAATAACTCCCTTCTGCACATTATAGATATCTACACCTTTGGCACTAAAAATACTAATGTCATCATAACACTTTTCAATAACCTTCTTGAAACGTGATAAAGCAGTTTCAATTGAAGATGATCTAACTTCCTGATGGTAATCAAAAATAATCTGGTTAATGTCACAATGTGCAGATTCATTTAAATGCCTTTGAAAAGCATTACTTAGTGTTGCTTCACCCTCACTACCTCCAATAAGGCTGGATCCCAACAGATTAACAACTATGATTGAACCATAATTACGCTTCAACTGTGAAAAGTGTCGTTCACAAGCGCTAGTAGATGCATCATATCCTCTCGACATTTTTACTTTATGTGATCCAACTTGGATACCCGGCTGCTCCCAGAATAAGGGCACTGAACCCCTTGTTTGCACATAAGATGTTACAGAATCATCTATATAAATGGCTTGTTCAGTTTCAACAAAATTTGCTACATTGCCATCATCGTTACAACCTCTCACATTGAACCGAGTCCCGGCACGCTCACAGCTCAATCGGGACACCAGTGCAGCCCGAGCCTGCCGGTGCCCAACATAAATAGTACGTATTTCTACCGACCCACACATGGCTCTGGTGAGCCAGTCTTCACAATCTATACCAAATCTAATGAGATGAATGAAAAGTGTTCTATTCCAAAAGAACCTATTATCTGGGTTCGCACCTTTACTTTTTCTTTGAGCGCATAGTGTTAAATCAAAAAGATTCTCATTAGATTTACCAGTAGTCCAAGAAAAATAAAAGGTACCAGAGTTTAGCAGTTTTCTCACCTCGGATACTTTGTCCTCCCCTTGCGAATGGTAGAATAGTGGAAGAAACTGGGTCTGGCTAATTTTGAAGACTTCAGTGTCCCCGACTTTTCCCACGGAGCAGCAGCCGGTGATTAATACGAGGTACAGCAAGCAACTTTCACCAGAATTTAATTGTAAGACGCCCAAACAACCGTATGCGTCGGCGATCTTGTGGTATTGTTTTCGCAATGTATCCGTTTCTTGCGATGAAAGCGAAACCACTGCTTGGGATTCGAAAAGTAATGCTGTATCTTTGTTTCTATGTTGCAGTATTATGCTATAGGGATTTGGGGGCGACGACTTCTCTAGGACTTTAAAGCCCTTGGACATAGCCATGTTTGCCATCGCAGCTTATTTCACACGCAGTGTAGAGCCATCAACCCCCGTTCACACTGGTTCGCTAGCTCTAAACGAATATTTTAATGAAATTTTCAACAATTGATCGACCGACTAACTCCTCCACACAAGCTCTCGAGAAAATGAAATGATTTGATTCTGTCAGTAAAGTTGTCACTAGTGTCAATGTCATTCATGTGTCATAATAACAGTTGTAATATTTTTATACTGGTAACATTGGACCGGTTTACAATATCCATAAAATTCACGGAACACAGAGACAAGAGGTGGAAATGGTATAAGTGTTGATTAGTATGGGAACCGTTCTAGCCAAAAAAACACAAGTAAATGGATAATCGTATTACTTACAAACTAAGAAACTTACATTTTGATTGGTTGTTAGTTGTCAACTACGAATAGTCCGAGAAACCTGCTATTTATGTGAGAAAATTCACTTTAATATTTGATGTTAATTCTTATTTTTCAATGTCATTATAGTGAACTTAGTACCTTTATCAATTAAGATCATAATACTTTTCAAGTTCTGCTATACCACAGCTATACACCGCTAGATGGCAATATTCTATGTAATAAATAATTCTATACTTAACATATAGTAATAAGGTTGACATTGAATTGCAGTTGGTTGTATTACAATGTCAATCTTATTGGAAAATGATTAAATAATTCCGTCTTCTGAACGCTAGATGTCATGACTGGAATCTAATATCAACCTTAAATGTATAGCGGTAAGTTATATTTTTGGTTAATTAGGCCTAGGGATGTGCGTGGTGCTTTTACCGCGTTATCGACAATTATCGATATTTATCGAAACTGGTATACTACAATGTAATGTTGATACTTGTTCTTGTACAACTTGTGTGTGTCTATGTGAAAACGTGCTCAAAATTTTGAAAGCTTAAATCTATTACAAGGCGTAGACGTGGCCGTAGCTTTTTTATTAACGTTAGCTAACTAAACAGTATGTCGATAAGTGAAATTTCAATGTAGCTCAACGTAGCTTAGCTATAAAAACAATGATGTGAATTAGGATGAATTTCAAACTTAACGTTATACAAAAAAGGTAAAAAAGAATGCCCATAGCCCGTACTCTCAAAAAAATTGTCCAAAAATCATTGTGTCACATGATTTTTGGACAAAAAATTAAATTAAAATATGTCAAGTATATACCGTATTTCCTAAAAAAATTCTCTGAAAATAATTTTCTGAAATTAATAAGTAACTTTACTTCCGTTTTACAAAAGAAAACCATTGGGCCATTTATGTTTGGATAAGGGCCAATCAGAAATATTTTAAGATCCTTCGGGCCAATAGGTTGCATTGATTCCATTATGATTATGATACAACAAACTAGATGACTTAAGGGGACTGTCAAATGAATTAGAAAATTATTATAATCAGCCAGGAGTAATAGTGTTCTGTGATTATAATACATTATAAACTACATGGCGTTTTGGGACTTTCAAATGAATTTGAAACTTAAAAGAACGACATTACATACGCAATCGACTTTAATACGCCGGCATAGGCTCCATATTACTGTGAGTTTACTATAACCTAAATTCAAACAAATTTTGTTGAAAATCTCGTATTTCCTACTATTAACATTGACTAAAGTAGTATGTGTAATTTATAAAGATAACATAATCAAATAAAGGTATTTTTATCAAGACACAAAAATGTTAAAGTCAGTACAGTCATTTCTCCATACTAAATGGGCATTCTCCTTTTGTTCAACCTACAACGTTTAGTAGTAGAACCAATTGCGCCATCTAGTGTCGCCAAGGAATAGTTTAAACACCTTTATTTTCGTGGAATTATATTTCCTAGCTTTGAAGCTCTCATAGCCCGGCGGATTGCGTCGATCCTAAGCGATCGAAGAAGTTAAGCAACTAAAAAAGCAGTGATAGCCTAGTGGTTAGAACGTTGGTCTCCCGAACGCGGGGGCCCGGGTTCAAATCCTGGCACGCACCTCTAATTTGCAAATATTATGTGCGTATTAAAAAGTTAATTATCACTTGCTTCGGTGAAGGAAAACATCGTGAGGAAACCTGCACACCTGAGAGTTCTCCATAATGTTCTCAAAGGTGTGTGAAGTCTACCAATCCGCACTGGGCCAGCGTGGTAGACTATGGCCTGTACCCCTCACATTGTGAGAGGAGACCCCGAGCCCAGCAGTGGGGCAATTACGGGTTGTTGCTTTTGCTTTTTGCTTTATGTATTAACTATAGGTAATATACGAAGATATTTTCTCTATAAATAGCCATTTAAACCTTAATCAGTCGGGTCTTGGTCGTATAATATTACATCGTAAATAAAATTCAAACACACCGATATCGACAAATTTATCCCATCCCTTCCCGAGTAGCAAAGAATGTTTTCAAAGAATGTTCTGGAAAACAATAGTCGAGTAGCAACAGTGTTGCAAAAGTTCCCGATTTATCGGGAGATCTACTGATTTTGGCTATCGTCTCCCGATATCCCGATTTAGCGACCGTTTCTCCCGATTTTTTGCATTTTCTAGCAATAACATAATATTTAAAGTTAAAAATAGAAAATAATGTTCTAAATACAAAATACAAAAGAAATTAAGTCACTCAGTACTCAGTGAAAATACAGAATAATTTTGGGCAAGCGTAGGTAGATATATAGCATAAAACGTGGTGATGGCTCACACAGTCATGTTGTAAAATATTTGTTCATGCGTATTCAAAGTTTTGAGTTTGTCATATTAGGTCTATTACAAAAAAAATAATTAAAAAACAAAAAACCCAACTGCGTACATAATAAAATAATATAATAAAAATGAGAAAACAAGCCCAGTAGTTTAGCAGCGACCCTTTTATATTTCACAGGGCTCTTTGGGAAGATGTGATTGGTTGAAGAAAGGGTTTCGACTACTTAACTACTGGACTTGTTTTTTCATTTTTAGTATTTTATACGCAGTCATGTTTTTTGTGTTAATTATTTTTTTATTTTACACTTTTTAGTCAGGATTCATTGACTTCTTTATTAGGATTAAAAGACGGTAAAATTCTCAATAATGTCATTTCATTGAGGGAGTTAATAAATTAGCAAGAATGCTTCTTAAATCATTATATTATATGCTAAACTATTACTTAAAATGAAAAATTTTGAAGGGAACCTAAATATCGTTTTTGAATACCTATTCAACGATATCCCACTTAGTTCGTCAATATAATTTTTCTTACATTTTGCCAATTTGGCGTAGATTAAGATGAATCGATTGACGTAAGAATCATCAAAATCAGTCAACACGTTTGGTCCTTCTACAATGCCACATAAGAACAAACATACATAGACTGATAAACGTATTACCCTCCCTTGGGTCGCGCAGTCGAGTAAAAAGATGATCAACTTGTTACAATTTTAATATAAATAAAGGCATATTTGCAAAAATCGCTAGTAACATGGTGCGAAGATGTAAATGAATAATAAATTATTTTTATAAATAAAAAAACATGAGAGGTGTCAAGGGACACCCGGATGGAACGAATTTCCTTTCGATTTAAGTATTGTATTGTTGTACAGCGCCTGTTCAGACTTAAGATATTTAGTTTGGTTAGTTGCGGATAGATGGCGTTAGTAAATTAATTCTGAATCACGCTATCAACTTATACTTGTAACATACGTAAGTTCAAGGAAACTATTAATTTTTTTGAATTCGCTCTGGATACTTAGTTTCATTTACCTTATATAGTTACGCAGTTTGTACAGCGCCATCTCTGTAAAACTTACTGAATCACTTTAAAAAAAGTGTCGTCATTCGTAAAATCAAAAAGTGTCGTAATTTTTGTCTAGCCCTCTTTCACAACGCGCGATAAGGAACTTCGTTCCAAAATAATTGTGATAATAACATAAAATAACTCTTGCTTTATTCAGATTAAGAATCTCCCGATTTCTCCCGATTTTTAGCTGGCAATGCTACCGTTTTTTGATATTTCATTTTTGCAACACTGAGTAGCAATACCATTTAAAACATAAAAATAACCTTATTGCCGTGTAAATAGAGTAGCTTTGTGATTATAAAAATATATTATTTCCTTTAATTTTATGTTTTGAATTTGAATTAATACAAAATAAATATAAAACTAGGCTTAGCTGTGGGTGGGTGTGGTATGAAACACTGCCATTAAATAAATTCTTAGCTCTGCTATCATTTTTGCACCCAAAATTGCACAATAAGGCATATTATTATAATTTAAGTGAAATTTTAATTTATGTAATGCACAACCGACGCAGCTCAGTGACAGATATGTTATGCGGGCAAGTAAGCGGAGCTACGCTTACTGTTAGTCGCTGTGCCCCGCCTACTTCGCACTTCCACCTCTTGTCTCTGTGTTCCGTGATAAAATTAGATGCCAATGATCGCATCAGTGAATATTTCCTAAATTGGTCTAGTTCACGATAATTTTTTTAAGAATGCTTAGTAAAAAAGCAGTGATAGCCTAGCGATTAGAATGTTGGTCTCCCGAAAGCAGGGGTCCGTGTTCAAATCCTGTCACGCACCTCTAATTTTAAATATTACGTGCGTATTACAATTATCACTTGCTTCGGTAAAGGAAAACTCGTGAGAAAACCTGCACACCGGAGAATTCTCCATGAAGTTCTCAAAGGTGTGTGAAGTTTATCAATCCGCACTTGGCCAGCGTGGTGGACTATGGCTTGTACCCCTCACATTGTGAGAGGAGACCCCGAGCCCAGCAGTGGGACAATTATGGGTTGTTGCTTTAGCAAAAAAAGACTGTTTTGATAACAAGTTTAATTATAATTGATTGCACTTACAATATTATAAATTATAATACAATAAAATACTTCCTAAAGACTAAAGTTAACATATTCTTTATACAAAGCTATGGAGTCTATAGGCACAGTCACCATCCCAGTGCCTCTCTTCAGATACTCTTGGTATATTTCTTTGGATGTTTTCGTCACAGTGGGAGGTATGACGTCAACAGAGCTGTCGATGGTGAACGCACTGCTGACTGTCATCACTATGGGGATCTCGGGGTTGTATTTTGGATTCGATCTTCTTTCAAAATTAACGTAGCGCTTGTATCTGTAACAAAAGTAGTAAATCAATATTTATAATATGCGGAGACTATCAGACCAAAAGTGAAACTTAGATTTCTTCTCGTGTTGTAGGTATGTAAGTTTTTTGTGTCTGGGTGATTTTATTTTATTTTTATTTGTTATTTTATTTTCCAGGACTTTTGAAAATTATAGATATTATCTTTATAGATTTTGATGTGCTCTTTCCGAATTTCAACTTTGCCACCTCGTATCTTTGCCGCTCGTGCCGCCAATTTCGAAAAATGGCGCCTAATAGCAGTTTTTCATATTAATTTTACAAGTACAACAAACACATCTATATACGAATTTTTGAGAAAATTTCCTACAATTTGTGTCTAACAATTTTTTTGTAAGAATACATAGTTTTGGCGTACGAGCGCTGCAAAGTGTGCCTTTACAAAACTCCCGAAAAACTTTTTAGGTAAAACTACTAGATGATCAGACTATGAGTCTGCCTCACAACTTGACGTGTTCCGACTGGGGGTTGACAGCCAGATCTTTCTTTCTTTGACGACCCGTGAGGCGTAATGCTTACCATGCCGGATCGGCACACCGAGGGTCCTGGGTTCGAATCCCAGCGAGGCGGAAACTTGAATGATGAGTTTGAATTTCTGTTCTAGGTCTAGGTGTGTATCCTTGTCTCTGTGTGTTGTCTATTACACCTATGACACAGGGAATCCTAGTGTGGGGGCTATGTGTGGGGGTTATGAGTGTGTAGCGTTATTATTATTATGTATTATCTTTATCTTCTCTCTTTCTTGGCCAGTAACGAATCAGTTATGCTTTTGGTGTTGGTTATATTCATGGGCAACATAGCCACTTACCAGGTCCACCTGGCTACTATTTCATACACACAACATCTGCTCTAGTCCTACATTTTGGTGTAACGTAACGTCATTTTTCCATTCTTCTCTCACACCTCACACCTCGTACGTCAACTCACATCAACATATCCCGTTTACTGGGCTCATTAAGCATGACACTATTGTGTCGTTTGATAGCGGGGAACAGTGGCGGCGCGGGCTCGGACGCCAGCAGGTTGACCGTCGATAGTGGTGACACCTGCGCACGAGAACTCGGCATCGAACTCGTCAGGTCGTCGTCCGATGATGAGTCGCTGTTGGAACTGGAAAATATTATTAGTTATTATTATCTATACTAATATTATAAAGAGGAAAGATTTGATTGTTTGTTTGCATTGGATAGGCTCCGAACCTACCGAACCGATTTGAAAAATTATTTCACTGTTGGGAAGCTACACTATCCCCGGGTGACATAGGCTATATTTTTTTACCATTTTTCCCAAAGCGAAGCGAGGGCGATTCCCTAGTTATAATTATAGTGGTGGGTACTTCGAAAATAAAAAATGAAATAAAAAATGCGGGTAGTTAACTATAGTCGACAAAACCAAAGGTGTTTGTTAAAATTACGTACACTTCTGTGCACTAGCAATACAATCCTTAGTTATGAATGCCCTGTAGTTAATAATCATAATCGTAGTGTAAATAAAGCCATATGCATATACCATACCATAGTTTATAGTCGTATCTTAAGCGCGGATTAATTATTCAGCCTATGAGTCTATCCTGTCTATCACCTTTAAAAATCACTAGCCATCAAACTGTCGTAATAAATCAATTGTCATACTCGCTAGAATTATTGGAGGTAGTGCTAGAGCGTCCACTGATGACGGGATTCTTGGACGCGGGCCCCTTGGCTGGCCCTGGGCCTCGACCACGCACCACGAAGGGGCTCTGGTTGTCGCACGGCGTCGGCGCCAGGTCTCTGAGCGTGTGACACATCTGGAACAAAGTGGAATTCATTTTGTTCTGTAAGCAATTATGCATGTAGCCGCTGGTCTAACCCCAATGACCTTGTAGCTTATTTACTTGCCAAGCGAGAAATTCAGAGTGTGCTGGCTATGGCAAACATCAAGGTGACAGATATAATTCTTTATTCTTAAGTGAGTATTTCTGATCAATTTACTTGTTTGGAAGCTATTCACTCCTAAAACTAGGAATGAATGTTTATTTATTTAGAAATATTGTTACTAGACTGCCTCACCAATTGGGTTATTTATGTTGGGTCAATTCATCACTGGTGCAGCAGCAGTCATGTGCGGTAACAATTTCAAACGTTATAACATCAAAATGTATCACCCACCCAATGACCTTCAGTAACCACATCACAGTCTACTCGCATTCATTCATCGTTAGCAAATCAGTAATACACACATACACACACACACACACACACACGCACACATTCACGCAAGCACAAGCACACGCACACAGATGCGCATAACCGTGCACACATCGCACCTTCAGTGGAAAAAAAGGCATAAGATGAAAATTGCAATTGATTGCAATGAGAGCAAAAATCGGTTAAAATATCAGTAAGTAGTCAGAGGAATTTACATTAAGATTTCTTGCACAAAACCGTCAAAATAAATGATAAAAATTTGAAAAAATTGAGCTTATGCAGCTTTTGTATCTGTTTCCAGTCATATGAATAACTAAAATTCAACGTAAGACGTCTTATGCTTTTTTTCTACTGAGGGTGCGACATTACATAAACATACAACTGCACTTTCGTTCTGTCCTTTGCCTTACCTTAAACTCGAAGCAGTCGCTGAACACCGTGTACTCGAAGGGCCGGTTGTGCTCTTGGTACGGGTCCACCATCTCCAGCGCGCTGTCGCCCTGCATGCCGATGATCTCGCAGCACAGCTTGCGCATCTCGTTGCTGGCCAGCGGCAGGTGCTTTATGACGTCATCGTCCCACCACTTCGTTAACGACCTGATGGAGAAATAACTTAAGGGTATGAAAAATAATATTTGTAAGCAACTTACAAATATGCATACACTTGCAAAAAATAAAATAGCAACAAAAAATAAGAAAAGGTTATGGTACTTTATGACGTCATCGTCCCACCACTTCGTTAACGACCTGATGGAGAAATAACTTAAGGGTATGAGAAATAATATTTGTACGGAACTTACAAATATGCATACAATTATTATTCACTTGCAAAAAATAAAATAGCAACAAAAAATACCAAAAAATTAGAAAAGGTTATGAAATAAGTG
Organism: Thymelicus lineola; assembly: GCA_963932265.1. Lineage (NCBI taxonomy): Eukaryota > Metazoa > Arthropoda > Insecta > Lepidoptera > Hesperiidae > Thymelicus > Thymelicus lineola. The sequence continues at coordinate 6,152,029 of OZ010690.1, read as the reverse complement.
TGAATTTTTTTCAGGTTGGTGCCAGTATAGCTGTCGAATCAGCAGTCAGTCATTTGCTGTTACTGATGGTCATTAGACATGGGTGACATTGACCAATTACCAGGAGCTACCTTATTGCTCAGCTACTCGCATAAAAAATACCTATCTTTTATTGTGTATGAAGACCATGGTCTTATCTGTATCATGGCTTATCTGTAGAAGAGTAAGGTGGGGAACAATATGACATATATTATGTTATATTACATTTGCAGTAGTATTTGTCTTATATGTCATATTTTGCCCCAACTTACCCTAATAGAGATTATTGTTGGGTGTTGCCACGGTGTTGCACTATTAGTTTTTTTGTTTTTGAAACCGGACATGTATTCACATTAATCGCACCTTTAGAATTGAAATGACTTATTTAAGAATTTTAAGAAAATGACTTTTATACATTGAAGGGCATAAAAACATGTCGCACCTTTAGAATTGTATCCAAAATTCGTATTCTTTGGTAAACGCCAAGAATGTAATTGAAGAATTGGGCATTTATGCCCAATAAATAATTGGGCACACAATACTTTTTTCAATCGTTCAATCATTTTCTTAAAATTCTTAGATAAGCCACTTCAATTCTAAAGGTGCGATTTAGCTACCCATTCTCCCACACATCTCACAGACCTCACACCCACCTCTTGTTAGGTATATATACCATAGCTTCGGGATGGTGCAGGTAGTAGTCGGTAGGGTAGTCCCACAAGGGGGCGGAGGCGGCGTCCGGCACGAACAACCCGAGGAACAGGTTCATGGTACTCTGTTTCTCAGCGTCGGAGAACGTGTTCGAGTAGTACCGGCTCAACGTCTGCATTATGTCGTTACCGTGGGACGACCATGGGGCTGTTTTGCGGTAGGTCTTTATTCTGGGGAAACGATATGGAAGATTTTTAACCGACTTCAACAAAAGGAGGAGGTTCTCAATTCGACTATTTTTTTATGTCTGTTGTTACCTCAGAACTTTCGAATGGGAGAACCAATTTTGATGATTCTTTTTTAACCGAAAACTGGTACTTGTCATGTGATCCCACTTAAATTTTATAGAGATCTGGCAATGACGTTGATGAGAAAACCATATATGTAAGTCTTAAATTTGCATTAAGTATGTGCGCGACAAATGGTCGAATAACTCAATATCACGCCAACCGATTTCGATGATTCTTTTTTTATTGTTATTTTTATTGGTTTCATTTGAAGTCGGTTTTTTTTCAGATTATAAAACTTATTTTTTAATCACTATTAAGTATAAATGTTATATAATAATTAATGTAAAAACGCATCACCTGTGGACCAACTGTGACCCGCCATACTGCAAGGCGAGCGTGTCTCCGTGATCCTCGTACAGCCCCTCCAGCAGCCGTGCGCAGTCCGAGTCGAACTCGATCACCGGCTCTCCTATCAACCCCAGGGCGTACAACTGTAACAATAACGATTCATTCCTGTCAAATCCCCAGCAACTAAATAAACAAAGCTTAGAGGGGACTTCTGGAAATATCAGCCAAATGAACCAAAGGTACACACTCTTGTAGAACCGACTTCCCAATCCACTGACCTACCGACTGACCTGATGAGCGAACACGCACTTTCCCGACCCTGTTCAGCTCGCCGTAAATACACCGACGACGAGAAGAAAAAAATAACACGTAGACCGTTGTACTATAATTACTAGCGTATAGAATAGACTACAAATTCTATGATTTATTATTCCTTCCCGGCGCGATTTATCTCCTGCCGTGCCTGCGGCGGCTGTGGCACAGATTTGTTCGAGAATCGCGATGTATGTTCTAGTATGTTAGTACGGTCCCCTGCAGAGAAAAGTAACCCATCTGTTAAACAGTTTTAATAGACAGATGGGTTACTTTTCTCTGCAGGTGACTGTACATTACCTATACTTAATTATTAAAAGATTGTGGTGAGGAGTTTCTTACGGCTTTTCTTCTCCTTGATAAAGCACCTTTCAGAAAAGCTGGTAGATTACAAAAAAATGAGGTGCATAAGTATATCAGTGTTACCTAGATAAATAAAAGATTTTTGAATCTGAGGTACGAGACTTCAATAACGTAGACTAATCACTAACCTGATGAGCGAGCACGCACTTCCCAATAGCGAACTGCGCAGTATTCGTCCTGTCGAGGCAGTCGACGCAGTTGACGCGCGCCTCGCCGGTCTGCAGCCGGCCCGCCTGGTGCCCCGCCCGCCCCGGCAGCCCCGCCGGCCCCGCCTGGCCCGCCTGCCCCGCCGGCCCCGCCAGCTCGCCGTAACACACCGACGACAAGAAGATGCCCGTGCGGCGGACAACTGTGCGCGCTATTGCTGATAACCTGCCACGACAGAGGAAAGACTATTAAAGTTGAGAGTAATATAAAAGGCGCACATAGGGTGTAGGCAAGCCTGGCGCACTTCGCACTTTTGGTATGATGTTTAGCTGGCCATACACGATCAAGTTTAGTTGCCAAGTTTGCAGCGGACTTGATGCGGCATCTATTAAGCTTGGCAGTGTATGGCTGTCTGGCCATTATAGCTATATCATGCATACTGGATGCCACATCAAATCAAACTGCAAACTTGACATGATGTTGTGATAAACGAAAACATTAAAAATTATAAAAAAGCACTTACTTGTCAAGCACTTTGGCGTCAGCACCTTTATTAATCCTAGCCATGTCGAGATGGAAGTACTGTATGGCATGTTCCGGAGGCATGAACTGGTTGAGATACTTCACCGCATTACTTATCACATTCGTCAGTAATGACTCATGTTTCTTCTTCTCTCTCTTCTTGACTAGATTCAGTATCATTATTGGGGAGCCGTATCTCTTCATAAGGTTGTTGAAATGTTTCGCTGGTATCTCAGCGAAAGGGTCGGCGAGATCGATTGAAATAGCTGGCTTGGGGACCATTTTCGAAACATCTTGGGACCAAAAGCTCGGTATTGATCCTCTCATTTGAACAAATGAGCTGAATCTGTAATTAGAAAGAATCAATTTACGAAATATGTTGCATTTATTGTGATTTTTTTTTTATGGAAATAGCCGGCAAACGAGTTGACGATCCACCTGATGGTAAGTGGCTATCGACGCCCATGGACATCAGCAACACCAAAGGCATCACTGATGCGTTGCCGGCCAGGAAAGAAAGAAGAAAAAGAAAGAAAGAACTGACTCTCAAGCCCCCAGCCGGAACACGACGAGTCGTGGCGGCTGACTCATGCTCGAGCGTGGTAGCTATCCAGGCGAACCCCTGGAGAAATAATAATAGTAATAATGTTATTAATTAACAATTAAAATCAATACTACCAATATAATTCCTCCGAGGGCCCTACCACCAGCGGGCCGGATTAAGTCGCCTCTTACGACACCCATCCGGCGCGGGATTGGGGTTAGTATTCTAAGCCGCCCCAATACGGCTAAAATGTTTTTGGATTATAGTTGATGTTCACCGTGTTCCAAGCGAGAGGTACTGGCTTTGTTTCCCGGCTAGGTAAACATGTGTTTCAGATAAATGTTTGTTTTCCAATTGTAATTGAGAAACCAATACAGATATATTGAGTGAACATGACCTCATCTATTAAGTCATTTACAATCAAGCAATCAATAACAGATACACCAATGAATATATGAAAATTCCAATTACCTGCCAGCCGTAAACGAAGAAGTTATAGCATCGTGTACAATCTGTTCAGTCTCCACTTCATTCGCAACGTCTCCGTGTGTATTTGCTCCTCGCTTCAGAAACCTCGTTCCCGCATACCTATTGCTCCTTCTAGCGATCAGAGTTAAGTATATGGGCCGACCAAATATATTCAGGTTGCTCTGTTCTATAAACCCATGGGTGATATACAGTATCCAATCTGGGTGCAGCTGGGAGTGGACAACTGATAGTAAATGGCTGTTCCAAACAAACCTCCATTCAGGGACACTTCTAACACCAAATTCTAGTTTTGGGCCAGATTCCCTGAAAGTAAAGCAGTTAGGTATACAATAACTTAAAATTTAGTGAAGGAATGTATGTGTTAAATTTGAAATACATTATATAATTATAAATTCAAGATAAAATTTAAGGATATAACTACAAGGATGTCTTATAATATTATAACGAAGCTGTGTGATAATTTAAGCTATCAGGTCTTCAAAGTAAACCCAGGTTAAGAACCACTGCTCTAAACCATTCTGTCTATATTCACAGATAAATTTTACAATTACCATTTATCATTTCTTAAAATCAAAGTATCCATAATTATTTTCAAAAACTTACTTAGTTTTTTCCTGCCTCTGCTGGATTTGCTTTTTCCATGTTTCAAATATATCTTCATCATCACTTTCATTTTTTTTGCAAGTACATACTTTTTCCTCATCTTTAGTCATTTGAGATTTCAAGTTTGCATGATACGCTGCAGCTGTGACGGGTTTGGGAAATAGAGCGGGGGCTAGCTTTCTAGGGGGCGCCATATTCATTTGCAAAGTGTGTGTAACATCATAGCTATAGCTATAATAGAAATTAGTTGATAAGTCTATCGCCATGAACATTTTCAAATATCTCTGCTCATCAGGATGAGGGGGCTTGTTGCTTTCATTTGGAATATAAATCATGGATGTATCTTCGATTTTATAAATGGAATGTGGACCTATCACAGCAATTTTTCTTCTTTTTGTTACTAGGATTATGTAGTAGCCCTCTAGAAATCTTATGAAACCTAAAACCAAAAAAAGATAGTTTCACTAATACAAAAATATGCATGCTTCTTGTAGCTCTTGTTGATATTCATTCAAGTATCTAATGCTTTTATTTTAGCTCATTACAACAGACAATGCATCTAGATTCTAGAGAGTATTGTCTTACCAATGACAACATTTGATGTTATTATAAATCAGAGATTTCCAGACTTTTTTTTTCATAGACCACTTTCAAAATTTACCTGGTTTCGGTGGAGCCCCTGCAGCTACATTTCTAGCATATTCTCAAAACTCAACAAAAAATGTGAAGATTAGACCTAACTATGGAAAGTTGTGTTGCGGCTGAGGTCCAACCACAAATTGATAGTTTTCGAAAAAAAAGTGAGAACTGAAAGTAAAGTTGGCCAATCAATAAAGCAATTCCATCCATCTTTACTTTTTTGACATCTACTCACAGCACATGGTATAATTCTCACTTATTTCACTTAGAAAACTCCCCAGTCAGAGTGGTAAAAATAAGCTGAGTCTCCCGTGGTTAGTAAAGATATAAATTAAGTTTAAGTAGATTATTTACAGAAACTGTATTTTACATCTTATATTAAATTAACAAAGGGGTTTTTTATCCTGTTTATGTGGTTTATTTGCATAGCAATACATTACCAACAATTCCAAAAGCAGAAACCAGTTTGTTGAATCCAGCTGACCTCCCAGTTCTGTTCCCAAAGCCAATCATGTTCAGCAGCTGATGGATCTCTTGCTTGTTGTACTCCACCTTATCATCCACCAGGATCAGATCCTTGGAGTCAGTCCTGTCGATTTTAAGTACTCTGAATCTAGTTTGAGTATTGTTGGATCCAATAAGAAAAAATCTCTGAAAATAATGATATTTTTATTTAACATGGTTCTGATCAATGATACACCAAAATAGCTGTTGATGTAACCCGAGATATTTAACCAATACTATTTTGAATCAATGTTTCTTTAGAAAGTAACATGTATTAACTTACTGCTTTCGTCTCATAGAGGGCGATTCGCTGTATAGAACTGATAATAGGATGAAACACAAGTTGTTCCTTCGACATCTTGGGATATTTTGTTCCATATACTGTTTAATTCTGTTGGACTGCTGCTATGAAAAAACCAAGATTGTAGGCGATAACAAATAATGTAATTCTGATCTGATTAGAGATTTATAAATCCACAAACTTGCATTGTTTGACACACCTGTAGTTTTTTCTTAAATTTATAGGTATGAAAATGATAATGTATCGATTAAAAAAGGCAAATTTCGAATAAATCCATAATACATCACTGAAACAGAAAAATATTGAATTGCAATATTTTACAAGTGATGAAAATTTAAATTGAACAAAACAAAACAAAATTGAAAATAGTGATACTGAGATAACGGAGTTCAACTGACAGCAAGTGACTGACAGGTGGTGGAATGGTTTGACAAGTCGTTCTGTCATAGCCTGACATTACTGTGAATTATGACATTACCAAGAACTATAAATCTACAACTGGACTTCAATTCAAGATTCAAAGAGGTACATGAAGACCAATCACGTGACATTGGATGAATATTTTAGACCAATCACAGGTCTGATTGAGGTTGACCTTATCGTAGGATGTCGTATGTCTTAAATCCCTGGCCTGATCATCTGGGTTAAGGAATTCCTGAAAGTTCATTCCGAGTCGTTGTCGAAAGTTAGTAGTAGGACAAACTATACTGGAGGCCATAGTTGAGCGTGTGAATAACTTCAAGCAGTCTCCGAACCGAATGAAGGGTTGCCAAACTTGCAAGATTCTATGCTAAAAAAACAAGCGTGTCTATTAGCATTTAGCGCTCGGTTCAATCGACACATGAGTCGACTCGTAACTGATTACCTAGTGATTACTGTCTCATAATTTGTCATACCTCAGACCTAGGGAGTCACTCAGAGATATCTTTATGGAAATTAATATTTTAATAATAATTAAATAATAATTGGGATAGTGTTAAGTACGGAAATATTATGATACTTATCATAAGAAGAGTGAATTATCCACAATATTAATTCGAGGAACAAGGCTAAACTAATTGTACATATTTGGTGCTTTAAAACCGGTGGCTTGTTCATCGGTACATGTCATTAAATGACATATAAATTTTAAATTAAAATTTATAATAATAATTCCATATATCAAAATATCAAAAGCATTCTTTTGACAAAAGAGTATTACAAATTAGATGATTATTTTATCACTTTCATTGCCAAAGCTGAAATTGGAGTTATCTGCTGGTGGCCCATAACAATAAAACGCTTAATCTTATTCTAAGACTAAAACTATCCCATGATCCTGATGGTCAAGCCCACTTTACGATAGCTCAGTCCTTTCTCTAGAGGCCCATAAATAACACATTTGAGATAACAGTCCATCCCAAGCAATAAGCTTCATACACAACTCTTTCAACACTTCACGCGACGTCGAGTGAAGGGCCAAACTGAAGAGTGTTGGGAACACGCGACGTCGCATGATTGGAAATGAACGTGTTTAAAGAATAGACTGCTATCGCATGAGTTTTATAAATATAGATTTGTTTGTATGTTAGTTTATTATTCATTTATAATATTATATACAGGGTTAATTTTCCAAGTCTGCGTGGAGGGCCAAATTCATAACAAAAAATTCTCAAAGGAGTCACGGAGCCGATTTTGCTGAAAACTAAAACTGAATCATTACATTTTTGAAAAAATAATATTTCTAGCCAGGAATCAAACCCGTTGATTTTGAAGAAAAAAAAACACTTTTTGTATTAATTTAGCATTCATTCATTTTCCATTCTCTTTTGAGCATTTTTCGCTATTCCTCGTAGTTTCGGATTTGTCCCTCCACGGACACTTGAAAAATTCACCCTGTATTTTTTTTTTTTTTATGGAAAAAGCCGGCAAACGAGCTGACGATCCACCTGATGGTAAGTGGCTATCGCCGCCCATGAACATCAGCAACACCAAAGGCATCACTGATGCGTTGCCGGCCAAGAAAGAAAGAAGAAAAAGAAAGAAAGAACTGGCTCTCAAGCCCCCAGCCGGAACACGACGAGTCGTTTGGCGGCTGACTCATGCTCGAGGGTGGTAGCTATCCAGGCGAACCCCATGGAGAAATAATAATAGTAATAATGGTATTAATTAACAATTAAAATCAATACTACCAATATAATCCCTCCGAGGGCCCTACCACCAGCGGCATGTATAGTGTTGACGTGTTTAGATGGTAGGCCATAAGTGCTATCTGTAACTGTGAATAGAAAAAAACACCTCGATAATTTCTTGCTGCTTCTTCTCACGGGCCCTCTCACAGTAGGACCTCGTTGAAGCATTGGCGTAGCTTGTATGACTTTCAAAAAGTGTTAGTAAGCCAAATCAATTTTGAATATTTCATTTGATTTCATTTCACTACTATTCAGTAGTACTTACGTGCCGCGAAGGACTGAAATAGGTTGGCTGCGTGGGTGTTCCCGCCCACCTACAATGTAGGTGTCTTCAAGAGAAGAGTGAATAGGCATTTATTAAGTTAGTACGTTCCATCTTAGACTTGATCGCCACTTACCATCAGGTGGGATCGTTGTCAAGCATTAACTTATTTCATATAAAAAAAAGAAAAAAAAAACTTAGTAGTAGCGTTCATAACCCGGCGACATGATTGTGTCGATTCTTAATGATCGAAAAATTTAAGCAATAGTGGGCGTGGTCGGCAAGCAGTGATAGCCTAGCGGTTAGAACTTTGGTCTCCCGAACGCGGGGGCAAGAGTTCAAATCCTGGCACGCACCTCTAATTTTCAAACATTATGGGCGTATTACAAGTTAATTATCTCTTGCTTCGGTGAAGGAAATCTTCGTGAGGAAACCTGCACACCGGAGAGTTCTCCATTAAAGTTCTCAAACGTGTGTGAAGTCTACCAATCCGCACTTGGCCAGCGTGGTAGATTATGGCCTGTACCCCTCACATTGTGAGAGGAAACCCCGCGCCCAGCAGTGGGATAATTATGGGTTGTTGCTTTGCTTTGCGGTAGTTGCATGGGTGGTTACCCACTGACGGTTGTCAGTGGCAAATATTTCTTGAGCGTTTTCGTGCTTCGGAGGACACGTAAAGCTGTCGGTCCCGGTTATAATTGTACTTGTAAGATTGTTGTAATTTTTGGAAAACTTTCGATACATGAGTTGGCCACTAGCCCATGTGTCCAATACAACCCATTGCAGTGGTAGAGTATGCCCTAGGCCTTATCTAGAGAAGAAATCCGTTCTCAGTATTGGAAAACTAATGGGTTGAAGCCATACTACTCCCGCTGTTATGGTATCCGTTGCCACAGCGAGCGTGGGCGGGTTTGCCCATACGTAACAACAAATCGGATGTTAACTGACAAGCCGACTGACACATTTAAACATTTGGATCGGTCCAACTGGGGCAGAAAGCGTGCCAACTGCGGCTATCTCCAATTTATATTAAGCTTTTATGTCCTACTGTAGCTGTCAAGATATAACTTGGTTATTAGTTAACTTGTTAATATAATGTTTATGGCGGTGAATATTACGTAATATTATAATACTGTTAAAATAATGAATTACTTTAATACCAATTTGTTAATACTTATCAGAATCGGTCCCCTTAAAAGTAATATTTTTAGTTAACTGTGAAGGAAAATGTAGAAATTCCATCCATAAGATGATGTTACATATGAGTCCGAATATTTTAAATAATTGTAATTGTGGAAAACCTTTAGACTGAAAAAAAATATTTCATGATTTTTAGAACTACGGGTTGAAATAGGGAATGAATTTTAGCCTCCATTTTTAACAAAAATTGTTGATATGTGCTGGCAAATTTCAGATTCGAGCACATTCATAATCCCCGCACTGAAACGATGTGTTCCAGGAGATATGGAGATTCATACTTTTAACCCCCGACGCAAAAACGAGGGGTGCTATAAGTTTCACGTGTGTCTGTATTCTGTTTGTCTGTCTAAATGTCATCTTAGCTCTCGGACGAATGAACCGATTTTGATTTAATTGCTTTTGTTTAAAAGATCTTAGTCGAGAGTGTTTTAGGCTATGTCTGAAGAAAATTGATTCAGCCGTTTATACGCTGTTTTTAGGGTTCCGTACGAAAAAACTAAAAACGCAACCCTTATAGGATCACTCGTGCGTTTTGCGACCGCCGTTAATAAGATAGACTTCTTATTGTTTTTTTTTTTGTTAAAATTTTATTATTTTAAGTTTTTGATTATTTTTGGCAAATACTTAAATTTTGGTCAGCTGGTAATCGAACTTAGGACGCCTAGTTTGTCATATTCAGTATTAAATAAACTAGAAGTAAATATTTTTAATGTATTTTAAATATCCTGGATTCAAGATTAAAGTTTTGTACCTATACCTAGCGTATTTTTGTTATATAAGAATCTTGAAAATATAATAGATAACTCGATTGCTAACTTGTGGCCATTGACCTTAGTAGCAAAGAAATAATTCTGGCATAGCGATAAATTAAAATAATTAACAGGTATTATGCAATACGACGACATATCGCCCGTCACTAAGAAAACTATCGTATCTGCATTTGTGCGCCTTTACAGGAGAGCGTTTTTAGTTTGTAATGAACTTAACTCAGTACGTTTTGGATACATAAGTATTTATTAATTATTCTCACAGAAATAAATGCAAATATGGCGCTCTTTTCATATTTCAAAAAATTATTTTGATTGATTTATTCGTTTTTGTATTATACTGTTGCACATTCGATACCCTTCTACGTTATTTAGTTGTACATTAGTTATGTTATAACTATTGTTCAAGCTATTAAAATAAAAGAATTACTTAGATCATAATTATGTATCGCATCTGATATTATTCCTGAATATTATTCCTAATCTGAATCGGACATTAACTGATAAGCCGGTTGTAACTGTTGTAAGTTATGGATTGGTCCATGTCGCGCGTGCCAATTGTAATTATATCTTATTTATGCTCATATCCATGTTTAATAAAATTATCTATACTTCTATACTAATATTATAAAGAGGAAAAATTTGATTGTTTGCATTGAATAGGCTCCAAAACTACTGAACCGATTTGAAAAATTCTTTCATTGTTGGGAAGCTACACTATCGCCGGGTGACATAGGCTATATTATATTTTCAAAAAAATTAGGGATCCTTAATAAAACTCCAATAATGTAACCCAAGGTGTAAAAAAATACGAAAACCGAAGCAAAGCGAGGGCAGTTACTCGTATGAAATAAAATATTATATTAGATACTAAAATCGCCCATTTACTTAACTAAAAATCTTAATTGTAAGAATGGCTATCGAATTGCTGATTACATCATTAGAATGATAGGACCTGAAGGAATGGAATGACCGAATTAAAAAGAAATGATATACCTATCTCTACATCGTTGGTTTTTTATAGTGAATAATAGGAAGAGTTTTAGAAGTAAACCACTTATCTACAACTACACTGGTGTCGCCAACGCGTTTCCAGTCACTAGGAAGCGTTTATTTAATTTTAATCCTATTCCCTAAATAATACTAAAGTATACTTACCTACCTACTATAGTAACAGTACGACATTTTAACAATCATTTCTTATAATATTAAATTATACTTGAAAAGACTTACCTAAATAGATATAATTTAAACCAAACCATCGTGTTGATAGTACACTGATTAACAAAGGCAAAGCGTCTGGTTCCTTCCAACGATAACTTTGATAGCTAGAAAAATATACAGCCTCTGATAACTCTATCAAAAAAACCCTCCTCGAAACTGAGTAAACTTACCATTACCAGATTATTCACGTAAGTAATGATTTTTGTAAGCAAAAGCAACGTATGCAGAATGTACGTGCTTTATTATTATGCTTTTTTTAGAAAAGGAAGAAAAATGTAGACTCATTACAGAGCCAGAGACGAGACGAGCCTCTGCACGAGAACTTAATGGAGCATGACCCTCACTCCCGAATCCCGAGTCCAGAGACCCGAGTCCCACCTCGCTCCTCGCTCCCGCTGCCTCGCTGCGGTCGGTGCCCTACTTGTGTCACATGCGTACAATATTATTATTTTACAATGATATTATAAGTAAAAAAGAGGTAGATATGTCACTAGAGCGCCGAAGTTGAAGGTCATAAGAGCGGTCAATTGACCTCTGTCTGCTCGTAGTCGCTCTGTCAATACAAGACGATAGGCAGTTTTGTTGTTGTCAGAGTGCTTGAGATTTGACATAATATGTACATCGTTAAAATGCCTTCGTGTATTATTATAGTGTGAATGGCTTAGTGAAACAAAAGATAAACGTGTGTGTGTTGTTGCTCTTTTCGGAACAAATTTTTTGGTTGATTTGTAAGGGCATGACGTATCTATGTTTTTTTAAACATCAATGTTATTCTACTAATATTATAAATGTGAAAGTTTGTGAGGATGTTTGTTACTCTTTCAAGCAAAAACTACAGAACGGATTTTCATGAAATAGGGATGTTGACACTCATTATAAATTAATATAAAATGTCTAAAATATTAGTGGTAACATTTAAAGGCCTAAAATATGATTCTTTTATTGAAATCAATCACAATAAATTAAATATCATTAATTTAAAATGTTAAAAATTGTACTCACTGTCACGTGACCTCAAACGACATTTTGAGAATATGACGTCATTGGAACAATTTTATATGGAAATTCAACAAACTTAGTAGACAGATAGTATTGAATATCGTTTAATGACGTCACGTGACGTTTTTGGTGGGAAATTTGATAGTGATTTTTATTTATCAAATTTTGTTTTTAAATTGAAGATTATTATTTTTATAATATTTTTTTCGTGAATATTGAGGTTCTATCTATAAAATAAAATTGAATCCTAAAATTAGTCAACATCCCTATTGTTACATGTGAACACAAAGTCCTTCACGGACGCAAAATAAACAGGTAACAATATACAGGCGGTACCTCTACAATTGAACCGCTCTGAAATTCAAACTCACTTGCTTAATTGTTGCTTCAATATATGTACATATTAGTAGGCTACTTTAGGAGCACAGATTTAGGACACACTGATAATTACAGTAGCAGGTTTTTACAATAATTTTCCCAAAGTTAAATTATGTTTTTACATTTCATTACAATAGCAATATATTCAGAACACCGAACGACTAGACATTATAGTGCATAGTAGATAATAATTATAATTAATAGTATGTACTAAGTGAGGTATATGCTACGTAACCGTTACGTTATTTACTTCAGCCATACGTCCTATGGAATTTACGAGGAAACATCTCAGGAACCATTTTAAATATTACTCCTTAGATAGGTACATACACGATACATCATTGCAGCATTGTGTCCGTGAAAAATGTAATGCTTGTCTTAAAGGTTGAAAAAGATTGTCTGTCAGACTTTCCTTGTTTGGAATTTTACCAAGCAGATTAATAAACCCACACGAGATGAAAAAGAGATGAAATATTATATTAGGAGTATAATACATACCTGCTTTAAAGGCTAAGTTCTTTTAACTACAAAGAGAAAATCCATTTACCCTTCCATTTCCTACTGAAACTTCTGCCTTGATATTTTCAGGAAAAAAATTAGGTTTGAGGATCGAAAAATCCGACCGTCTTTAGAATAGAGATTGGGAGAGAAACAAAAAAAATGTTTGCCATCGAAAACTCTACCAATTTTCAATACGGTAATGTAACGTGAACTCTACATTCAGCTCTACATCGACTGCTAATACGAGCAACAAGGAGGGATTGATTAAAGTCGATGTTCGTTTTATTGGAGTGGAATAGAAAATTACTCATGGACTTCTTATTTTACATCACTTGGGAAGGAATTTTTATTTTATGTACATATTTATTAAAATTAGGTTACGAATTTAGTTATGAATGTACCAAAATTAGTGCACGAATTTTAACTTTTAACATTATTTCTGATTTTGACTTTGATTCTTATTTTAGGTAATTTGATTATGATTAAATTTAATTCTATTTTAATTTAATTTAATTCTCTTTTTTGTAAATTGTTACTTAAATTCATTTGTACAATTTTAACATTAACTTTTGTTCTAATGTTGATTGTGATTTTAATTTTAATTTTGACTTTAATTGTGACATAATTTTGATTCTATTATTATCTTGACTTTTATTTTATTTTTGGCGTTAAATTGTTGTTTGATTATTATTTAAATTTTAATGTTGATTTTATATTTGATATAATTTTATAATCTATTATGATAATTCATTGATGTGTAGGTACGTTAAAAAAGCAATATTGCAACGCCCTTACAGGGTTCATGCTGCTCTATCTCTATTCCTGTATGTAACACCCTATATAACGCATAAAGCCATAAACTTGAACATGAATATTTTAATTTAACAAATCGTGTAGGGTTAAAATTTTGGAATGAGTAAATCGTCGGTTTTGAAATTCTTCTGAATATTTGATATCCTTTTGATTTGAAATGCAATAGGAATATAATTATAATGCAAAAGTTAACGTTGTATCTTTATTTGCGTTGCACCGTCATTGCAGTGCCTCAGGAATGTTTCAGAAGACCGAATTGACAGCTTACAAAGTTTATGTAAAAGAGTTGCATCACTGTGGCAGCGTGTGCGCGGCAATGGCACAAATAGAGAGGTGTGATGGGCCGATACTAGTACACTTAAATAGACTACATAATATCTTACCGTTCACTCGTGCTGCCAAATGAATAAATAAAAATATGTGTTTAATTGTAATAGGAATTGTGACATATAATAATTGAAATGAATAAAATTAGGAATGAATTATGTTCTTTAATAATTTATATGTATATATTCTTTAATTTATTTTGGATTTCTGATTTATGATAATATTAAATTTTAATTTGTACTAACATTAGATATACATAGATAAGACCTATATAATTTTTAGTAACACTATGTATTGTAAAAAAATATATCCCAAATAAAGATTATTATTATTATATCGCACCTTCAGTGGAAAAAAGGCATAAGATGAAAATTGCAATTTTACAGGAGAGCAAAAAAACTGTTCAAATATCAGTAAGTAGTCAAAGGAATTTACATTACGATTTCTTGCACAAAACCGTCATGATTAATGATAAAAATTTGAAAAAAAATTAGCATATTATGCACAAAGATGTTTAACTAACAGATACGTTATGCCCTTGCAAATCGACCGAAAAATCTGTTCCGACCGAGCTACAATACACACACGTTTATCTTTTGTTTCCCTACACCAATCACTAGTACATTGGCAAATTATGTAAAAAGGATGGCATTACTAAAACCATAATAGTGAAAAAGACAGCTAGTGTTTGTCGTTCGCGTCAATCTATATACGCTACGGTCTTTATCGCTCTCGCGTCAAAACTAGATCGCTATCTCTTTCTTCATCTGAATATGGCGTCTTTGCATGATTATTAGATTGTTTAGTAAAATAATTGAAATATACTAAATAATCTAAGTTTCTTAGCGTACTCACGCATGGTATGAGATTCCTTGTGTTTTGTTGACCTTGGAGTCATAATTGGTGCACTTTCTAAACACACAGGATGGCATTTTGTTATATTTTCATAACTACGTATTAACCTACGATGCGCCACGCTCGTGATTGCGCTCGACGCAGACTAATCACAAAAGTTCCCAATTGGGAACTTTTTCAATCATCACAACGCGAGCGCTTATGACCTATCTGCCTCTTTTTAATATATAATATCATTGATTATGCAGCTTTTGTCCCTCTTTACAATCAAATTAATAACTAAAATTCAACGTAAGACGACTTATGTTTTTTTTCCACCGAGGGTGCGATATTATGTAAGTAACGAAAGCTTACAATGAAGTACAAAAAAAATGAAACACAGAGCTTTCAGAGCTTTGTATTTTATAACGCAAACATTTAAATTAGGATCTTAAATTTTACTTATAATTCGGTTCAACGCTTACATTAATATAAATTAATGATCTCTGTTCATTACAGGAGTGTTATAAATTATGATGGGGTAGTGTGCAGTGTCGGGTTAAGTAGAAGCGGTCGGATGTGCGTGGCATTTCGTGCCAGCGAGGTGCCACTCCTAGTCTAAAATATTCGTGTAGGCCAAACTAGGTCAAATATTCACATAGGATCCGATCCGATCCTTGTGTTTATGACTTACGTACTTTATGGTCCATATATTTTTCTAGTCATAAAAGATGTCAAGTTTAATAACTTCACTAGATAAAATCGCAGTATTTGCAGTAGGTATATTTGTGTTCGTGTAACAAACTTCTTTTGCAGTTAGAAGCGTTCGCAGCTCATATTTTGAAGGACGGTGTCGGGAACAGCTCGAGCTCCAAAGCACATTTTTCACCGAGTATCCATGTGTGTAAATGAGGCTTTAGTGTCTGGCTTTTCCGAAGCAGACGAGAGGTGTCGCGCTTGCGCGGGCGGCGCGGGAGGGCGCTGCGGTCGCGCCGCGCCAGTCCCGTGCGCGTCTCCGAGCCCGAACTACCTGTGTCCCGTTAACCGCTCACTTGACGCATTGACCGCAAACGATCTTTACAAAATACACCGCGCGGCCATGCTTCGAACCACCATTCGTTCGACTCCTGTGTTTCATTAATTGTTTAAGTGATGATTCTGACATAAATGCTAGGTGAGAACCGAGCGCGGTGGTAAACAACCGGTCCAGATAGGGAAGCTGCGCCTGCCCGGGCCCGGTTACAGTGGAATGCGGCAATTTTAACTACTGCGGAGCTCGGGACCCATTTATGAATTGGGATTGACCGTTTTCTCCACGTAAAATAAGGTAAGTCACACAGCGACGCATAGCACGTTGTTTTTGGTTCAGGAACTACATTTGACTATTGTTCTAATCATATGAGATGAGTAAGTAACGGTTCTATTATTTTGTATTAAATTAACAACACTTGTAATGGAATATGTTTTTTCTATTCCGCATTGTAACTGCCGCTTCTATCGTATCTGCAATCTATAAAATATAAATCGTTAGATACCTACTACAAGCATTTTCATAAAGTAACAACAGCTTTAAAAATTACACTTTATTGATATAATTACAGATACGTGAAGGGAATGATGTATATTAGGCACCTAGTTTGATACCACTGAAAAACATGAAGCCGCAAATGTTTCCACATCAACCTGAAATTACTTTAATATTAAGTACATAAAAAATATTTATTAAAAACCTCTGAAAATCCTAGATCAGTTCAATTGTTTTGTTGATATTATTCTACACAATTCATCAACATTAATTAATAAGGAAAAAAAACTAAACAGAACACTATAACACATAATAACGGTTGATATTAAACGTAACGAAATCGATAGAGTCAAAGTACAGATGTTTTTTACACAATATATTATCGTAACTGCTCGACTAGAGTAACAAACAATACAGTCTCTACTTACGCTAAAGAATTCGCTTCGCTGTCGAATTGAGGCCACGGATTGTTACCTAATATGTGTTAATTATGTACAGACGTCTTCTAAAAAAGATAACTGTAATTAAAGTTATTTTTGATTATTAAAGGTATGTTTGAACACATTTAACAGTTACGTAATAAGATACATATTAATTTAGATAATACTGTTAGGTATAATAGATTTTGTTTGTTCTTACATTCGTTATGAATGACAGTGGCTGAAATGAGAAAAGAATACAAACTATACAATTAGTTTCTTGAATTAGAAGCATAATCAATCGATCACGCCAATCGACGATCGAATCGAATTAATGGTGTTATTTTCATTATTTATAACATAATAGCTCAATATTATTGAAAATGATTTGGATTAACTCGAAGGGTTAGCCACTTATTATGTTATGAAAGGGTTGCCTGTGTGACTTTCAAAAAGGTGCTTTCTTTTAACATGAATGAGCCATGAGAGCCTGGAATGGCTCGCGCGTGCACTTTGTTCCATTAATGAGACTTCAAGGGGGCTATGCCATTATGGTAGGTCTACTTCCTCCCCGAAGCTCACCGGTGCATTCACACGGGATCACAAAACAGATGGTTGACGAGGGGGAATCCCATATGTTACCGGACAGGAATTGCTTTTTAGCGAAAGGACTGCCTTTTGTAAACAAATTATAATTACCATCCATTTTGTAATTATTTCGACACCAGAATGCTACGAGTCTCATTAACATATTAAGAGACATTTTTGAGTATTCAAAATGTACCCAGTAGATATGGTAAATGTATTCAGTGCTAGACGATTTCATTAGTCCAAGCTTAGACTACGTGTCCTAAATGTAGATTATTTAAATTTCCTTGAAATCACAAAAAAAAATTAATCAATTTTCTTAATTAACTTTCTTCCACGACATCCCAAAACCGGAGGAATAACCAAAGTTCTCGAGAATCATTTATTGACGTAGATATAGCATTGTACTTCGGACGAAAAACACAAACAATAAAATTGGCTTTAAAAATATCAATCATCCAATTCCTTGGCGTCGGGTGATCTTGTCATATCGTATGTCAATTAAAGCATTTTCTGTCTCTACAACTATTATTTATTAATAGCTTTAATTTGTTCGTGTGAATTTATTTCGACAACGCCATTCAAGATTTTTGCTTACGTTTTAGCAAGATTTATTAATTTAATTAGTTCACGGATTACTTATTCGTTGTCATCGTCATTATTTATCATTATTTGTGTCATTAGTACAAAAATAGTCTACTTAATACTAGAACAGAAAATGGTTTTTCCGGCACTTTGTACCAGTTTTATATTTGTACTACGCGTATGATGCAAAAATACGCGTTCAAAAATCTACAAATATTTTTGCTGAAAACATTATTCGTCAATAGAAGGATTTAATTCTTTATTTTTTTGGTTAGATTTTGAATTAGATTCAGAGCTTAAAGATTAGTCGGGAAATCCTGACATCTGGTTCCTATTCTTAACTGATGACCACTCACCAAGTTTACTCGTATGTCAATTTGCATAAATAACTATTAACCTCATAAGGAACATAAGCTCTTCAGGAACTCGTTTACTATGTTTAAACTACCTCATACTTAAGGTACAAATATTTGCATTGAATGGTGTATTTATAATAACCGAGTGTATGAATGGAATTTCTTTATACGGCGTATTGTTCGATACATATCTGCATAGACAAAATATGTTACACGAGTTCCTATATAAATATGGCGTTTTATAAATTGAATTATAAATAGTTTATGAGCATCACGTGAGCGTTATATTACACATAGCGTGGGAAACGAAGCGGCGGCGCTAGCAAAAAATGTATACATTGCAACAAAATATTGCATGTTCCCTGTAAATTATGTTTTTATTATTTAACGAAGTACTTAATAACAGTGCACGCAGTCAGTAGCCACATAATCAATTTAATTTATAAATAGCGCCATGGCTATTTGGAATAAACTGCACAGGAGGAATACAGAGAAAAAATATAATGTAAATTCTTTATCCGTCGTTTTTGAAATGATAAATAGATACTTAAATTATTATGAATCGCGACTCCAACGCGCTTATCGAAAAGGTCTATCTGATTGCAATTGGTTTGCAATCAACATTATGAAATGATAAACAAAAGGTAGGTAGGTCCCTATTATAAAGGCAGTCGAAACCAACATTTAAATGAAATTGTGATAATAACTCAGCATATATTTGAATATCAAACAGTATGACTGACATTAGAAGAAGACGGATTAAGTAAGATAAATCACTTTCTTTTCGTCTAACGACTTCGGAGAGATATGCTGCGCTCTACATTTCCCACGGCAAAGCTCCTGCGAACAACGCATTGTTATTTTTTTTCCGACATTTTTTGTCGGAGATTGCAACATCACCTTTTATTAAACTTGCTTTCTATTATGCCGACTTACGCGTGACTTTGATTCTATAGAATATAAAAAGGTTTGTGTACATGTCATTGCACTGATGGTGTGCGCGAAATTTTTGAATCATGGCAGTCGGAGGCTTGGATGAAGTTTTCAGGTTGTTGAAAATTACGAACGAAATGATTGACTTTGCTTTGCACATGTTTAAAAACTTTAGGAGACTACGTAGATACGATATTTTCCGTTAACGATGCGAGTTTTATGCCACATTTGATACTAACGTTACTGAAAACTTTGAGGTGCAAAATCAAAACCGGGTCTCTGACTCACGAAATGTAATTAATTGTTTATTTGATTCGACGATATCAAAGCAATATTTAAGCTTAGCTTATTCATTCAAGTATTTAAACTACGAAGTTCACATTTTCTCTGGTTGAAAATGAAAAATTTGTTTATTCAATGAATAGACAAGTCATTATAACTTTTTTTTAATGGAACTCTTGGTTTCCTATTAACTACTCGTTTCAATATATAAAGAAGATTTGTATACTGGATGATTATTTTAAAGATGATTATTAGATTTATGTTTAAGCGATGAGTAATAACTTTTTCCTTTAAAACTTTGATTAGGAAATTATTTCCCTTTCGATTTTTTGCCGCTGCTTCTGCTGGGAAACCCTGGAATCTATCTCAGGGTCTCCTGAAATAGTCAGGTTAGTTTTGAAGTAGGTATGGCTTTCGGAATGTACCTACTTAGGTAGGTACTACTTACTTGTGAGAGTTTATTAATAATTTACATAATACCCGGTACCAACGCGTTTCAAATTCATAACAATGTGTGTAATGCATAATGACAGCATTATTATTCAATGAATGTAGTTTATTTCGTGTAAAACACACATTCAATTATCTTTAAACACTTCAACAATTTTAACACGGAAATATCTGACTAATGGATTTAAATGCATTGATTGATGATCATCTCTATATTGCAGTTATTTGCATTATTTTCAGTTTTGATACGATTTTTTTATTTTATCTATAAATAAATAAAAAATATCATTACATTTTATTTCTCTACGTGTGTACTTTCTCTCGATGTGGTTTGAACTATTATGGGAAATCATAATAGATATTGTTTCTGAAAGTCACACATATTATTTATGTGTAATACACAATGTCACTTAAATTGAATTATAAAAAATAATATTAAGTATATACAAACTTAATACAAAGGTAATACATGGACATGATAACTTCATTTTTTGAAGTCGGTTAAAAACACTTCAATTAAAAACTATCTTGTACCTTCTGACTTAGCGAAGCTTGTGCGGATAAAAAAGAAACCCATTTCTATTAAAACAGTTGAAACCTATTCGAAATCTATTTGTTAATTAAATTATGTAGCTGAATAGAATTTCTCGGGAGACTCACCGTTATTTATGTACCAACCTGACATCCCTAATACTACTTTGTGAATACTTACGTCATGAATAAAATGATTACATTTATAGAAATAAGGAAATACTTTTCGTGCAGTCAATCCAAATTTACATCAGAGAGATTGAAAGGAGTCGAAGATACCGTGTGACTCGTAAAGCCCTACTGTGATTGTAACTTAAAATGGATCGTGACATTCGTGACGTGGACAACTTTTTGTAATCAATATTTCCTGACGATGTTTTCATCAAGTCAAGTTATAATAAAGCAAATATTTATTTGTTTATTTTTGACCGACTTCAAAAAAGAGAAGATATTCAATTCGACTGTATTTTTTATGTTTGATACCTCAGAACTTTCGAGTGAGTGAACCGATTTTGATGATTTTTGAAGTTATACTTCTTTTGGCGCGATGGTGAAAAATGATGAGAGTGAATTTCTACGATGCGCGCGCACACCGACACCTAAATTCTGCATCGTGAAGTTAGCTCAATTCTGTATTTTTTCTGTATGCAAAAAAGTTTTCACAGTATTTACCTCATTACAAACGATTTTATAATCGATTGAATTGATTCATAATAATCGATTGATGGAATATAATAATATATTTTATGTATTATTTGTTAATAATAATTATAATATTAATTTATTTCTTACATGTTTTCGTATTCCATACTTATTAAAACTATGTAATATATTTAGAATTACCATTCAATCGTTACGCTAATTTTATTAAATTACATTTCGAATATTTTGACATCGATTAATCGATTGACAACAAAGATGATGTAATCCCTAATAATGTCATTTTGGTAACCATAGTATTTATAAATAACACCACTGTACTGTCATATTTGTCATCGATCTTTCATGTTTCTACGCGTGGTTTTTTGTATTTTTCTATTAAATATTTTCAGCGTACCTATTTGGAGTCCTATTTACTATTGAAACTCATCGACACGCACACAGTTATTTTAATTTACTGTTGTATTCGATTTCGTACTTGTGTTTTGGTGAATGTGTTTTCGCAGTTTCGCTACAATTTCTGGCAAACCAATACTATATGAATATGGACTACTTAATCGCCTGTTTTGTGACTGACAAAGGTTCAGAATAAGTCCTGAACACTGGATAACGTACCCTATACATCTTTAGAAGATCAGTAGTTTATTGTGGCCATACTTACAATGAGTATGTTATGGTATCTTGATTGGGCAAGGTACCAACGAAATATAGCGCCTCCTGCACAACTAGACGAAATATTAATATAAATGATAACTAATAAAATCTCTTGAAATATGCAATAGCTTTTATTATACAACCTTTTTATGACATTCGTTTTGGGTAAAAACCATTTAAGTAGTAGATAGTATAATAGACACCCGCCAACTTAGTTTTAACCATTAAATTCGTAGATTCTATTGGCAAGTCACGTATTAATTTTGGGATTTTGTTATAGAAATGTACACCAAGCCCTATGAAAGATCGTTGCACTTTACTTTGGCGGAACGAAGGCGTAATTAATTGATACATTCTTTTTGTTTGGCGATTATTAATATCAAAATTTTGTTTATACGCGTTTATATTCTTCCTTATAAAAACTACATTATTAATTTATTAAGTTGGTTAACCTTAGCTGTGTGTTGTAATGTTTAGTTTGTACGATTCCCTAACATGAAATATTACATGTTTCTTCTGATGTATATAAATATTATTTACTAGGTTGAATGTTGATCCAAAAGTAACGATAGTAAAAATGATACACGTTCAAATAAAATAATGTATTATTTTACAGTCTCCTAACTAATCAGTTCACATTCTCGGTAGTTATATTAAAATTACAACAAATTGAATTGCTTTAAATTGGGTTGGCATACGACCCCCCCCCCCCCCCCGGGGGTTGCTCGCCTTGTCGTGGCGGGGGGGCTTAGTAACCGTGGACTGGTCACCCACGGTGAAGCCAAGAGGCAACCAGGGCCGGCCTGTTTGGGCTGCCGGCTGGCCCGAGGAGGGCGCTCCCAGCGGGCTGAATAAGTCCGCTGCGGACGCGCGCCGAGGTGGGACCGCAGAAGAAGAGGAGTGCCGGTATTACGGTGCGCCGTTCTCCCTATCTTCTGCGGCCGTGGAGGGATCGCAGGGGGAGAGGCGTGTTGGTATTGCGGTGCGCCACTCTCCCTACCCCCTGCGAGCTGGCGGGGCCGTTCCGCCGAAACGGCATTGGTGGGGCCGCAGAGGAAGAGGCATGTCGGTATTACGGTGCGCCGCTTGCCCTATCCTCTGCCGCCGAGATGTGGTCGGTGGAGGAACCACAGACCTGATCCTCCACCGGGTACCAGTAATCTGGTATCCATGGCCTCCTAGTAGCAGACTCAGGGGGAGTCTGCTACAGTACTGGTGGAGGCCGAGGAGGAAGGCGCACCTTACCATCTGGTGCGTCCATCGTGGAGGGCCTTCGGGCTTTCGCGATGGAGCCGCTCGTGGGCGGCTGCCGCTGGCGGGGTCGCGGATGTGTGCGAAAGCGTTCCCGTAACCCCGTCACAAGGCGGCGAGGCGGAAGACGGGGGGGTTTTTAGTGGGTATACCGTGGGTCTCATTAGCCTATACGGGAGTCCCACATAACCACTCGGGTACCCCCTGCGCCCGGGTGGTATGCGTAATGCATTTTCCCCCCCGGAAAAAAAAAACTGCTCTCAGATTCCGTATCACACTCGTCTTTCAATTCTATAATAAATTTATCAATTTCCGCGTCTAAGCTTCCATTCATTTTACAAAACTTATCCTCAATATGTCGCACATGTTTTATACGCAGTCGGGTTTTTTGTATTTTTTAATTTTTTTGTGTGTAATAGACCTATAATTGATTCAGTTGGAAAAAATATTAGAACACGATTTCGTGAGCCATGACCACGTTTTATGCTATAATATGTACCTACGTTTGCCCAAAATTCTTCTGTATTTTCATTGAGCGACTCAGTTTCTTTTGTTTTTTGTATTTATAACACTATTTTCTATTTTAATTTTCAATATTATATTACATTGGTAGAAAATGCAAAAAATCGGGAGAAACGGTCGCTAAAACGGGATATCGGGAGACGATAATCAAAATCAGTAGATCTCCCGATAAATCGGGAACTTTTACAATACTCATCACTTGACAGCAAGTAATGCTAATCTAATGGGAAGGTAATGACAGCTTGTCAGAGGTAAAATAACTGTGAACGGACTGTAGTAGTAAATAGTAATCGATACTTGTCTTTGGGACTAGGAGCACATTCTTTTTCTCTCCTTAATCTGTATTAAAGTTTAATGCCTGTCGGAAAATAAATTATTCTTCAACTGAACTGAATAAAATTTTTCATTCCTTCCCCCCCACAAAAACTGGTTTTACAGCATGGTATCGTAATAGTTCTCGTAATAGAACATAGATGGTGTTTTTACAATTGTAAAAACAGAAAAAAAAAGATTTACAATTGATTTGTTTTTGCAATTGTAAAAACACCATCTATGTTCTATTACGAGAACTATTACGATACGTAGCAAAGTAATATTAGAATATACTACAAAATTAATCACAGATGGCGCTTAACACATATAGTTTGGCTATAGAGATTCGTAAATTAAATTATTTCAAAATATTATTTCATTTTTATTTTTACTATTGCTGTTTTTGAATATTGTATTTTGAACAATGTTTTTTTAATATTGTTTTTTGATTTTTTTTTCATGTCAAAGAAGTATAACTTCTCACGCGCGTACAAAAGTACACGCACCCTTTTTTTTTTAATTAAAATATATTGCTTGTCATGTAGTCCCACTTAAATTAGAGCGAGATGTGACGAGTAGTTTTTGAGTTATCCCTAATTTTAAAGTCGGTTATTGTTTGACAAGAATTATATAACAATTAATTAATACTTAATAATTTATATACATAATAATATGTATATAACTTATAACAAATGTTGAATTAAAATAAATAGCTCTTTACA
This sequence comes from Thymelicus lineola, assembly GCA_963932265.1. Lineage (NCBI taxonomy): Eukaryota > Metazoa > Arthropoda > Insecta > Lepidoptera > Hesperiidae > Thymelicus > Thymelicus lineola. Next base: position 6,127,032 of record OZ010690.1, on the reverse strand, counting down.
TATTCTTTTTTAAAGTACAGTTCATGCTAATCAAAAGCAAAGTGTAGCGCCATCTTACATTAAATTAAATTCTAATACCTTTAAACGAGCAATTCTTGTATATATATATATGTATGTGAATCTCGGAAATGGCTCCAACGATTTTCATGAAATTTTTATGCAGGGAGTTTCGGGGGAATTAATTCAATCTAGCTAGGATTAATTTTTAAAAAATGTGGTTTTTTCCGTGTTTTCAGGCAATGAAAAATGGCTACAATAGACTCTTCCTGACATCTATTGGCGAGTAGCTACACTAAAGCTAAAGCAGATGGCGTTGTTAGCAATACTAAACCGAGCAAAGCTCGGTCATCCGGATATTAGTTCTGGACATGAGAATCATTAGGTCGGATGTGCACATACGACGAAAATGACTTTTTAGTATACCGATATTATGTTTTTGTTTCTCTTTCCAACGATCTGACCGTGGTATCTCTATCTATTACCGTTGTAAAGATACACTCATGCATAATGTCGGTTATACAGACTTTTTCAAATACCCGAGAGCCATAAGCATTTATGTTTACTTAAATCTTTATGCACCAAATTATTAATAGTTTTATGATCCGTATTTCAACTTAAGCTATTATGAATCAAAAATGTTTGGCCTAATACGCTGGTAGCATCAGCAGATATGCATTTATGCCTCTAAAGTTTACTTCAAATTTTATTATGTATCTTCAAATATAGTATTATGCTTAAAAAATGTTGCTTATCGCTACAAAGGCATATAGTCTGTTCTTAATATAGGATTTTATTGTTGTAATAATAATGTTTTGTATGAATATATTTCAGGCATAAAGTCTGATGTACAAAAATTTTATAGATTAAAAATTATATTAAACTCATTTTAACAGTTAGGGTGATACTTGTAATAAAAATTAAAAGGTACTATTGCCTACAAAATATTAAAAAAAGAATACTGACTGAAATACTTATAGTTCAATAATGCTGAAGAAAAAATGTTTGTTAATTTTGTTTTTGCTCTCCTGAAAAGTTAGCATTTTACACATCCGACCTAATGCTTCTCATGTCCAGAGTTATAATGCGAGCTTGTTCGACGACGTTATTTTTAAGAAGAATGTCTTATCTGTCTAAACTCAATACTCTTTGTTACGCTCTTTTATGTTTTTATATTAAGTTAAATTATAATTTTGCACTGTATTTAATAATGAACTCGTTATATTGGCGCCCAACGTGGGGCTATACTGGTGCCCAACGCGCCGCTATTTTGGCTGCTCAACGTAACGCAGTATTATGTCTAAAAGAAGAAATTCCAAAGACACCAAATTTCGACGATGCGGATCGGCGGATGTCGATAAAAAGATATCAAGCCTGAGGAAAACTATACCAATTTCAAAAATAGTGAAGCTAATTTTTCATCTGGACAAATCGCACCCTCAGTGGAAAAAAGGCATAAGATGAAAATTGCAATTTAATAGGAGAGCAAAAAAACTGTTAAAATATCAGAAAGTAATCAAAGGAACTTACATTATTATTTCTTGCATAAAACCGTCAAGGTTAATGATAAAAATTTAAAAAAAATTGTGCATATGCAGCTTTTGTCCCTCTTTCCAATCGTATCAATAAGTAAAATTCAAAGTAAAACGACTTATGCTTTTTTTCCACTGAAAGTGCGAAATGATAATGATGATGATACTGTCGAACTAGGTTCTAGTCACACGCCCGCACGCAACGAGTTTTCAATCCATACATACGAGTAGTACACATAGGTGTATGTGTATGACTGTATGTGTGTTATTTATTAAGTTCCTATAGCGCTACGAACTACAATGAGGTCATGTCCCGGGTGTCCGTCGCCTGCAGGTTCCAAGTATATTCCTCTGCGGTTTATAGTAACGCATTGTGATTAATTCATCAGAATCAAGTGGATTGTGTAGCTAATTCTGCATTCTGTCCCGACCTTCGCCATTGCCTTTATGTGTCCCGCCCTACTGACTGCGTTGATCACAATAATGCAATGGTAATCTCGTGCAGCCTTGAAACTTCTATTGAATTTTAAATAATGTCTATGACATTGACTAGCTATCTACCTTTTTAAAGGTGTGTTTAGATACTTGAACTGCATCAGTGCTATAATATGTTTCATTCAACATGTACATTAGTACATTAGGTACATTTATTTTTCCACAATTTTCCTAATAATGTATATGTAATGTATACTAACAAATAAATTGTGTCCAAAACCAAAAGAGATTTTTGAACTAAGTGGCAAAAAGTTCAAAAAGGCTTCCGTGGCTTCAAAAGTCTTTCAGCCGTAAGCCTGAGCCGGTGTTATCCGTAGATAGTAGTGGTTAAGCCACATTAGTGTGTACAAACCTATTAAGTACTTTAACGTACGGAAACAAACATTTTTCCTCAAAACATTCCGGATAAATCGGACAAACTTCCGTTGGAACACTGTTTACAGACGGGTCTAATTCACACTTCGTAAACTTTAAAGTATTGACTCGTGGAGGTTGAGGTGAAACGAACACCGAATAGCATTTCCCATACAGTTGACGCCGTACTTTTAAACATTTATTACCGTAAGTGGTATTTTTTTTATATGTTATATCTATGTAGAATAGCATAATAACCTTTGTAACCTCGATTGTAGTATTTTTTATCTTCCTATATTTGTTAACAAGTAAGGCTTAACACGCATTACGATTTTTCACCGCGCGATTTTTTCCCCAAAATTCTGTGATATGGAAATTGTATGAAGCTGCACGCACTTGCGAAAAAAAATCGTGTTGATTATGATTCAGTACGCGATTTAAAAATCGTCAGAAAAAAAATCGCGCGGTGAAAAATCGTAAAAAGTTCATGATATAACACTGTAATGTATTATACTGTAATGTAGAGTACATGTTATTGTATAAACACTAACTCAAAGTCAATCTGTAATCACACTATACCTACCTAATACAATAAACTATTACCTAAGAGTGATCGGAGGCTAAATCTAGTTAACTGTTAGTAGGAAAAAATTACGCCGGTAGTTTCTTGCCGCTTCTTCTCCTGGGACCACTCACGGTAGGGATTTGTTGAAGCGATGGCGTTGAGTCCTTGTTGAGTCACTTTCGAAAAGCATTTGTAACAAACCTACTTCGAATAAAACTTATTTCGTTTCATTTCACTCAATGAACTAATATACTATAATATCATAATATACTTATAATACAAATAATACAATACTATCATCCGAGATGTAATTTATAATGTAACCAATAAAATTTACAGAGAACTTTTTCATTTCTTTGCTTGTTAATTGCATAGGTATGACATTATTTACTCGTATTCTACACAAAAGAGACAATCCCCATATTACGATCGAAACAAGAGAGTTAACTGCTCGCTGTGTTGGTTAAAACACAAAACCAAAAGAATTTTTGGTTACAAAATATTGGTTCCACTCACGGAATACAGAGGTCTGTGTATTCCGTGGTTCCACTGCATTCTTCCCTGTGTGCACATTCGTTAAGTGAGTAGTCGCTGTTGGTGTAGCGTGTGTGGTATTGGTCGATCGTGGGCGTGGGTGGGCAAACTGTAAGAAATCAATGAGGTTCGTTAGCTATACGCTACAGCTATACAGCGCTAGCGTAACTTTAACGAAACTTCGTGGTACGCTGAATAAAACGAGAACTAGCTGCTACAGTGCTACATGTTTTTTCATTGATTTCGAATCGCACACAGCCGTAGCCTATGTGCTCCTAGTGACAACTGCAGTGCGTAAACATTTCGACCTTCAGTGGAAAAAAACATAAGTCGTTTTACTTTGAACTTTAGTTATTAATGTGATTGGAAAGAGGGACAAAAGATGCATATGATGCTCAATTTTTTTTTCAAATTTTGATCATTGATCTTGACAGTTTTATGCAAGAAATCGTAATGTAAATTCCTTTGACTACTTACTGATATTTTAAGTTTTTTTGCTCTCTTGTAAGATTGCAATTTTCATGTTATGCCTTTTTTCCACCGAGGGTGCGATTTGTGACTAGCCTTGTAGCCTTAATATGAAATCTTATTTGTAAGTACATAGATGACCCAAACACTTGAAAACATTAAAGCTACTTTCAGAGCCGTTATTGTGGTCAATGCAAAAGTAAGCTAATGAATGCAATGCTCTCAAGTAATGAGCACTTTTTAACCGACTTCAAAAAAAGGAGGAGGTTCTCAATTCGACTGTATTTTTTTATGTTTCTTACATCACAACTTTGGACTGGGTGAACCGATTTGGAAGATTTTTTTAAATCGAAAGCTGGTGCTTGTCGTGTGGTCCCACATAAATTTGAACGAGATCTGACAATGGCATCCATGTCAAAATCATATAAGTCTTAAATTTGTATTAAGTATGTGCGCGACAAATGGACGAATAACTCAATATCGCGCCAACCGATTTCGATGATTCTTTTTTTAATTGAAAGCTGGTGCTTGTCGCGTAGCCCCACATAAATTTGAGCGAGATCTGACAATGGTATCCATGTCAAAAGTACAATGTACTTCATTTGAAGTCGGTTAATTTTTTGTTGAAATGTTAGATTATCTCTAAGTACTCATACAAAACTTTATTATGAAGTTAGTTCACATCAAATAAGCTAATTCAAAGTAGATTTATTCTAGAAGTAGGTAGTTTTATTTCATTTGTAATATAATACTGACTCAGTAAGTACAACATAATATCGTATTGTATGCATAACGTAAGACATCCTTCGATATTTGGCACTTAAAGTTTGCTCGGGATCACTCGTCGGATAGGCGGGAGAGTTAACGAAGCGAATCGCCTACCCACCGCGTTACTTAGCTACAGAGGGGACGCGACTTCGGATTAATATTCACAGCGCAACCGCGTGTGTGAGCAGCCTACACCAACAAATGGATTTTTTCGCTTAGCCGCTATTTGCGAGGATGGCCTGAACAAAAAGCCTATCTTTGTTCCCACAGCCGACAGTCCCAACAATGCAATCGCGATGAATCAAAGATCAATGGATTTGAAGGGCAGTAGAGTTGAAAATTTGAGGGAAATCTTCGTTTAGGTACGTAAGAGTAAAATGCTATTATGTTTATGGATTAGAAACAAAATGCTGCTAAATCAGTTCGGTGGTAATAGTCACCTAAACATACAACTGCCAAAACACAATAACCAGAAGTAGTCTGGTTTTTAGATTTAATTACACAGTTTAAGTTCATAAAATCGACGATCTCTACGTATAAAACGACATGTCAAAAACCCATGTTTACAGGAGAGCGAAATTAGTATTCAAACCGTTCTAGAAATAATTCTATGTATAATCTATAAATATAAAACACAAAATATAAAGGACAACGTACAAACACGTTGTCCTTTATAGACAGGACATCCGTCAACAGACAACAGGGTCTTCTGAAACTATGCAACCGATATGCCTCAATATGGATTCATTTGAAAGGCAATAATCTGAAGTTCGTTTGAGACTACTAAAAGAATGCATGTGCACTGATAAAGTCGATTTTCAAATTTTTCCCATACATTAATTTGAAGATAATTATGTAAAATGTATCATCATCATCGTTATGCATCAAAATGTTTACATACAGGAAAGAACTAAATTCTCATCTAAGATTATGTCATACGAGTATCGTACCAATCGGTTGAAACCGTTTTGAGTGCGAGATTTGTCATTGAAGTTTACATTCAGTATTCCATTGCAAGGCAATTATCGCTAAAGAGCGGAGGTGTGAATGTAAAAAATATTTTTTTATATTCATTCGATAGTGGTACCATCTTCGAGATGAGAAACTCTCTCTGTCTAAATGGGCCTTTATTGACAAGTCGATTCAACGATGACATGACATTTAAAATGAAACAGGTATACTTTGAATGATCATGACTGCACTGAACGGCAACATAGCACAAATAAAGACACTTACAATGTACAACCAAATTAAATGGAATTACAAATAACTTAAAAACTAAGCTTTATAATGCACACTAGTTCCCATATAAGATATGTTCAGTAAAAGCTATAGAATCAATTGGCAAAGTTCCAGCACATCATCAGGAGCACGTTGTATGTACACTTACAAAAAAGAGTTAATAATTATTGACGGAAACCATCGCGTCGTTTCGAGCTGTTAGCACTTCAATATAACGAAGAGTAATATTAATTGTGTGTGCGCAATTTCATCTTTGATACCAATTAATAAATATTATTTGAGTTGATTGAAATTGACTTGTGTCATATTAGGCGGGTTATAATTATTGCCGAGCTGGGTTGATCGATGATGGGAAAGGCGGCAAACTTATACATATATATTGTTACTCAGAAGTATCCCACATTGTCTACAGTTCATTTCATGGTTTACAGGTTTGAGCGATAGAGCAGCATTACGTAATATTCTCAAGAAGCGAAGATTTTGTCCACACCTTTATTTACTATGCCACTGCTGCATATCGATACGATCATGTTTAATGTAAATTAAGTAAACACAAATCGCGACTGTTCACACACGCATGTCCACTGTATTTTATTACAGAGATCATCGGTCGACATCCACGCCCTCTGGAGCGAAACGTTAAATCTGCTTCAGTCGGCATCACGACCGTCGTTGTAATATAATTAGTCGGTCAAGCGTACAAAGTTCAACGTATGAGGTCGCCGGTACTTCATACGATATTGATGGTGGCAGCGGACGACAGCGATGGACAATAATTGGCACGATCGACCTAACAATGCTCAGAGCTCGTTCGGCGATCGTAACTAACATTGGCACTTCCCAAAATGCAAATTGTACTCCCAACTAGGCCACAATATAACAGGGAGATCGCATTTAGTATAATTATGTAAAAGGCATCGATAAACTTGTTCGGAACTTTCGGAAAAGTGTATTCTCCTCGGAACTTCCGGAGAATTCGTGTTGCAATTCATCGAATTCATAGTAGTAAGTTAGTAACATAGTTTTAAACATTTTGTAAGTACGTTGAAACGATACAGAACTCTTATTAGATCGATTGAATCTGTCAGTATTGATTATCTATCACATTCTATTTTCCTTCATGCTAGTCGCGGAAAAAGTATACCTTACGTGAAAAGAAAATTTTGTTCGGTATTCATTCGATTAGGACAACTGATTCTGAACACTTAGATAGTTACTATGTACAATGACATAAAAATTAGGAATTCAGGGAAGTAAATATGATTCTTAAATAATATTTTTGTCAAGACCATCGCGATTTTGAAGCATTATTGTAGGATGTTGATTTGGTTTATTTTAATAAAGGCACTTTTTTATTAAGATTAATTGAGTCCAACATTCAAAATTAACCTCTCCTGTCTGTGGTGCTGAACACTATTGAGGTAATGGCGTTAGTAGCCATTGCAGAAACCATTTGGAGAATGGTACACGCACGTGCGTAATAGGGTTCTCTACCACTCAGGCTATCACCCTTCTTTTAGAGGCAACCGTGTAAGGGTTTTACGAATTGGTTGTAGATAACGCATTTGCTGCTGGATTATTGGGAGTACAAAAAGCAACTTTGCATTTGGGTAATTACGGAAGGATTTTTGGTGAGTTGATAGGGTGCCTGTGTTTTAATATACTATTTGGAATTCGTGGAGCTAATGCTACTTAATTCAAGTAAGTGTAATAATTCAAGTATAGTTCTCAATTATATTGATATGTAGTTAACGTTCTTATCAGTTCACTCTATCCACAATAAGGTAACGCAAATATTTCGGAAAATATGCGAAGTGTGTACTTACAAGACAACATTTTTGATGTTTTCGCATTTCTTTACAATTCTGTTCAGTCGTGCACAGTATACTAAAACGTTCTAGCAAGACAAGTAATGGCTGCTTTCAACTCATCTGTGGTGCTCGAGCATTGCGGAACAAGTCGAGCCATTTGTAGGCGTCAAGTGTTTGCAGAAGAGCGCCGGTGCGGCATTACTAATGAGGTGGGAATCGGCGAAAGTGGGCTACTGTCAGCTACTATTTTCATACGCACAACAATACCAGTATTGCCAGATGGTTGGTACCAACCGTACCAACTTTCAGAAAATTAACAATTGGATCTTATTCCAGCTTTGAAATTTGAATTTCGAAGCTGGAATAAGATCTTTCAGAAGAAAGGTTTGTCGATCGCTGTGATGAGTAGAACACCAACTTTCGCGAATTTAACAATTGAGTATTCAGCTTTGAAACTTTAATTTGGATATTCGAATAGTTACCATCTAAGCGAGGAGTTTGCTTATCTACTTATAGCACCTCTTATATATTTATGTGCCTCCAGTCAAAAAGGATTATTTTATTACACCAATGGATTCAGCGCATCGAGTTAAATAACATGTCAAAAGATCATAACTCTTTAATCCTAACCATGTTTTTTGACAAGCCAAAGGCATCACGACGTATATTTCGGGCGCCGCCGACGCGCGCGTTTACTGCGCTGTAGATGACAAAAAAGCCGACATAGTTGCGTCTGTATCGATGAAAATGCCATCGTACGCGCAGAACAGAATCTATACTATAATAAAACTCAAAGTGTCTGTCTGACTGTTTGTCTGTCCGGGCATCACATAAAAACCCTTGAACGGAATTCGACGAAAATTGGTCAAGTTGTTACTGATACCCTGGGTCATATTTTAGACAACTTTTAATCCCGAAAAATTAAAAGGTTTCCCGGGAAAACAGGATAAAAGTTTGAATAATTTAAAACATAATTTCCGTATGCAATCCATCAACACTATCTGGATACCTGGCGTTCGTCCACAGTCCGGTTCTCACGTCATTTTCTACCTCGCACGTGTAAATTGCGGAACAAACTACCTGCATCGGTATTCCCTCTAAGCTATGACATGGGGTCCTTCAAGAAGCGGGTCTATCGTCATCTTCTTGGCCAGCAACGCGTTGGTAACGCCCCTGGTGTTGCTAATGTCTAAGGGCGGCGATGATCACTTACTATCATGGGACCCGTCTGCTCGTTTGCCTACTCAAAGCATTAAAAAAAAGCTGCGGGCAACAGCTAGTAGATAATACGAGTATATACAGAAGTGATATATACCTTTGAGCTTGGAACACAGCCGATTTGCTATACCTAAAATTATTATTATCAGGGTATGTTTTAAGAGCAATTTGTTACAAAAGTTACATGTTAGAGTTATGTGTGGAATTTGACGTTGACTCAGCGCAACTTGAACGATTCCACGCTTTACTTTAGTAGGTATCTTTGAAAGAATGTGATAGATATGTGTGTGTTCTTGTCTCTGTGTGTTGTCCATGGCAACCACGACACGGCATCCTAGTGTGGGGCTAGGAGTGTGTAGCGTTTTTTTAAAGATATTCCTACATATATCTCAACTACTTTTTTGCAAGCTCTACAATAATAATACAATAATAAACCGCATAGATGCCTTCGAGATGTGGTGTTGGAGGAAAATGCTGCAAATAACGTTGACAGCACATAGGACCAACGTATCAATCCTTAAACAACTAGGCATACAAACGAGGCTCTCCACCACCTGTCTCAAGAAAATCCTTGAGTACTTCAGTCATATCGCGAGGAAACATGACGACAATCTGGAAAAGCTTATGATTACCGGTAAGATCGAAGGAAAGAGGCCTAGAGGACGTAGCCCAATACGTTGGTCCGATCAAATCCGAACATCTTTCGGTACTACTTTCCACAATGCTCTAAAAGGCGCCGAAAACCGAGAGAGATGTAACGAGGAAAGTGCTTAGTGGTGATCACAACCCTCAGCACTGAGGGAACCGACCTATAGAGAGAGAGAGAGAGACAATAATAATGCTACAAGCAACAAGGTACATGGCAACTTGACGGCAACTACTCTGAAGATAAACTATATCGATTAGGAACGTTTGATGATAAAGATTACCTGTCCGTTAATATACGCAACGAGATAATAAAACGTCTTTTATAAAAGTACGAGAACTTACAGCGAGATGAAATAATGTTTTCACAAGTCACACGAGCTCCGAATAGGATTTGTGATGTACCCAATTTATTTTCCTTCAGCAGAAAGCGGAAAGCCACTTTGACTTTGACTCTAACAAAAACTACTTAGCACTTTAAAACTTTATATTCCACTAAACGGATTTTAGTTGAATGGAAAAATGGATTTTTATTTTTATGCTCGCAAAAGATTGTGAACATAACCAACATTACCTCACACTATGAGATAGAGGTAGATAGTTACTATTAGGTAAGTTAAGAGGAGGTATCTTAATTTTTTCCTTCCCTTTCACTGAAATATTATTACTAGCGTAAAGAACCGACAGCGCGAACACCATGTATGTCCCAATGCATTGGCGCCACGTGGCTTCAATCTTCAATGGATTCGTTCGATTTTGAAAGGAGAACGGGGGCTCAATTTTCAAAATCGAACCTCCCGGGCGGGACACCCATTTTGTTCGAGATGTCTGTTCTATGACATTATACTTTAATGTTCCCTTTTTAATTTCCTTCTCTCCTTATGGATAAATGAATAAGTGGTTGTTTGTTATTAAAACATCTATCAAAAACCTTAATATTTTTACATGTCGACCTTAAAAACCTTAACACTGTGTTTTCTCTTCATACACGACGTATTCAAATTGTACATTAGCTTACGCGTACATTTCATATTGAGCACGAGTAGGGTTATGTTACGTCAGGCGTAGTGTGGGGTACGCAGACGGCAACTTGCGAATATCAAATGCGCACGTCGTGAACAAATGCGTTTTACGTGCTAACACATATTAAAGTGACGCTTAATTTCCTTTCCATAGAAAATTGGGCGGGAATCGGAACTGTTGTTAGCACGCACGTAATGTCATGAATTCAGATTGTAGTATGTTTTATTCCCTTTGAATGATGTGTTTTTTTAATCTACATAAAATACCATAGTTGTTAGGGTTCCGAAGTAAAATAGGAATCCTTATAGTTTCGTCATGTATGTCCGTCCGTCTGTTCGAGGCATAGCGCTGAGACCCTTAATGCTAGAAAGTTGTAATTTGCCATGGATGTATATATTTATTAAAACTCCAAAATCGTAGAATAAAATATTGGATATTTTTTTTCAGGTTCCCTCCCCTACAGGTAACGTGAGGATGATTTTTTTTTCGTTGCGTACCCCTTAGTGAGGGGTATCGTTGTATAGGTATTTCAAATATTATGGTTCTTCTAAAGCTGGCCATAATATACTTGTCAAGTTTGTGATGTGGTATTCAGTTTGCATGAGCGATCTTCCATACATAGACCCGTCAAGTTTACTGGATGCCACATCAAGTCCGCTGCAAACTTGACACGTATACTTGATCGTGTATGGCCAGTTTAAGATTTCTGGATTTAGGGGTTCGTTTGCGAAATATTTGTCCTTAAAGTGCTAATTTTGGTTAGAGTCAAGTGTTTCCCCCGTGCCGGCTTAACGGTTGGAGTTTCGATTCCTAGCCAGGAATAATGATTTTTCAATCTAATAATACAGTTTTAGTTTTCATCACAATCGACCCCGAGACTCCTTTGAGCATTTTTTACTATTCCTCATAGTTTCGAATTTGGTCATCCACTACCACTTAAAAAATTCACCCTGTGTAGCACATTCGCCATTTTACTAATGTCATTACCTAAGGCTCGATCGATAGCCCTCTCGCTTGCCAGCTATAACATTAAAAAATAGTTGCTACATAATAATGATATATTAGATAAGGTGCTATATAATTACAATGTAGCAACCATGGTAACGTTTTGGCGCACTGTGGGTCAACATTATGTAGTGCGCTCATTATTTCGAACATTGCATTGTGGGATTGTGACCACTAAAACCCTCGGCAGCCATTCGGCTCGTATTGTCGGCTTCGGGATCCCTTGTGAAAGCGCAATTGGCCACAACTTTGAAGATTTATCGAACTTTAAGGGCAATTAAATCGTCTTTGGAAACAGTTTTCATAATAAAAAAAATATATTTCTTAATTAATATCTCGTAGAAATAATCATGTATACAGAGTTTAATTTAAAGTCGTTGATCTACCCTATATAATGTCTGAAACATACATCAAAACTCAAAATCCCTTCATTACCACACATTAGGCAAGCACCTGAGTAATAAATAAACAAACATTACATTTCATTTCGTAATATCAACCATGAGCTCGCATTAATTCCCTCTGAGTGTTTCGTTTCAACACATATTAAACGTTCGCCAAAGAATATTTGGAAGCTCGTTCAAGTGCGATGGTGTTGTCGTTTCTTCGTCGGACGATACGACAACGACATCTTATAATATCGTATACACATGCAAGCACCCCTGTGTGCGTGCGATGGTGTGAAGCTTAAAACTGCCACATCAGTATTTTTTAGGGTTCCGAAGTAAAATCCTTATAGTTTCGTCATGTCCATCCGTCTGTCCGTCTGTCTGAAGCAAAGCGCTGAAACCCTTAGTGCTAGAAATAGGCGAGGTGGTGGTACCGCCTCGAGCGAACCCTATAAACATTCTACCACCTACAGTGGCTACCATGAAACAAAATTAGTATTACATAAGTAACATATCAAAGCATTTTGCAACTGCCAGCAGATAAATAACGCTACAGACTCATAGCCATACACTAGGACTCCCTGTGTCGCGGCTACCATGGATAAAACATACACCCAAACTAAGAACAGAAATTCAAACCCATCATGGGAATCGAACCCTGGAGACTCGGCGATCCGGCAAGGTAACCATTGAGCCTTACGGGTCGTCAGCGTAGTCGCGTCGTTGTCGTGTCGTCAAGACGAAGCGGTCGCAGTGGCTACAGTTGACGGATGTGGAGTGGCGGATGGTGAGATGGGACAGGACGGCGAACCTGCCAGGCGGCGCAACAGCCGCGTAGCCGGTTCCAACCGACCACTTTACCACGCGGCGTTTGTACGCGATTGTATTTTTTACGCACACCGCTAAATTCGATACGTGTAGCCGTGTAGGTACTTACTGATAACCACAGACATCCTTTGTATCTATCAGGGTTTATTATTATGTTTTATGTTTAAAGTTGTAAAACTCCGTTAAATACTGCACATATTTTCATTTTTTTGTTATATGCCGGAAGAATGTTCCGCCTTTCCTTTATTATCCCGAAATTAATATGTGTTTAAAACTTGTCGAAAGCTTTTTAAATAATCTAATGTGCGCCCCTGTGGTGCGCCCCAAAATTAAACATCATTTAATAACTAGACTCAACTCATTGAAGTATAATGTCATAGAACAGACATCTCGAACAAAATGTGTGTCCCGCCGGGAGGTTCGATTTTCAAAATTGAGCCCCCGTTCTCCTTTGAAAATCGAACGAATCCATTGAAGATTGAAGCCACATGGCGCCAATGCATTGGGACATACATGGTGTTCGCGGTGTCGGTTCTATACGCTAGTAATAATACTTCAATGACTCAACTGACTTTATTTTATCTTTCTGTAGATAAAGAAAAATAAGGAGTGACTTTTTAACAGATAGACGCGCGACTAGGGAATGCAATCTCGATCTCGCGAGATCTCGTTCTCGCGAGATCTCGGCCTTTTTTAGCGAGATTGATCTCGGACGAAAAACAGGGCGAGATCTCGCGAGATTAACGAGATTGCACTTGAGCATAAAATCGTCTTATTCGAAGCGCGGACTGACACGGACGGAACTGCGATTTGTCGGCTTCGTTCGGTGCGCGGGAGGCGGAACAAATCTTTCATTTGATTGATATATTTTGTTAATTAATCTCTAATATCTAATTGATCTACTGAGTAGATATAGTTTTATTTAATCGATAATAAGTCAACTCAACTTAGCTAATTAGTTTATTTTTCTTACTTCTCGTTATTTTGTTTGCTATAAAATAACTGTTTTATTACTAAAAGATTTTTGATTGATATTAGAAGAGAAGACTGGTAGTTTATTTCATTTGTTATTGATAGCTACGTACGTCAAAGTTTACTATTAAGAAGTTTATTAAAAAATTATAGACAGATACGTCAAACAATGTTTGGTACATAAAAGTCTATTGAAAAAATTCATGAAAATAAATGTTTATCTTGTAATACTTACAATTTTTATTATTTTTTTCCTAATTTATTTAAATATAGTGATTATTTGCAAAGAAAACACACAAAACTGCCAATCTCGCGAGATCTCGAAATTGGCGAGATCTCGCAGTATTGTTATTCATAATCTCGCGAGATCTCGCTTGAGCCCCAATCTCGCGAGATTTGCATTCCCTACGCGCGACTAATCCTTTATCCTACAAAGGAGGTCTGAAAGAGATACTAACATAATATATTCAGAGGATATACAGAGCTTTAAAAATGAAATGAAAACTGCTAGAACGCTTTAGTCAGCCGTTCAAACTAAAGGCATAATTCACATACACTCGTAGATCAAGCAAAACTTAGCGCTACAAAACTTGCGTTAAATATGGGATTACTTTGAACTCTAAACTCGCTCTAAATATACGACGACTTTGGACTATAACCTCATTGTAAAACTTTAAATCAAAATAACACTTATTGTATCTAATAAGAATAAAAAAAATCTTCTTCTATACTGTCTTAATATTATAAAGCTGAAGAGTTTGTCTGTTTGGTTGTACGCGCTAATCTCAGGAACTTCTGGTTCGAATTGAAAAAATATTTTTGTGTTTGATAGTCCATTTATCGAGGAAGGCTATAGGCAATAACATCATATATTTTAGTAGTCAGTTTTTTCCACAAATTAACCTGGGTGAAACCGCGGGGCACAGCTAGTCAATAATTATGATGTTTCAACTTATGACTATCCTTTTTGTGTATATGCTTTGTATATAGGTACGCTGGCTGTTTTATTTACTTTTTATGCATTTTTGTAATTTGGAGTTTTGGTATTTCTTCTGATGTTGTCAAGAAAAATATTACACACTTACATTTTATAGCGAATACCCAACACTATACTTACATGCTCTAAATTAAAACAAAATAAATACAATACTTCCATATCCTTCACTTATTAAGTCCGTAAGTCAATTTGCAATAACATGAAGCTTAAGTTTAGAAGTAGAAAGAGAAAATGTTAAGAAATAAAAGTCAGTGATTAAGTTAGCTGTCTGTCTGTTCCACAAAAGTATTTGTGCGGCGAGTGTTTGCAGTTTTCACTCACTGAAACCCAACAAATACTCACTTCACTATAGAATTTACTGGTCCCATTGAAAATATTGTTCTCCACTCTTTTAGAATACCTAAATCAATAAGTATGTATCTACAAAATGTATAGGTACCATAAAGGTACTCAGTTTTTTAATTCGGTAAAGCGATTTGACACATGCTAATGTCAAATGCAAAAATAATGTTACCAGTTTTTTGCTAGTGATGTTTTCATGATTCCGGTTTCGTAAATCGTAAGGTAGGTATTTATTTGTTTAACCGGTAAATGTATTTAATTTTTTATCCAGATTACTGATGGATTAAATTATTCATAAAGTTCAATAGACGTTACGTAACGTAAAGAGAGACTATTAGGATGGCCAACATTTCCGATAAATATTTCTACTAAATTAATCGAAAAACTTATACTTGACAGAAATTGGTAGAGATACGATTATAATAGAATTTATGTGCATGAAATAAGTTGTGTTTAATTATAATTAACTCGAAATATGGAGGTAATTAAAATTAAATCAATTTTCCAAAATTCAAAAATATTGAATGCGTTTTACCGGTTGTGGGACATCGCTATTTAGAAAACAATAAAAACTTGCAATACTAGAAATGTCAATTTGCTTTGCGGAATTAAAAACAGATTATTGGTACTAATTAAATAATATCAATTTCAATTGTTTTATTTAATTTGGGAATTTTACGGCATGTCTGTATTTGTACACAACTCGTATATTTCTTTCATTCTTTTTCTTTATATATATGACATCTATCATGATGATTCACAACATAGTGTGTGAAGCTGAAGCCAGTTTCGTGAAATAACTGTAACTCAATCATAAAATTAGGTGAAGTTGTCAAAGTCAAAGTCAAAGTCAAAATATTTTATTCATATAGGTATCACTGATACACTTATGCACGTCATTTTTTGGCTTTTCGGAAGGTGCTTTATCGTGGAGGAGAAGAAAAGCCTAAAGAAACTCCTCAGCACATCTTTTAAAAAATATTACAAAAAAAGATAATAATACAAAAGTATTTACTATTCTGAGCGGAACTGGTTGCAGAGCTGGTCATTTCCATGCGTCTTTGTCATTTAAATACTCGTCTACACTATAATATCCCTTGGCTAACAATTGTGTCTTTACACGTTTTTTGAAAGTTTCTATTGGCAAGTCACGTATTAATTTTGGGATTTTATTATAAAAATGTATACCAAGCCCTATGAAAGATCGCTGCACTTTACTTAGGCGGAACGAAGGCGTAACTAATTGATGCATTCTTTTCGTATGGCGATTATTAATATCAAAATTTTGTTTATACGCGTTTATATTCTTCCGTATAAAAACTACATTGTTAAAGATATACTGGGAAGCTACTGTAAGTATACCTATTTCCTTGAACTTTTCACGCAAAGATTCCCGAGACCTAAGTTTATAAATAGCCCTAACTGCCCGTTTCTGGAGTATGAAAATTTGTTTTATATTGGCTGCTTTGCCCCACAGCAAGATGGCATAAGACATAACACTGTGGAAATAAGCAAAATAGACTATCCTAGCAGTTTCGACGTCTGTATACTGCCTTATTTTCCTAACAGCAAAAGCAGCCCTACCGAGTTTTGTCGCGAGATTTGTTATATGTGGGCCCCATTGAAGTTTACTATCTAAGGTCACCCCTAAAAAGACCGTCGATTCCTCCATATGCAATGTTTCGTTATTTAGTTTAAGAGATTTGCTGACTTTTTTAACATTAGGTAGCACAAACTCTATACATTTCGTTTTTTTTGCATTTAATAGTAAATTATTGATAGTGAACCAACGCGATACATGCGAAAGAGCACTATTTACGTCGTCGAAATTTACTTTATTCCTTTCACACTTAAATATTAGTGATGTATCATCAGCAAATAGTACAATATCCGCTTGGTTCTTTACATAATGTGGTAAATCGTTAATGTATACCAGAAAAAGAAACGGACCCAAGATCGAGCCCTGCGGTACACCCATCACAGCCGGTGACCCCGATGACTTAATATCGTTTATGCTGACTTTTTGTATTCTATTACTCAAATAAGACGCGATCAAGCTAAGGGCCTTGTTTTTTATACCATAGTGGCCAAGTTTAAACAGCAGTGTTTCGTGCTCAACACAATCAAATGCCTTAGATAAGTCACAAAATACTCCTTTGGCATTATGTGACGCCTCCCATGCTTCAAATATATGCTTTAATAGCCTAGCCCCGGCATCGGTTGTACTACGGCCTTTAGTGAAACCGTATTGCTCAGGATGTAATAATTTATTATTGTTGAAATGGGTTAGCATTTGATTCAATATTATCTTTTCGAAAATTTTACTAAGGGTTGGTAAAACAGAAACTGGTCTATAGTTATTAAGATCAGTTTTTTCACCTGTTTTAAAAAGTGGAATGATTTTGCTGCATTTCATAAGATCTGGAAAGATACCTAGTACCTAGATACCTACCTAGATAATCTATACATTTATTAAAAACTACGACCAAATATGGAGCTATAATACCTATAATATGCTGTATTATTTTCACCGAGATGCCCCACAAATCACCCGTATTCTTTACCTTCAGAGACTGAAAGGCCTTAATTAAGTCTCTAGCGGTTATATGTTGAAATTCAAATAAAATATTACATTCATTAATATGATTTTTTAATATAGAAAGTGCTTCCGTCGGTGAAGAAGCTAGTGAACTGGTTAATGTTATAGGAATATTACGGAAGTGATTTTCAAATTCGCTTGCCACGTCTTTATCAGCACTGATTATATTATTATTAATCAATAATTTGTAATTGAAATCACAGGACTTTGCGTTACCGTTCTCACTGTTAATTATATTCCAAGTGGTTTTTATCTTGTTATCCGAATTAATAATTTTGTTCTTTATGTACATTGATTTCGCCTGAATACAACAATTTTAAATATTTTAGAATAATTTCTCACGTGCTCCTGGAAAGTTGGAGAAAAATTGTATTGTTTCTCGGCGTAAAGGTCATACATCCTGTTCCTACTTTTATAAATACCTACAGTAGCCCAATCACTAAATTTACTATTTTTAGCTAGATCTACATACTTAAACTTGAATATTTTATTAAATTCGTTATTTATGTTATTAGACAATGTGTTATATAGTTTTATTGGATCTCTTTGTTGTAATGTTAACTGCGTTTGCATTTTCGAGTGGATTTTTTCTTTAAAAGTTGAAATCTTATTTTTAGTTATTGGTCTACATTTTATTATTTGTTTTTTCTTAGTGACTGAATTATACAACGAAATTTTTTGTCCGCAGTGGCCCGACTTCAACTTACTGAATATCTCTTTATTTAAAATCTCACAATTGCAAAAGATATTATCTAAACAAGTAGCTGTAGTTTCAGTTATTCTGGTTGGCTCATTGAATAATGGATTTAAATTAAAGCATTTAAACAAACTTAGTAGCCTAGTAGCCATAGTACTATCTGATAAAATGTCTACGTTGAAGTCGCCACATATCACTAATCCTTTTCTAGAAACACATAACCGTTTAAGTACATCCTCCAATGTATCTTCAAAAATAGTAAAATCACCAGAGGGGGGTCGATACCAGCGTTGCCAGTTTTTCTTTTTACCAAGTCGGGATTTTGGAACTTTTTGAGTGAAAACAGCGGGATTCTTTCGTCAAAAGCGGGACATAGTAAGAAAACATACATAATAATTAAATAGATCGGACTAACTTACCAAGTGACGTCCGATCCTCAATTATGTGAAGTAATCTCGTCCTCATATTTTGTACTATGTAGTACGTGCTCTGTGCTACTTGCCGTCACAATGTTTAAAGATAAGCGCGTTCTTCATTCTCTGTGGTACGTCCCTAGCTCCATCTGTCCACCACTGGCAATGTCATTGTTTCAAAGCTCTACAACACAACTTTCAGAGAAGGGGTTAGAGTAGGCAATACAGATCATTATGAACGTAACTTGCGAAATACAAATTATTCTTCAAAGGATACCAGCAGTATGTAGGTATATTCTTTTAAGAATATTACCTGGGAAGGGTTGGGTCTAGGATGAGGACGAGATTACTTCACATAATTGAGGATCGGACGTCACTTGGTAAGTTAGTCCGATCTATTTAATTATGTTCCGTAATCTCGTCCTCATATTTTGTACTATGTAGATGTTCAAAGAAGAAAGTTGGGTTGATAATAATTCATTCATTAATAATTTCGTGATGATAATCACATACAATTGTATAATTGTAACAAATAATATTTATATTAAGTAAAGAAACATCCTCTTTTTATTGTATCGTATATACCACAGTTTAAAAAAAAACGTAAAGAAATGATAATAATAATTGTTAAATTGTCAGTCTCATAATGTGTAGGTGTCTTTATGCAATGAGCATACATTTTGAGTTAATTGATTGAGACCACTAATCATTGGTCTTTTATAAAATGAAGCAAATGTGGAGGAAAAGGTGAAATAACCGGCTGCTTTCCTTATAACCTCAATAGTCCACAATAATGCCGGCATACGAGGCTTTTGAAGTAAAGCATGTCTCTGGCCTGTAAATATGGAAGTGTCTAATCCACTATTAACCCGAACTTGTTTAATCTATCGGCTGATAGTTGCAGTGAGGTTGGCTGGTGCTGTTTTTTAACAGTTAGAATTAATGATTTACAATTTTGCGTCACATATTTTTGTAAGTGTAAATAATATAGTAGGATAGTTAGCCGGGCAGATATCTGTATTTTGTTTGAAAAACTGTAAAGTTAAATTATGTTGTATTTGATAAGAACCACAAGTTTTCATAAATTTAATTTTGAAAATTTTGATATTATATAATCAGAACTAACAGCAATATCCTTAATGCAGATAAAAGACAGCGTTAGTAAGGAGTGTACCTCTAAGCTAAGAGTCTAGAAATTGTCTAGAATCTACTATACTTGGATCCCATATACTCGTAATATCATATCGTATTATGCCGAGTTGAGGACCCTATTTTATTACGGAAATTGCTGACCTGATGGTATTCATTGAACTATATGAAACAACCTTCCAAAAGGATCCACATTGTAGCTCTGGCAGTGTGAAATTCATGCACCAAGAGCAGACCCGTATTGTTTCCTGATAATGAGGCTAACATTATCCATTGAGAAAGCAGGGATTACTTTTCTTAGAAATGTTCTCCTGACTCAATCAGAACTTGGCTGCAATCAGAGTAAGGCTCTTATATGTATAACGCGTGCAAGTCTGTAGAAGGAGATAAGAATAAATTAGTTATATCGAGGTTTAAATCTTATTTTTTCAGATATAACCATGGAGTTCTAAAGTGGATACCAGGGCTGTGAGAGCCACATAGGAACCACAACTTTTGTCTTGTCTCCTATAATTTGCTTCAGCACTCTTCTTATAAGCGTGAATAATGGAAATGCATAAAAGAACATGTCATTCCATCTCAAGATGAATGTATCTATATAATATGCTTCTGGGTCTGAGAACCATGCTATAATTGTAATCCCGACATTTGGTGTTATTCCTATCAGCAAAGAGGACCACCTGCGGTTCATCAAATCTGCTTAGTATACTTTTATTTAATTAATTAATTTATCTTTATTAGATACACCATTGAATTATCACTATGCATTGATAACTATTGTAAATAAATTGTTACAATTGATCCATCCAGTATGATTTGTCATCTAAGGCGTATACAACTTTCATAAACAATGTCACTCAGTTGGCATTCGATTTCAGATTTTGAACGTCTGGATTCACTATCTGTGATGGAGTTTTCTTTTGAGCTAATGTAAAATGCATACACCCATATGACGTGTCTTCTCTCATTCCACTGCCATAGCTCTCTCGCTAAGTTATTGATATGTGGAAACCTTGTAGCTTTCATTTTCTTAACGTATGCTATAGCAATTGTGTTATCGTTCCAAAGCAAAAACCTCGCAGTAATTACTTTAGATGCAAACGTTTTTAAACATTTAAAAGCTGTTCTTAATTTTATTTGAAAAGATTCTCTTCTTCTATCCAGTGTCCGTGACTCCTCACATTATTACAGACAAGTCCGCAATCTGTTTGCGAAGCATCTGAGGAAATCTGTAAACTAAAAGTAAATTTTGTGTAATTTTCCAGATCTGACTGAATCCCTTTTGATAATATTATTGTTGCATTATAATTTCCATTATAATCTTTTAAAATCACTGTATTGTAGTTTTCCAGGGTTTTCGTAGAGAAGATACCATATTCTATGGATTTACAAGCAACTACAAGAAGACCAAGGAATTGGACAAATTATAAAGTATAACCACTATGTTTTGATTATTATTATTACTATTATTATTTATTTTTATTTCATATCATCCATTAATATACATATTATAATACAACTGTACTTTTTGTCTGCTTGTCTGCGCGTTTGTTCCGACCAATCTTAAGAACCGCGTTATAGTTAGGTGCAATTTTCACTGTTGTATTGCAGTAAGCTTGGATCACCATTCAGTGCCTGTTTACTGCAATCGGTTCATAAATAATAAAAAAGTCATGTCGATTTAAAAAATACCGTCCGTACATTTATTTACTCAAATGTGGTTACCAATAGGTTTACCGAAGCGAAGCAAGGGCGTTTAGTAGTTGTTAACAAATTCGATAACATGCTCCCACTTCTAGGGAAGATGATATTATATATGGAACATGGAATAAAATCTAGCATAAATCCTAGATAAAGACAACCCTGACTGAGTTTTAAAGAACTTTCTTTTGAGTTTATAATAAACCTTACATTCCCCAGTAGTCAATGCATTCTGCACACAATCATCATAAGAGTCTGCAATGCACAAAGTATCATAAAGGTGACACCAAATTTTATAAGTTTCTTAAGGTTAAGTATCAACCTTCATGTCCCATTTGACTCAGGATTATGAGGACAAAAATTGTCCCTGAGCAAGAAATCATGATTGTATAGAACCTAGTTCCAATAGCTGTCCTAATTCGAGAGCAAACAATTTTCTATTTTAGAAAAAATATTGTACTGTGGACAAAACAGTTCGTGTGGTCTTGCGTTTAAATAGCATTGTATACCTGCTGCCAATAATGGTTGGATTGGATGTAATATCACTTTTCACACCATTGCTTATAAAATAATCTTAAACCACCGCATTGTATCTGAATCATGGTCGCTCTTGACCCCGATGTCGATGATGATGATACCTGAGTCACATGGGTGTTCAGACCAGGAAGAAATAGTGTCCCATGTGTAACCGATCATGGAATAAGTCAAATAACAGCCTTATTGACTCATTCAATACCTCAATGTGCTGTTTATTATTCGGTGACAGAATCATGTCATTGAAGCCTCCACACTGTAGAGATTGCTATAGATAGGACTACTTGCTGGTCACAGATTCTATTGTCATATTTGATACCACTGTCATTCATCACTGCCACAACTTCCCCATTTAACTTGGGTGGTACTAGAAGACGTCAGTTCGAGAGGGGGTCTTGTTTCTTCAACATGATAGCTTTTAGGTCTGCATTGATGATCTACATCAGTGAGAATAGCTGACCAACGTGTAGCTATGCTCTCATATAAGTATATAGAATTACACGTAGTTTGCTTACCATCCTGACCTAAGAGCTCTTCGCCGTCTGCTGGCAGAGAGCTATCCTTTTCCTGGTGTTGTTGTATTGGCGAGGTACCTGTTCTTCCGTAGTAGTCTGCCCCCCCCCCCCTCTCTTTCTGTCTGACTGCATCTCTGTCAGCTTTGGAAGTCAGAGTCGATGATCGGCTGTGGATATTAGAATTGGAGGAAAGGAGCGGCGCCTGCTTCTATGATTTCTCGAGCATCGGCTTGATTGACTCCGATCATGAGGCGAACGGATTCTGGTTGTGCGACTAGAGTCTGTTCCATCCTCGTCTTTCGTAAAAGCTCCATGAATCCCTTCTCGCTGCGTAACATGCGGCACCACTAGCTAACCTCTCGTGAAAGCATATACGTGGTTTGGTACCTATTTTATAGGTGGTCACAATATCCTGTCGCGTTACATGCGGGACCACTAGCTAACCTCTCGTGAAAGCATTTGCGTGGTACCTATTTTTTATAGGTGGTAACAATATCTTGGGGCGTAAAACGCGGCACCATTAGCTAACTACTCGTGAAAGCCGAAACATGGTAGTTACCTCTCGTGAAAGCATGTGCGTGGTACCTACTTGTAATAGGTGGTCACAATATCTTATCGCGGAACACGCGGCACCACTAGCTAACCTCTCGTGAAAGCATATGCGTGGTGTGGTACCTATTTTTATGGGTGGTCACAATATCTTAACGCGGAACACGCGGCACCACTAGCTAACCTCTCGTGAAAGCATGTGCGTGGTGTGGTACCTATCTTTATAGGTGGTTACAATATCCTTTCGCGTTACATGCGGGACCACTAGCTAACCTCTCGTGAAAGCATTTGCGTGGTACCTATTTTTTATAGGTGGTAACAATATCTTGGGGCGTAAAACGCGGCACCATTAGCTAACTACTCGTGAAAGCCGAAACATGGTAGTTACCTATTTGTTATAGGTAGACACAACATCGTTCTCATGGTTAACCTCTCGTGAAAACTCCAGAGACTAGTGTGTGCAATAAAATTTGTCGAAGTAACATCAGGGGCAAAAATCTGCGTTTAATTAAGCTAATAGAAGTTATCAAAACATACCGCCGTTTCTAAGACGGGACCTATTCATGCGTTTTTCCAACTCTGGAATCCGTTGACTCAATTATTTTTCATTTTCTCTTTTCATATTTTCCCATATTTAATTCAAATTGGGCGAACTATAATAACTGAAAAGTACTGTAAAAGGACTGTAAAAACGATTATAAAATTCGAAAATAAAATGAAAATAAAATTTCGTGACAGCACGTTTTGCACAAAAAAGCACAAATGACATTGCCAGTGGTGGACAGATGGAGCTAGGGACGTACCACAGAGAATGAAGAACGCGCTTATCTTTAAACATTGTGACGGCAAGTAGCACAGAGCACGTACTACATAGTACAAAATATGAGGACGAGATTACGGAACATAATCAGAAGTTTTCAAACATTTATCTTTTTATTTGAATTAAAATTACATTTACGTGACAATAGATAGCAAAAATAGCCATAGAAAATGTATTTTAATAAAAATATAATATTTTGAATCGGATTTACCCTATCGTTAAATTGTTGAGTCTTATTTGTCTTCAGAATAAAAAAAAAAAGAAATCAAAAAAGTTTTATTCAATAGAAAAATATGGCGTTTCAACATTGAAGTATAATGCTATATAGAACAGACATCTCGAACAAAATGAGTGTCCCGCCCGGGAGGTTTGATTTTCAAAATTGAGCCCTGGTTCTCCTTTCAAAATCGAACGAATCCATTGAAGATTGAAGCCACGTGGCGCCAATGCATTGGGACATACATGGTGTTCGCGGTGTCGATTCTATACGATAGTAATAATATTTCAATGCGTTTCAAACAATAGTCTGTGGAGTGAGTGGTACAAATTGCAACTTATAATAAGAGAATAACTATTTATAACAATTACTTATTCATGACATTTCTGTGAAGATTTAACTTCTTTTAAAGTTTCCTTTTTTTCTTTAATAAAGCTTCACAGGATAGCTGTTGATTAAACTGGATGAGTAATTCTGTCGAGTTATCCCCGAAAAGCGGGACTGAGCCTGTCCCGCGCGGGACATTTAATTTTGATTTAAAAATCGGGACGTCCCGCCAAAATCGGGACGTCTGGCAACGCTGGTCGATACACGCAAACTATAACAAACCGCTCCAGTTCCACACAGGCCAGTTCAATAGTGCGGTCAATAGAAAGACTAACAATGTCTTTACGATCTTTACAAGACATATTGTTGTGCACTAATATTAGTGATCCACCATGAATTGCAGTCTCTCTACAGAATGCACTTGACAATTTATAATTACCTATACTGACAAGATTTTGAGTGCTTGGTAACCAATGTTCCGTTATACATAAAACATGTATATTACAGTATTTTATAAATAATTCTATTTCTAATTCTTTGCTGGATAAGCCTTGTATGTTTTGATGTACAATGTTTAAAGAAGAGGGCTTCTCCGTTGTCTTATCATTTAGTTTAAATAATTATTTGTACTTATATTAGTACAATTATCCAAAAAAGAAACAGTGGTAATACTACCACAATCAATAAAAGTGTCAATAGACTTTGTTACCCTACTTGTAACAGCATCATTCAAATTGAAAGCTAACAACCTAGCTAACTGTCTTTTATATTTTAATGGCAGGAACATACTGCCCCTAGTTAATTTAAATGATGAAACTAATTTATTTATATCAAAATAAAATCGCTATGTCGCATCTCTTCACTAAGTAGTCATTTGTACGCAGATAGTTTGTAGTTTGCTCTCAATACTGTCTTTAACAGTTGCCGATATCCTGTTACACCTACTTAATCCTTCAATCCTCACATCTTTTTGCGAGCTACATTGAACAGAATATTTTCTTTTTATTTTCTTTGGTTAAAAGCTCCACCTAAAATCGAGCAGGCGGATTCTGTTAAGTAGACATCCGAAGCACTTTATATATCGACATTTAAAAAGATTCTTTATCATATAGGAATTTTCTCAATATATAGTAGTTAACTCAGCCATTGTTGTTCATCGACACCAGTAACACCAAAGACATCACCATGCAATGGCGGCCTAGTTGAAAACGGAGAACCCACATTAAGACTTAAGACACCTGGGTGAATTAACACAGGTGAATTAAGTCTACGACACCTAAAATTTGGTTACTTAATGGTTACTTAAATCGTTCCTTAGTACAGAATTTGTGTGGTGATTCTTTACTAAGGAGCGATTAAAGTAATCGTTAATGACTCTGAGTTGGGGCAACAGTGCAACAGGCACCCGTATAAAACAAATTACGATCGATTTTCTTATTGCTACTGTATAAATAGGAAATGGAAGAAGTCAATAATAGAGTAAAGCAATGCTATGGCGCTTGTGTTTGTATTTCCCTGATGATATATCGATGCGGATAGTTTAAATCAAACACTTTATTTTCTCTCACTCTATGTATCTATCTATCAGCTATGTAGATTCCGCTGCTGGACATAGACCTCCCCTAATTGGCGCTACAAAACGATAAACTCTCACACGATGACAATCCCACACTGCAACAGGATTATCTTTGTTTCAGCAAAGAGCCTTCCAGGACTAGCCTTCAGACTGGATATACAATTCTTATGTCTTTAACCAGTATGTATAACTATAAACAATGCATACAGCGGGAATCGAACCCGCTCAGCCGGCAGGATCAATATGATCTGAGCCAGGTCATCGTAGTAACTTTTGGTAAATAAGTATTTTAATCTCATAATTTTGATACAATTTACTACTTCAAGTTGACCTACTTTGTTTAACTCGAAATAGCTATTTGCAATTTCTTCCTTTATTAATTTAAAGTACTTAAAACTGGTCTGGAGTGATAATTCAAAAGTTGTAATTAACTACACAATGACATGTCAGCCAAGTAGTACTCAGTTGCTAGTGATATAATCACGACTTGACTCTTACCTACATGGAAACAAAACATGAACTCAAACTTCGATTCGTCCATCGATTACATCAAATACAAAATCAAGTTTATTTATTTATTTATTTAACAATTTTTGTACACAAATACAGTATGTGAGACTTAATAATAGAAATTTTGTACAAAGGTACTGCTTATTTCTATCAGAAATCTCTTCCAGCAGACCTAGGAATGGAGAGGTGGTTTAAAAAATATTACATAGTTTGGGTACTAAATATGCTTGAGTGGAATACGGTGGATGCGGAATTTACATACTAACTTAAATACACTTTAACTCGCGGAAACCCTTCCATTTCCCATTAAAGGATTCTCGAGTACCTCATCAGATATTTATCTATAAATTGTATAAAATAAAGATAGTATTATCTATCTGTTTATATTTACCTCCATTATTAGGGCCTACAATAATACCTACATTTTTTCATAGCAAATATTGCTGTAAGGTAGAATGTGTTATGAATTTACTGTTATTAAATAATCACGTAATTATAGAAGCTATCTGCCTACACGTATCGACTATGGTGCAACACATACTCTATAATTATAGTCCTACCATTATCCCATTAGCAATTATTACTTAATTGGACTGACAAATTACAAACATGGTTTAAATCGGGTACTTAATTATTCACAAAATTTACTCTTGTTCAACGAAAGCTATATTGCATTCGACCTAAATTCTGAATTCAGTAATTGACAATCTATAGCCATACAAATGTGATACGATAGAATTAGTATAATGTACAATTATTTTTGACATATTGACGGGGCATCATTACATATTATGTAAGCACCAGACCTCTAATACAGCACCCGTTGTCAAATAACTCAACATTGACTACGGTAAAATATTGGATGGATGATTTTACCGTATCTAGTAGTAGTATCCGTCGGAAGTATCGTGTATCTAGTATCGTGTATCTAGTGCTTATGGACTTTGAAGGAACCATCAACTTGTCGATAAAATTTTGTTCCCTTCGGTAAAACTCATCATTTAGTATTAATAAACAGTCCACTAGAATTAGAATTTAGATATACCTACTATACAACTCTGGTATTTAATATCATGGAGAATTATACCTACTGTTCAGACATCGCGAGGAGGTGTGGAAGTGAGGTCCTATGCTGTAAGAAGACAAGTATAGTCCAGATAATATGTAAGACATATCGCTTTTTACGGGTTTAAAAAAGCGCGCGACTCAATGCGAAAACGCTCTTATCTGACTGAAATGAATAGATTTAATGTTATTGGTAGTTATTATGAGCTTTTTTTTATGGAACTAACGAGCTGACGATCCACCTCATGGTAAGTGGCCATCGTCGCCCATGGACATCAGCAACACCAAAGGCATCATTGATGCGTTGCCGGTCAAGAAAAAGAGAAGAAAAAGAAAGAAAGAACTGGCTCTCAAGCACCCAGCAGGAAAACGACCAGTCGTTTGGCGGCTGACTCATGGTCAAGGGTGGTAGCTATCCAGGCGAACCCCAAGTAGAAATAATAATAGTAATAATATTACCAATATAATTTAGTCGCCTGTTACGACACCCATCCGGTGTGGGATTGGGGTTAGTATTATAAGCCTCCCCAATACGGCCAAAAATTATAAGCTCCACAAATACCTAATGCTGATGCATTCCTAAAGCACAAGATTATATTTATTAAATAGATGAATCTTAAAAAAAACTTTTAAAATTCAATATTTTCTTGCCACCTTCGTAGAAAGAGGTATGTCTGGCATGCTTTTATTTTCATGTTAAGTAGAAATAGTCATCTATCAGTTTTTTTAAGACAAAAAAAATAATATGTATAAATACTACTGTAGACTTTTTAAACCTAGTAAGACATTCCGGAAAAAAATATTTATAACACACGCTCTACTTAACTTACTTCCTGGGTTTTTGACATGTTCACTTTATAAGTACGTAGGAACCGTCGAAATGCTGGATTCGAACTTAGATCCCCCATTGTTAAACCGATAGGAAAAATTTTAACTTATAGAACCCGTAACTTAAAAAAATAACGTGATTAAAATTTCCCTAATTCAATTAACCTAACCTCACATTTTGATAATAATTCGCTCGTATAAAGAGCGCTATTGTCGACGCATTCTTATTATTTGCCTTTCCAGTCTCATTAACGCTTATCCAGTTTTAGTTTTAATCCAGTTAGCGAATAATAATAGTACAGTAGAGCCTCGATAATCCGAACTACAAAAAAATAACCCCTGTTCGGACTCAGGAAGCGTTCGGATTATAGTATGTTAAAAAAATGCAAGTATATTTTGACAAAATTTATTTATTGAGGTTATTAAACATACATATTTAAACAACAGAAAACGTTACATATTCATAAAGTCATCAATTTTAGTTTGGCGGGTTCTATTTATTGACCAAAAAAAGGCTTTATCCCTCAAATTACGCAGCATCATCTTTTCGGATAAGGACAAGTCATTTTCATCAGCCCAATGGTAAGAGAGAGAAATATACAGTCAGCAGTTCGGATTACAGCGGCGTTCGGATTAGCTTGAGTACGGATTATCGAGGCTCTACTGTAGTTTATTAGTTTACTTTTCCCGGTGCGGTCTTAAAGAGTTAATTAAGCTGAAGTTTGGTAGGCACCGCCACTAGTAAAACTTACCGGCGAGGAAGACGCAATATGAGAAAACTCTGCGAATATCTAAACATACAACAACTTACTGTTATTACACTTTTTCAGTATGTTGCGCGAGGTAGGGTATTATCAATAACTCTGTTATATTAAATCTCAACGTACTCAATCTCTATAGTGTATAATATTTCTTTCTTGAACCTTCTTGTATGTACCTTCACAATTGTTTTAGTGTCGCCCGCAAAATAATGTTTTGGTTTTTCGACAACTTGTCACTCTTATTTAGGTCACATTTTGTTACACTGTTACCATCGTATAAGTTAATAAAAAAAGGTATTTGTATTGATTAGTAAAATGGTATCATATTAATCTTTCCTGAATAAATTGTTCTAAGATATTATTATTTTCTGACTTAATAGAAGTTTAATTTTTTACACCGCCAGGAAATCAATGTTTACGGTAAATTAACATAATTTTCAACTACTCAATTCATTCTGTATACCTACGATTTGAAATCGATTTAAAATTGAATGTCACTTTTTTATGTTAGTGGCAGACTAATGAGAATGGCAGACGGCTACAACTAATACCTAATGTTATACAGCAAATTAACATTCGAAGATTAATATCGTATGATTATACTGCCTTGTTTGTACTGCTTCCAATAAACTGGGTCAAAGTTGGCCTAAGTTGACTAAATCTTTATTTCTCTCGTAAGACGCAAAAGCAGTGATCTGTGCTGTAGAGCACGCTCCAGGAAGAGATTGTGGAATCAAGTTAGAATTCTTTGTACCACGCTGATGTTTCTCTGAACGCAAGCATTTGAAATAGAATATCAGCTGGCAGGTACTTACAAAACTCGGTAAAGGCGAGGTTAGAAAGCTCTTCAATTTTGGACACGCAAGAGTTACATCATGGGCTACGCTTACATTTTGCCGAGTAAGTACTTGTCTGAAATGGTTTCAACACTATTCTGTACGGCAATGACTTTTTAATACACCATAATATAACTGGACCTCCATGGATAACTGGTTATAATAGTATAGTATAAAACAAGCCCTTATTTAAACTCAACTTATTGCGATAATCTCATAAAGTAGGTACGTAACTATATTATAATTATGATTTTTTTGTGGCGCTTTAAACTAAAACAAGAGACATTTTTCGTGGAGGAATATCTCTAAAGGTGTAAGGGATAATAATTATGTATAAAACGTCTGAAAACACATGTTATCTTTGCTTCAGGTGACGTTCTTAATTTGTGACTGAAAATATTTTTAAGATCTTTCTGCCTTTTCATCAATATTTAACTATTCCGTACAAAATTAACTGAATACTAAATATTATGGAAGGGACAATACAACTCCGAATACTGTAACAGTATCTAGTACTCAGACCATGGAAGAAAATTCAATATTCCTAGAACTATTTATAACTTCAAAGAAAATAATGCATTAGCGTTCGTCCGAAACAAGTTTTATATCGGTATAACTTACGTAATAAATTTCAATAATTGGATATTAATTTACACTTCTCAAGATTTATTACTGTAGCATAATGTTAATTTGATAAGAACATACGGTTTTAAGGATATAAGTAGCGCCCGCAACTTCGTCTGCAATGATCTCTCCAAATTAGAAGTCGAAAGTTTTAAATTAAAATAAACCGAGTAAGCCAGGCCAGATTCGAGGTAGCATTGGCCGTATTGTGAATATATCCAGGATTATTTTCTGTTTTACGTGGAAATTCAAGCCTTTAAAATATTTTGCCGGGAGTATTGACCTAAATAACCTATATTTCCAGTATTGGATTTGGAAAATATTAGGCGCGATTTTTGCGTTGACTTTTTACGTTGTTTTATTGACTTGTTTTATCTTATTCTTTAAAGTTATATCTTGTTATCCACATTCTAAATACTGGTATACTTAAATACAGCTCATTAACAGTTTTATATACTTGTTAGTACAGAAAGACAACTTGAAACAAGTTTGTATTAACAGTTAGTCCGTTGTTATTAATATCGGCAATAAACAGTTAGATAGTGCTGTCGAAAAACTTTTTTACTCGAAATTCTTTTTAAGTGTTCCTATTAACATAAGGGGTATCTGTGTATTAGGCATCCATTTTATTCAAATTAGATAAGTCTATCGGGTTCGTTTCAATAAAGAATCCTCAATTATAGGTACAGTTCTATAAAACTTTAGATTTAAATTTAAGATATAATTTGAATTGATGTGGAATATTTTACTACTACACAATAGGCAGTTTTCAATAATCTATCTACCCATAATTTACGGATGAGTAAGTAAGTAGGTTAATAATAAATAATTATTATCAACTTAACTATGTATATTGTTAAGTGACTTTTCAATAGTTGCGAAGCAACTTGAGGATAGACAGAATACGAGTACATATTAGGAACGGGTATACATTGGAAAAAGAACTATCCAAATCTTTTTTTGTCAAGACCACAAGTTACTGCTCTGAAGACAGTAAAAAAATTGTTATCACTGCAAAAACATATCTCCAAAAGTCCCAACTCGATTCATCTACAGCCACGAGCGAAGCGTAAAACTGCGATCTTATAACACCAAGCGCACTATATTAGGAAGGGCAAGCTCTGATTAAACCGTAAAAGAGATTGGTTTCTCGGTTGAGTGCTTTATCGTTGACGTTACTTCGGTAATTCGGTCTCGCGCCCCACGGCGGTTGTCTGTCTGGGTTGTCTCAGTTCTCTGCCAGGATTTACATGAAGGCTGTCAGAGTACGACAGCAGTGGTAACATCCTCATCGAAGCGAATTTGATACTAAATCTTAAATACCCATTATTAATTATTAATATTAGTTTGATTTCCATATATTCCATTTATTATTGATTTGATACTTTTAAAAAAGCAAAGCAACAACCCATAATTGTCCCACTGCTGGGCTCGGGGTCTCCTCTCACAATGTGAGGGGTACAGGCCATAGTCTACCACGCTGGCCAAGTGCGGATTGGTAGACTTCACACACCTTTGAGAACATTATGGAGAACTCTCAGGTGTGCATGTTTCCTCACGATGTTTTCCTTCACCGAAGCAAGTGATAATTAACTTGTAATACGCACATAATATTTGAAAATTAGAGGTGCGTGCCAGGATTTGAACCCATAGATTTTTGAACCCGGGCCCCCGCGTTCGGGAGACCAACGTTCTAACCACTAGGCTATCACTGCAATAACTTAAAAAAACTAGTAATAACTTAGTAATAACTTAGTAATAACTTAGTTAACTAGTAGTTAACTTTTAAAAAGCTAGTAATTAAATGCTATTTTAATCATAAAGTTTTTTTTAAAGAAGTTTTTTAGAAAACGATATGGAAAGGTTCTATGGTAGAGATCGCTATTTAGCGATAAAATCGCCTTCGTGTGTATCATAAAGATTATTAACAGTCCAAGTAATCCATAAGATACCAAATATCTCTTATATTAAAAGCTCAATTTAAATAAATTTTGTAACAAAAATCTGTCAAATAAATGGCACCATTTGGCATGATCGGCTTATTAATCACCGCCGCGGATAAGATTAAGCATTGTCGGGCATTAGCCTTGCTCAAATCGGACAAAAAGTAAAAATAGTTCTTAGAATTAAGCCACACGATTTTTATTTAATAATCTACTTTGTTTAAAATAATACCTATGTCCTTTCTAAAATAATAAAGCTAAGTATTGTAATACGTCTAGTGGAATAGCGTAGCCTGAGAACTTAATTTATTTTGAAGCATAGTGCTAAGCGCAGTGCAATAAAGGACCACTTAAGTCAAGAGTATTATATACTTACTTAGTATTTTGTTGCACATTGTGGCTCAAACTCGCACATTACCTACAATGAAAACTTACATTACTCAAGTTCACATACTTTCGAAACGCGCGTTATTTGTGGAATGAAATCTTAAAAACCGCAAACGATTGCAATTAGTCCAAACCGTGTCCTCGATTTGCATTTAATGCAATTGTCCATTACTAGCTTTTTGCCCATTTCACTTATTTATGTGTTTCATGTTTAGTATCTTAGCCCTTTGCTCTAGAACTATCAGTCACATTGAGTTAAACTTTATTAAAGGTAAAACCGTCATAAGGAATATATGGCTATGTTTTGATAAAAAATAACTCATCCGACTTTAAATTTTACTATTTACAACAATCAATGTATCCAGCGACCTTCACTGTGTGGGTGCGTGCGTAATAATTATGTGAGGTGTATTTGTGTGTGTGTGATGTCTGTCTATTTTATCTCCTCCTGGATGCCAAACGTCCGGAGGATATTGTCCATGTTTGATAACAACTTCCATACAGAATAGAATCCTTAACAAAAACAGACCAATAAACCCGTCTCGGACTGAATCGTACACAGCAAGGCAGTAGTTCCATTTCAATATATAAGTTCCATGAATTCCTGTTTTTATAAAAACACACGTCAATCGTAATAGGTAACATCCTGCGTCCCATGATCGTCTTTCAATACCGTGAGTCTGATCTGATCATTACGCTTACGAGTTAAACGAGTTTGTTTTTTCTTAAGTCTCACAGCAAAAAAAATGTCGTCACAGCATTAAGTACAATGGAAAATAAAAATAACATATTATGGTTCTACATCACAGTTTTATATCGTACTGTATCCCATTGGAATCATATTTGTTACATAAACACCAAAAATACACACAAGCAGATCAAGATTGATACACGATACCACGACTAACGTCACACTGTTATTACAAATTATAATTATGTAAAATATAATAAATGTTATTATACAAAAGTCACGAACTGGCTCAAATAGCAGCGGAACACGGCAAGACAATTTTATTCAAAGCTGCATGCCGCGCTCAAGTTACTGTTAAGTACCCGTAGATAGAAGTGGTAGAGAAAAAAAACGATTGAACAGGTTGCAGTTTTACGAAGCGTCCTAGCAGTCAAGTGCACTGCGTCAAGTCCCGTTATGGCGCGAAGTGGCTAGGGCAGACACGCGCCACAGATAAATAACAATCAGACAGAACTACCGCAGTGCACGTGCAACGTTTACGGAACCAACTGCAGTAATTTATGTATATTTTGTCACTGTTTATTGCCAGCTTTTTTGTGTTGAATGGTTTATTTTACAATAATATTGTATTTTACTTCTCTATAAGCTGTTAAGTGACTAAAGAACAATGCCCAAAAATTATTTTTTATTTTTTGTAGCGTCTTAAAACGTCAGTTATACCGAAGCAATTCATTTATTTTTTTACGTATTTTAAAATTAATACCTGTGCCCGTATGTATTACCCAGCGTAAAATAATTTTATTAATAAGTGATGAATTGACTATAATAACAATTATGTCAACAATGTCCATTTTCATTCGGGCACTCACTTCGATACATAGCTTGTATCAAGCAAGATATAGGGAGACTTCTGGCCAATATTACACACAGAATTTCGTTATAAATGTTGGTAACAAATGTAATGATGTCAAATTTCCATTTCCGGTTGTCAATCAAAAAAAAGTCAGAATAAAAAATAATGGTAAAAATTACGTTCTCCCCTACTCTATGACTCAATGGTTATAAGAATTCAATCTCAAAATACTTTGGTTCTGGGGTGTGTCTGCTGAAAATTCTTATATATCTAAGCTCAGAAATTAAAGCGGCGATTTTTAGATTTTTTTTTATTTTAAGACGCTAAAGTTGAAAATGAAATAAAACGATGTATGGCAGTTGGGCATTGTTCTTTAAAATGATAATGTTACCTAAATATCAGATTATTTCACCAGTGACGAGTTTAGTCCAATACAAAACTCACGCAAAACGGCTGCGTCGAATGATAGCGGGTGGCAATACTGCAATTATTTGAATAATTTAAACGTCATCTGTCTTCAAGACTTCATCTGCAATGGTGGCTACACACGATCAAGTGTACTTGTCAAGTTTGCAGTTTGACTAGATGCGGCATCCAGTGTGCATGAGATAGCTGTATGGTCAGATAGCTATACCGTGGTCATACACTATTACGTTTACTGGATGTCACGTCAAGTCCGCTGTAACTTGATAAGTATACTTCATCGTCTTTGGTCACCATAGTTAAAATCACAAAAAGACTCCAGTCCTGCAGTGTTCCAAAGACTTAACGGAACTCCTTCAAGTTTAAACTGTTTATAAGTTTATCCACTGTTTGGAAGTTTAGATCGTAGACCAAATAAAATAAAGGAAATGATTTATTCATTCCTCAATGCAGCCTTCTTTTTAGCCCACTGTTCAATATTTTTTTCTTCTGTTTTCTTTCTTTGTCGGCTACGCATAGGTCCCTGATATCCATACCTGATGTCCATGGGCGACGATGATCCCTTACGATCAGGTGGATCGTCTGCTTATTTGTATTTACATAAAAATACAGGATTTAATGTCATAGAACAGATATCTCGAACAAAATGTGTGTCCCGCCCGGGAGGTTCGATTTTCAAAATTGAGCCCCCGCTCTCCTTTCAAAATCGAACGAATCCATTGAAGATTGAAGCCACGTGGCGCCAATGCATTGGGACATACATGGTGTTCGCGGTGTCGGTTCTAACGCTAGTAATAATACATCAATGGATTCATATGATTAACGTCTTTCTGAGTTTATGCGTGAACTGTCGTAGCTGGCAGCTACAGGATTAAATTATAAACAAATATGTTCCTCAAGTAATAATAAATAGAGAGATTCGTCACATTATTTTATTTTCGTTACACATACTGAAATGCCGTAACAAATTGTTAATTAAAATTAATTGTGATGTGCCGTGCATAAACAAACGTACGTGTACGTATTTCGGAAATGAGAGTTGGCGGTAAAAAAGAGAGGGGTGGAGATAAAACAGGTAGTCAAGGTTGACAGAATTCCGAACAAGGCCGAACAGGGCGTAATAAGATAATGACTATTAAAATTTTAAGAAGATGTAACAATGGGGTATTTTTCTTCAAGAGAACTATAATAATATAAATTTAAAAAAAACCTGCCGCCTTCCAAAAAGCTATCATGATATTATACCTTTTTGAAATCCTTATGGTGAGCTCTTTAATTGAGTACCCTTAATTTGCTCTTAATACAATATTTACGATAGGTAAAAACCAACTGAGTATGTGTTTGAGTGTTTAAGTGTTTATTTATTTATTTAAATACTAATATTTCGCAAACCGATTTCTACGTCGAAAAATTGTTGTCTCACATAATTTATTTATTTATTATTTTAAATATATTAGACCGGTACTCTAGAGAGTATAGAATATATGAAAAATCGAGCAAGTGCCAACCCTGGTAGGGGGCCTACAGGCGTCGCTGTACCCCGCAGCACAGAGCACAATGCTATGAGTGCTAACAGCAAATCAGATGTGCTTGTTCCAACGTACGGCGCACGTGCTCTTTGTTGGTAATAAACGGAGCGAGATAAGATAGGCTGAGCGGCAATAGCTGCAGCGCTGGATACTCAAAAATGTTTTCACATTCTTGCTTATAGAATTTACATGTGTTTGCCATAATGTTGTTTTGAATTTTATTCAGTTTATTCAGTTATGCTGCGTTACAAAGAATATGTAAATTCGCGTTTACGGATATGCAACCTAGTCGCGTTTTGCTTTGAAAAAGTATTATAAATTTTGAGAAAATTATCTGGGTGAATTTCAACAAACTCGAATTTTGCCTAATTACAGTGGCGAATTTAAATTTGCTGTTTCTGATAAATTTTTTTGGCCTAAATAATAGATAAAGAGTTGTACTAATTAATCATATACTAGAGATCGAAAAAAAATGATTAGTTCATGAGATATTTCCATTTGAAATTATCAAATGTCACCGAAATTATTAAAGGACCACCGGAATTAAAATCCAAGCCACCGAAATTGATTAAATTTAAACTTGATGTTTCTAATACATTTTATTTGGCATAAATAATATGTAAATAGTAGTGATAATTAGTCATATAGTAGAGATTGAAAAAAAAAATTATTTGTTCCGGAGATATTATCAAATTACACTATCAAATGCCACCGAAATTAGGACCACTGGAATTAGAATTTGATCCACCGAAATTGATTTATGCCTATGAGAAATCATAAAGGCAGGATCATTCAATACTTTAAAGATCTTATGTACATTTTGAAGAATAGGAGTCTAGATGAACGGACTCCTTTTAGCGGTAATTAGACAGGCCCATTGCACTTCTGAGCCACGTTTATAAGCTGTTTTCGAGGGTCCTCACAAATCGCATTGCACGCAGGCTTGACGACTTCCAGCCTCCCGAACAAGCAGGATTCCGAAAAGGCTACAGCACCATAGAACATAAACACACATTGCGGCAGATTATACAAAAGACCGAGGACTATAACTTGCCGTTATGTATAGCCTATGTGGACTATGAGAAGGCCTTTGATTCTATCGAGATCTGAGTGGTACTAGATTCTCTCCAGCGGTGGCGGATCGACTACCGGTTTATACTCATCCGCCATCATGTCCGTCAGAGTACACGACACAGCAACGAACCCCATCCAGCTGCAGAGAAGTGTCAGACAATGATGTCATATCCCCAAAACTGTTCACCGCTTTGTTGGTAGACGTGTTCAAGCTGATGGAGTGGAAACAACATGGCATTAACATCAATGGCGAATACATCACACACCTACGGTATGCCGATTATATAGTCATCCTGGCGGGTTCCCTGGAAGAACTTGGAACAATGCTCGGGGGACTTGAACAGCGCCTCACAACGGGTGGGTCTTAAATCATGTCCAATGTCCATGTCACACCCGTATCGGTTGATGTTGACGGCGTTGCTCTCGAAGACCTAGACGAATACAATTACCTGGGACAAGTGATCCAGATGGGTAAGTCCAACTTCGAGAAAGAAGTCACTTGTAGAATCCAACTCGGATGAGCTGCGTTCGGGAAACTCCGTCATACATTGTCGTCCAAAACACTATCTCAGTGCCAGAAGTTTAAGGTGTTCGAGCAGTTTGTGTTGCCGGTGA
Organism: Thymelicus lineola; assembly: GCA_963932265.1. Taxonomy (NCBI): domain Eukaryota; kingdom Metazoa; phylum Arthropoda; class Insecta; order Lepidoptera; family Hesperiidae; genus Thymelicus; species Thymelicus lineola. The sequence goes on along the minus strand of OZ010690.1, from coordinate 6,088,611 downwards.
TCACATACGAATCCGAGACGTGGTGCTTTACTATTGGCCTAATCCACAACCTCAGAGAAGCGCAACGGGAAGGCTATGCTTGGTAATTCTCTACATGATCGCATCAGAAATGAGGAGATCCGTAGACGAACAAGGGTAACCGACATAGCTCGAAGAATTAGCCGGCTGAAGTGGCAATGGGCGGGCCACATAGTGCGAAGAACCGATAACCGTTGGGTAAGAAAGGTCCTCGAATGGCGCCCACGTCTCGGAAAAAGGAGCATAGGATGATAGGACGCCCCCCGACCAGGTGGACTGACGACCTGAAGAAGACAGCGGGCATCCGCTGGATTCAGAAGGCTCAGGACCGGTCAGAGTGGTGCAAGTTAGGGGAAGCCTATGTCCAACAGTGGACCTCCAAGGGCTGATGGATAGATGGAGACACGCTTGTATTTCTATGGCCTATACTTCCCTATACGCTTTGATTTGCCAGCGGAGCCACCGAGATTGCGCCACCGGACTTAGAATCAGAGACAAAACTTGAATTTTAAAGAAAACTTTTAGTCACAGGTTAACTTTTATTTCACAATTGTAGCTGAAAACCGTTAATGGAACCCTCCATAAAATTTCTAGATAATCTGCTTTGTACTTTTACTAATATACATGACATCGGAATTTGATGATTTTGTATTCCTGCGCCACCGCAGTTAGTACTTACGTGTTTGGCAGGAAAATTACGCAACCAGGCGGTCATCCTAACACGCAGTTTGCAAGAGCACAACTGAACGGTGCGGGGAGAGCCAGTAAGGTGTCTTCCAAATCGTGAAGTAACAAGTAATGAAGTATACAAAATGCGCCACCGGAATTGCTTTTTTTTTGTAGGACATTTTTAAAAGATGTTTTATGAGCTGTTGTTTAATCTTAAATTACTCGATAAATATATATTAGTTGTGTTATTTAATGTATTTCTAAAAAACATTCCCTTTCAATGAAATTTATTTACCAAAAAAAATTAAATTAATAAAATATGTAAATAAACGCAGTTTGGACAGTACACCGGAATTAGATTTTAGGTCTTAGATATTTTTTTATTAAGAATCTATGTATTAAATACCTCTGAATACTTCACTATCATGTAGATCACTACTTAAACTACCTATATAAAATTATGCATAATTGTAGTTTACCTCCACACATTAATTTTCAACCTCGCCGTCTCAAAAATGCACTTGGGAAATTCACCCATCTGCATAGAGAATAATCCAAAATCCAGTTATATATTTTTTTCTTAACTATTAGCAATACGAAAGTAAGAGACTGGCATGTGTCCCTCTCATCATGCCAACCAGTTCTTGAATATGATAAAATCAAAAAATAAAAGATAAATCTTTGGCAAAATTCCGTAGCAACTTGTAGCTACGGAACATAGCTACTAGCTCATACATAACTATAAGTTACATAGCTACGACTCACTAGTTCTATGATTTAACTTAGGTTTTATTACCTGGTATGGTATTAGTACCTGACTTAGATAAAATTTAGATGTAGAAGTTGAGCTTTAAGCTTTCTACCGCTGACAATGAAACCACGTCAATATAGGTTCAAATTCAAATTACAAATAAGATTGAACATTAATTTTATAACAACAATAGGATATTCGTATTAGTTTTTTAATTGCTTCAATGTAGAAACCACAGTCTCGTTAATCATTTGCGTCTATGCATTGAGACAGATTAATCAATTGCTTGAAATCTGTTTGAAGAGACTTAGATAGAAACAAACGCTAAAATATGTGCAGAGCAAATTTTATATTAATTAGGTATAACAATATTAAGATAAAAAGCACAACGACATCATAACTTCATCATTTTACGTTCATCATCATCACTATCACAGAGCTGGTATATTCTTGTTAGGGTTCCGAAGTAGAATCGGATTTTTAGAATTAGGAGTCCTTTTGCGGAATATTTGGCTTTGTTTGAGCCAAATGTTTGAGCCAAGTGCCTAGCGGCTAAACAGTTGGAGTTGAACACGTGAAAAAATTCTCAAAAATAGGTTATGTAATGAATTTACAAGGAATAAGATCACGGCTATGTTAGCATAAGTAGTTAATGAGTAATAGTCGATAAACTTACTACTTCGGAACTCTACATTGCGCGTGGCCTGACACGCACTTGTTTTATTTTTAGGTATAGCTGAGGCAATAAAACTTATCTAAGGATAATATTGTACAAGTTGTACAACATTTATTTAGTGGTTTTGGCATCGATTCTTGGTATTTTTTGTGCCCGGTGTAATGGACCGATATGAAACAGGTGCTGGATGAGTTATGGCTGAGATCCGCAATAGCGCTGCGCATCCTGTATATTTTCAGCCAGTCGCGTCGACGGCAAGAAATATGTACAGTTAATACCAGATTATTTATAAACGGATTATTTATAGTTGTTTAATATTGCACTTTGATTAAATATGTTCAGATTGCTAGCGATCGGTGGGTGAGCCGTTTTGTTTGAGACCTAGATCTCCTAGGAGGAGCCGTTTTGTCTTAGACCGAGTTAGGTCTCCTAGGACCTAGGTCCATAGCTATGGAGTTGCTGTTTGACGACCCGTGTGGCGCAATGGTTGCTATACCGGACCGCCGTACCAAGGGTCCTGGGTTTGATTCCCATCGAGGCGGAAATTTAAATGAATTTGAATTTCTGTTCTCGGTCTGGGTCTGGATGTCCTTGTCTTGTGTGTTTGTCCATGGCACCCACGACACAGGGAATCCTAGTGTAGGGCTATGAGTGTATAGCGTTTTTTTTATCCGTGTTAATTTTCGAATGGAGACGCTTAAAATATTATCTGTAACTTCAAATAAAATTTCCTTTACTGTTTCAATCACAGGTTTCAATGCTACATGCACTTTTAATTTAGTTAAAATTGTCATAGAATGGAACACGGTGTCCTTTCAAACAAATACGAATTTCCCACGTAATACAGAAAGAACACGATTTATACTTTCATTTCCAAGTTGCTTTATGTATGTTATTTGACAAGCAAGGAGTAATACGAACTAATAACAATAATACCTACTTTGTAGATATTTCCCATGGGATACTTCCCATGGGATGGGAAATAAGAATTTATATAATGTTTCTAAGTTGCCTGCTTGTGTAACTTTGGGCCAATTACCAAACGCACGGGAGCGAAGCCACGAGCAGTTCCTAGTTAAAAGTATTTTAGATGAAATATTATTATAAGTATTAGTACTCAGAATAAAACATATGCTCGTAGTGAACCACTTTGTACTTATAAACATACTAGCTGTTACCCGCGACTTCGTACGCCGAAAATAAAGATCCCTTCATTATAAAACATGTTTTTCATAAATTGACAGCAAACTTGTCCATACTATGAAGAGAGGAGACCCGTGCCTTGTAATAGTCCATCTTTAGTGTAGCGTGTCAGCAAGATACTAAACTCTTCACCAAAATTACAGCAAAAGTGACATGTTCTTAGAACCCATTAATTACCCATCGGGAGAAGCATTCATAGCCCGGGCGCAGCGGCTTGTGTCGGTTCTAATAGTAATCGATGAAGTTAAACAATAGCGAGTGCGGTCGGTAGTTAATTAGTGACCGCTAGTGGCAAAAAATTCTTGAGCTCTCCGAGCTTCGGAGGGCACGTAAGGCTGTCGGTCCCGGTTGTTATCGTAAGGTCGTTATGACATATTGAAGGTCCTCGCCCGGCGTAATGACTTCCGACACTTAGGTTGATTTCTAATCCCTCCATCAATCCACACTGGAGAAAAGTGGTGGAGTATGCTCTAGGCGTCCTCAAGAGTGAGTGTTCTTTTTGGACAGCAGCAAATCAGTGATTCCTTTAGCGTTGCTAATGTACATTGGCGAAAGTGACCACTTACCATGAGGTGAATCATCTCTTCGTTTTACAACTTCTTACTCCAAACATACTCTAAACTTACAACCTCCAGTTTTAGCCCTTAGGGAATGTATTACCAAACAATCATGTTACAGTTATTTTTATTTTATGTAAGATTATATACTAACTACCAACTTTCACAGTTTTACCTTAAAAAACCGGGCAAATGCGTGTCAGGTCACGTGCAATATTGGGTTCCAAAGTAGTAAGTTTATTGAATATAACTCATTAACTACGATACTTATGTTAACATAGCCTTGATAGTTTTCCTTATAAATTCATCGTATAACCTATTTTTGAGAATTTTTTTACTTGTCCAACTCCAACCGTTTAGTCGTTAGGGGGGACACTTGACTTGACTTGGGTACCCAAAATTAGCACTTTCAAGCCAAATATTTCGCAAACGGAACTCTACATCCAAAAATGGTCTCAAAAGACCCATAATATTTTTGAAAAAACTTTTCAACGATACCCCACACTATAAGGATGAATAAAAAAATAATGCTCACGTTACCTGTAGTGGAGGTACCCCGAAAAAAAAAGTTTTTTCTGTAGTTTATTCTACAATTTTGGAGTTTTAATAAATATGTATATCCATGCCAAATTATAGCTTTCTAGCACTAAGGGTCTCGGCGCTTTGCTTTGGACAGACGGACAGACTGACGGACGGACATGACGAAGCTATTAGGGTTCCGATTTTACTTCAGAACCCTAAAAATGACGGAGTTTCGTATAAACATTCCCTGAATTAACCCTTTAAAGATTGATTTTTCAAATTATGTTAAAGTTAATTTTTGTTTATAACAGTCGAACTGAGAACCTGCTACTTTTATGAAGTTGGTTAAAAAACCGGCTAATAGCGTGTCAGGTCACTGGTAATATAGGATTTCGAAGTTCTAAGTTTATAGAACTCAATAACTACGTATGCTAATAATAATATAGCCATGATAGTTTTCCTTTTGATGCTATTGCCATGAATTTTTTTAGGTGTCTAACACTTATGAATATTTCGCAAACAGACCCCTCAATCGAAAAATGGACTTATAAGACCCATATTATTTTTGAGAGACCTTTTCCACGATACCCCGCACTATGGGGTGCGTGACGGAAAAAATTATCCCTATATTACCTCTAGAAGAGGTATCCTAAAAACATATTTTTAAAAATGTTATTCTACCAGAAGTTTAAATAAACATGTATATCCTTGCTAAATTACAGCTTTCTAGCACTAAGGGCCTCTGCGCTATGCTACGAACGGACGGATGGACGGACGGACGGACGGGCATGATGAAACTATGAGAATTCTGTATTGACTTCGGAACCCTAAAAAGAGTCATAAAAATCGCTTCATAAAATATAACGAATCTATCAACTACATATAACAAAATTTTACCTTATCCCTCAGGAACAGGTCTGTTTTCCGGGATAAAAAGTATCCTATGTCCTTTCCCGAGCTCAATTCTATATCTGTACTAAATTTCATCGAAATCGGTTTAGTGACTTGAAAGAGTTATCCCTCAGGAACAGGTCTATTTTCCGGGATAAAAAGTATCCTATGTCCTTTCCCGAGCTCAATTCTATATCTGTACCGAACATCAAAATCGGTTCAGTTTTTTAGGCTTGAAAGAGTTATCCCTCAGGAACAGGACTATTTTCCGGGATAAAAAGTATCCTATGTCCTTTCCCGAGCTCAATTCTATATCTGTACCAAATTTCATCAAAATCGGTTTAGTGGCTTGAAAGAGTTATCCCTCAGGAACAGGTCTATTTTCCGGGATAAAAAGTATCCTATGTCCTTTCCCGAGCTCAATTCTATATCCGTACCAAATTTCATCAAAATCGGTTTAGTGGCTTAAAAGAGTTATCCCTCAGGAACAGGTCTATTTTCCGGGATAAAAAGTATCCTATGTCCTTTCCCGAGCTCAATTCTATATCTGTACCAAACATCAAAATCGGTTCAGTTTTTTAGGATTGAAAGAGTTATCCCTCAGGAACAGGTATATTTTCCGGGATAAAAAGTATCCTATGTCCTTTCCCGAGCTCAATTCTATATCTGTACCAAATTTCATCAAAATCGGTTTAGTGGCTTGAAAGAGTTATCCCTCAGGAACATGTCTATTTTCCGGGATAAAAAGTATCCTATGTCCTTTCCCGAGCTCAATTCTATATCTGTACCAAATTTCATCAAAATCGGTTTAGTGGCTTGAAAGAGTTATCCCTCAGGAACAGGTCTATTTTCCGGGATAAAAAGTATCCTATGTCCTTTTGCAAGCTCAATTCTATATCTGTACCAAATTTCATCAAAATCGGTTTAGTGGCTTGAAAGAGTTATCCCTCAGGAACAGGTCTATTTTCCGGGATAAAAAGTATCCTATGTCCTTTCCCGAGCTCAATTCTATATCTGTACCAAATTTCATCAAAATCGGTTCAGTGGTTTTGGCGTGGAATAGTTATCCCTCAGGAACACGTCTATTTTCCGGGATAAAAAGTATCCTATGTTCATTCCCGAGCTCAATTCCATATCTGTACCAAATTTCATCAAAATCGGTTCAGTGTTTTAGGCGTTATTGAGTAGCAGACAGAGTTACTTTCGCATTTATAATATTAGTATAGACTAACCGCTTTGATGTCGAGAAAACCCGTCACCATCTAGTCATTGCAACATTTTGTTAGGGTTGTCACATAAACGTAGTATACAAAATAAATAATAGGTAAAGAAACTAAAAAACACGCTTTTATAGAAAATCCAACTAAAAAATAAAAATAAATATTAATAAATTTGAATAAAGAATAGTGTGATTGTAAAAAGTCGTGGGGTGCTTTTTAAGATGTTATCAAAATGATAATCGTTCTACTCATTGACACCATGCACCCTATGCTTTTTTACAATTAGGTAATAATAATAAACTAATTAATGAATAAATAAATAGGGTAAATATTATTTTGCCGCAACGATAGACAGACTTAATAGGTAGTAGTATCCAGAAAAAGCATAGTTAGGTGCAAATTATAAATTTAGTTAACCAAAACTATTCACATTTAAATGTTGCTTAACGCTTGCCGCACCAGCCAGCATTTCGTAGTTATTGCTCATTATAATAAACATAAAATAAAAGAGGAATCATATTTTGTATCACATTATTTATAATATACTCGTAGCAATAGAGTCTGCATCTTATGTAAAAATGTTTTAATGAAAAGAAAAATTTGCATTCATAACGCGTTTTGAAAAAGGAAATGAAGGCAACGAGTGCAGCTCTCGAAAAATATATCAGCGAATGAAATGTGCACTTCTTTAAAATTCTTATTTCGACTGTGATATTAAATTTATCTCGTTTATACTCCAAACTGTGTATGAATTTAATTGCAATAAACCCTTTGTTTTATTTATTGATATATAATTGCTTTACCTATATTTATGCTATTATATTAATAGGTCTTTTTTACCTAAGTATGTATAAAATTGGAGATTTATAGCCAGCACTTTCAGATTTAATTATCTGTGGATTGGCGCGCAATTCGAAATAAAAATAATATTTGAAAGCCGTGTTATTTTAATTTCAAATTCATTCTTTTTTTAGATAATGTTTTTTTTGGTGAAATATTGATAGCTTTTGGCGCCATGGATAAACTGAAAATTCGTACAATTTTCGAATATGAGTTCCTACGTAAAAATACTGCTGCGCAAAGAATACGAAACATTACTATTACCGCTTGCATACACACGGTTCGTTATTGGTTCATTCGTTTTAAATCTGGTTTTGGCTTTAGAGTTAGTGTCAAAATAACATTGAAATATTTGCGTCAAATCGGAAAAATAAAAAAAGCTAACTAAGTGGGTGCTACACGAAGTAAGGGACCAACAGCAAGACTTATGCGTCGAAGCATGCATAGCACTAACTGAATCGGCATAGAAACGAGGGAATCCTAAATCAAATTGTTACCTGCGAAGAAAAGTGGATCTTGTACGACAACCGTAAGCGGTCGTGGACCATTCGAGTCGACGTGGGTGCACCCTAATACAGCACCTAATCAGTGCGTTAAGACACCTGGGTGAATTAACTCAGGTGAATAAAGTCGACGGCACCTACAAAACGCTTTCGCTGACTTCATCGCCTCCATTAAAAAAAAAATTATTTTAAAATTTTCATACAAATCTCCAATTTCATAGGTAAAGACCAATATTATAAAAATGTGAAACTTTGTGAAGATGTTTGGATGTTTGTTCCTCAATCACGCCACCACTACTTAACCGATTTGGCTGATATTTGGAATGGAGATAGCCTATACCCTGGATGACCCTGGATCACACATAGGCTACCTTTTATCCCGGAAAAGTTCAAGGGTTCCCGCGGGCTTTGTAAATAATCGATATCTACGCGAGTGAAGCCACGGGCATCACCATCATCTATTATAATATTATATATCCTATTCCATCATTCTACATACAGGTGTACTTTATTTTTATTGGGTTCTATTAATGTAAATTAATTAATTCATGGATGGATGGATGGATGGATGGAAATCGATTAATTAAAAATTTCGTTTCGAAACAACTGTAGCTGTAACTGAAGCTATAATAAATGATTTATAAACAAGACATTTTAGGGTAAGCCCTTTCTTTTCCGGCTGAAAGCCGCCGAGGATGGTTTGTTTTCGCTCGTATCACCTTAAACATAAAGCTTTTTGTAATCGGCTTAAGCAGATTCTGCGTCAACGATAATGGAGAGACGCTCCTTCTTAATACCCTTGGCTTCATTTGCCAGCTGTCAAACAACTGCTATTCGTTAACATAAAGAGTATTTTAAATTTGATTCATGATCTATCAGTAGACTCGTACTTTACCTACATCTAATCGCACTGAGACCATAGATTTTTTTTTACGTTGAACGTTGATAGGACATGTGCTACAACGGCTCAACCAGTCTCTGTTTTTGCCATAAGGAGCTACGAAGAATCATTTCTAACATCGAGGACAGGCGAGATTGGACGGTAGCTATTTACGTCTGAGTAACTCATTAAACTCATAATTATCCTGACACAAACTATATTCGACGAACCAAATAATTTATTATAATTATCAGTAAATAATAATTGACGACTGGGGACAAGTTATTGATTTAATTAAAAATAACAAATTAAATTTTTAATGAAGTCCATGGACGTCACTGACCTCTTACCATCAGGTTCGTTTGCTCGTTTGTCCGACTAGTTTCCGCCCGCGGCTTTTCCTGCGAAAGAATTGTTTCAAAAACACAAAGGTCCTCATCATCCTAATTCCTACGGGAACATACAACCGGTATAAAATTTACCTTATTAAATTTACTTTATTTTCTTATCCTGGACATAGACTGTGTACAATTAGGTTAGGTTAGTCATGAAAAGACAAACATCCGAATATCTAAACATCTAAACATCCAAGTCTTTACTAACCTTCGCATGTATAATATTATTACATAATAGTACAACGGAAATCTCAAGCTTTTACACATAGAAGAGACTTACTTGAACTTGACTATCATTGACTATCAAAGTAGGAACTTATTTAAAAAGTTAAAAGATATAATGATAAATACTACGAGTACCTACATACATTAAGAACCTTATTTGACATGACTTAGGACAATGCAAGACATCCAAATGCTTAGTCGGTTGCAACGACGAATTATGGATGTTGGCTGTCGGTGGGGGTTTGCAACAAAAAGACGATACTGTGCGTACTAAATTTAATTAAAAAAAGGAAAGAATATAAAATAAAACTTTAAACCTAACTTATCTAAACCTAACTAACTGGTCTCCATTACTCCGCGATGGAGTAAGAGCACCAGCAGCGGAGGCGACCGCTTGCTTCGACGATTCGGGCAAGAGTCTCGTGTGGTGGAGACGCTGGCGCGAGGCGTCGCTGGTCCGTGGGTGGCCGTTGTCTCCAAGAAGAATCTGCTGTTGCGCAAGGCCCCCCGAGCGTGTGAATGTTTCACGGGTGGCTGTAAGCTTCGGAGAAGCATCCGATCTTGCGCAAGGCTCCCCGAGTGTGGGAATGTCACGCTGTGACGTAGGGGGTATGAGGGCCGTATAACACCTCCCCTCGAAGATCAGCAACTATTTGCCAACGTCTAGTGAAAATGTTGCTGTACATCTGGCTTCTGGGGATTCCACTGAAGCCTGGTGAGCATCTTGGTGAATTTTCTTCATCTTTACTTTATAATTTTGCAGATATGAGGTAGAGTGACGAGGTAGCTTCCACGAAGTATCTTGTGCAAGTTTTCGCCGTATGATAGGTGTGCTTTGGTGGATTCCGGTACGTGATGAGGTAGTGCATGTTAATCTTCGGGCATTCAGCCTCCATGTACATGAACGCCTGAGAGTCAGTTGCTAAGTAGGGATAGGGTGGTATTATAATAGGTTTTTTATTTGGAACTGGGCAAAGCCTATACAATTCATAGGTTTGTGGATGGGTAATAGGAAATAGGATTACCACAATCTTCCTATCCGTAAAATATGAACCTAAACTAATTACGTAATAGTATCTGATAAGTAAATCTAAAATTTCTATAATTCTTATTTAAAGTACTTATCGTTGACTTAAGGTCACTAACTGGTAGTAATAATTTCAGCTAGGTTTTCTAATTCTAAACTTCTATGGGCGTCCCTTCGCGCGTTGCGAAAGTTGTTCCGAAGGTCGGAATTCGTGCCAGATGATCTAGATGATCATGGGTTCTAATTCTAAACTTCTATGGGCGACCCTTCGCGCGTTGCGAAGGTTGTTCCGAAAGTCGGAATTTGTGCCCTGTGATCTAGATGATCATGGTTTCTAATTCTAAACTTCTATGGGCGTCCCTTCGCGCGTTGCGAAGGTTGTTCCGAAAGTCGGAATTCATGCCCTGTGATCTCGATGATCATGGATTCTAATTGTAAACTTCTATGGGCGTCCCTTCGCGCGTTGCGAAGGATGTTCCGAAAGTCGGAATATGTGCCCTGTGATCTCGATGATCATGGGTGAAAATTTTTTGCTAAAAAAAAATTCCTGGGGGTAAGGATAGGTACACAGACGGGATTAGCAACCGCTAACAATAGTTCAGTGTACTTACAGTATGTACAGCATCGTCTGCTACTTGACTTTTGATCATCGATTTCTGGATGAGTCCTTGCAGCTCAGCTCCCTCCTTTTTCGACAGCCGCCGTGGGTTCTGGATAGCCGACGCGAGCGCGACCGCGGATCCGGTGACAGCGCGAAGTATCTACGATAGATCTACGCTACTGACTCGACTATCCCCTGTTTCGACTGCGCCAATTATGGATGTTGGCTGTCGGTGGGGGTTTGCAACAAAAAGACGATACTGTGCGTACTAAATTTAATTAAAAAAAGGAAAGAATATAAAATAAAACTTTAAACCTAACTTATCTAAACCTAACTAACTGGTCTCCATTACTCCGCGATGGAGTAAGAGCACCAGCAGCGGAGGCGACCGCTTGCTTCGACGATTCGGGCAAGAGTCTCGTGTGGTGGAGACGCTGGCGCGAGGCGTCGCTGGTCCGTGGGTGGCCGTTGTCTCCAAGAAGAATCTGCTGTTGCGCAAGGCCCCCCGAGCGTGTGAATGTTTCACGGGTGGCTGTAAGCTTCGGAGAAGCATCCGATCTTGCGCAAGGCTCCCCGAGTGTGGGAATGTCACGCTGTGACGTAGGGGGTATGAGGGCCGTATAACAGACGCAAAAACAATAGTGCGTGGGCAGATGCCATGCCTTGTTGGATCACTGAATGAAAGCCAAGTATGGTCTATTAAAGTGTGGTGTGGTGTCTATCAATGTCAATAGACAATGACAATAAGTATAAAAAAGTATTTTAAATATTAAAGCCATCAAGAGCAGATACAATCACTTGATGTTAATTGGTCTTTGCCATGAAACTTGACATGAGACCAAAGGCATTTGATTTGACGCGTTGCCGAACATGAAGGAAATAAATAATCCGCTTTTTAAGTGACTAACTATATGGATAGTCTTCTAATGACGGCTTTAAGGGACGCTAAAAACATAACAGCTGATTCCACATTACGATGCGATCAATTAAGGGGGGTAGTTTGTGATGTGACTTTCCACCATGCACTGTACCCTACGGAAACTGGGCTCTCTATAGTAAACTAGATGGTACAAAGCCTCAACGACAACAGAATTGGCGTTATCTCGTCCGTTGTTCTTGTAAGGATGTTATTGGGTCTGCTAATTTGTTGACTATCTGTTGTGGGTTTAGTAAGCTGACCAAACTAACTACTTGGAGCTTGAGCTACATCTTTCTTTTTTAATCTTCTAGCGTGAATATTAGTATTTAGTTCTTCCACCAAAAGTCGAACAGAGATAGAACTACGAAATAATTGTCTGTCTCTGTTTACACGCAGAAAATTGGTACAATAGTGTTAGTATGCGCATCCGCTCACTTCTAAATCTAAACCAACATTTACATGGAAAACAACAGAATATGGGTACTGCGAGTATGGAAGCTTGGGTTTCAGCCAAAGCATACAATGTATGTAGTCCTTAATTTCACTGAAAAACGAACTATTCACAATATTATTAATGAAACACTTCGTATTTTACTTTCAAAACATGTTTGCATGTGTGGATTCTATTTCTGCACCAATCTCATACATGAACGTATAAAAACGTGGGAATGGGAAGTAAAAGTCTGTCGTAACGGTCTATTTGTGAACAAATGCACGTACGTACACGTAAGACGTAAGTACGTACGAACGTAGCTTTTTAACCGACGAAAAAAAGGAGGATCTAATTTCGGCACGTCGTCGTTTCGGTAATTTTTAAATGTATGATCACGCAACAACCGGCACAGTGCTCCGATTTTGATGATTCTTTTTTAATGGACGGGGTATGGTACGAAAATAGGGGATGATTGATTGGAATTTTAACCGTTACCCCTTATTGTTACTATTAATCACTCTCACCTGTGTCATGGGTGCCATGGACAACATACAAGACAAGAACACTCACATCCAGACCAAGAACAGAAATTCAAACTTATTATTCACACTGTCTCGGAATCGAGTCTAGTACCCTTTCAAACGGCGGTCTGGCATGGTAACCATTACGCCACGCGGGTCAAAGGCATGCAACATCGAAAAGTTCCATCAAAATTCAAGGTAGCGTTAAGTTGAATGAATTCGTCAGCCGTGAATCGCCTACGCCTGACGGCGTTGGTGCGCGCCGCCACTGACATTGTACTAATTTACAGCCATGTTTTATGTAACATGTTTATGTATTTATATACTACATACATACGCGATCTGTCGTGTAATATTTATAACATCCGGTTATAAAATCATTGAGTTTAAGTTTAGGTAAATGTTTCGAGTTCATCTTAATTTAATCGTTTATCATTATGTTACAATAGTATTACTATAAAAGGCTATAAACTAAACTAATTAGAATATGCGTAGGTAGTACTACACAACGTTATTGGTTATTGGTCCTACATATTATTATCTTTTAAACCAAATGTTTTCTTGAATCAAAGATCTGATCTTGAATTTGTATTTTTATTTCAGTTTGGTTCATTACAGTTCACGCTCTGTATTTGCCTTTCTAAAGCAAGCTTATGTACCTACTGGTAATTATAGCCTTTCATCAAGAAGCTACTTTATAACCTACTTACTTTTTTGATAACTGAAGATGTCAAAATGTTTTGAATCTGAACTTAAAACTTTTTTAATATCAACTCTACGGAATCGAAGATAGTTAATTAATAAGTAGATTAATGTCAGGCACTCCGGAAAGACAGGCATCACATCACACGTCAGACCGGTCCCGGTCAGTGACCCCGCGGATGTACCGATGTCTAAGCCTATCGCAGTTCGCTAGCAATAGCAACTAGCAGCCTTTCAAACTGTTTGTTTATCACGTTTTTGGGTTTTTAAGTTAATCCGGCTTTTATCACGGAGAAAGCATGTTATTTCCATATTTCAAATGTTTTAAAATCAGGCTTCAATAGTACTGTTTTAATGATATCAATGTTTTTCGATATAGGTCTATAATGCAATTGTAGAACCTTCTACCATATGATACATAGTACGTGTAACAAAAGAATAATAGGTAAGTACTTAGGTTTTCAGTAATAAATTGTACCTACTTAGAAATTAAACGAACTTACAAAAAAAGTTTAAAGTTTAATTACTTATATGAGTTGCAGTGAAAATAGTACATCGTCGCCTAAATCTGATCCGCATTTTCATAATTTCCATCCGATTTTTTACCTACTTACGTAGCATTTTTTTTTCGAATGGATAGTTGTTGTTGTTGGCTTCACTGGTAGAGAATGCATTTAAGTATTAAGCTCGCCAATTGTATTGATTTTGTGGTCAGTAAAGTTTAAATAAATAAATAAATAAAAAATCCATGTACGCACATACAAAGTATAATTAAACATAACCTCTTCCTTTTTGGAAGTCGTTTATTAAGCTAGATTCTCTCTTAGTGTTCTTCAACTTATTAAGTTGAAAACTTAGTATACCTAGTTTTTAGCTTAGTTTTATAAGCATGAAACAATTGGTGTCGTAGATTCCATTCACCTGGGTTTATTCATCTAGAACTAGAATATGACTTACTTCATATCACAATCTTTAACTGCAAATTAAAACTAATTAAAATGTTATTGTTTCAGGTACGGTATCACGTAACGATCATGTTTCTGTGTGCGACGTGAGGGCAAGTTACCAGTATTTTTTTCTTCGTGTAAGTTAATGCTTGACCACAACCCCGATGATGGTAAGTGGACATGAAGTATAAGATGGTAAGCGCACATACTTAGTAAAAGCTGTTCATCTTTTCTTGAAAACTTTCACATAAGGCGGGAACACAAATCATAAATCTAACAACCCGATCTTATTGAATAGGGATGTTGACTAATTTTAGGATTCAATTTTATTTTATAGATAGAACCTCAATATTCACGAAAAAAATATAATAAAAATAATAATCTTCAATTTAAAAACAAAAATTGATAAATAAAAATCATTATCAAATTTCCCACCAAAAACGTCACGTGACGTCACTAAACGATATTCAATACTATCTGTCTGCAAAGATTGTTGAATTTCCATATAAAATTGTTCCAATGACGTCATATTCTCAAAATGGCGTTTGAGGTCACGTGACAGTGAGTACAATTTTTAACATTTTAAATTAATGATATTTAATTTATTGTGATTGATTTCAATAAAAGAATCATATTTTAGGCCTTTAAATGTTACCACTGATATTTTAGACATAAATTTATATTAATTTATAATTAGTGTCAACATCCCTATTCTTATAATATGAATAGTAATAATCGCTACGCCCCAGTTACTAACTTAAGTGGCATAGTTAGTATGTTAAACGTTATGTAAGTATATTTAATGTTAATCGATTAAAGCACACTCGCCACGTGTATCGAGTAATAAATGCGCTATGTAGCTCGTAATCAATGAACTAAATGTGGGTCAAAATGTAATAAGGCTTGTTTAATCGATTACCCGCATTCTAATGAACATTTTCCCTTAAATATAATTACCGGAATTATCGATAAATTAAACGTTAAAGCCCTGAATGGTTCGTTATTGTAAACACGGTTAAGAGAGTTTGAACCGCGTACGTCAAACTAACATTTAAACGAAAAGTTTCCGAGAACCGTAATACCGATACGTGAATCGGTGAAGTAACTTCATTTTCGTTTTAAAATATTCGTTTGAAAGATACCGTACGACAAGATTTGCGTTTGGTAATCAAAAAGTAATTAGAATGATTTAACATGCAAAACTCCGAGAGAACGTCACATTGCTATTATACAATAATAAAACGGCCATCACAGCGTGCAAGCTTAAAATGGAACACCACGGAACACTGGTAATTGAAAGTTCAGTTCCAGGCTACAGTAACATTGAGGATTGCGATTAGCTCCGTGAATAGACCGTGTGAATAGATCACACAAATAGACCTCATCCAATCCATTTACCTCCGCATTATTACTTACTAAATAACCAATACGATGCTGGCGCGTATTTGTCGTAACAATGCCCAAATAAGGCTAGATCATTTGCATTTTAAGAGGTTGGCTATGTTTAGTAAAATTCATTCATCAATCTAAACCAGCTATACTCAACGTGCGGCCCGTAGGCCGCATGGACTACGATACTACATAAATGGAGATTGGAGACTATTTTGCGATTAACGCGCAGTCTTGTATCTTCATGATGTTGCGAATTCATACACAAGTTCATTCTTTTTGTCTTCTAATTGCAACCGATAGATTTTTGCGCGGCTGGAGTAGCGGGTGCAACCTGTACTGTCATCAACATAGCAATGTATGCTTCCGGTTTCGAGCGTTTAATTGATATGCATGGTAATCAAAGTAGAGCACAAAACAGATCCTTCCGAAACGCCAGCGTTTACGGGTTTAATATCCGAGCAAGATCCGTCAACAGCGTCTTTAATCCTTCTCCCTGATAAAAAACTGGCGATCCACTAGCACAAACTCTCGGAATCCATAAGAAAGAGTTTGGGCAAGAGATTAGAGATGTTTAAGCTTACAGCCAGGGCTTCTCCTTTTCTCTCAACAGCTTCTGCCCAATGGTGAGTTAGAAAGAAAGAAAGAAACATTTATTCAGTCGCAAGCATGCAACAACATTAAGGTCTATGATAGGATATATTATAAATTAAAATTAGACTGATTGAAATTGAAGTTGCAGCCGCCATCAGAAAAGGGTCGCACTCAGAATATGGCGCAGTAAGTGGAAGGTATCAACCTACTACGCCTCTGATTTTCAGTGCACCCGTTAGTCGCGTGTACATGAGAAGTATCGAGAATACATGAGAAGAAGAGAGTTAGATACATGAGAAGATCACTAGAAGATCTTCCGTGTCGAAAAACGTATTGTTTATCGTTTATTAGTTGGTGGTGCTCTTCTAGATATTGAATCATGATGACACGCTCCATTATCTTGAAGAATATTGCACTACACACGGCACTTTGGTTAAAGTTCACATCAGTTACTTCCTTTTCACATGGGTGCAGGATGGTAGGTGGTGTTTTCCCTCCGTCATCAAGAGTCGAATTCGAAGCAAAAATAGTACTCAGAAGATCCGCTTTCTCTTTAGCGGAGTGGGCTAAGGTATCGTCTGCTCTGCGCAAGGGAGGAAGCAAGGATACGTAGACGACGAAGGATCGGTATACGTCAGTGTTCTCAACTGTGAACTCGCAAAGGCACGAAATTTTCCTAGAGCATATAGACTACGTGACTCCCCTCTGTGACCAAGCGTGGTGTATTGAAGACCCCCCTCCCCCCCTAAATGGGTCACGTGGTTTTGGTATGTTCCCTTACCACGGTCACTGCAATAAGTGCACTGAAACGTCAGGAAATTACAAAAGAAAATATACGCGATAAATCCGTTTAGTTGTTTAATTCAATTCGTAACAATTGCGAAAACCTTAGAAATCTTTAACAATTTTATTTGACGTCACACCATGACACACGTGTTTGTGGTCTTTATGAAAAAAAGGTTGACTACCACTGATCTAAGCGTAGGCTGGTATTTACATAATACGTTGAAAGCAAAAGAGGTCAAGGTGCTATCACCAATTTGTGACGCAAGAGTACCTATATAGGTACCTTTGAGAGACTCATAGAATGCCATAGATTATGCAATAAAATACCATTGAACTAATTGATAGTCCCCTAAAAATGCCGACCGTCTATAAAAGGTAATACAGATAGTATCAGGCCTTTTTTACACAAAGAAAACATGCATCTACAATAACACGTGTTTCGCCCCCCGGACGAGGCATCATCATCATTCATCAGAGTAAGTTGACTCTACGTTTTTTTTTTACACAAATAAGTTAATGCTTCACCACAATCCCACCTGATGGTAAGTGGAGATGTGGTCCAAGGTGGTGAGCACATTAACTTAGTAAAAGCTACGTGTTAGTCTCAAAGTCGTAGAGTCAAACGCTAAATCTAAATGCGTCTTGTTGCTAAGCATAACATTTATAGCCATTGGTGTGGTCTAGAATTCTAGAGTGTAGCGATAAGACGTTAGAAAACGTACTTCCATCAGATGCCAGGACGTTAAGTACCCGTCCACACTGTTCTCTGCTGAAACGAACCTTCAGAGTGCTAATATAAAAATACAGAACTACCTATCTATATCCAATTGTCTGCATGCAATACAAGAGTAAGTTATAATACTTATAATTGCGCAGAATAAGGCTTTTTTACATGAATTATGCTTTCTTACACGTGGATACTCGTGTCACAGACTCAGACCCCTATACAGATATACCCACAACCCACAACGCATACAAAGAAGGCCTGAGAAAAAACCTTTGTATTCATCAACCAAAAATGTTTTTCAGTAGGCGGGTTGATGTATGATATGAGTGAACATTATCAGGTACGATCAATATTATGTAAGAAGTAAATTCATTGTAAAGTAAAATATAATACTGATATGACAAAAAAATTCAAAACGCATGCTTTGGTCACTATATCAATTACAAATGCATTTAAACACCCAAAAATTATTCCACAGTTCTTTTATAGGGGATTTCTAATAACATCAGTTGCAGAAACAACTAAGTACCTACATGTAGTACCTAAATATATCTCGACCGCCCCATTTCCGTGAGTTATAACACCCACACGGGAAACACGACTCACGAGCGAGCGGACGGCGCGGCGGCGATGTGGGGACGTCACGGCGACACCACATCGACGTCACGGCGATGTAACAGCATCACAATGACGGACATCATTATCACTACTCTCATTATCCGTCTCTCTGAGCACTGCAACTTTTTATCTCGTTCTCTAACATATCGTACGTGCATTTCTTAAGTAAATAGATGGACGTTCTCTAGTATATGTACGATGTTATCATCTGTAATGAAACCGGAGTTAATAGTGGGTTTGATTATTATTAAAGTAGTCGGGAAAATTACACCCACTAAACGTATTTCTTTTTTCTTATCGTCTTTTTATTTTAAAAACATTTTTTTTGGACATACATTTGTCTGCCTTGCATGAGTTCCGGGTTCGACTCCCGACCGTCCAGACATTGACGTGACAGATAAAATAAATCTTTGTTCTTGGGTCGTGATTATTTGTGATATCTTCTTTACGCTGTCCATCCTTCCTACGACATGGGCTTCAACCCATTAATGGCCCACTACTGGGCACGGGTCTCTCCTCTTGAGGAGACTTAGAGCATACTCCACCACGCTGCTCCAGTGCGCATTGGTGGAGGGGTTAGTGGCCAACCCGAGTGTCGGAAGTTTTCGAACCGCCCGAGGGCCTCCGACATGGCTTAACGACTGTTATCTTATGATAACAACCGGGACCGACGGCTTTACGTGCCCTCCGAAGCACGGAAACGCTCAAGAATTTTTTGCCACTAGCGGTCACCCATCCAACTACCGACCGCGCCCGCTGTTGCTTAACTTTGTCTATCGCTTAGGATCGACGCAAGCCGCAGGGCTATGAGCGCTTCACCCTTCCACCTTCCTACGACATAGGAGAACCAAATGCGAAGGTGAGGTTGAATTTATTTAGTTGTATCAATCTTTATTAAAATTAAACCGCTCCCTATGCAAACACGTTAAAACCGCACCAAACTCTCTTATGCACTTGAAAAACAAATGGTCCACGACGCGGTGACACCCGGCGATATACCAGTGTTACGAATGGTAAAAATCTTGCTTTACTGGGTCGAAATCAATTATTAAAATCCGCTGTAACGGCTTCTTCGAGCATGCAAACAGAAATTCGGGGCTAGAAATACGGTCATGAATTTTTCAAAAGCGTTTAGGCAACATGTACACACGCTCTACTTTTTCGGAATGAGTTTAAATAAGTTATTGTCTCATTGTGACGTAACAAACCGTTGAATCGCAAATTGAAACATGACATTTTGTTTGCAAAAACACCGTGTGTGTAATTTACACTTCTTAGGCGTTATTATTATGAAGTACCTACCCGGAAGACCGAGATTTGCTCGGTTTAGTATTGCTTAACAACGCCATCTACTGAAGTAGCTTTAGTGTTGCTACTCGCCAATAGATGTCAGGAAGAGTCTGTTGTACCTAATAGTTTTTCATTGCCTGAAAACACGAATAAAACGACATTTTCTAAAAATGAATCCTAATTAGATCGATTTATCGCCTCCGAAATCCCCTGCATACTAAATTTCATGAAAATCGTAGCCGTTTTGGAGATTCAGAAAATATATTATGTAACATTATACTATACAAGAATTGCTCGTTTAAAGGTTAAATGTTTTTTTTTACGTATTGAAAAAGCTCAAGTACCTAAGTAACTACCTTTTCTGTACTTTGGTTCACGTTCGATGTCAAATCTGTTCATTTCAAATAACAAAAGCATGATCTGCTGGCAACTTCACTCATATTGCTCAACCAACAATGCTTCTCACAGCTCAATCCAGACTAATTTCATTCTGTATTGCATCTGCACGCGCAAATTATGTCCCATTCGGAAACCTCACCTGAGATGCCATAACATGCCAAAAAAGTATCACTTCAAAAAGACGCACTATGTCAATAAAGTAATAAACAATTGAAAAAACTTAATGTAGTTTTTCATAACTGGTAACGAATAAAAACGGTCGAATCGTGGTTGAAAGCAGGATGCCGCTGGAACCGGTTTCGTCATAACTTCATAACTGGCGTGAGAAGCAAGGCTCCAGCCGTGCATAAGAATGATCAACAATTTAATCTGGATCTTTGACGAGTACGACAGATTGACTTAATAGCCTACGCGAAAATTCAATATTAATTCCACGCGTCATTACTTACGTTAACATTTATTATTACAGGTTGATGTAGGTACCATAATTGTATATTACGAGTAATTATTAACTACATAATTAAGTTAGTACCTACTATATGTATTGAAAAATGGTAATGTACCTTATTAAGAGTTGTAGTTAACTGAATTTACATGTTAACTGATTATAACGCAGCATTTCTTAAAGAGGATTGCAATTTTGTAGATAAAAAAATTATTTATTTATTTATAAATATGTATTTTTAAGGTTATAGGTCAATTTTAGAGGAAAATAAAATTCCATAAAGCAAGTGCAGTGCGCATAAATTTTTAAAATTTATTTATTTATTTATAAATATGTATTTTTAAGGTTATAGGTCAATTTTAGAGTAAAATAAAATTCCATAAAGCAAGTGCAGTGCGCATAAATTTTTAAAATTTATTTATTTATTTATAAATATGTATTTTAAAGGTTACAGGTCAATTTTAGAGTAAAATAAAATTCCATAACGCGAGTGCAGTGCGCATAAATATTCGTTATGAACATCACTATGAAAAAGTGTGAGTCTAAGAACAAACATTTTGTTTGTTACAAAAATATCTACTAAACAGAACAGAAATCGATCCCAAGACCCCGTTCAGTTATTGTTCTGTGTCTAAAACGATTTCAGCCGAAACACGAATACTGCTGAAATGCACGCAGTAAATACAGAATCTAAGCATTTTCGAATTTCGATTTGTAAATTAAATGAACACCGGTGTGACGTCAACTCGCAGTATCGCTTTTCAAATGTCAAAGTTGGGAATAATTTGGACGATATGATCGGGGCACCTGCCGACCGACGACCGTCCGTATCTGAGGTTGCTGCCGGGGCAAGATTCAGCCATCAAATATTCACGTGTCGAGGTATGGTTGCCATTTTACTGCCGCCCCCTCCCCCCGCCGCCGACACAACCCCCCCGCTGCGACCCCGACTGAAACAACTGAATGTGAATCAATAACCGACTGTTGTTTGACAGAGGAATAATTCTAAATATTCGTGAATAATTCCAAACATTACACCTAGTGCGAATTCAAAAGCTCCGTTTATCGCGACCGTTAGTAATAGTCTCCTATTACGTAGATATGTATTGTTTAGTTAGATCTATTTGTACTTACATTGTTTCGCCACTTTCAGAGAAATTATAATTGTCAACTTTTGCGTCTATGACGTGCTCTAAACTGAGAATATAGCTTTTTATTTTTATACAAAGTTCTACAGACCATTTTACGAGGTTGGATAAAAAGTTAAAACTTTTATACTGTAGGTACCTACTACTCCTGACATAGAAGAATTCGTGCATTTTAGGTTTATTTTAACTGAAGGGAATTAAACCAAATAGTTTTACTCAAACAGGTTCCTGAGCACTCTACCGTTTATGGTTTCGGACTTCCCCTTCCTTCCTTACTTTAAACTGCTCTAAGTAAAATAAAAACAACATGGCTGATACAGTGCTTTAAAAAACTACCTCCTGCTTCTTGTTGTTGTCTTTGTTTAAAATAAATAAAACTGTCGGGGTTTTTTAAATTTTTTATTGTTATATTATTAATTTCCATAAAAAATATTGTTATTTCATTCAATTCAGCTGTTTTTGCGTAATTCACTAATTGAATCACATACTTTCACATTATTATATGAAAAGGATGAGGAAGAATGCAGATATAGTGTGTCCAGCTACCAACTAGATACATCAAATATACCTAATTTTATCGACAACACCTTTTTTCTTGGCCATTTTTTTATTTCAATTTAGCACGTAGCTTAGCTGGACGCGAAATGTATGGAAACTCGCATATGGCTCATATTCAAACAGCAATAAGTCACCAGTCTTGCAACTTAGAGCAATGATTTTGATGTCATTTTGTACATAATATCCTTGTTATTCAATGCATGTACTAAAAAAGATGTGTTAATGTGCTAGTTTTTGAATTATGTTAGAAAAACTAAAAAAAAAGTAGTGAAAATTTTGACTACATCGAGTATCATAATTTTTTAATGACCTTTGTAACTTAAAACTTCATCTAAACTTTTTTGTAATGAATAAATGGTATCTGGTGGATGGTACCTTTCAATTAATTTAATCACAGACATAGATAGTGAATTTAATAATTTTTTTACATCTATGGGACCTTTAAGTCCAGAGAAATCCCGAGTTAATCCCCTAATAAAATCCTTTACACTGTCTATAATTTTTTACGAGTTAATCCCCTAATAAAATCCTTACCTCACCTCAAAAACAATTATTTTAAATTATAGTTCATCTTTTCTTTTTGTGCGGAGTTTCAATTTTTCCTGACTCGAAAGTCGACCCGAAACACCACAAAAGAGGCCCAAGAAGCTGGTTAGGTTAGAACCCTCGCCCTATGAGGTCCGCAAACCTCTAAGACCGAGCCGGCACTAAAGCAAAAGTTTAAATAACGATGACCCTTATATAAGATGTGCAAAAACTCTCATACTCGTGATTCAGAAACGAGAAGACCGCCATCTAGTGCCAAGTTAAAACAACAAAATAAATTACGTAGGCTTGGAAGCGATCACAGTGCCATCTGTAATCAAGCAATGACTTAATATTATTAAAATAAACTTATAAGAATTTTATGCTATAATGTATAAATTGGAGTCCAGTTCCAATAAGATCCAGTTCGGAATCAATTCGTTTTCTAACAGCCAAAATAAAATGTCACAACTTGTTTTTGTAACGTTGTGGTTGTTGCAAATTATACAACTATACTAGGTAAATTAAAAAACACAGACAACTCAACTTTCAACTTTCTTGTCAACCGTACTATATTTACGAGTACATACATAAAATTGAACGAAAGGACTTTCTGACTATTTTTATACAAATCGATCCTCATAAGCTGGTATGTATTCTTATTTCTAAATTATTAATTATTTTATTTTTAATTAATTTTCGTCAATACTATTATACAAAAAAAAACTGATAAACAGAGGACCAAAAAATATCTTATTAAACTGTTTCATCTTTGCAAAGACTAAAGCGCGTCACACATGGCGAAGATACTATAACATTTTAGCTTAACATAAAATATCGCTCACTATACATTTTGTATGAACCATCACACACGGCTAAGATACGATAATATTTTCATATTACGCATGTTAAGATATCGAGCGATATGGACATTTTATGTTAAGATGCTTAATATATCGTAACATGCCATGTTAAGATCCAAAATATATCGTAAGCTCCTTACACAGAGTGTGCACAATATTCGATGCAAAATGGAATGAAATATATTAATTTTACTTCTTCTTAGCCGTGTTGGTGTTGGCGGCTTAGAATACTGACCCCAATCCCGCGCCGGATGGTTGTCGTAAGAGGCGACTTAATCCGGCCCGCTGGTGGTAGGGCCCTCGGAGGGATTATATTGGTAGTATTGATTTTAATTGTTTATTAATACCATTATTACTATTATAATTTCTCCAGGGGTTCGCCTGGATAGCTACCACCAGCATGAGTCAGCCGCCAAACGACTCGTCGTGTTCCGGCTGGGGGCTTGAGAGCCAGTTCTTTCTTTCTTTTTCTTCTTTCTTTCCTGGCCGGCAACGCATCAGTGATGCCTTTGGTGTTGCTGATGCCCATGGGCGACGATAGCCACTTACCATCAGGTGGATCGTCAGCTCGTTTGCCGGATATTTCCATAAAAAAACCTATTCTCTCTGTTTTTGTTGTTGGAACGAAGTTCCTTATCGCGCGTTGTGAAAGGGGGCCAGACGGAAAATTTCGTCACTTTGATTTTGCGAATGACGACACTTTTTTTGAAGTGATTCAGTTAGTTTTACAGAGATGGCGCTGTACAAACTGCGTAACTATATAAGGTAAATGAAACTAAGTATCCATAGCGAATTCAAAAAATTTAATAGTTTCCTTGAACTTACGTATGTTACAAGTATAAGTTATTCAGATAGCGTGATTCAGAATTAATTTACTAACGCCATCTATCCGCAACTAACACAACTAAATATCTTAAGTCTGAACAGCAGGGTAATTCACGTAACTTAAGAAGTTCGATTGCAGTGCAGTTGCAGCGACGTTCCGATCAAAATGACACTTTCCGTATTCTCTTGCGCTGTCAAACACGCTCACGTCACGCGAGCGCGTCTCAAGCGCGCTCACGTCACAAAAAGGTATTCTGATAATGCGCGTCAAGATAGCGTGTTCCCGATCGCAGTTTGATTGGTATTCTCATAAACTTTTGAAGTTTGAAGTCTCATAAAGTTTGACAGGCGCGCAGGATGCGTGCAGGAGAAGTGAAGTTCACATGCAGTTTGCGTGCAGTTGGCGTGCAGTTGACGCGCAGTCAAAAAATTATGACAATACGGTTTAGACGCCAAACTTCAACTTGATTGTAGCGTCACTCCAACTTGATTGCAGCGTCACTGCAACTTAATCGATGCGTCTTAAAGTTACGTGAATTAGGGTACAGGCGCTGTACAACAATACAATACTTAAATCGAAAGGAACTTCGTTCCATCCAGGTGTCCCTTGACACCTCTCATGTTTTTGTTTTTATTATTAGTACGCAAAATATTGGAAACTATTGGAAACTATAAACTTTCCTTTGACTTTTTAAAATATATTTGAAACATTTTCGATGAAAGGTCTTCGTAAAGATTAAACTCACCGCGGTCTTTCCTAAACTTTATATGATTAATTTCTACCCGAATTGTTCGGTAATGGCAACGTGCGGCAGAAATTTTTAAGTCATATTCGAAGTCAGAATCATCATCCGATGAGCTATCCAATAAATCTAATAGTAAGGCCGTATTATTAATATTAGACTATCCTGTATATAGATTGCGGGGAAATAACCCCAGTGTGACCCAGAGCTATTCGAGCGGATATAAATATTATCGTATCTTAGCCGTGTGCGATACCTTAAGATACTATAATATTTTATAGCAAGGCATCTTAACATAAAATATTATCGTATCTTCGCCGTATGTGACGCGCTTAAAACATATCATATCTGTAGGATAAACGTAGCAGGTACCTACGTCCTAGAGATACAATATGTTTTCTCACGTTTTCCTACCGTAGCAAAACAACATAGACAACGTAGATTTATCATCTCCATGGACGTGTCATTATTAAATATTATTTTCGCTGAATTATATAACACGAATAGATGTACAATGTAAGTAAGTACATGTATAGTTATCACTTTGAAGTTTAAAGAAAATTCTTTTGTTCTCTTCACTCAATATTTTTTTATTTGCAGACACCAATATTTTTAAATTATATAGCAATATTTTACGATGTTGTAAGTGTAAATTGTGTAGTGTTAACGTAGTATTAGAAATAGTATCCAAAAATAATACCGGCACGGTATTTCATATACCTAGATTTAATTCACTAAAACATTGTAAAGCAATAGCCATTGTCTGTTAAAATGAAGATCACGTATTATGTAATATATTATGAAGCAATTAAATAACAGATTACCAATCCTAAAGAGGAAATTTGCACTGTTATCAAACATCTTCATCTTAAATTATAGGTAGAAAAGGGAAATTATACTCGCCGCCCTCTTTTTTCCTCTTCACATATTTTTTAAGAAAATGTTTGCGTTACGTGTAAATTCAAAAGGAAAAATGTGGTCAATCATAATTGGACTAATCTAACGCTTGAGAGCATTCCGTAAATATTGGTGTTATTTTATTATTTTTACGGTGCGTTGGTGTTTGGAAAAGGGTTTGAATTAGGTTTGAATATTCAGTAACTAATTTACCTAGCGGTCCAAGTAAAAATTCTGCACGCAAGTCTTTTATGCGCTTTTATTGAGCTTATTACAGTATCCTAATTAGCCATACATTGATGTATAAACCAGAAAATAACAGCGTTTTTGGTCTAAATGAATTAGTCTCTAGGATATTGTAATTAAAAATAATACCTACTTGCTTCACATAAACTGCTTATATGGAAGAGCCATAATGCCCTCAAAGTTGCGGAAATTCAATCAATAAAAAATAAGTATTGCATTGTCAATTCGATCCGTGTGGCGTTATAATTACACCGGACCGGGCGCCGCTCCAAGGGTTGTAGCGAGGTGTATAATACCTCGTTCAATATTCCTTTGCTGGCAGATGCATTTTTCTTTTAAATTTTTAAATCTTGGCAGTTTGGTTTGTTTACGAAAATGCATCTGTCAGCTGGGCTTCCATCAATATGGGAGGATCTGTATAAAGTACATTTTTATTATTACTTAATAATAAGTTTAATGTTTAAAACAGTTAGCTACTGTTACATTAGTGCTGTGTTTCCAATTATACAAAAATATAGTTATATAATGTACAGATTTGAAGTAGGTATGCCTTATTATTGCATTTGATGTATAGCACTCGCCTACCCTGCCCTGAGAGTCAACTATTATTTGTGAAGGATCAACACACTTGCAGGGTCATGGCTTTGATTCCCATCGAAGTAGAAATTATTATTATTATAATATATAATCCTAGACTTACCACCTAGTGATCTATATAATTGTTCTCCCAGAAAGAGTAGAGATACGATAATGTTGTCTATGGCGGATATTCTCCATCCACTCCCGACACCTCGGGAAAAATCTGACATTTCCCATTTTCAAGATGGCGGCTGCGCGGCGATTGTCAACTTTTTTGTTTATAGCTTTTTGGCCAATGTTTTTGGCGGTTTTCGTAAAGTTTAGGAAGGGAATTACGAAAAAATGAGAAAAAAATGAAAAAACAAGATGGCCGCCGAGTTATTTTGGTTTGAATTTTTCCGATTTTAGAGGTGACTTTGAGGGGTCGCATCGGGGAGGTTTTTCAACTTTTTTGCAATATTTTTTTTGCATTCGCTTGAGGGTATCCTCGATTTTGATATTTTGGGGATATTTATTTTTTCGACAAGATGGCGGATGCGGTGGCGGCCATTTTGAAAAATGTACGAAAAATGACATTTTTTGGGTGCATTTTTCTTCTGGTTGGCAACATTTGAGCGGGTCCCTTTGTTCCGGGCGGTTGTGTAACTTGACTCAAAGTGTTGCCAGGTTTTATTTTTTTTATCTTCGTTCACACATTTTTTTGGACTTTCTATTCAAAAACATGAAAAGTAGAAGGAGCAATATTTTTAATCAAAAATTCACACATGCAATCGTGTCGTGGTTGTCATAATGACATTTGACTATTTTCGTCGATGTCGACTGGCAACACTGACTGCTGGAATTTTTTTTTCGTTTTACGAAAACCCGAATTGATCTCCCAGAAGGAGTGGTGGGGGGTAGATACTATGTATGGGGGAATTTTTGGTTCACTCCCGGATTTATGGGAAAACTCCAACTTTTCAAAAATCCAAGATGGCGGCCGAGGTGAAAAGACCAACTTTTTTTTTTATTATGCAGCTACCCGAGAATGGTGTCGTTTTCGACTAATGTTGGGAAAAGTGTTACGATGAATTTGGAAAAATTTGAAAAAACAAGATGGCCGCCGAGATATTTAAGTTTAAAATTTTTCAATTTTCGATGCTACTTTGCGGGGTCGGATTGCGTTGGGTTTTTAACTTTTTTGCGATTTTTTTTCTTTGTTGCCTTGGATCTATCCCCAATTTTGACGTTTGGGGTATATTTTTTTTTTCGCCAAGATGGCGGACCCCGTGGCGGCCATTTTGTTAAATGTACGAAAAATTGCATTTTTTGGAGGAAAAAATTTTTAGGTTGGCAACATTTAAGGGGGTCACTTTGTATGGGGCGGTTGTGACACTTAGTCTGAAGTGTTGCCAGGGTATGTTGATTTTTTTTTCGTTCATACATTTTTGTGAACTTTCTATTCAAAAATATAAAAAGTAGAAGGAGAAACATTTTTAATCAAAAAATTTCACCAAAAAATTTTTAGTGGTCGTCGTAATGACATTTGACCATTTTCATCTAAATTTACTGGCAACACTGGGAGCTAGAATTTTTTTTCCCGTTTTTTCACATTTCGAGTAGCCCAGCCGAAAGTATTGGTGGGGGGTTATATTGATGTATGGGCAAGTTGCTTGACTATGTATGGTTACTATGGGAAAAATCCGACCTTTCGAAAATTCAAGATGGCGGCCGCTCGGCGATTGTCAACTTTTTAATTTATGTGAGCACCTACCCAATATTGGTGTCATTTTCGAATAATTTTGGGACAACTAATACGGTGAAATTAGAAAAAAATTAAAAAACAAGATGGCCGCCGAGATATTTTTCTTTAAAGTTTTGAAATTTTAGAGGTGCCTTTGTGGGGTCGCATCGGGGTGGTTTTTCATTTTTTTTATAATATTATTTTTGTTTTCCCTTTAAAGTGTCCTCAATTTTGATATTTTAGGGATAATTTTTTTTTCAACAAGATGGCGGACCCCACGGCGGCCATTTTGTAAAATGTACGAAAAATTGCATTTTTTGAAGGAAAAAATTAGTAGGTTGGCAACACTTGAGGGGGTTACTTTGTATGAGGCGGTTGTGTAACTTGACCGAAAGTGTTGCCATGTTTGGTTTTTCTTTTCTTTGTTCATACAATTTTTTGGACTTTCCATTCAAAAATATGAAAAGTAGAAGGAAAAATATTTTTAATCAAAATATTTTACCAAAACATTTCAAGTGGTCGTCGTAATGACATTTGACCATTTTCATCTTAATTAACTGGCAACACTGTAGTCCAGAATTTTTTTCACATTTCGAGTAGTTGAGCCTAAACTATAGATCAGGAGTATAAGAAATGTATGGGAGATATTTCTAAATTAAATCATTCGTTTTGGAAAAACAATAAAATTTTAGTGTTGCCATACAAAAAATAATAATTTTCATACAAATTTATTTTTGGATTGAATATTTCGCTACTATAATGTATGGGGCATTTGTAGGTACTGTTATTTTGTGAATTTTGGTGAAAAAATTTTCAGTGTTGCCATACAAAAAATAATAATTTTCATACAAATGTATTCTTTTTTCGAATATTTGAGGCTGTTGTCTTCATTTGATGGCCTAATAATGTATGGGGCGATTGTAGGTTCCAATAGTCCGTAATTGATGGTGAAAAAATATTTTAGGGTTGTCATACAAAAAATAAAAGTTTTCATACAAAATGTAGATTTTTATGTAATATTTCAGGCTATTTCATCAATCTTATGTCCTTATAATATATCAGGAGGCTGTTGGTACTTATAGATCGTACACATCGGAGGAAAAATTGCAGTGTTGCCATATAAAAATATTAATTTTCATACAAATGTATTTTTTGTCGAATATTTCAGATTGTTTCTCCATTGAATGTCAATATAATGTATGAGGCGTTTATTAGTATTGACCTTAGGTTATTATTAGTTATTGTTATCAACTAGCTGACCCGGCAAACTTGGTACCGCCTATCAATTTCTCCTTCTTCCTCCCCATCGCTTTCCTCCCCTCTACCTCCCCCTTGCCCTCCCTCTCCCGCGACCTCTCCTCCTCCCTTTCCCTCCCCTCTCCGTACCTCTCCCCCTCTTACCATTTCCCTCGCCCTTTCCCCCTCCCTCCCTCTCCCGCTCCATCTCCCCCTACCTCTCCGTCTCCCTCTCCCGCTACCTCTCCGTCTCCCCCTCCCTCGTCCTCTCTCTCCCTCTCCTTCTCCCTCTTCCTCCCCCTCTCCCTCCCTCTCCCTCTCCATCTTCATCCCTCTCCCTCTCCCTCTCATATTCTGTTACTCTTGCCAAAAAATAGACATACCAAAAGTCGTAGTTTGATTTCGCAAACACACCCCTGAATCGAAAAATAAATTTCAAAGACCATTTTTGAAAAAAAAACTATTTATTTATTTTGTCTTTTGCGGAAGAGACAGGCACGCGCGCTGCTTTAGCAGCGCGCGCCCCACGCGAAAACCTAGTTATAATATATAATCCTAGACTTACCACCTAGTGATCTATATAATTGTTCTCCCAGAAGGAGGCGAGATGGAATTTTGTTGTCTATGGCGAAAGTTCTCCATCTCCTCCCGACACCTCGGGAAAAATCTGACATTTCCCATTTTCAAGATGGCGGCTGCGCGGCGATTGTCAACTTTTTTGTTTATGGCCTTTTGCCAGATGTTTTTCGGGTGTTTTGTTAAAATTGTAAGGAGAATTACGAAAAAATGAGAAAAAAATGAAAAAACAAGATGGCCGCCGAGTTATTTTGGTTAGAATTTTTTCCATTTTAGAGGTGAGTTTGCGGGGTCGCATCGGGGTGGTTTTTCAACTTTTTGTTGATATTTTTTTTGTGTTGTCTTGAAAGTATCCTCGATTTTGATATTTTGGGACTATTAATTTTTTCGACAAGATGGCGGACGCGGTGGCGGCCATTTTGAAAAATGTACGAAAAATGACATTTTTTGGGTGCATTTTTCTTCTGGTTGGCAACATTTGAGCGGGTCCCTTTGTTCCGGGCGGTTGTGTACCTTGACCCAAAGTGTTGCCAGGTTTTATTTTTTTTATCTTCGTTCACACATTTTTTTGGACTTTCTATTCAAAAACATGAAAAGTAGAAGGAGCAATATTTTTAATCAAAAATTCACACATGCAAACGTGTCTTAGTTGTCGTAATGACATTTGACCATTTTCGTCGATGTCGACTGGCAACACTGACTGCTGGAATTTTTTTTTCGTTTTACGAAAACCCGAATTGATCTCCCAGAAGGAGTGGTGGGGGGTGAGTCTTTTGTATGGGAGAATTTTTTGTTCACCCCCGGATCTATGGGAAAAATCCGACTTTTCGAAAATCCAAGATGGCGGCCGAGGTGAAATGATCAACTTTTTTTTTTATTATGCAGCTACCCAAGATTGGTGTCGTTTTCGGCTAATGTTGGAAAAAGTGTTACGATGAATTTGGAAAAATTTGAAAAAACAAGATGGCCGCCGAGATATTTAAGTTTAAAATTTTTCAATTTTTGATGCTACTTTGCGGGGTCGGATTGCGTTGGGTTTTAAACGTTTTTGCGATTTTTTTTCTTTGTTGCCTTGGATCTATCCCCAATTTTGACGTTTGGGGTATATTTTTTTTTTCGACAAGATGGCGGACCCCGTGGCGGCCATTTTATAAAATGTACGAAAAATTGCATTTTTTGAAGGAACAATTTTTTAGGTTGGCAACATTTGAGGGGGTCGCTTTGTATGGGGCGGTTGTGGGTCTTGGTCTGAAGTATTGCCAGGTTACGTTGATTTTTTTTTCTTTCATACATTTTTGTGAACTTTCTATTCAAAAATGTAAAAAGTAGAAGGAGAAACATTTTTAATCAAAAAATTTCATCAAAAAATTTGAAGTGGTCGTCGTAATGACATTTGACCATTTTCATCTAAATTAACTGGCAACATTGGGAGCTAGAATTTTTTTTCCCGTTTTTTCACATTTCGAGTAGCCCAGCCGAAAGTATTGGTGGGGGGTTATAATGATGTATGGAAAAGTTGCTTGACTACTTATGGTCACTATGGGAAAAATCCGACCGTTCGAAAATTCAAGATGGCGGCCGCTCGGCGATTGTCAACTTTTTTATTTATGTTAGCACCTACCCAATATTGGTGTCATTTTCAAATAATTTTGGGACGACTAATACGATGAAATTAGAAAAAAATTAAAAAACAAGATGGCCGCCGAGATATTTTCCTTTAAAGTTTTGAAATTTTAGAGGTGACTTTGTGGGCTCGCATCGGGGTGGTTATTCAACTTTTTTCTAATATTCTTTTTGTTTTTCCTTGAAAGTGTCCTCAATTTTGATATTTTGGGGATAATTATTTTTTTCAACAAGATGGCGGACCCCGTGGCGGCCATTTTGTAAAATGTACGAAAAATTGCATTTTTCGAAGGCAAAAATTAGTAGGTTGGCAACACTTGAGGGGGTTACTTTGTATGAGGCGATTGTGTAACTTGACCGAAAGTGTTGCCATGTTTGGTTTTTCTTTTCTTCGTTCATACAATTTTTTGGACTTTCCATTCAAAAATATGAAAAGTAGAAGGAAAAATATTTTTAATCAAAATATTTTACCAAAACATTTCAAGTAGTCGTCGTAATGACATTTGACCATTTTCATCTTAATAAACTGGCAACACTGGAGTCCAGAATTTTTTTCACTTTTCGAGTAATTGAGCCTAAACTATAGATCAGGAGTATAAGAAATGTATAGGAGATATTTCTTAATTAAATCATTCGTTTTATAAAAACAATAAAATGTTAGTGTTGCCATACAAAAAATAATATTTTTCATACAAATTTATTTTTGGATTGAATATTTCGCTACTATAATGTATAGGGCATTTGTAGGTACAGATATTTTGTGAATTTTGGTGAAAAAAAATTCAGTGTTGCCATACAAAAAATAATAATTTTCATACAAATGTTTTCTTTATTCGAATATTTGAGGCGGTTTTCTTCATTTGATGGCCTTATAATGTATGGAGCGATTGTAGGATCCAATAGTCCGTAAACGATGGTGATAAAATATTTTAGGGTTGCCATACAAAAAATAAAAGTTTTCATACAAATGTACTTTTTTATGTAATCATTTCATCAATCGTATGTCATTACAATATATCAGGAGGTTGTTGGTACTTATAGATCGTACACATCGGAGGAAAAATGTTGCAGTGTTGCTACATAAAAATATAAATTTTCATACAAATGTATTTTGTGTCGAATATTTCAGATTGTTTTTCCATTGAATGTTAATACGATGTACTCGTATGAGGCGTTTATTAGTATTAAGGGTTATTATTAGTTATTGTTATCAACTAGCTGACCCGGCAAACTTTGTACCGCCTATTAATTTCTTTTTCTCCCTCTCCATCTCTTTCCTTCCCCTCTACCTCCCCCTTGCCCTCCCTCTCCCGCTACCTCTCCTCCTCCCTTTCCCTCCCCTCTCCCTACCTCTCCCACTCCCTCTTCAACTTCCATTCGCTACCTCTCCATCTCACCCTCCCTCTCCCCTTCTTACCCTTTTCCTCGATCTTTCCCCCTCCCTCCCTCTCCCGATCCCTCTCCCGCTACCTTTCCGTCTCCCTCTCCCGCTACCTCTCCGTCTCCCCCTCCCTCTTCCTCCCTCTCCTTCACCCCCTCCCTCTCCCAGTCCCTCTGCCTCACCCCCTCCCTCTCATATTCTGTTAATCATGCCAAAAAAAATAGACAAACCAAAAGTAGTAGTTTAAAGCCAAACATTTCGCAAACAGACCCCTGAATCGAAAAATAAATTTCAAAGACCAATTATATTTTTGAAAAAACTACTTATTTATTTTGTCTTTTGCGAAAGAGAAAGGCACGCGCGCTGCTTCAGCAGCGCGCGCCCCACGCGAAAACAGGAAAAATGTTGCAGTATTGCCATATAAAAATATTAATTTTTATACAAATGTATTTTGTGTCGAATATTTCAGATTGTTTGTCCATTGAATGTCAATACAATGTATGAGGCGTTTATTAGTATTAAGGGTTATTATTAGTTATCAACTAGCTGACCCGGCAAACTTTGCAAATTGATAGGCTATCAATTTCTCCTTCTCCCTCTCTATCCCTTTCCTTTCCCTCTACCTCCCCCTTGCCCTCCCTCTCCTCCTCCCTTTCCCTCCCCTCTCCCTACCTCTCTCCCTCTTACCCTTTTTCTCGCCTTTTCCCCCTCCCTCCCTCTCCCACTCCTTGTCCCGCTACCTCTCCGTCTCCCTCTCCCGCTACCTCTCCGTCTCCCTCTCCCGCTACCTCGCCGTCTCCCCCTCCCTCTTCCTCTATCTCCCTCTCCTTCTCGTTCTTCCTCCCCCTCTCCCTTCCTCTCCCTCTCCCTCTCCATCTTCCTCCCTCTCACTCTCCATCCCTCTCCCTCTCCCGCCCACTTTCTCTACGTCTACCTTTCCCTCTCCCTCTCCCTCTCCCTCACCCCCTCCCTCACCCTCTCCCTCTCATATTCTGTTAATGACGCCAAAAAAATAGACAAACCAAAAGTAGTAGTTTGAAGCCAAACATTTCGCAAACACACCCCTGAATCGAAAAATAAATTTCAAAGACCAATAATATTTTAGAAAAAACTTTTTATTTATTTTGGCTTTTGTGAAAGAGAAAGGCACGCGCGCTGCTTTAGCAGCGCGCGCCCCACGCGAAAACCTAGTTATAATATAATGATAAGTTCGAATTGAACATGGAACCCTCGACGCAGGGTATGAGCAGTATAATGTGTATCATTATTATTAATTCACGCGTTGTGACAGTTACTGTTAGGATGTGATAAATCCACTTATAAATTTTAATGCGATAACCGTTGGTTCCGAGTGTTCCGAGGTAGTTTGATGTCTGGCGGGAAGCTCTGGCACTGAGCAAATATTCCGGAGCTTCTACGTTTCCTTCCTTCTCGTTATTTGCGCTGATAAAACTGAAATTCCGCGGATTTTCATTTCCACAAGAAAAGTTTAGGATAATTTGCTGCGCCGAGTTGTTTATACGCCGAATCCCCGAGGCACCAGCTACCTGCCCAATATTTATTTAGCTCCACGTGAAAATTATAATGAACAGGAAATAATTTCTACGCCGCACGTGTTAACTGTGGAACGAACTTCCTGCATCGGTGTTCCCTCCAATCTATGACATGGGGTCCTTCAAGAAGCGGGTCTATTGTTTTCTTCCAGGCTGGCAACGCATTGGTGACGCCCCCGGTGTTACTAGTGTCCATGGGCGGCGATGATCACTTACTATCAGGTGACCCGTCTGCTCGTTTGCCTGCTCAAGGTATAAAAAAATTGTAGATAAGTAGTTTTAATTCAGTATACAATGTAAGTGTTTTAAATCGAACGTTTGATTCGTGTAGGTAGGTTTAGTATAAATTGTGCCCAAATAAATTATTGAAAATATTTGTTACAGTAACCGAGTACCTACAAAATATAGGAGATTCATATTAGGATGGAAATATGATTTAGACTTAGCTATGTCCGTGACGTGGAATAGATCTATCAAAGAATAAAAAATTATCTATGAATATTTACGGCTTCCGATTGACTTTATTTTCGAATATTTCGTATAGATTTTCGTAAAGACCTATGCTCCTTTTGACCCTTTCAAAATTTTACTCTAAGTGGTTTCGGAGATTAAGAGGGAGATATAATATAATTTTTGAAGTTATACTTCTTTTGGCGCGATGGTGAAAAATGATGAGAGTGAATTTCTACGATGCGCGCGCACACCGACACCTAAATTCTGCATCGTGAAGTTAGCTCAATTCTGTATTTTTTCTGTATGCAAAAAAGTTTTCACAGTATTTACCTCATTACAAACGATTTTATAATCGATTGAATTGATTCATAATAATCGATTGATGGAATATAATAATATATTTTATGTATTATTTGTTAATAATAATTATAATATTAATTTATTTCTTACATGTTTTCGTATTCCATACTTATTAAAACTATGTAATATATTTAGAATTACCATTCAATCGTTACGCTAATTTTATTAAATTACATTTCGAATATTTTGACATCGATTAATCGATTGACAACAAAGATGATGTAATCCCTAATAATGTCATTTTGGTAACCATAGTATTTATAAATAACACCACTGTACTGTCATATTTGTCATCGATCTTTCATGTTTCTACGCGTGGTTTTTTGTATTTTTCTATTAAATATTTTCAGCGTACCTATTTGGAGTCCTATTTACTATTGAAACTCATCGACACGCACACAGTTATTTTAATTTACTGTTGTATTCGATTTCGTACTTGTGTTTTGGTGAATGTGTTTTCGCAGTTTCGCTACAATTTCTGGCAAACCAATACTATATGAATATGGACTACTTAATCGCCTGTTTTGTGACTGACAAAGGTTCAGAATAAGTCCTGAACACTGGATAACGTACCCTATACATCTTTAGAAGATCAGTAGTTTATTGTGGCCATACTTACAATGAGTATGTTATGGTATCTTGATTGGGCAAGGTACCAACGAAATATAGCGCCTCCTGCACAACTAGACGAAATATTAATATAAATGATAACTAATAAAATCTCTTGAAATATGCAATAGCTTTTATTATACAACCTTTTTATGACATTCGTTTTGGGTAAAAACCATTTAAGTAGTAGATAGTATAATAGACACCCGCCAACTTAGTTTTAACCATTAAATTCGTAGATTCTATTGGCAAGTCACGTATTAATTTTGGGATTTTGTTATAGAAATGTACACCAAGCCCTATGAAAGATCGTTGCACTTTACTTTGGCGGAACGAAGGCGTAATTAATTGATACATTCTTTTTGTTTGGCGATTATTAATATCAAAATTTTGTTTATACGCGTTTATATTCTTCCTTATAAAAACTACATTATTAATTTATTAAGTTGGTTAACCTTAGCTGTGTGTTGTAATGTTTAGTTTGTACGATTCCCTAACATGAAATATTACATGTTTCTTCTGATGTATATAAATATTATTTACTAGGTTGAATGTTGATCCAAAAGTAACGATAGTAAAAATGATACACGTTCAAATAAAATAATGTATTATTTTACAGTCTCCTAACTAATCAGTTCACATTCTCGGTAGTTATATTAAAATTACAACAAATTGAATTGCTTTAAATTGGGTTGGCATACGACCCCCCCCCCCCCCCCGGGGGTTGCTCGCCTTGTCGTGGCGGGGGGGCTTAGTAACCGTGGACTGGTCACCCACGGTGAAGCCAAGAGGCAACCAGGGCCGGCCTGTTTGGGCTGCCGGCTGGCCCGAGGAGGGCGCTCCCAGCGGGCTGAATAAGTCCGCTGCGGACGCGCGCCGAGGTGGGACCGCAGAAGAAGAGGAGTGCCGGTATTACGGTGCGCCGTTCTCCCTATCTTCTGCGGCCGTGGAGGGATCGCAGGGGGAGAGGCGTGTTGGTATTGCGGTGCGCCACTCTCCCTACCCCCTGCGAGCTGGCGGGGCCGTTCCGCCGAAACGGCATTGGTGGGGCCGCAGAGGAAGAGGCATGTCGGTATTACGGTGCGCCGCTTGCCCTATCCTCTGCCGCCGAGATGTGGTCGGTGGAGGAACCACAGACCTGATCCTCCACCGGGTACCAGTAATCTGGTATCCATGGCCTCCTAGTAGCAGACTCAGGGGGAGTCTGCTACAGTACTGGTGGAGGCCGAGGAGGAAGGCGCACCTTACCATCTGGTGCGTCCATCGTGGAGGGCCTTCGGGCTTTCGCGATGGAGCCGCTCGTGGGCGGCTGCCGCTGGCGGGGTCGCGGATGTGTGCGAAAGCGTTCCCGTAACCCCGTCACAAGGCGGCGAGGCGGAAGACGGGGGGGTTTTTAGTGGGTATACCGTGGGTCTCATTAGCCTATACGGGAGTCCCACATAACCACTCGGGTACCCCCTGCGCCCGGGTGGTATGCGTAATGCATTTTCCCCCCCGGAAAAAAAAAACTGCTCTCAGATTCCGTATCACACTCGTCTTTCAATTCTATAATAAATTTATCAATTTCCGCGTCTAAGCTTCCATTCATTTTACAAAACTTATCCTCAATATGTCGCACATGTTTTATACGCAGTCGGGTTTTTTGTATTTTTTAATTTTTTTGTGTGTAATAGACCTATAATTGATTCAGTTGGAAAAAATATTAGAACACGATTTCGTGAGCCATGACCACGTTTTATGCTATAATATGTACCTACGTTTGCCCAAAATTCTTCTGTATTTTCATTGAGCGACTCAGTTTCTTTTGTTTTTTGTATTTATAACACTATTTTCTATTTTAATTTTCAATATTATATTACATTGGTAGAAAATGCAAAAAATCGGGAGAAACGGTCGCTAAAACGGGATATCGGGAGACGATAATCAAAATCAGTAGATCTCCCGATAAATCGGGAACTTTTACAATACTCATCACTTGACAGCAAGTAATGCTAATCTAATGGGAAGGTAATGACAGCTTGTCAGAGGTAAAATAACTGTGAACGGACTGTAGTAGTAAATAGTAATCGATACTTGTCTTTGGGACTAGGAGCACATTCTTTTTCTCTCCTTAATCTGTATTAAAGTTTAATGCCTGTCGGAAAATAAATTATTCTTCAACTGAACTGAATAAAATTTTTCATTCCTTCCCCCCCACAAAAACTGGTTTTACAGCATGGTATCGTAATAGTTCTCGTAATAGAACATAGATGGTGTTTTTACAATTGTAAAAACAGAAAAAAAAAGATTTACAATTGATTTGTTTTTGCAATTGTAAAAACACCATCTATGTTCTATTACGAGAACTATTACGATACGTAGCAAAGTAATATTAGAATATACTACAAAATTAATCACAGATGGCGCTTAACACATATAGTTTGGCTATAGAGATTCGTAAATTAAATTATTTCAAAATATTATTTCATTTTTATTTTTACTATTGCTGTTTTTGAATATTGTATTTTGAACAATGTTTTTTTAATATTGTTTTTTGATTTTTTTTTCATGTCAAAGAAGTATAACTTCTCACGCGCGTACAAAAGTACACGCACCCTTTTTTTTTTCTTACATAAGTGCCAATCCAACCTACTTTTTATATTTTTACCTGAAAGAGATTTCTTTAGAGAATAAACAGCACCTACTTACGTACAAAATTTCTGCTTCATAATTGTTCTTATTTTCTTTGTACCAACATGAAATAACATAATATGATTGTGAGTACCTTCCAAAATCAGATCTATTGAATTGTGAACATGCAGTGAAGAAATCTGTGTGACTACTAATTTCTTTCTGCCTATTCTTCATATAATTCCAAGGGGTTCTTTATCATCACGGGCAAGAAACCTTATAAATGGCATATTTGCGTTGTATGATTGTTACTTTATTTTCCGCCGCAACAGGAAAAGAAATAACCGTAAATAACATTTATTTATAGCGAGAGGCATTTGACCTGAATTATGTTCATAATGCACGGTTTAGCTCAATCGCTGTGGGCTACTGATCGCTTTCCATTCATCCAGGTGACAATTTACATCCCTAATGTTGCAATAAGCTCAATGTATAAATATTTCTCTTTACCTTTGTATATTACTAAGAACTATCTTGGTTTATTAATGACTAGGAAATCGCCTTCGTTTCGCTTCGGGAAAAATAGTTAAAAAAATACAATATAGCCTACTCGTATGTCACCCGGGGATAGTGTAGCTTCCCAACAGTGAAATAAATTTTCAAATCGGTTCAGTAGTTTCGGAGCCTATTCAATGCAAACAATCAAATCTTTCCTCTTTATAATATTAGAGAGATTTATATTATTAGATTTATGCGACCCGTGTGGCGTAATGGTTACAATGCCGGATCGCCGCGCCAAGGGTCCTGGGATCGATTCCCAGCGAGGCGGTTTGAATGATGAATTTGAATTTCTGTTCTTGGTCTGGGTGTGAATGTCCTTGTCTTGTGTTTTGTCCATGGCACCTATGATACAGGGAATCCTAGTGTGGGGCTCTGAGTGTGAAGCGTTATTATTATTGTTATTTTGTATGTTTTCATTCATCCACCTTCCAACAAAGAACCCTTGAGTGTAAGTAGATATTTCAAACGTAAGTAGCTATTCTTATAAACGAGCAGGTGAATCATCTGATGAGTAAGTACATACTCATGTCGTCTATGAACATCACTATCAAATAATAGTAGATATTTTTTTCTACATTTTGTCGAGTTAAGATCTCTTCTTACATTGAAAGAGTCTGAAGCAAGTTTAGTTCTAATAGTTAAACAAGAGGGGCATCCAA
This sequence comes from Thymelicus lineola, assembly GCA_963932265.1. NCBI lineage: Eukaryota > Metazoa > Arthropoda > Insecta > Lepidoptera > Hesperiidae > Thymelicus > Thymelicus lineola. The sequence goes on along the minus strand of OZ010690.1, from coordinate 6,048,135 downwards.
ACTTTCCCGAAATTTTTTTGTTCGAACTTTATTTTTCATACTGCATACTTGTTTGCATGCTACATACCTACTTGCATGCTGAAAGTATGGTAATTAAAACAGTGTTATAACGAATGTTCATTACATAATACTTCGAAAAATTTATGTTATTTCGGCTAAGTTTAACTTCGGTAAAAAGTTTTTCGACCAAATGAAACGTTGGAGTAACGAAAAAAATCGAATTGATAATAGGTCAACTGATACAGTGGCAGACGTGGCTTCGATGACGTAAAAAAAACGAAACAATAATAAATAGTTGAAAAGTTTTAGGTGAAATGAAATTTGGTCAAATATTTTTCGAACTTATGATAGGTAGGTACCTTAAACAAGATGACGCGTGCAATATTCTTCTTTTTTGAAGAATAAGATTAATTTCACTGGAATACTATTCTTAAATTCGTAGACCAGTTTAATAAAATATAAATAGTTTGTTAGGGTCAAGGATTCCTATAAAAAAATTAAGTTGCTAAACAGGATTCGCATTAAACTGTATATGCAACTGTTCCCTAACTGGACAGTTATAAGGATTCAGTTGACTTCGATGTACCAGGTACTACTTATACCAGGTACCTACTACTTACTTATAATGAGATTACAGCCTGCATGTTTTCCTCTTATAACTGTTTACTCGTCATAAAAATACGTTTATGCGTCGCTTACTGCTGAGATTACAATTGAATTACCTCTGTAAGTTGAAATCCTTTCGACGAAGCACAGATGTTTTGCAAGTACTGGCAAATACATAATAAATAGACATACATAGTGATTAAGTACTCTGGGCTGACATACATATGTAATTTAGTTTTGACATTGTATAGTGGTTCTTTTTGGTTATAATAATTTGCATATTTTTAACTACTCTATCGAATTGGTATGGGGACACCTGTAATGTTAGATGTAGTGTGATTTTAATAAATAAATAAATAAATAGGCAGTTGTTTTACTTGTGTTTAGCAGAAATCTATTCCTTACATTGGGTGAATTCGATTACAAAAATACTTTTCTACTATATAAGCTCGTAATACTTTGATATCCGAGTTAACACGGAACCCAAGTAGGTATCGTATATTCCTTGCAAGTGCGAGCTAAATAAATGTAAATAACTATAAAAAGGACCGTGCTGCATATTAATGCAAATCTCTCCAGTGTTTGTTCACAATCGTGTACTTTATGGTTTGTTTACCTCCACCATCTTAAACATTTTCATAATAAGCAAGATGTTAACGGCCACTCAGTATTACAGCAACCACCCTTCGTAATGGGGGCTGGAGCGGATGTCATCTAATGTAGAATGATGGCGGTAAGTGCACGACAAAGAACACAAAACACAAACTTTGACAATGAATCGTTAAGGTCGTAGCCCATCTAAACGACACCGCTTCCACCCAACCAAAGTATAAGAGTTCAAATATAAACTTTAAATCGTGCTCTGTAGATGCAACTATTGAGTGGCAAGGTTGCGGTAAGCTTGCTTATCGCGCGCGGGCTGCAAATTTTTGTTGTTACTGTAAAGTGCACCTACAGAGCACGATTTAAGTTTATATTTGAATTCTCATACTTTGGTTGGGTGGGAGCGGTGTCGTGTAGATGAGCTACGACCTGTATGGTCATTTGTAGAAGGGCTAACCAAACCCACGTAGCATACTGCGTAGTCTGCGTAGCAAAGCAACACTAGCGTCATTCGATGTACATGAACGGTAAAGTTCTGCTAAAATAACCCAATTTGACAATTATTGGGATTTTTTCAAAACAATGCTTAGTATTTAGGTACTTTAAAATCACACAAACAAATAGGTAATCGTTCCAAATTTCAAAATTCGTTCCAAATTAGACCATTATTAAGAAATGATTTAATTTAATTTCTTTATTTAGAATTTTTAATTCTAGTCAAAAATTAAACACCAAATCGGCAACGTTACGAATTTTCGCACCTACACAACATTTGTTTTCAGAAAATATTTTCATTTAAATTCTCATCCTGGAATAATTTTCATTTTCATTGCATGGCCGGCTTATCTTTTGAAAAGGAAAACAAACGGTGTTATCGCTTCAGGCTCTTTCAATTTACCCACGCTGCGGCGACGCGGCGCGTCCGTGACGGGGACGTTACAATGTATGAAAATGAACCCTTCAATCATGCTTCAATCACTCGCTGTTTGTGACACCGATGGTCACTCATGTCACGTCGTGTGCAAATTGATAAAGCTGTGGCTACGTCAATCTTTATTGTGTAACGAAGTTTATTGATCGTATCTGGGAATAAATGGGATGTTGACTGTATTAAAAATGAAACATTTTGACTTTTGAGTGTTTCATATATATTTTACGTGTGTATAACGGCTTAATTGCATTTATTTTTGTCGGATACGCCCGGCTTTAGTGTAGTCTATGAACAATACGCATGTAGGTATTCAGGGAAATAATAATATAACCTTATCATTTTAATGTGGCGGCCACAGTGAAAGTAGGTGTGCTCTTCAATAATTAAAAGCTGTTTGTTGATTACATTGCGTATCCACCCTTATGAAAGATAACCCTTGCAATGAGGGGGAATATTCGCATTTAGGGCCGGAATCATACGACTCACTATTATATAGAGGTGTCGGTGTACTGCCATTAAATATTTCTATGAGGCGGTACCTCAGTAACACAATAAAACTCCCGGTTTATATTTACTATCATTTTATATTTTTTTATTTTAATTACTGTGTTGTACAGTATAAGTACCAGATCTTAGGCCTAGTGGCCAAGCGTAAGGTCCGATTCGAATTTCGGTCGCATTAATTAATGTAAGTAAATACATAATATAAGAAACGGATAATATGTATGCTGTCGGATTTGTGTGAAGTAATCCGTGCTTATACAAAAACTAACATTGCATCAATGATGAAACTTGATCTCCGCATTTTCATTGGGTAGTAAATTGGTAATGCTGTCTAAAAAGTCTGAACGAACATTTCACTTTTCACCCTTCACCTTTCACCCTTCACCCCCGGTACACGCGCCAGTCGCTCGCTACAACACCCTACACTGACGATAATTAAAAGCTGTTATGTTGATTACGTTCCGTGTTCACCTTTTCGAATGTATCATTATAGATGAAATATGAAATATGTATGAAATATGTGTGAAATATGTATTGATTTATCAGTGCTAATAAAATCTTCCAATATAGTACGTTACACGCCCTTGTTTCCATTCGAATAGTCACGCATGAAACTATTTTCAATTGTTTTATGATTTGTTTTATAAATTGTTAATTATTTACTAGTAAGTAGGTACTTTATGCCTTTTGTCACTATTATTCGAATTCTCTTATTAGTTTTATTTTAAAGCCATTATACAATTTTTCGGCTTATTGCGGCTTGCGTCGATCCTAAGTGATCGACAAAGCTAAGCAACAGCGGGCGCGGTCGGTAGTTGGATGGGTGACCGCTAGTGGCAAAAAATTCTTGAGCGTTTCCGTGCTTCGGAGAGCACGTAAAGCCGTCGGTCCCGGTTGTTATCATAATATGTTAACAGTCGTTAAGCCATGTCGGAGGCCCTCGGGCGGTTTGAAAACTTCCGACATTCGGGTAGGCTACTAACCCCTCCACCAATCCGAACTGGAGCAGCGTGGTGGAGTATGCTCTAGGCCTCCTCAAGAGGAGAGACCCGTGCCCAGTAGTGGGCCATTAATGGGTTGAAGCCATACATTATTTCATGAAATATCATTATTTTGCATTAAAATACAATAAAATTATCTAAGTAATCTACTGATTTAAAAAGCTGGTTTGCTAATGTCCATATTATACATACTCGGTTTCATTTAAACCTTCCATTTAAACAAAATTTACCATATATAAATAACAATAATAACAGTAAAATACACAAGAAATGTAAGGTGAATGCTCTTATTTTCACAGTGAAAGATAATCGCGCGTTTGTTACTTATTTCTTGCTCTCAAATCTCGTGAAGCTATTTCCGCTAAGGGACGTTGATTGATGCCTGAACGACACCGATAAAAGTTATTTTGCGTATGTATATTACGTAGTGATATGAGAAGATGAAAGGTAAGTAGTGGCGTTAGGTACACAACAGATACTTGAACAGAACCGTCAAATGACCACCAGAAGTAACATTTTGTGGTAATTTGGTCCCAACCGCATTACTCAATAATAAAATTTTCTGGTATTTTCTTAACAGAGGCAAATTTAACGAGGTAGTGATTACAATATGATGATGATACTATATCACTAGTTTCATTGTATAATAAGTTTAGTGGGTATTGATGAAACTATAATCTATGTATCTATCTGTATATAAAAGGCACAAGTGATCGAAACATAAAAATTTGCACACGTATTCCTCTTATAACGTAGGCATTCACTAAAGAAGGATTTTTCAAAATACAACCCCACAAGAGGGTGAAATAGGGGATAAATATGATAAGCATAATTTCCGCGTGCGAAGCTGCGGGCAACAGCTAGTTCGAAATAACTGGAAATGGGTTTGCAAGTTATCCACACCACCGCACTGGGGCCTAGTGTGATATGAATAGTCCTAAACAAATTAAAGAATATGTATTAAAAACAATAGAAAACAAATTATTTTATTGTAACTTGTAATTCTCCCAGAGCGCCACTACCAGGCTTTCGTCTCCTCTCGCAATGTGAGAGGTACAGTCCAGCGAGCAAGAGCAGGGCATAGGTAATACAAAAACGTTCCGTTTAACACATTCACTGCGTTAGGAGACTTATTCGATCTCTTGCAAGACTTTCGTATTGTGCGGCGACTAAAATCGTGTTGTTTCACTCTGTTGCGGGAGGCCCTAACTTCTAAAGTTCTTTGTGTAATTGTAAGACAAATATACATATTTGCTTCTTACTGAAAGATGGATCCAAGAGCGTTAAAAAAAACTATAGAGATGGATTAAGTCTCTAACGCACTGTAGGTAGTACCTATAAAATGTTTCATTCCTTGCGTTAGGAGACGTGTTGATACTCGTGAATCGTACCCCTCGTAGCCGCAAGTAAGGGAGGGCGGGGAGCGCGGGCACTGCGTGTATTTGTTTTAGTGTTGTTCAACTGTCGATGCGGACGGTCACGCGCATGTTTGGAAAAAATACTATTATATATATGTTCTGTGTGTATTAAATATATTTTGAAATCTGTTGGTGAATAATGAGTTCTTTTAAAAGAAAAAAGTGTAAAAAGTCCATTTATTTTGGTGTAAATAAATTAGACTTAGAAATAAATGGTAAAAAATATAAAGAAAAATTATCATTATATCATTCCCATTTTTACCGACTTCAAAAAAAGAGGAGGTGTTCAATTCGACTATATTTTTTATGTTTGTTACCTCAGAACTTTCGACTGGGTGAACCAAATTTGATGATTCGTTTTTTAATCGAAAGCTGGTGCTTGTCATGTGGTGCCACTGAGCGAGATCTGACAAGTAGTTTTTGAGTTATTTTGAAGTCAATAATTTTTTGGTTGTAAAATTTTGATTATTCAATAATTAAGTTAAGATTAAAAACGCAATTTTAATACCCTAAATTGATTAATTATCTAAAAATTTTCACTTGCGTCGTGGTTTCATAAAACCATACAATTTAATTTTCTTTTTCCATCGACAACTGAGATTTTATTTTATTGACATCACTAGTCACTACACATATTGAACTATCTTCCGTTGCGGTACGCGGTACAATCGATACCTAGTTTTTTTTGTGTTTGTAGTTTATCCTAATGTCATATCTGCGTGCGAACCTATCAAAAGATAGACTAATAGGCTATCTTGAACCCACAAGAAATTCATAAATATATAATTGGTTTTGAGAAAGATATAAATTATTTTCAAAATTGTTGTTTTAAGAGACTGATCAGGTCTCATACGCACCACAGGATAGTTCAGTTTCGAGATCTTTTAGGTCTCCAACGCAGGACAGGAAAGTTACTTGAAAAGTATGCCGCAGGGAACGTGTTAATCATACCTTACGTATCCCTTTCGCTGACTGTACGAATACGTACATGAATTCATCCGGTGACCAAGTGTGGTCTGGTAGGCTTCCTTTGGAAACATGAAAAATTAGGTTAGGTTAGATTTCCTCGAGATGCTTTCTAACGTACAGTATTCCAACCGGTCTAAACTCTCTAAGGAGACTCTACGTTCTTGTCGCTAGGGCACAAACTCACACGCTGCTCTATCTCTGCTCTGCCTATCGTTCTCTTTGCTGAAGAATCAAATAAAACTACAGAAACATTTTATGTAGTTAATATCTTGCTATTCGGAAGTAGAGCGTATTCCAAATAGAAACTGTGAGAGGCGTCTGGTAACGAAGCTTGGAAAAAAGTTTTTATAACAGCCCGGACATCAAGTTATGTTATTAAAATTGAGTTTCATCTAACATGAAATTTCTTTTACTTTATTGCACTCGCTGCTTTTAAGCAAATATTTTTTCTGTGGAAATACATATTCTTGTTCGTTTCTTTTTTCTGCGGAAAAACTGGTAATTAAAAGTTTGTTGACATCTATCGATGCGTACCTACCGATCTAACGTTAACATTGTAGTTATAAAAAAACCATACTTATATACGAACTTATTGTGACTTTTGTATTAGCTATAATCCGTGAATATTTTCGTAGACGCTGGTAATAATAACGAAATAATAAGAAGCAAAGTAACAAATTAGGCAATTCCTTGATCTATTAGATCTTATAGTCTATTAGGGGACAAAAACGTTCAGGTATACGTTGAGGTTCATTATTACATTGGAGGTCGGTTCGAAGTACCAACTGTCTTCATGTAATTACTCTCTGGTTGTTATGCAGTATCGCAAATTGATACATATCATGTCCGAGCGGCTCTGCGAAGGAAATCGCCCTTATTTTCACCTCATGGCGGGAAAGACACGACGTATACATACGGGGAAGAAACGACGTATTACATTGCTTAGTAACTTCAACTACTTAAGTGTCGCCCCACTGCAGGGTAAACTTAATGAAGTGTAGAACCGAAAGCTTCCAACATAGCTTTTTTATAGAAATAACCGGCTAACGAGTTGACGATCCACATGAATCCTGTATTCACCTGATCCTACGGGGCTTTTACCAGGGTCCTGATTTAGTCGCTATTACGATAACCATCCGTCGTGGGACTGAGGTTAATATTATAAGCCACCCCAATACGACTATAACTTTACGATAACAACAGGAACTGACTTGGAAAACACAAAATTTAATAGATTTTGGCATTCGCATTCACTCATCTAATTCCCGATTGCACATTTGAGACAGAACTCGTAAAACACCGATGGTAAAAACATTGGTTGGTAGAGTCACCAGAATGAATGAACTTATTATATATTCGAACTTCAGAGTGGGGACAACTGGGCCTTAAGTAAGGTAGACGATACCGCATGCATACGTCCCATGAACATAAAGATACGAGTTTATAATTAGAAAGAAACACGCGTATAATTGTCGTTTCCAATTTATCATCAACGGTACGATAGAACCACGACATATCCATAAACATTTAGTACATAAACGGAATAATTCGCCCAATATTCGTCCGCAGTGGGAGTCCTCGAACACTAATACAATTTTCCTCTACTGAATCTCGGAATACCAAATTGACACGGGATCACATTTGGCGACTGACGCAGTTAGCCAATCATTGCTGGCTAGTGGCCACTATAACTGGTGAGCTTTAGTGGTAACTGTATACCTAATTAGGTAGCAACAATATGTAAACCTCAAACTTTAATACTTTTTAGTCTAGGAATATAAATTTTAATTTTATTTGAATAATTTCGAAACAATTATAAACATTTTTTTACATAAACCATTTTTCACTGTTATTTAAACCACGTTTCACTGTTGGTGAAACGAATATTTATGGTGACACCATGATCTAGTACTCCGTCGGTCTCTGTTGTTAACATCATCTTAGCCACGTCAGAGACTTTCGAATGGCATAGGAATTTCAAACCCTTGGATTGGTCACCAAACCACTCACCGCACTGAAGAAGCGTGGTGGAATAAACTCGTGCCCTGGAATGGGTCGAAAGTGATAGGAAAAAACATGAGAGGTGTCAAGGGACACCCGGATGGAACGAAGTTCCTTTCGATAAGTATTGTTTTGTTGTACAGCGCCATCTCTGTAAAACTCACTGAATCACTACAAAAAAAGTGTCGTCATTCGTAAAATCAAAAAGTGTCGTAATTTTCCGTCTAGCCCCCTTTCACAACGCTCGATAAGGACCTTCGTTCCAAAAATTCTACCTACAAAACAAACAATAACTCACAGCAGTCCATAAACACTAATAAAATTTACGTTTGAGTTGGCAATAGCAGTATCGACGTCGCAAATTGACACGGAATATCACATTAGCCGAGCGGAAATTGCGCGGCTTTGAGCACCGGAGTTAGTCGAGGATCGCTCGGATGCAGAATTACATAGATATCACCTCTAGCTGACATTTTAAAGCTTTAGAGTGCACTGTATCTATAAATAACAATCGTTAAACTATTCCAACCGTTCCCTTGTTCAGTTGGGCTACCAAGACAATAATATTTACTTTCGATTCACTTTTGATTCGATCTTGATAGTAACCGTCGACTATTCAATTTGAATTGAATATCAAGATTGTTTCATGTCATTATTCCATTATGTAATTATTTTCAATATTCCACAGTTAATTAATTGATTTATTGTTTACTTAAATTGTCAACTATTCAATTTGAATCGAATATCAAGATTGTTTCATGTTATTATTCCATTATGTAATTATTTCCAATATTCCACAGTTAATTACTTATGAACTATTAGTTTTATATGTTTTTTGAACACAAAATCGATCAAAGATTCACATTTAAGCCAACTTTGATGGAGTTTTTAATCGATTTCCTGACTAATCGAAGACCTGACTAACATATCAAAGCCCAGCACAAACCTTTGGAGCTAGGAAGCTGAAATTTTGCACGTAAATTCATATTGTATCCGTATCCTATTGTGCACAACCCATAGCATAGTAGAAATACCTATCTGCATTTATCTCTCTGTAAATATCCTTTTATTGGGCTGCGCGACTCGAGTATCTGTAACGCAATCAAAAAGGAGTTTTTGTTCAATTTCGGTCACTCTTGTTACGGGGAATGCATAATGGGTATTGGCATTTGACTCGCTAACGGTCAGCGCAAATGTAATATTTCCCGTTTCAATTTGCGCGGTCGCGTCCGAACCGTGCAGCCGAGTAATTAGATTGAAGCCGCATGCATGCAGGTGACATTTGTAACTCAAAACCTATCCGGATTTCTGCTTCTTGAGCGACAACACGGACGTTTACGCGTGTCTAATGTCCAACTTAGTGGACGTAACGGAAGTCTAATGACGGCGGCGACCACTTAACTTACAATCTGATCTTCTGCTCGTTAGCCAGTCACGATTTAATTTTTTAATTGACTTAAAAAAAGAAGGAGGTATTTTTCCGTCGTTTATCAACCGATTTGGAATTTTTTTTCTCAAAAAAAATATATTGTACTTGCAGATTGGTCTCATGTATAATAAAATTCAGTTCCGAATATGGGCTCTATGAGAAATTAATGGAACTCCTTAAATATTATAAGTAATGCACCATTACGATTTTGGTATAACTATGTTCAGGGATAATCAGCGGTCCTTTTTCGAAGGCAATTTCTTTTCCTAGTAATCTTTTTTGGTAAAACTTTGATTGTTCTTTAACACCTGTGTTTATTTGTTATCGAGTGGGATTGTCTTTGTGCGTGTCCAAGACTGCCCCAAGATCTTAGTCTAGTAGTGTGAGTGTTTGAGCATTTATTTGTGTCTATGTATTGCAAGGTGTAAACAGACGAGGTGTATTCATGCAGTGTCAGCAATGCCCCGTGCAACTGACTGTCAATGACTCGGAACAGACGTAGTGCAATCCGCAGTATCTGCATCACATGACTGATTATTACCGCAGCGACATATACCTATACGAGTATCACACATCTGTATATATAAAAGGCAAAAGTGACTGACTGATGTATCAACGCACAGAGCAAACCCTTAGAGCTAGAAATTTGAAATTTCGCACACGTATTCCTCTTATGACGTAATCATCCACGAAGGAAGGATTTTTCAAAATTCAACTCCCAAGGGGGTGAAATAGGGGATAAATATGATAAGCATAATTCCACGTGCGAAGCTGCGGGCAACAGATAGTATATAATAAAACTGTAATGTACCTATAATACCATATAGTTTGGTATACTCTAACGGACCCATTGTTGTTGTAATGACTACAATTGGTACAACATAATAAACATTTATCTCGGGTTGGCCACTAACCCCTCCACCAATCCGCACTGGAGCAGCGTGGTGGAGTATGCTCTAGGCCTCCTCAAGAAGAGAGACCCGTGCCCAGTAGTGGGCCATTAATGGGTTGAAGCCAATAAACATTTAATAAATAATAAAGTACCTATAATAATCCTTTTCACTACACTTCTTATTTACCAGAATTTGTTAGGTCAATGTTACAAAAATAGCCAGCCTTAAGAGAAATAAGTTCGATTTATGATCACACGTCTTTTTTTTACCAAGCATAATATTTATAAGTGCACGCTTCATTACAATTCCACTTGATAGAAAGTGCAGATGCAATAGGAAGAGCAATAACTTAGAAACAGCTTTTTTATACTTGTCTCGACGACGCTTTGATTAATTTGAAACTAATGATAGAAAACATCGTAAGGAAAACTTCAGCATTGGAATTTCTCCACACCTATTTTAATTTATTAAGTGTAAAGAACACAAAAAACATATAAGTACATGGAACTTTTTAAATAAAAACCAAGCAAATGAGTCCAAACTCGAGGAGGTTTGTAATTAATTATTGGAGAGTTTCACTATCCCACCTCATGATTCCATTATCAGATTTGCGTAATCATGTTGAAATTTTCATACAGTTGTACTATCACAGAAGTTCAATGTACCAATGTACTTGTACATAACATTATAAGAATACAATGCTTCATAACGATCGATCAGAAGAAGATACGAGTAGATTGAAACAAATTTTACTTAGCTTTACAAAGCTAACTAGTTAGTACCTATAAAATTATTTTTTTTTTAAATCCCGCCTGCTATCAAAAAATCTATCATGATATACCTTTTTTAAATCCTTATGGTAAGTTCTTTCGTTTAATACCCACATTGCATTATTTGATTTATATTTATTTTTAGATACTTCAAACAATGGCATCTCCACAGTTACATATTTGTTTTTTTTTATTTCACTTATGTAAAGACACTTGGGTTGTTAAGACGAATCTAACGATATCTTAATTCTATACATCGGTTCAGCAGTTTGGAAGGTACGAGATATAATAAAGAATATTACATGCATACTACATACATACATACAAGATATGCGCGAAAAACAATCCTTCCTGGCAGTCGGGTAAAAACTGAGAATGCGACAGGTTTCTGATGATAATGGCTACTGCGCTTACTACTAGTGGCTACAAAATATGCGATAGGTATCGTATTAGTTATATTTCCATAGATAATTTAATGTAACCGCTTTCCTGGTTCCTCTAATCGAGTATTCTAGGAATGCGTTAAAAACCTCTCGATTGCGTTAAATCGTAGCTCACGACCAACAATGGACCGACACCTGCATCTAATGCGATTGATGTCTAGTGTTAACAGCGAACTAGGAATGTAAACTAACTTAGATAATGCGAATAGCTATGACAAATACAGGGATAAGTAATGCGAACCATGTTGTGACAAATGTAGGAACGTATTATTATCGTGTAATTCGCAAGAAATCATGGATTTAGGATTAAGTGGGGATAAAAGTCAATTGGGTTTTAGAATGGATTTTAGTGGACATCACGGTAATTGGGAATTTTGAAACCTTTTGTTATTTTCATATTTTCAAAATACATTTTACACACTTGACAAGTAGATACACTTGATCTTGTGTGACTTCCATTAAGTTCATGATTTATATTAATTAGAATGCCAAAACGTCTGCCGAAATATTTTAACAAAGCTTTCAACAAATTGAAGTTGGGCACATTACTTAACAACTCGATAATTCTGTGTTTTTAATTTTAAATATAAAAGTCACAGTATCTACATAATATTTCAGGGAATGAAATTTTATTATTATAATTTTTTGCGGGAAGATTGGCGAGTACCTACATGGGTAAATTTAATGTCACTTTATTCATGAGATTACAGAATTTTCGCCCTGTCATACCGCTTGCTTGGATCTAATCTCCCAATGGAAGAGCATGCAGTTTACCTTTTGAGCAAGTTATTAATTATTTTGAAATAATGTACACGTAGCTTAAATTCGAACTGGTAGAAATGTCTCGTAAGCGGAAGACCCATGAGAAGTCGCTATCGCTGCGTAGATATATGTAAGGTCAACTCGGCGAAGACCGTCTGGAGGGTAGGACCGTACAGTACGAAATACAACGAATTCTGAATAACTACAGCAAATACAACCCAGCGTACAAACACTTTAAACTGTTTTAGTTTCAATAAATTGACATAGATGGCGCTATTTATAACACAAAGAGAAAAAAATACGTATAAAATTTAGTCGGGCTATCAACTTGCAACACGACCTAGCAACACTTTGGCAAAAAAATATTTTAAGTGGTTTTTCATCATATTTATCAAGGTTTGTGTAGCTAATTTAATTAATTATCAATATCATTATCTAAATATTATATTAGAATACAATAAAACATATTTTTTACGAAGTTACATCTAGTGAAAAAAACCAATCCTCAAATTGCAATAGTGGAGAAGTCCGTCTAGTTCTTGGAGGGAAAGATCGGCATGTGCCGGTCTTCGTCGTTTCCAGATGTAATAAACCTTTTACGCCTAAGCAAATTTTATAAAATTAATCCTTATACATATGATTCGTATATTTAAGCTTCCTGCGTAGTGAGTCTCTCTCTTAAAACCTCTTAAGGTCTATTCTTAAAATCGATAATCAATATTTCATTTCAATTGCCGTGTTATTTTATTATTTTTCTTTGACTCATACATTTATGCTATTATAATATTCTATTTTATACTTTCGACGAATTTATTAGCACTAGCGCTGAAAAAAAAAACAATTATAATATGAATATAGAAGAAGGTGTATTTTAGTACCTACTTCGATTAAGTAAGTTGGTTTTTGATCTCTTAAATGGTAGACCTAAAGAAGGCGATTTCTTTTAATAAAACTGATATACAAAAAAAAAAACGATTTTTTAATTTGATTTAATTGTTTTTTACCCCTGAATTTCGATCTATACCGGACTTACCCGACATACGTATTTTTTTGCGATTTATGATGATAAGAGCGTTTAATATGAAAAACGATAGCACACATTTAAATGGCGTTGAAATACATACGCGTATACAATGTCTATATTCACGTAAACCGACTATTTGTAGGTTTTTTTTCCACAAGACGGTCTTACCTGACGTGGTAGTAAAGTCCGTCTATTTCACCATTTTTTCAAAATTAATTTTTATTTCATTAATCGATAACCTTAAAGTAATTTTTAGAGTTTTTTTTAATGGTCAACTAAATATTTGATTACCTAATTCAATAAAATTTGTCTAAAATGTTATAGAAATGGCAAAATTTGCCTAATGAATTACATTTTTAATGAAGTATGCCGGTCTTCGACGAGTTGACCTTAGGTATAGTTAGATGTTAGCTACAATGCCTACAATATATCACTTATGGTCGCAAAAGGCCTAATAATAAATAATCTATACCAATATTATAAAGAGGAAAGATTTGATTGTTTGCTTGCATTGAATAGGCTCCGAAACTACTGAACCGATTTGAAAATTTCTTTCACTGTTGAGAAGCTACACTATCCCCGGGTGACATAGGCTATATTATATATCAAAAAATTAGGGATCCTTAATAAAACTCCAATAATGTAACCCACCCTGGGTTACAATACTAAAGAAAACCGAAGCAAAGCGAGGGCGGTTACTCGTAATAGATAAGTTATAGTAATGGATAAGTTACCCAGTACTCGGAAAGTACGTAACTAAATTTTATACTACTTTATACAACGGCACGTGATTATTTCCAAAAGAATGCCAGCTACTCTGATCAAAGGGAGTCAGAATTCAATAAAGGAGGGTCAGTCAAATGCCTCCTACTCCTGTATAAGGTAGACTATAGGATTGCCTTGAAATGTTCAAATATTTTCAGGAATTTTCAATATCTAAGAATAATAGAATTCGCGTCGCGTTTTCATGTATATTGGTTCCCTTGATTTCCGATCGCTCGAGTATATTAAACTATTATGAATTATTAAATAAAGAATTTCATTGCTTTATTAGTTCTTAGCCTGTAGATGTTCTTAGAAGAAGCGTAATTACATCGTTCTCCGTTTTTAATTACTACGTGATCATTAAATAACAATGGCGTAAACGTTCAATCAATCATCAAATCAAGGATGTAAACATTGAAGACAAATTAATGAAGAACGCCGTCCCATTGTTACCCACTACCCCACTGCGATTTTTTCCCTTAGTTCCTTAAAAACCCTATTACCACATCCATATATGTATACATACATAACCCTTATCTTCGTGTAATGACCCGAAAAACGTAAATTGAGGACCCTTACACTAAATTTGTTGTGACTAGTGAGGAAGAAAAGTTAAAATATTACTTCTCGTCAGTTTTCGTTGCAAAGGTTCATTTACTTTTTTCTCTTCATATTTTTATTTCTTACATTTTTATCTTAACTTCTCTATTCATAAATGGGTCTACGCATTTATACCTTTTTATTGAAATGGACAAAGAAAATGAAGATGAAATCTATTTGGTCTGATTGTGAGATTAAAAAGCGGAATCATGCGATTGCTTCACTGAAAAATATCGTGAAGAAACTTTTACACCTTTATATCTATTAGTTCTTCACAATGTTTTTAAAGAACTATTATAGCCCTCACATTGTACGATATAACATAATAAATATAGGTCTCTTCGCGATGATGATATGATGTGATGACATGTGCAATTTTCTCCCAGTCTTAAGCAAACAAACGCAAACACATAGGTGAAACCAATACACCGTGCAAAAGCTGTAGCTACAGTCTTGGTAGGGATGTGTTCGTGAATTCCTCCTAAAGGCAGTGATTTTGGGTCGGTTTTTTATTCGGTCTAAAAGTTTATATTTTCAGCGAGCTCTCAACCCAGAATAGAATGTTCGGGCAGCAGGAATCGGGCAACGGGCATCGCGTAATCCGCTCTGGCCGCGACACCCACAACTTTATCGAGAGCACTAAATTCTCTACTTTAAACTTGCGCACCGACAAAAGAGTAATAGGATCGATGTTGAACTTACTTTGCGACCTATAAAGTTTGGACCTTGCTTCGCATACCAAATGCACTGATTTTGCTGGGAACTGTATATTATAATGTACCTTCTCGTAGAAAATGTTTAAACATGTTCGATCATTGCTGGTGTACCACTCTTTTTGTGTGCTCTTTTTTAGCTTTCAAATCTTAAAAATACTACTATATTAATGTATTTATATATTTTACATGGTAACGTTATTTACGAAAACATTACTTACACTTAAAACAAAAAATATATAATATATGAACGTGTGTCGTTTGTTTCATGTTTACTTTTGAATGCTAAATACACAAAAATAAAGCTTTTCTTTCTCAAGTTCCACAGCCGAAATGTGTGGACAAAGTTGAAAAATATAACTGTCAAGTTGCCTTTGTGCTTGCTCTACAGCTCTACACCGTTGTTGCTTCCCATTAAATTGTTGCATGTCGGCGACGAAATAAAATACATTTCACAAGTCGTACTCGTACCTACTTCCAATATTTAGAGAGTTGTATTTTAACTAGTTCGAGGCTTTTAAAATTTAAAATGCTATCTAAAATACAATGCCGCGGCGAGAAAGTACCTAGTTTACAGCTATTTTATAAGGTTGTCGCGAAATGTGACAAGGCCATTTGTTGCTTCTTTTACATCGCACGATAATTCAATCAAAGTGACGAAAGTGAGGTGAATTTAAGTTTACTAATCTCTCATTACACTGGTGTTTAAAATATATTACTATCGTCATATTTAATACCTAACTAGGAACCTATTTGTTTGTTTATCTTCTATCTTTTCCACGGCACAGAAACGGCTGAATAGACATTTTCTAAAATTTTCAGGATTTTAGCTAATACCAAACGGCTAGAATTTGTTTTTCATATCTCCTCTGAATGATAAATGTAGAATGGAAAATGGAAAATGCTATTAGGAACTTCTACTTGAATAATTATAAAGTCCTACAATAATTATGCTGATTTTGAAGTTAATATTGAGTCAATCATTTGAATACATGCAATCTGAATTCTCCAGCTCTTTAGTCCTGACTAAACTAAGGAATTTTACCTTAACTATGAGGCCATAAGATCTGTTTTTGTATGAATGTTGTGCTTGTCAGCCTCTACTTTTTCATTGCAATACGACGTCTAACTTCTCAGTGCTGAAACAGCACGGACACTGTTCGTTAACTTGTTTTCCGAAACGAACTATAGTCGGGTTGCTTATCTACAAATTGTATTAAACAAAGTCGCTTCTTTCCATGTGTAATCAACTTAGTTTTTAATACTCACTAGAAACCCACCTTCGCTTCCCTGCAGGTCCCTGAGGCAACTCCTTTTTGTCAAGAATTATAATAATACTTATGGACTAAAGCCTTTCTCATAAATGTAGCTAATAGCTAGTAAGTATACACGAAAGATTATTTCATATCTGACTAACAATTGTTTTGATTAGCACTTTTAAACAAACAAACAATAAAACAGAAAATCTTTATCATGGCGTAGCACTTACTGATACCTATACTTTTTTATGGAAATAGCCGGCAAACGAGCTGATTATCCACCTGATGGTAAGTGACTTGTCGCACATGGACATCAGCAACACCAAAGGCATCACTGATGCGAAAGAAGAAAAAGAACTGGCTCTCAAGCCCCCAGCCGGAACGTAGCTATTACGTAGCTATCCAGGCGAACCCCATGGACAAATAATAATAGTAATAATGGTATTAATTAACAATTAAAATCAATATTACCAATATACCTACCTCAAGGTCCAGAGGATTCATTATATTGTGTTTGATCAATAAATAAATTATTATTATTGTAATGCCTCGATTAAATATACTAATAAAAAATGTAAATGCCGAAAAGAAGCTTACAGTTTTTAGTCTAGTAGGTATCATACACACTTGTCAAGTATCATACTGCAAAAACTCATGGAGAACTCTCAATAAATATGCAGTTTTCATCAATCACAATATTTTCCTTGACTTATGCATTTTAATATCTTTGAAAATACTTATCTTATTTTACAGAGCCGTGTGCAAGATATAACCCAGATTTATTTCAAGACCAATTTAAACCTATTCTAGCAACATTATTTTGCGTTCTTTTTGCAAATTTTGTTCGTAAATAGTTATTCAGAAGTGAGAATATTTTTATAGCGAAGGCCGGTGAGGTATCAAAAGCTCTTTTGAGGCAAACACATCGCTCGGTGGCTGGCTACCTAATTCTGTCGCTCATCGTTCTGATGAGAACACGTTGTCTCATCCAAAATCTGGCCTACTTAGGTTTGCTGAGTACGCCTATATCTTCAAAACAAGACAGTATGTTCATAATGTTATTATTATGTTATTAATTTACACTTACTTTACCAGAGTCTGTGGATAGATAAAATATTGCATACGGCCGCAGGAAGAATCCTGTCTCTCTGAAATATGTGTATATTAGGCACTATAACTTACTTCGCTAATAAAAACACAACCTGCGTTCCTGAAAGCTCTTAATAATTTTCTCAAACAGTCTCTATGTGTACTCTCTACTAGCGTGATAACCTGACTTTTCTCCTCACATTGTAGGTATACAAAAATCCCGAGCACCAGTATAACCGACCACTGATTAAGTCATGGGTTGTATCTGTATGTAATCACCAAACAAACATCCTGTAAAATCATAATATCAGTAATATAATCTAGAGTAAAATTTGCAAATTTTACAGATTTCATTTCTTTTTTGATAAACCCCACACGCTTTGTGCGCCGGCAATTTCCCCGCGTATCGCTGCTTCCAAATTAGAAGATATTTAATCCATGCTCGAAATCTTATTATGTAGGTAGCTATATTGTTCCAATTCGAGCAGAATGTTTTAAATTAAACGAAATAAAGACATTTTAGACTGGCATTTTTGCTTGATTACAAATGAGGTGGCCACATTTCTCCATAATGGCAAATTAGAGATTGGGTGAATTTACATAATATACTTACTTGTCACCATTGAACATTTCCAAGTTCCAATATTGCTCAATCGAATCAGAAAGCTGAAAGCGAAAAGTTAGCTGTAGGTACATGCAGAATTCAATTTTCAAACCCTTCTCAGCGAATATGAAATCTATATTTATGCGGTCTATAAATAAATCGGGCATTTCACCTACATCTGTGGAGTGTGACCACAAGCTGATTCGACCACGAATTAACGCGATGCAGATTCCGTGATGTTTTTACAATTTTGTGGCAAGTGTTAATTTAAGTCGTGACCATGACTTTCAGGTATTTTTAAAAATCTAAAAATTTTACAATTATTTATTTTTTGTGACATCTAAAAGTGCGGACCTATTTTTATGTAAGCAAGCGGGAATTTTGTCCCGATCCCTTAGGAGCTACGAACGTCTACGCAACACTGACTACTCGTCTACCGCCGCGGCCGTGGCCAGCTTGCTGCATGATACAAAAACACAAAAAAATTACAAAACTATTTTCACATGATACCAAAACACAAAAATAATACCATTTTTTATGTCTTAATTTTAATTAATTTGTTATTGAAGTGTTAATATATTTCATACTGACCGAGCTAAGAAATGGTTTATGAATACGTAGCAAGTTTCCTAGAACAAGCCTTTGGGTTCGTTAGCATTGCGTTCAATGGTAGTACAATAATTAAATTGTGAAGCATTCCTGGAGAGATGCAGGTGGCCAGTCCTGGGTTTGTCAATAGGCCGTATAGGCCGCGGCCTAGGGGCGGCAGCGTCCTAGGGGCGGCAGATTTCAGATGATATATTACAGATGATTTTGCTATTAAAAAGTGTCGCAAATAATTGTAATTTTTGTTTTTTTTACGCACTTTCTTAGTGACTAGTTCAGTGCCTTCCTTACTATGAATGGAAAATAAAGAAAGAAAGATACATTGGGGTGGCGGATATAAATTGGCCTACACTCATAAAAAATATAAATCCGGCACTGCAGGTGGTTCGAACGCTACCCTGAACAGGGCTCGCTGAGATCATTGTATCCGGAATTCCGGAGCTCATGATGTACGGTGATCTGACACTAAGAGGACTAATTGACACGTCTTACCTCTTTCTTATTTCTTCTTACTTATTCCCGATATAAATAATAGCATAGTTAATGGCTGTGATCTTCCAGTTACTAAAGCAAAGCACATCAAGTGAATTTTTCCTTTTTTTCGAATGGACAGTTGATTTTAGCCATGTCGGCCATTATAGCTTGACGCGGACAGGTAAAGCGAAATACGCAAGTCAAACCTTACAAAGCTTCTTACTCTTCTAGCCCATTTTGAAAAATTCCCTTACTTGACAGCTTTCGAGAGATTTAGAAAATACATATATGGATTCCTTGAGATATGCTCCACCATTAGAGTAATGATATTAAAATATTAAAGGTACATATCGCGGTTTCATATCCAAACCACACGCGCGGAATACGGTACGTATACTTGGGCAAAAGTCCACCGCGAGCGAGCAATATCAACTTTATACCACTTGACTACCTCTAACTGTACCCACTTACTGTTTATTAAAATAAACATCAATCATTTAATTTTCCTCTTGAAATTCCATGTTAAGCTATTTTTAACTTACGCCTAAGTAAGTCTCCAGTGCTGTGTAGGTGATGTTTTTAATACTTTTGACCCATTTGTTTCTATTGGAAATTCTTTCTAGGAATATGTCTCCTGTCCACATTGATCAAGTTCTTTAACTACCTCTCAAATTCTTCATGATCAAGTTTTAGAATTAGCTTCTCGATATATTTTGCTTTTAATTAGCTTGTAGATATTTCAGTTAAATGTGAAAAATATAAACCTACTGATAATATTTTTAATAGTCTAAAATTACGAAAAGTAGTTAAATATAGAGAGACGTTAAAAAGTACCTGAAGCATAAGTGTCAGGGATGTACAAAACGTATGGCAAAGGGTGTCAGTAACGTCGGTGTACGTCAGCGTGGCAGGAGGAGGCGAGGAGGTCACGAGCAGTCGGGTCTGTCGGGTCTGTCGGGCCGGCATCGAGCCGTCCGCGCTCGCGAGCACGTGAGCGACCGGGGACCGGGGACCATTCATGTGCGAGGGCGGCGGCCTGCGCGCGCACCGATCGATACGGGACCGCGGGCGGCAGTGACAGGCCCGCCGCGCGACCTCTCGCACGCGCCCCGCGCACTGCCGCGAGCCCATGACCGCCTTCCACAGATGACGGAGCCCCGCCACCTGCCACAGCGCCCGACTCGCCACGCACCCAGCACGCACCGGCTCGCCGCGAGACCCTCGTCGCGTTCACCCAGTGCGTCAAGGTACGAAAATCGATATCACGCCCCGACGACGGCCGCAGTGCTCCCGCTGACCGCTAAGCCACGAACCTCTTGAACCGCCGGGAAGTTAACGATCTCCAAAATTACCATTGCTCAGATTTTCAGGGCTAGTGATATTTGAATTTTGAACCACATGCGTGTTGACAACGATTCTACGTTCCTTGTGAGCTTGAAAAATTTAGCAAAGAACATACTAATCAAAAGTGAATATGTAATGAATATTTAAAGGAAAAATTTGAAATTGTAATTTATGGAAAAATAGAGGGAGATGTGGAAAAGACGTAAACGGAGCAAGTGTTTTGATACTACGCATGCCAATGGATGGGCCATTAAACATGGGCGCCAAATTATGATAAGTAATAAAAGTAAAAAATACATTCGCAATTTCTCAGGAATGACTACTGAAAGATATGAGCTTTTACCAATTATATACTATTACGCTGACGTCGCTGACCTTACAACATTTAGAGAATAAAATTGTACTAAGTGTATAAAATTTCTTCGCTTTGGTGAGCTTGACTTCTCAAGTGGACAAAAATTAGCTTAACTTCCAACAACCATAGCTTTGTCTTTCAGGCTCTTACAGTAAAATATAATACTAAGTTTGCTTACAATAGTCTTTACACATCTCTTGATTGCGATGTTATAAGCAATAAGCATGCTTTTATTCAGGAACTCATAGTTTCAATACATTCAGTAAGTAAACAACAGTCATTATCGTAGACCTTTTATATATTTTTAGTTTCGAATTTTATACTTCTTGATATCTAGTCTTTTGTCATTTTGTTAATTAAAATGTATTTTAATATGACGATAAATACCTATAAATTATTTCTTGTCTAAAAAGAAAGTAAATTATTAAAATCTGTGCATTCAGTAAAACGTTATCGTGGAAGAACATGCTTCTTTTAAGTACTTTAAGATTCAGACGAATGAAGGATCATTTAACGATGATAATAATAAAGAAAATCTGTAAAATAAATCAAGATACTATGAAATAAGTCTGAATTGTATTGAATGCATACTTTAGGTCTAAAATTCACAAACCCGATAATTCCATTAATGAAACAAGACAATAGGACTACGGCAATGCTGAATCGATGAAACAGGAACAAAAATAATACATACAAATAAAAATAAAAGCTTTTATCACAAGATTAAATATAGAACTTAAAAGGATTGTAAATTTAAGGAAAGACACTTCCATTAAAGAAGCAGAAAAGTTTTCAGTAATTACTGCATAATAATGAAGATAAGACAGAAAAGTGAACACAAATATTATAGTATAGCATTTCTTCTTTATTTATAAGAAATTACAAAAATAATCTGCACTGAATAGAAACGGATTAGATAATTAAGATGTTTTAAGGAAGAACTTTTCGTGTAGCAATAAAACAAGAGTTTTTTTATATCCATAGATAGCTTTTGAAAGAGACTTAGACCTAACTGCACGAATACTTCCAGAAGCATTTGCCAGCAAGACCTTTAAGGTCACTATGAATACTACCAGGAGAGAACTGGTGTCATTGATTCGTTCGTGGCTGGGTTCGACATGGGGATTGGTTGAGATTCAAGGATCTACATTCATCTCCCTGACCTTTTGGAGCATCCAAATTATCATTATTTGCTTACTTTACACTAGACAGTTAAAACATTATAGGAAGATATTATAAGGACTATTATTCTTATGTGTGTTAGATTACTTTTTATGAACTAAACGATAACTAGGGAAACAAAACATTAACCAGTACTAGTAAACACAGACAGAGTCAACAGCATAAAGGATGCTGACGAGGTATTTTTAATTGTTACAAAATTTTGGAGCATGCTGAAGAGTAAAAGTTATGTTGATTGCGAGCTTTTCAGTGGAAAAATTCGTTATATAATGAACGGTTCCACCAAATTGCTCGTTGAGTCTATGAGATAAGTAGCAGATAATCCCTACCCAGTCGTTGCCAACAGACTTAAAAATACGCCACCATATTTTTCTTTGCTTAACTTTTTACTTACGTTTAGTGCTTTTGTTCTGTTATTTAGCTTTTTATGACTTAGTTATTGAAAAAATATTATTGGAAAATTTGAAGCATTGAATTTCAGATGTTGTTTCTTCCCCGAAGTTTCTTCTTTACAAATTGAGGTTATTTTAATTCTTTATTATGTTTTGAAGTATCCTTACGTACTTCGGTGTTCGTTACGAAACTGGAAGATAGGTCAATTGACAAATTGAATATTTTCGACGTAAAATAATATTTTCGACATCAACATGAAATTCTAAAAAGATGGAATGTAAATTAAATGTAAGTAATCAGGTACGGTAATGACTGTACTCAACACTTGCACTTCGTTGTATGAATTCAATATTATAGCCGAAACCCATACGTCTTCATCTTAAAGTAGTAATGCCATTGTACAGAAATTGTAAAGAATATCGTCGACAATAATTACATTGCGTCACCAAATCTTAGAATGTAACGTACCTACTCCTTTGTCCCTTCATCCCTAGCCATCCTTAACCTCCCCATCTCGTGATGCACCCTGCTCAACTACGTCACTGGGCTCTGTACCACCTAATTCAATCAGAACTGTACTAACGGAAGGTGGTAGTGTATTTTTAACCACCCGGCTAATTACCATCCTCTCTCTAAAGTCAACCGTGAAATTTTACGTGTATCGTTCGCAGTTTCGAAGAGCCAGTAATAATGTGGATCCTCCACATCCTTTTTGACCGGCAGGCGTTTGATGATGCCTTTAGTGTTACTGATGTCCAGGAATGTGGGCACCACTTATCATCAGGTTCGTCTGCTTGTTTGTTGGCCATTGTTCCTGTAGCCGTTCCTATTCAACGATATAGCAACTAAATTTCCCATCGAAAATTAAATTCAATTTGGAAAACCAATACAAAGAAAGGAAATAAAAGACTTTTGGTTCATTTATTGAATAAAAGTTAAGTACAGATGTTTATCAAATCATTCATCAACCGCGAACCAACGGAAACAAGGTTGAAATAGCAGGCAACAAAATTCAAAAGTAGCTCATAAAAGCAGGTAAGAACAAAATCGATAAGCTGATTACAGTTTGAGCACACGAACGGGGAGGGCAGAGCTAGGGGGAGGTGCCTCCATAATATATCGTGATGCAGTGCAATTATTACTGGACAAAGTAGTCCAAGGACGAAGCGCGATCTAAAGGCCATGCACCCTAATATACCTGCTAAAGAAAACAAAGCAGTAATGGAAATACATAACGGGACATTTGTGTTAGTTGGTTACCCACAAAATGTTTCTCCTTCTGAATTCATTTATTGAAGCGATAAAGTTTTCACTTCGCTCTTTACGCGTAATGACAATGAAGTGGATATAGTTATAAGGTAACCCAAATTTTGTTTCGACACATCAGATTACTAATCTATCTTGACCAACGAATGACTTCTAGGAAGTTTACCAAACTTCACTGCTTCTATTGCAAAAACAATAATGTCGAACATAATGATACTATTTGAGTCATTTCGTAAATTTCTTTTGAACTGTAGCTTTACTGAAAGTTTAAGTAATGGACTCTTACACCTCAACTCAGAGTCACTAACGGTGACTTTAATCGCTCCTTAGTAAAGATTCACCATACAAATTCTGTACTAAGGAGCGATTTAGGTAACCGTTAGTGACTCTGTGTTGAGGCGTTAGTTACTTTAACTTTGAAATGCATAGTTTATCAACGCATCACTCATCAACAACCAACTGCATTAACTAGCGTCTAACCACAACCGACAACGCTCCGGTTTCACGAGTCCTTAACAAATATTATTTGACTCTACATTTTCCTGTACTCGACATTGAACATATTATTACCACCAAAAAATAGTACCACTAATTGATGAACTCACAGAACGAAAATGTACAATTACGTGGATTGAACGAAGTATTACATGTTTAATTTGAGTAATTATTTTCGTACTAGAAATTCGTACTAAAAAAATCATCGCAAACAAAATCTGTGCCGCAGCCGCCAAGCAGTGCGGGTCGCTCCAAGAGAGGGTAATAAATGATAGAATTCGTACCTCATGAGCTACGATCGACTTCGCGGCATCGCTTCTATACGCTAGTAGTTCAATGGATGATGATGTTGTTGTTTGCCGCAGGTGATGCACCGAGGATGAGTCGCCGCGCGCGGCCGTGACATGGGAGCGCAGGCATGGGCTGGCGCGCCGAGCAACCGCCGCACATCGCCGCCGGCTTGCTCCTGCTACTGCTAGTCAACTTGCCGGGTGAGTACCACGACAACAACTTTCCATGAACATACAAACTTCAAACGAGGTTTGGGATTAGGTAATTCATTTGGGCAGTTGGAACAAGTAACTGACAATAAGAGGCAAACTGACAAATAAGCAGACCAATACTTACCATCTGATGGCATTAATGGATATCAGCAACATCAACGGAATCAACAAAAAGAAAAAGGCTCTCAATGAAAATTGGATGAAATTTTTGAAAATCTGAAATGTAAAGGATTTTCCTATTCCATTACAGCATTTGCATATTGCAACTCAGACACATTACTATATCGTCCTTTACAATATTACTAAGCTGCTAAATGAGTTTCCTTTGAATACATGCAAATGGGATGCCCGTGTCATGCGAGAGCGCCACACACGGAACACTGACTGTATGGAGTGGATTAACGAAATCCTCTCTAATTTGAAGCTGAATCGTCAATTCAGTGATGATAATACGTAACGAAGGATTGCACTCATGAGCTGAGGAGTTAATTTCATTCGTAATAATGAAAACGAGAATGTGAGATAGAAAAATGAAATAGAATTGGAATCAATTAAAATCTAAATGGAATTATTATCACTAATTGCTCAGATCAATCATGAGTTAGTCACATCGGGAAGGCTAGCTATTAATTAGACCTGAGATATTTGGGCATAATATGAGTTAGTGAAATTGATTAATTACACCTGACTTACACACTAATGAGTCAACACATGGGGAACAATTGATATTATTAGAGATTGCAAAAAACGAACCAGTTCGGCATTCCGCAGGAGTAGCATCGCCGTATTCATATAAGATTCTGCATAATATGTTCTCTGTATGTTTTCTGTACCGGATAGTTATTGAGGGGATTTTGCTGAGTAATTGAAATTGAAATAAGTTTTATTTGAAGTAGGTTTGTTACAAACGCTTTTCAAAAGTCACTCAACGCCATCGCTTCAACAAATCCCTACCGTGAGAGGTCCCGGGAGAAGAAGCTGCAAGAAACTACCGGGGTTATTTTTTTCCTATTCACAGTTACAGACAGCACTTAATACTTCTTGTGGCAATATTTAATATGAAAAAACTCATGTCCAAGCAGTCTTGTCATTTAAATACTCATCTCTTCGTAATATGCTTTCTTCATGAGAATGAAACCTTTGACATGATTTTTTTACAGTATGGTTAGTAGAAGTCAATAAGTTCAAATTTTAAGTTTTTAACTCTGCCTCGTATGAAAGCACCTGTCTAGTCTGCCCGTTTGCCGCTGTTCTCATAAAAGGAAGCAACCCATCATATTATTATTCGACCACAAACAGGAACAACCCAATTGGGAAACCTCGTGTAATTCATAAAAAAGCAATGACATATATTATTCGACGACGGACAACCCAATTGGGCTGGATCAATATAAAAGGATCCTCTTTAATTCAATTTCCTTACATCAATAGATTTTAAAATCAAATCTTTTCGTCCCGTTTTCAATTACTTAATTCCAATTTTTAGAGAGCAAAGAATTGGATGAGAGTATAATAGAGTTGTTTGTTGTCGTTGTCGTTGTAGTAACTTGCCACCAAGACCACCAAGATGCCGTGCACATCACGGCCATCCTCGGCGAGAGCGTGGTGTTCAACTGCCAGGTGGACTTTCCCGAAGACATCCCCGTGCCGTACGTGTTGCAGTGGGAGAAGAAGGTAGGCGAAACGGTACGACGGCCCACACTCCACTCTTACAATACAACGCTGCTCATCTACCGTGTAATATTTCTGTTCAGTAGAGAACGGCTCGTCCGCGACGCGCCATCCAGACTGTAAAGTATAACTTGACGCCTGTAGGCGACGACTTCTCGTAATGTCCCGTGCTAGTGGTACGCGCGGGCGCCGCGGGCCGGGGGCGCCCCACGCGCCCCTCCGCCGCCCTCGCCCCGCGCGCGCCTCGCTAACGCCTTTTATGTATTGTGTCTGCCTCTTCAGCGTTATTGCCTTCTTGTATCTGCCGCGCTCGTCACCCCACCGGCCGGCAACCGGTCGAACACCACAGTAACAAAGGCCTTCAAAGCGAGTCCGAGAGAGCAGCAGACCCCCGTTAGATACGAACAAACACAACACTACCACATTACATTTATGATAATTTATTTTTCAATATTATAAGGGTATGATTTTTATTTATGGGTGCACCGAGTTTTACTGAGAATTAGCATTGGGAGCACGTTGTACTCGTAGCTTACACGGCTGCCGCGTCACGCGCACTCCCGCCGCTAGGGTTGCCAGGTGCCAGGTTCGTCGGCAGTCAGGCAACAGCTACAGCCACGACTAGGCTTGCCCGACATTTGATATGATAACCGATGTAACATAAAATCTCCTGAAAAGCTCCTCTCAGCTGAGCTTGATCAGCTCATCTTAAACAAGATGATAAATAATTAGAAATTGCCACACTTTCTACGTTTACTCACTTCACATTCAACTTAACAAATTAGTGAGTTAATTAAACATAGATAAATGTGGGAAGGTGAAATAATTTTTTTAAATTATGAACTAATTGTATATATTTTGTAGGTTGATACAAATAAAAATAAAACTTTTTCTTTATAATATGAATTGCTTCCGACAGTTGAAAAACCTTAAAGCTTGTAATAAGTAAGCAATAAGTGATGAGATTAAATGGACAACTGGCAACCCTACGGCTCTCGGCTCTCGGCCCCAGCACTGGGCACTCGCCTCTCGCCACCCTCGCGCACTGGCGGCGGTTCTGTCTGTTTCTCTCTTCCTGTGGCTGTGGGCTTCTCCCACGCAATCTGCCAACTTAGACTTGTACTGCATCGTATAACCTACCTCGTCTCGTATCGTGTATTGAACTTACCGTTGCATGCTGTATGTTTTCGTTCCGATGTTTACTTCGCATGTATTATTTTGACATAACATAACCACATACTATTTAGTTAAGTACCTACTAGATTAACAATGAGTGTCTTTATTTAACGTCGCTTGTAACTATCGAGACAAGTACAGTACTTCTTAGATATGAACATGTATCTATCTGCTTATAACAAATAAAGTACAGATACATTTCACGAGTAGGTACTAAGACACCTTGCATGCTTTTGACGAACTCTTGTAGAGACTGTTGAGTAACAGCACAAAAAGTGCAGTATAAAACGCTGTTGCAAGATCATTATTATTTCCAGTGCATCATGTTTATTTTTATCGTGACTCATTGTTGTATAGTGCAGAATATATCCGAGTAGGTAGATGTACATGAGAGGTATGTAGTGGAGCGCACCAGTTGAAGGATGGGTTTTCATCAGTATTGTCGGTTATCGGTGTAGGGACAGGACATCCCTATCTACATCTGGTACGAGAGCTATCCGACGCACAGCGGAGAGGGATATGAGGGCAGGGTGTCGCGCGTCGCCCCCGAGTCGCCGTACGGCGCCGCAAGTCTCAATCTCACCAATATCCGCGAATCCGATCAGGTATGCATCACTAGCCCTAGGCCTGTTAGCTCTAGAATTTGGCATCGTTGTTCTAAAGATAAAATCTCTCGGTGTCATTAACAAATTAGGAACAAACTTCTGGACATAGCTGAAACAAAGCCAGAGTGACATCAGTTTTGAGGACTAACATAGAATGCCTCTATTAGTTCTAAGAATCACCAAGGTAACCCCAACATCTTTCTTGCTAAACACAGGTTTTATTGCAAAAAGCTTTAAACAAAATGGTGGTTGCTAGGATTGGCAGGTCCAGACTCAGGCAAAACTCAGAAAAGTTCTACGATTCTGTCGAAACATTAACACCCTGAAATTCGCTAAGGTTACAAAATTGACGCTAGCTTGCGATGTGTAAAAATTGCTAGTTCCTATGAAGTTAACTATAAATGACATTCGACCAGGGCTGGTACGAGTGTAAGGTGGTGTTCCTCAATCGCTCGCCGAATCAGCACAAGAATGGCACGTGGTTCCATCTCGACGTGCACGCGCCACCGCGCTTCTCCATCACACCGGAAGAAATTATATACGTCAATTTAGGTTTGTATGGACCACCGTTAACTTTAGATTAGCTTCTGTATCAAAAAGTACCAATTCCTGCAAGAGACACAAATAAGCAATCAGTAAGATAGGCGCATCAAATTAGATCTAATACTGTGCGGACCCTTAATCTAACCGTGGTCATCGTCAAGCTTTTACCTATAGGTATCTATAACAGAAGATTTATACAAGTTGCTAATAGCATCTTCTTTCGTGGTTGCCTAAATTAAGATGGAAAACCTTACCATCCACAAAAGGAATAAGACAGCAAAGACAAATTGATCTGGAGTAGCCTGAATGTCTCTATTCTCCTAGTCTCGTTCTGATAATAATTGGAACCAGTCTTTGTTGTCGCAGTCTCTACCCTAGTTCATCTCCTTACGCCATAAGTTGCTCTATATGAACAAATCTAAATCGTAATTATTTTTAGTCTATCATTCAAATATAGTAAATTTATAATCACCATATAATTTACCCTATATTCTGTATATGATTATAAAATAAATTATACTTCTTATTTTTAGTAAATATTAATTAACAATATTGTCTTCTACGAGTAATTCCAAAAACATTTTAAAAACCTTCACGATCTTATTCTACTTTAGAAATGTCCAAACAATGTAAACTGCTTGTTATCCGACAGCATTGAACGTAAAAAGCTTCGCTTCCACGATGATTGCCAACAGTTATCGTCATTAAAGTAATGGTCGAATTGTAGGAGATGCCATTATACTCAACTGCCAAGCTGAGGGGACGCCTACTCCGGAGATCTTGTGGTACAAAGACGCGAACCCGGTGGAACCTTCTGGAACTGTGGGTATATTCAACGACGGCACGGAGCTGCGTATCAGTAACATTAGGCACGAGGACATCGGAGACTACACGTGCATCGCGAGGAACGGAGAGGGTCAGGTCTCACACACGGCCAGGGTCATCATAGCTGGTGGTGCTGTTATCACTGTGAGTCGAACGACTTTGTTTGTTATTTCGTTTTAAGGTTTTAGTTGTTCCGTCGTAAAAATAAATCTCTGAATGCGACCTTCGTACAGTTTTATTGTACATTAGGTTCGCGGAAAAAGTTCATTACAGTATGGAGTAAATTTGAAAAAAAATAAAGAAAGGTATCTACTCGTAAATCTATCTAACCTAACCTAACCTAACAAATGTTTCGGGTGCGGTTACAATTTGGGAATGTTTCAATTAGTTATTTATCTCTGAAAAAGCTAAGCAAGAGCGGACCGCATCAAGTGCAATCTAATATCGTCAATTAACCTTACACCATATTTTATTAAACAAATTATTCATAAGAACAGCCTCATCAAACACCACGCAATTAAACCAAACGTTTTCAGATGCCTCCAACAAACCAAACTAAGCTTGAAGGAGAGAAGGTGCAGTTTTCTTGCGAAGCCAAGGCTTTACCGGGAAACGTGACGGTGAAGTGGTTCCGCGAGGGGGCGCCTGTAGCGGAGGTGGCGGCGCTCGAGACCAGGGTCACCATCAGGAGGGACGGCGCGCTGGTCATCAACCCTGTGGCCGCCGACGACTCTGGCCAGTATCTGTGCGAAGTGTCTAACGGCATCGGCGACCCACAGAGTGCTTCAGCTTATCTCAATGTAGAATGTAAGGATAACTCGATTGATAACACGATTCCATAGCTTGGAATCGTGGTATCAATCGTGGTAATTGTGGAATCGTAGTGATAAAAGCCACGGCAAAAGCGCTAATTTCTTAATGGGTTTACATTTGCATTCGTTTGCATTGGGATACTCTTTTAAGTAAACAAATAACCTGTGCCGGCTCGCTGTATCAATAACCAAAAACACTATTTCCAAGACAATTAATACAAGTCAATTTGTTCTTGTAGATCCAGCCAAAGTTACGTTCACGCCTACTGTCCAATACCTTCCCTTCCGCCTGGCGGGCGTCGTTCAGTGCTACATAAAGGCCAACCCTCCGCTGCAGTACGTGACTTGGACGAAGGACAAAAGGCTGTTGGAACCGTACCAGACAAAGGACATAGTGATCATGAACAATGGCTCGCTGTTATTCACACGCGTCAATCAGAACCACCAAGGACGGTATACCTGTACCCCGTACAATGCGCAAGGGACGCAGGGATCCTCAGGTAAAAAGTCACTCAATACCCGATAATGGCCTTCACTTTGTTATTGTTATCCTACGTCACCGTGTATGTATCATGTACACGATACAGATATCTACTCTCTGTAATAATTTGCTTTGTTTTATTAGAACATTATGGATATTTTGTTCACATCTTTGATGCTTTAATAGGACAAAGAAGCAGCTAAGCGATCTGATGGTAATGTCACCAAAGTTACAGTCTCCATGCATATAACCTAAGCCATCCCTTGCCCGGGGGGCAACAGCTGCTGAAAAACAGCCGAGGCTATAATAATGAACCTCCTATTGGAAGTCGTTGGGATTTGTATACTACAAAGTTTACTCCCGACAGTATTCATGCATATGGTCGTAGGGTCGCCCGGCTAGTTAGGTACCACTTTCCTTTCTGAAATCGGCCGTGAATATCTTTCACGTGCTTCGGTGCTGCGTCAAGACAGAAGTAAGGCAAAAATTCCTCGCATCTTTTGTGGCCGGCAATATACTGGTTATGTCTTATGGTGTTACTGATGTCAATAGACGTCAACAACCAACTACCATCAGATGAGTGCTGCTCTGCTCAATGCTCATTCTACTGTACGTTTAAAAGAACTTAAAGATTTATTTTAATAAAATAATGATTTATTGGTAAAAAAAAAATCATATAAAGTGAATGTCACCCATAGAAGACATCAGCAGTGTTACTGTTAAAGTAAATTAAACATGGAATTCCTTTTGTTTCAACATCGTAGGTCCGATGGAAGTGTTAGTCCGCAAACCACCTGTATTTACCGTGGAACCAGAACCTCTGTATCAGAGAAAGGTAAGTTTGCACAACTGTACATTACATCCATTCATCCATCCATCAGCCCTTGGAGGTACACTGCTGTACATTCGTAACTATTGAAACAATGGCAATAACAACCAACTACATACTTTTGCCTATTTGCTCTAAGAAAATGATGCCACAATTTAACAGAAAATCACAAAATAATAAAGATTTTATTTTTAATAGATTACACTGGAATTGTGATGTTTATTACAAATACACTAGTTTACATAGTTACATAAATATTGATAGTTTATTTTCAATAATATTATATTTGCATATCGTATAGAGGGGTATTATATTAATAAACTGTCGGTTACGGAAGGGGTTGCACGCACGGTCCCATAAGTTAAAAGAAATATCCGGCCACAACAAAAGGTTTAAGAATCTCCTCTGAGAATGCCATTCAGTATAATATGTATAAGAATGAATAAAAACGGAAGGAAACGGAAAAAATGGAACCAATGATGGGGACGGATGAATAGAACCGAACTATTGCGATAATTCAATAATAAAGGTAGAAAATATGCGAGCGACTTATTAAAGTCTACAATTTATTACTTCAAAATACAGTTGTTAATAATAATAATTCGTCATTTAAATTTATTTAACAATTGATAGAAACGTTTGAGATTCCAATACAGATCTGCGAGGTACTTTAGCGGTGCGCGAAGAGCACCAATAGGATTACTGCGTTAGTTTGATATTTTCGCGCGAACAGAGGAACCTTTTTTGCCGATTCTCACGCACGAGAAAACTGCCGCATCGCACTCAAAGTGTTGCATGGGAGAGCTTCGCAATCGCGTTAGCTTGCCTTGGACCCACTTCTTCATTAGCGACACGACAACGACATCTTATGATGCATTGAGAATACTCACTAACTTCCATGTGTGCGTACCACGGGCGTAGCCAGGGGGGGTTTTGGGGTTCAATAATTAAAACTGCTCGAAAAAGGACTTCCTTTATGAGCAGGACTCCCCCAATTCTCAAGTTTCTTATGAATATAAGCGTTATTTTATGTAGTATTATGTACTTATTATTTTAGGTATGTGTTGTTAATACCATTATTGCTATTATTATTTCTCGCATGGGGTTCGCCTGGATAGCTACGGACCACCCTTGAGCATGAGTCAGCCGCCAAACGACTCGTCGTGTTCCGGCTGGGGGCTTGAGAGCCAGTTCTTTCTTTCTTTTTCTTCTCTCTTTCTTGGTCGGCAACGCATCAGTGATGCCTTTGGTGTTACTGATGTCCATGGGCGACGATAGCCACTTACCATCAGGTGGATCGTCAGCTCGTTTGCCGGCTATTTCTATAAAAAAAACTTTTAGTCTTTACGTACAGCTCATAGGTGCTGCTATAGATGTTATTGTGTCGTGTACTGACCCATCCGATATTACCCGGTGTAGGTAGGCGAATCAGTGGAGATGCACTGCGAGGCGCAGGAGGCGGAGGGTACGCAGCGGCCGAGCGTGACGTGGCGGCGGCGCGACGGCCTGCCGCTGCAGAAGAACCGAGTGCGCGCGCTCGGCGGCAACATCACCATCGACACGCTGCGCCGACAGGACTTCGGCATCTATCAGTGCGTCGCTTCCAACGAGGTAACACTAACACACACAGACGCACACACGTATGCACACACGCTTACACGCACGCACACACGCTTACACGCGCGCGTGTAGACACAGCAGATTGTTGTTGCTGAACGCGTTCACACAATTAATGACAAAATATAACACTCACCAATAACTACTGTATCAACCTTTTTATATACCATGTACAATAATAAATCTTCGCACTTCAGATTGATAAAAAAATTGAAACAGCATTTACTAACAGCACATAATTTTCCGTTGCTAAATTTTCTCGCGCATAGTCCAAAACGCATAAAGACAAACACTCAAATGACAAAAAAATATTTCACTTTCTGTTAAATGTTAAATATGCATACCTATCGTCAAACTCGTACAAAGTAAAAGCTATTTTCTTGCTTGGACGGCAAGGTATCGTTTATTACGATGATGTTCAAGAGCGTCGAACCACGTACCAGGCTTATCTGCACATTTATCGGCTATTATAACAAAAACTGTCAAAAACGCTCTCAACCGTCTGCAGGTAGCAACAATAGTAGCGGACACACAGCTGGTGATCGAGGGAACGCAGCCACACGCGCCATACAACGTTTCGGGGACGGCCACCGAGTTCCAGGTGACATTGCGTTGGCAGCCGGGGTACGCCGGGGGGCCCGACTACAAGCAGGACTACACCATCTGGTACCGCGAGGCCGGCTTCTCCGACTGGACTAAAGTGCCTGTCACGCCGTCTGGTGCCACCTCGGTAGGTTTGAGTTGCCTATTGCCAAGCACCGATGTACGAGCTACTACATCGTACAAGGATCGAAGACAATGCCCGCGGCAAAAAATGCAATTAGGCAAATTATGCACATACTCAGCGCACCTCATAACAATAACGTTTTAAATAAATTAGTGTTCAAACTACACTCGTTGGGTTTGGTCATTTCGCCCTGCCTTACCCTTCTTCTAAAAATGTAGTACACGCTACAACCATAATATTGTACATACCACTTTTAGGTTGGTGTACTGTGTACTTCTGCGGTAGGTTTTGCTTTGTTTCCACTAGTCAGACTCGTTAGTTCAATCGTCGAACGGGTTCGTCTTACTAGGGTTGCCAATTGCCAAACGTCCGTGATGTGCGATTTTATACTACTTTTGGATTGGTGTACTATGTACCTACTTCTGAAAATTATTTATAGTAAGATGATGTTATAATTAGATTAATTAGGTTAATCATAGAGTATTTGTTCAACTCCGAAATTGTTATGGCGACTTTGTTTAACGTATTGGCAATCCGCTTTTCAATGTAAAATAGGTATTTGGATGTAAGTTATCCAGTAATGTATATTAAACAGAAATGCGTGATTTATGTACCAACATCAGAAATATACAAGTTACGTGTACAGATAAACAAAAGAGATATTCTCCTGCTACGCCGCTACGAGCTACGCCGTAGCAGCGATAAGTAGGAATCTTAATTAGTTATCAACGTTTTGCAACCTTATTTTCCTATAGTCTAAATCAATAAGCTCAATTGTCTTTATCCTTCTTCTTCTTCTTACTCATTTCGCTCTTGGCAGAGCGGTCATGGCCGTCATGTAGTCGCATTTATGACAGATGTAATTCTCTTCACAATCTCTCGCCATTTTGCTCGGTTGGTCGTCATTTTGGTGTACTCATGCAAATGTATGTAACATGTCTTTATCCAGGTAACGATAAATCGCCTTCAGCCGGGAACAACGTATGAGTTTCAAGTGAACAGCAAGAACACCATCGGAGAGGGGATGATGAGCAAAGCCATTACAATACGAACTTTAGGTAAGGTCATTTTGATATTTGAACACGAACTTCTATTTAAAATTGTATTCATAAGTGATGCATTTCAATAGCATTTGGTATGGGATATTACGGTTGAATGTATGTTTAAATAACTGCTCTTTATGGGATTCTATCTAACATTTTAAACTTAAGTATGTTTTAATTGGGTGTTAGTTAATTGACCTATCGCAACTAATATATTTACTGCGCTTGGGACAAATTATTT
Source organism: Thymelicus lineola (assembly GCA_963932265.1). NCBI lineage: Eukaryota > Metazoa > Arthropoda > Insecta > Lepidoptera > Hesperiidae > Thymelicus > Thymelicus lineola. The sequence goes on along the minus strand of OZ010690.1, from coordinate 6,012,563 downwards.
ACCTGTGACGTATCAAATAAATTAATGACGTATTTGTTAACAATTAAACTTTATCAAATTAAAGTGAATAACGTAAATATCTTATAACATATCCAAACTTCATGCTTAATAAACCCTCACCAGTGGGGACTTCTTGAGGGGGTTTTGGAATAAATATATTGACTTGCTTCAACAAAACTTTGTTCAATAATTTTAGTACAGAAAAGCACAGAAACATTTTCCAGTTACCCGTAAGAGGAGAATTGCATCAATGCATACATAAAAGTATTTAACAATGATGTTTTTGTACAACTCCAAACAAACGAATGCGTTTATTTATAATAGTATTTCTTAAATTTTTTTCTTAAGTATTAACAAAATACGTATTACATATGAATATATGACGTGAGCTACGGTAGTTTGCGATATGGAATACTACCAGTTTTTTTCACGTGGAGTTTTCCGTTTTCCCCAGAAACAGTAGGTATAATATAAAAATTGTATGTTGTACATAACCTTCTTTCTACAGAACGTATGATTTAGCTCTGGATGTACCGTTAACGTCATATCTCGTTCTAGATGTAGGCGCCAAACCGAAAGCAATCTACACAACCGCAGTGCCGGATGAAAAAGTATTTCAAAACGCGCCCGAAGGCTCCGGTATATAATTGTAGCATATTCGTGTATATAACCGTCATCTAGTCACAGCCTAGCCTTTAATAAGTTTACGCTTCATTGCACTTTCATGCCCTGGCGGTCTTATGAACTCTTAATTCCAGCCAAGTTCCAGTGTAAACGTCAAATTCGTCTTACGAAAGCGGTCACGTGACACTTTTTAGCCAATCATACGTCGTTTAAAGACCGAAAAATGAATTGCCTGGAACAAGAATGGTTTTATAAAAGTTCATAACAGCCATGCTTACAGCACTTACGTAGTTGTCTAATAGGTACATGTTGCCTTGCATGTGCGTTTAAAATAATGTATTGTTATTATTTGTCGTAATGTTTTGTATTGTAGGTTTTGCCTCTTGTCATTGTATTTGTGTCTTATCCTGTCATTCTCACTACATTGTCCCGTCTCCATCTACTCAAAACTCGTTCGACGCAGTTGTCTTCATAACACAGGTCACAGACATCTCACCTAGTAACCCATTTAGGTACGAGGTAGATGTAATTCACCTATCGTACACTTGCTCGAGTGATGTAAGTCTAAGTATTGTATCCACAATGCGTTTACGACATTAATGACTCTTAGATATCTTCGTATCTTAACTGATGTTGTGTTATTTGGATACCGTACAGTGGCTGAATAACATTTACGTGTGTAACGTAAGGTATTCAGCCACTAGGCCGATAAGTTGCTTCTGTAAAATCCAAGTAAGCAACTTTTGGAAGCATACACAAGTAAGAAATTACGTTATGCTACAAACGCCTCAACACAGAGTCACTAATGGTTATTTAAATCGCTCATTAGTACAGAATTTGTATGGTGATTCTTTACTAAGGAGCGATTAAAGTAACCGTTAGTGACTCTGATTTGGGGCGTAAGTGTGTTTACATTTGCAGTACGGTAACTTAATGACGTAAGTAACTTACGTGAGTAAAACTTACTGATGTAAAGGCAGTAAGATAGCCGTATGGTATTTGTCAGATAAGTTAGGTATCGTCTCCTTAGGTCCGAAGTCCGGTCCACCGCGCAACCTGACGGTGACGGAGGTCCACAACGGGTTCCTGATCACGTGGCAGCAGCCGTTGGAGCGCGCGCAGCTGGTGCAGTACTACACCATCAAGTACCGCACCGACGCGCAGTGGAAGACGCTCAACCGGGGACAGATCCGGCCTGAGGAGACCAGCTATTTAGGTGAATATTTATTCATCATCAAGAATATATTTACATAAATATGTAGGTACATGATGTTCAACCTCAACTTTCTTTATATTGTTGTTGTAAAATAGAAGTAAGTACCTACTTATGCATTTGTGATGGTTAAACGTTACAAGAAATCGTTGCAGTTTTTTGTTATCTGAGTGGAGATGGTCCACTACGTTGATACCGATGTTTCACTTCAAAATAAGAAAGAAGCAACAAAATAAATGTGTGCACGTACGAAGTGAACCTTCTGTACGACATAATTATTATGTTTTTTTTCTAATAAAATCAATGTTAAGTGTAATAAACAAGACCCTCTTTTAATTCCAGTAAAAAACTTAGTCGGCGGGCGGACGTACTACTTCAGAGTGTTAGCGAACTCGGCGACGAGCTACGAGAGCTCCGACGAGGTGAAGTTCCCGGTGCCGGCGCGGGTGAAGCACAAGGCCATCACCGCGGGCGTCGTCGGCGGCATCCTGTTCTTCATCGTGGCCATCATCCTCTCCGTCTGCGCCGTCAAGATCTGCAACAAGCGCAAGCGACGCAAACAGGAGAAAGGTGGGTCCGGCGACGCGGGCCGCCGCCGCCACCGACCTACGACCTACAGACCTCTTGCCTACAGACCTCTTACCTATCTACCTTCAATTTAAAGTTTTAAACGGTCGTCTTCCAGTACAGTGACGATTGATAGTTTAATGAGACAACGTCCATGCGTTACCATATTGTCGGTGAAAAAGCTCTTAAACATCACATTTTGATTCATATAGAATTTTTATGAACATAATTTTTAATACACCATCGTGCCGTTTGTCTGCTTTTTAACGTTCCTCTAATCCAATCGACGCATGTGACTATTTGTTTTTTCACCAGTTTCGATGTTTTATTTAAAATATGCCTTTGTGTTTCTTATTCGATAGTTTTGAATTTTGAAACATATTAGCAATTTAAATGTCTGTCATTTATTTTTCAATGTTTTGTTTTCCTGTTACTTTTTTGCATAATATATGATCGCAACTAGACCACTATATAAAATAAACCATTCATATTACATAACTCGTCATCGATCTATCAAATTATCTCAGTTAATAACATAAAGCTTAACCTGCATGTTAACTACCTAACGTAAGCTTTTTAACAACAAATGTATGTCGTTAGTGACTACGTATTATTTCGTACAATCCTCGACTAATACAGAGTAGGTAATACAAAAAATTAGCACGCCACTAACCTCTTCCTAATCTACATTATCTTGCTTGCCAAATATCTTTATCCTTGATTTGAAATTTGTAAAAAGGCCGGCTGTTCACACCCATGAGGTTCCTTGATGACGCCCTGAACTTGCACTTAGGAATTGAACAACTTAGTCATTGAAATAAAAAAAAACCGTCTGGGTTTTGAAATAACAACTTAAGCCCCCCTCCAAAATTGTGGACTCCTCTAGCTGATCAAACTATCACATCAAACCATGCTTATGAAAATCTTACCAGGTTTGCCCGAAATGTTTACATACCCTATAATGACCATACCATATAATCAATCAACTAACCCATTTCATCATAACCAATAATTACTTCTATACGACATAAAAAAAATAATCATATACGTACAGGCTGTAACCTAATAAGTAGCATAATTTTTAAGAAACAATTTGTAAGAAGCTTAATTTAACACTAGCCTATTACGTGCATGCACTGCTTTTTAAACATCCAATAATTCGCAAGTTCATGCGCTTTAAAGTTGACAATATGGTGTGGGTTGTGGGGAAGGGGAGGGGGAGGGGGTGTGGGTGTGGTGGCGGCGGCGGCGGCCCTTCCCGAGGGACACGCTTCACTGCGTTAATGATCAGAAATTATCCGGTTGCAGCATACAACATGGTAGCCGCGCGTCTCACCGACCTGCGCGCCGCAGACAGCACTCAAGTGCCTTTTAAAAAGTAAGTGCAAACCGACCTTCCCTAAATCAAACTCAGACGTTTGACTAATTGCCTATTTTTCTTTTTGCCTTCGGATGAAAGGAAGTCAGGTCAGTGATACGTTTTTATAAAGTTCGATTGTTTATATTCTATTTGTTGTATCGTAGGGAAAAGTTTACTATTGTTGACACTCCCCCAACGATTGACACCTTATCCGTATTATGCCCTAAACTGAGCATAAAGTACTTTTTTATGTTATCTTATGTTAACTTTACTATTAGTTACTATAATTGTCATTTGATAAATTGGCATCGTTTACCAAATTACTGCTTTTGCAATTTTTTTCCGTACTGTTTTAAAACTAGCAGGATTCGTGAGTTGATTTAAATTGATAAAATTAATAAATGACAGTTAATAAGTGACAATCATTAGATTTTTAATAGTATGAGGATGTAACGACTGACACCCAAATGCACACATACATATATTCACCACGAAGTTCTTCTTGATAGATCTTCTCCTTGATAGATAAACAATATACATATCTTATTTTTAACAAAAAAAGGTGTGTGTGTGATTCACACACGATAGAAGTGAAACTAAACAAGATATAAAAATACTCACAAACACACAGTTAAATAATAACACACCACGCTGACATCTTACTAAAAAGCTGTAATACGCAGCCGCATACAGTGTACAGTAGCTCACGTAGTTTTCACATACACTAACACACGTTAAATGCTCAAATACAAGCACGTATTAAGGCGCGACCCCGAGCCAAGGACCTTGAGCTTCCCTCTTTGCCACGCAAACCCCTCGACAACAACACGTAAATTATTAAGTGCCATCTAGCAGCCGTCTTACACAAAATTACTGTAGCGCGCCATCTAGCGACTAACTAAGAAACAACAATCGGTCGGTCGATCGACAGATATTAAATAAGCAAGCTTGAAATTCTTATTTTTTGTTGATAAATTCTTTGAAAATATTTAAAAGAGCATTTGAAAGTATTTAAAAACAGTATAAAATAAAACTAAAAAAAAATACTGAGAGACGCGAACCTGCGCATCAGGTATTGTGTATCTACGTCCTGACCATTGAGCTACGGAGAAGTTAGATTCAACGACGAAATTAGCAGTTATATTATATGCATGCTTATAGTAGGTATGTATATTTCTGTCTCATTCTTTCCTACACATTTTTGTATTTGTGTCTCTTATCTGTCGTTTTTTCCGTTGCATCCGGTTTGAAATCACAACGATTCTAAAGAAGTTTCACTTCAAAAAATAGCACTTTTAAAGCAAACTACATTAAGATGACAAAACATCTAGATTAAACGCTTAAGGTGTCAATCGCTGGGTATTTTACCCTACCATCTTTGTGAGAATGGGTAGGTACCGTAGCTGCGTAGGTACCATCTACCTATCATCGAAGCTACAGCGCTATATTATCTGACAACAGATTTAGAGAACGCGGAATATCGAGTATAGTGCAGTGTTTGCGGTTCACCGCCAACTGGATCTGGCCGGCGTCGCGGTGCGGCGACGATGCGCGCTACTGGGGCGACTGGGGGGCGCCGCGCGTGTCGCCCGCACCCTCCGTGTCGTCCGCGTCCTCCGCCTCGGCCGCGCCCTCCTCCTCCGACGACGGCGGGTTCCTGCCGCGGCTGCGCGCCCCGCTGCAGCCCTCCGCCGCGCCGCCGCTGTTCCGCGCCTCCTCGCCCGCGCTCGCGCTGCACTGGCCGCCCTGGCCGCCGTGGCCACCGTGGGCGCCCGCCTGGACGCCGTGGTCGCCGCTGCACATCTCGGACCTCAGCTCGGTCCCGTTCCCCAGCTCGGCGGACGGCTCCTTCCCGACGCCGCCCTCCTTCCGCCCGCGCTCGCCGCCCTTCCGCGTGCTCGCCGGGACGACCGTCCGGCCTCGCTCGCGCCCGCCGCTGCGCCACGGCCGGCCGCGCCCCGCCTCCGAGCCGCCGCCGCCGCACGAGGCCTCACCCGAGAGCCGCTCCTCCTCCAGCGGGTTCGGCAGCAAGAACGCGTCCTCCTCGCAGCACAACCGCAGCAGCCGCACCGGCAGCCCGGCCGAGTGGCGCCCGCCGCCCTACCGACCGCCGCCCCCCGCGCCCGCGTCGCTCGCCCCCCCGCGCCCCGGCTCCGGCGAGGCGGCGGACGCGGGCTCCGTGGACGTGCACTACGAGTGGGACCGCGCCACGCGCACGCCGACGCCGTCCACGCCGGAGCGCACGCGCACGCGGCCCTCGCGCGATGACGTCGAGGCGCGCGTGCGAGCCATGAAGGAGGAGTTCCTGGAGTTCCGCAAGCGGCAGGCACTCCGCCGGCGCTCGCCGGAGCCCCCGGGCGCGCCGCTGTCGCCGCTGGCCGCGCCTGTGCCCCCCGCGCCTCCTGCGCCCGCCGAGACCGTCTGCTGAGCCCACCTCGGCTCGCCGCCCACCGAAATCTCCGCTTGTTCCGAACGATCGATGCTCGATATCCTTATTTGTTTTACGACCGAAGCTGAATCGTAGGTAAAACTAGATCGCAGTTTTATTTCACGTGACGGGAGCGTCGAACGCGTCAGTCCCGGTTGTCCCGACGCCGACGCGGACCAGAGGCCAGCCCGAGTCGGATTCCTCCCTGGGAGCCCGCGGCCTCCTCGATCGTTGAAAGGGAGGCCTCGAACAAATTAATTAGCAAATCCTATGTAAGCCGAGCCAACGATGGGTTACCCACGGAGACGTATTTTAGAATGATGACATACAATTAGTACAACAGGTCCATCGGAATCCACTAGTTCAAATTGTAATATTGAATGAGCACGTTAAGTTTCCCTGTCCATATAATTTATTTAGTAGAAGACTCGATTGTACGAGTCGAGTGTTGAGTGGGGCCATTCGTTGGGTCGGCCGGTCCCACGAGCCGTGCGATCCGTTTCGTTCGCTAGTGTTAAATATCCCACCTTCGTTGCCAGTACCGGTGCAGACTGCAGTGCTGGTAACTACCTATTATTATTGTAAGTAATGAGTTAGGTACGACTTCAGTCACAGAGCTGTTTGACTGAAATAGTAATTAATGTACATACGTATAAAATGTGGATGCTGTGGCGTTTACGCTCGCACCGTCTGCGATCCTCCTGTACAAATGTCAATTAATGATACGATATATTTGCCGTTAACGCTTTCAACCTACGTCACGTTTACGATGTCGGCGATGGCTTTACGTTTGTCGATGGACAAGCGAGGGGGATCGATGGTTACTGTTAGGTGCCTAATAAAATTGTGAGGGATTCTGGAGCTCGTTAGAATGAATACAAAATATCGTGTCATACTGACTTACAATAATTTTATTCGATGACCTTTTGCGACGTAAAATTTGTAGGCTGGTTTTGGAGGCGCGCAGCCGGTGTGAGCGCACGTTCACCTAAACGCTTTAGGTATGAGCGGGGGGCATCCACGACACCGCTCATACCAACATTATATGATATGTAGTTATTATTGTAACTAAATACTGATAATTATACCTATAGGAGAAAGACTCAGCGCAGCCGGTGGACACTAAATCCTATCCGCCTAGCTTAATGGCCGAGGTGATCACCAACCGACACGCCAATCGCCGTGTCACAAATAAAACCTTTACTAAATCGATTCCGAGAGCCAGCGAGTTAGATATGGGCCTATGACACTCACCTCTATCGTATGAATTGACTAGATACGCTGTGTAGTCTACGATCCATTTGAGGCAATGCAGTGCCATCAAATTGTTTACACACTGTCCGGGAACGTAGGCCGAGCGGTGCGGAGGCGATCCGGAGGAGGTGCGGAGGCGATCCGGAGGAGTTGCGTAGGTCTACTCATTAGAAGCTCCTACACCTTGACAAGTTTATAATGTTTATACTTACGGATAGAAATCGTCTTCCGAGCTCTATATGTATTCCTTTATACTATTTGGAAATACAAAATACTGGCACCGCACCGTCTTTTCTCCTGTGCGGTGTGTAAACATCATACTGGAATACAATTTTTTTGTCTATAGTTTCTTTTTTACCAATTGGCACCAGCATTAACTCTAAGCGTTAGTTCTCCCGTTACTACAACAAAGCGACAAGTTAGTGCCACAATAGCGCGTAAATCGCAAGTATCAAGTATATTTATACGATAGTGATGAGTGGTCCTAGGTTGGTGACTTGCAGAAGTTTTGAGCGAGTCCTTTAGTATGAATAACTCGTAACAAATTAGATATAATGTATACAGCACCGGCAGCCGGCAGCGCACGTTCGATCATTATACAAACACGACAAAATAATGTTAGGTAGCGTAGGAATATTGGATAGGGTGAGCAAAACTCGAAACTGTCATTAGTTTGATATTTTTACTAGTTTATTTTACAAGTACAAATTATCGTTCTTAACTTTCGTTTACTCATTTTCCTTGTATAATTTGAAATGTACATATGTAAAAAAGTATATTAGATACTATCTTATACTTTATTTATTAATAAAACAATTCGCCTGGTCGACGTTCAGATGAACCGTTCGTTCCAGTATCGACTACTCGTAAGCCGTGTTGCAATCTACCTACTATCTCCTACTATAATCATTTGAATCGTTCCACTTTTTGATCACCTCTCTCGCTGTTTACTTCGACATTTTAACTTCAAAATACCTAATCAAATTACGCAGCTGTTTATTTTATTTTATGTTCGCTCCATTCGAGTGACAGTTCAGTGAAATAATATTTAAAGATTAATATTCTGTGACTTAACTCCAAAACTAAAGATATAGGTAAAGACTAAGTACATTTAATTTCAAACGTAATCAAGCAACACAAACTAAATAATTAATCTGTCTATTTCAAGCAATCCCACCTATTATCATACGTATTGTTAAGTTGACCAGTCAACTAAAAGACTGTTTTTTTAGTTACTTATAAGAGCAAAAACATTTCCGATATAAGACGCGACGACCGCGCACCGCGCGTTTGTTGCGGACTTTTGATTCTATTTTATCATTTTGTTGTTTAGAAAATGTTTTGGAAATCTCCAAATACATTATCTGATTAAGAACCTCCTAAAATAAGGATAAAATGTACGCTTTAAAGAAATTGAAAATAAATTATTCATTACAAATAGATAGGTAGGTATGATAAGATGTAGTGTTATTGGCGTGCATGACAGCGTATGTTACTGACGATGACGTCTTCGCGTAAACGTATTGTCTTGTCCGAGGACGTTCCCACATTATCCGATACGATATGGCGCCGCAACAGTACGACCATCCGACTAACAGTATCCATTCCAATAACTGTGGGTCCATAGAGTGCTGGATGAGTTTGACCCCCAATAGAGTAGTTAACAATCTTAAAACATGACGACACAACAAGAATTAATAAGGAGTCCATTGAAATAGTGTCAATAATATCCGTCTTCAAATCCTTATGCCTTAAGAAATTAAGTATAACGTGCAATAAAGTAATCGGCCCGGTATCGGATAATGTCGTAACGGTAGGATGAGGCAAGTGCATATACACTGCCGGTGAATATAGTTCGAATAGGATTAAGCTGTGGTATTACAACAATAGATATTCTTAATTTATTTTCAATACGTTTTCTAGATAATTCCCGCCATAGTGTTACATAATTAGATCGTTAGTGTGAACAATTTGTGCAATAAATTTATCCATTAATGAAATGTAATTAATTACCTATATGTTAAAATATTATATGCTCAATTTTTTCGACTGACCAACTGTACAATTATTCGTAAATGTCGAATTATGGACGTTGTTGTATTGGATCTTATCTTATTTTTGCAAATTGCGAGATTTAATATTTCTGTCGTGTTGATCATCGAGTATTTAACGTGTCAATCGAATTGATAGTCCTTGATTTAGTTAATTACCATAATATTTGCGCAAAAACTGTTATATAATAAACCAATATTAATGTAGGTAAAAAAAAGTATAATTGACAGAGAAAACTGAACTGCACGCAAGTGATGTTACTTACATTTTTAATAATAATAAGAACCACGTACGAATACGAAGAAAATCTACCATTGCAACATAAGAATATTGTAAACAAGTTACAACATAAAACTTTTAGTCTTATATAGACTCAGTATACAGGCTGTAACATATTGTAATCACTTTTTGCGCAAAGGACCATCATTTTAAAACGTTGTTTATTATATTATGCATCATTAGATAGTTTGAGATTGTTTATGTTTTAAATAGAACAAATTGTTAATTTACAGACCCCGGAGTTTGCATATCACAGCGTAGATACCATAAGTAAAATAATTTTTATTAGGTAACTTTTTGATATAACGATATTGTTACGTGAATTTGTTAATTTTTTTATAACGAACGCAATATCAAGATAAATACATAAATGAATTTCAGCATTCTTGTTGTTATGCTTTGTTTTATTTGTATTGATATGTAACAACAGTTTATAAATCATTATTATTTGTAAACTTTTAATTGTTGAATTAATTGTAAATGCGCTGATGCAACATTGTTTTTTGTACAAAAATAAGAGGCAAGATAAATATAGCTCAACCATGTGATATCTAGTCTTTTTCCGTTGTAATTGGGACTTCCTCTGTGCTGTTATAAGCGTCGGAAGATTTTTCATGAGTTCTACTCGTAAATGTAAATCGGTGCATACTATAATTTGAACATAACTGACCACCGCCGTTCGTTTGTTGAGTAGCGGCCTCTAGCGGCACATTTTTGTAACTATTTATTTGTAACTGTAACGCAAAATTAAGATAATAAATGCACTTCCAAAGTCGTACGACATTTTCTATAGACTAATATGAAAAAGATAGCAATATATTAGAATAATGTAACTAAATCGTATTTAATATCAGTTTGTATAAATGAACGTATGTAAATGATGATATAATGTTATGTGCACATTGGCAAATGTAATGCGGTGAAACAGGGGCACCCAATCTTAAAAACTTAAGGCATAATGCACAATATCTCAGCACAATAAGTAATATTCGAGAGGTTTCGTACCGTAGCACCTTATTGTAACTCCAGTGACGCCACAAAACTAGGTTCGCCTTAATCGAGAACAATTTAAAGAATTGCACAAGCCCACGTTTTTATAACTCCAAGTTTTTAATTTCATTTAGAGAATATTTTTAGTTGTAAGTGTTGAGATCAGTGTTTACTGTGTAAACACACAAAGAATTCAATTCAAAAGGATAAAAATACAATAACGTTGCTATGATTTAATCCGTGTGTTATTTGATTTACCTTCGATTACCTACTACAGTACTACGTACAGTACCATGTATTATAAAATTCGTCCAAATTAAGTATAATATGATAAGCCTTGGATTAGTAAACGATAAAGCAGATGCTAGGTATTTGTTCTTTGATAGGTACCCATGTAACATGTCTACTGTTTCAGTATGTATTCAGTATTCAACGAAGTAGGTACTCTATGGTCTACTGAGGTATTATTGGAGTTGGAGGAAACTACCTCTTAAAAGGTAACGTTTAAGCTACGCACCGGTAAACACACGCAGTCTATAATTCTCTGGGTACCTTTGGTACATATGTAGGTACCTACATAAAAATGTTATCATTTTCAGTGTCTGCTCATTACTGCAAATTCTTAACACGATATTCTTTATCAGGTTAAAGCGAGGTGCCGGTTTCGACAACTTGTTCCGTTTCCTTTCGGAAGTTATTACCTGGTGCATTGAAATTATGCACTCGAAGGCTACTTAAGCTAAGGCATATCTATTGCCGCTTGCTGGCGCATCCCTTCTTGTATGACGCATTTCTAGTTTGTCCACCACGTAAAGAAAATGTTTTTCATGGATCTGCCTGAAATATTACGGGTTGTATACTTTTTGGGTGAGCAAATTTCTCCTATTTTAAAAATACTAGAAAGTATGTATGTTTTTCGGGATCGGCAATTTCATTGATATTTTCATACGGTCAGGTTTCTTGAAATAACAATAAATGCCATAATGTTATGTCGTTTAACAAAAAATTTGAAATTCATTTTATCATACAAAATGGTTATTTCATCAGAATGGTTTCATTGTCCATGGACTACCTAAATGTCACGGATGAAACTAGATGATTTTGAGGGGAGCCGCGCCGGAGCCCTCTAGCAGTCCTGCTATGCCAGTTCTTACTATAATTCATTAAATTAGTATCACTGTAGGTATGTGGAGCATAAGTAATTCACACGAAGATGATAGTAGAGAAGCAGAGGTGGACGCGGACTGGTTGTACTTCGTGGACGACGCTGGTAACACCCACGTGATGAACTTCTCATTCCTGCCCAAAAACAGCGACGACTTAGTGTACGGCGACGCCTATTTTTCATTATACACGAGGTATTAAAGACCTGTTCCATTCAACTCTAATATTGCTTAAAAGTCAAAGGAAATAACTCATGACAGCGAAGTTAGCGCTAAAGTCGCTCGATTTAATAACTTGAATACTTGCTTATGTACCTAACTATTATTTTTAGAAACAATACCGATGATCCTGAGAGGCTCTCCATACCCGACAAAAATGCAACTTTCAATAGCGTCTTCCTGAAACATTCGACACCGCTCGCCGTTATCACGCATGGCTGGCTCTCCAATGACAAATTGCCGTGGTTACAAAACATAAAAAACGCCTTTTTAAAAAAAGCCGATGTTAACGTTATCACTGTCGATTGGAGTGAATTATCTAAAAACCCACTCTATCACTGGCCCGCTATGTGTACCAGGTATGTGGGGAAGAAATTGGCGAAGTTAATTAATGCGATCACAGAATCCCGCCGTCTCCAAGGCAAAGATATATATTTGATAGGACATAGCTTGGGAGCACATGTCATGGGATACGCAGGCATGTTTTCAAATCAACGAATACAAAGAATTACAGGTAATTTAAGTCATACCTAAAGATAAAATTCCGAAGTAAAACAACCTTAGTATCAATAAGTTGAATCCAAAAAAAAATTTTTTTTTAAACGCTTTTATTTCAATGTTTAGTTTATAAAATTAGCTACAAGTTGTGAAAATTTCAAGTCTCTACGTAAAATAGAACATAGAGAATTATGCGTCTAAAGTCTGAAAATCGTTTTTTTTAATTTAACAACAAATAAACAATGAAAATTAGTTTAAAATATGATTTTCGTGTATTGTCATCGGAAATACACATGTCTGCCAAATTTCATCAATTTTCATTAAAGGGAAGTCATTCAAATTAACGTTACAAGATTTGATCCTTTGATCCTCCGAAGTGAAGCTAAATATAAAAGCGATTAATAACCTTATTGCCGTGTAAATAGAGTAGCATTTTGATCATAATATTGAAGATTTGATGCGTTGATGCTCCGAAGTGAAGCTAAATAAAAGCGTTTAAAAAACAGAAAATCTCGACCTGCAGTTTATTAAATAATAAATAAAATTTATGCAACTCAATTTTTTCTCATTCAAACTGCTAAAGTTTTGAAACTTTCGTCAGGCTTAGATCCTGCGCGACCGTTGTTCGAAGTTCCCCTAATGCCAATTGATTTTCGGTTGGATCGAAGTGATGCAGAGTTTGTGGACATTATTCATACTTGCAGTGGATTTTTCGGATATAAATCAAGTCACGGTCATGCAGACTTCTACCCAAATAACGGCACAGTACCGCAACCAGGCTGCGAAGGATTGCTTCATGTGATTCGTAAGTTGAAAAAATATTTATTTAGTGCTTGCGGAATCAATGTTTACTACATTACCCGTTGACTGGTACAATGGAGATGCAAGCAGCCAGGCCAGGATGGTACCACTAACGGCTGACCAGTGCTAGTAAACTAACTCTGTGACCTAACCATGTGATAGGGATGTAGGCATCCAAAGTGGTTCTTCAACTGCTAACGTTAATAAAAAACCGGCAAAGTGCGTGTCAGGCCACGCGCAATAGAGGGTTCCAAAGTTGTAAATTTATTTAGACTATTACTCAATAAATACTTATGTTGACATAGCCGTGATAGTTTTCCTTGTAAATTCATCATATAACCTATTTTTGTGAATTTTTTCACTGGTCCAACTCCAACCGTTTAGCTGGCGGGGAGGGGGGGGGGGGGGACACTTGACTAATCAAAATTGGTACTTTAAAGCCAAATATTTCGCAAACGAACCCCTAAAAGTAACGTCTTTCCACAATACGAGTATAGCCATGAACCGCGATATCTTCGCGATACCGGAAACTTTCATAGACAAAAAATGTGGCATCTTGGTCTATGTCCGCAATTTCCTTTAACTGTGGCTCACGGCACGACCCGCACGACACGACATGGTTTGACGTTTCGCTATCGCCAAGACATCGTGGTTCAGGGCTGCTTTGTGGCAAGGGCTGTGAGTGCGCTGCGTCAATGAAATTAACTTTAATTATAACTTAAAAGTACATAATTGCACTGTAATGGATATAACTAACATAATAAAAATTTTGCTATGGTTTATTAAATTACAGGAAGTTGCAGCCATGGGCGATCATATTTATATTTCGAAGAGTCTATTGGGTACGAATCAGGAGGTTTCGTCTCATATCCTTGCCAAAATTGGGAAAACGAATGTGATTGTAAGGATAGTACACAACTCATGGGATATCCGCTATCTGCAGACGCTACAGGAGACTATTACCTTCGTACGAGGAATGAATCCAAATTTGCAATTATGGACGAATAATTTAACAAAATCAATCAAATTTGTATTTTTTATTATCTAGTTTGATGTATAAATAAAACAGCAAATGTACACATAGTATAAATATGTATTCTTTAAATTAAGGCATAAGTCTGAACACAAGTACAGTTGTAAAAACAAAAAATATGTACTTTAACAACAATTTGGCTAACAATTTTCTACTAACGAACAGCTTCCCATTCGAGCAATCTGCAACAAAGAATACACCATCATTAAAGACTAAAGTTCTCAGTGAACTCAGGAGCTATAGATTTTTCAAATTCAGTTATAAAGTTGGATACGTCATTATGCATCAGTCGGGAAAAGAAGACAAAAATAATAGAATCATCATTTAAATATTGAGTTTAGGACTGGTTTATGGTGAACGCACATATGTCCGCACCGTACGCGCCGAAAGCGCCGCATTATGGTCGTAGCGCACATATCAACTCGGAAAGGGATCGGCACCGGAGCGCCTCGCCGTCAACCTAACGTAAGCGCGTTATAACCGACCAACAGCTCCAAATCGACTCGGCTACGGGTAGGCGACGCCGCGCTTACGGCTCGCCGGCCGCTGGTTGACGGAATGAATGACAGCAGTTCGCCGACGCAGCGGTAGCCGCGGCGCGGCGCGTGCACTAGGAAACGGAAAGTCGAAGGATAGCGTACGGTGAGACGTAAGCGCGGGTACGGCAAGTCGTCCACGCACCGTACCGCGGTTCGTGAGCTTGTCTCGAGGCGAGGCGATTACGTTACGAATCCGATAAGTGTGCTTTACAGTAGGGAGTTTCATACAAAGAATACTGACATGCAAGAGTTGATACGTTTACGTTCCGTTTACGAGTTGATATGTGTGCTGTGACCATTTATATGAAATCATATGAGATGAGAGCCCAATGCGGATGACATAGTTATTACACGGCCGCATGTGTACGATGCGGGTATATGTGCGTTCACCATTATACAACAGATTCATTTAAATTTACTTAAAATAAAACTCGTACCTACACGTACCTGAACAAGAAACTCTCGAAAGCCGTTACTCTACGATCGCCTGTTGAAATTAAAAGCTAAATTTAATCACAGTCAATTGGAATGTATGAATCTGTTAAAATATTTCTTTTAATAACGGACTCAACAAAATATAATATTTATATAACTACTCTCCAATCAGTTTTATTAGCGTTCCTATTGAGTTGAGATTGTAACATTAAGTAATTTGAAAAAAAAAATTATAAACATTTTTGACATGACGTAAATCATTTAGAAAAACAGTACAGTATTATACGACAAGTACAAATTGTTAAATTGGTTCATACAAGTATGAATTAAAGGTGGAACTTAAGTTTTAAGCTTAACAGACAAAACCTACTGATTATGCTAGTTGCTAAGTGACACTAGGTTTACCAAATAACTATTAAATGAAAAGAAACAAATTATCTCCAATCGAAATCAGTCTTAAACAGAGGAATATTAGCCAAGCGCTGTGCTGTTATTCATCGTATTTAAACATTTCACACTACATTCATATACAAAGTTGTACACGGTGGGTTTAAATTTAAGTTTCAAACTTCAGTGGGTGAATGTGTGTAACTAAGATTAATTAACTATTAATTTTTATATTTTAGTCCCTAGGTTAAAAAACGCAAATTGGTATGCTAAAAATGTGTTCTTAGAACTGTATTTTTTGCAAGATAAAATAACAGATTTAAAGTAGTGAAAACTAACACTAAATCATCAAACGAGATTACTCAATCTATTTTTGACCTCATTATGACATTAAATCTTTGTGACTGGCAATTTTTACTGCAATGTGTGAAAAGCATTGCAGTAATTTATTTATTTTATTTTCGTTCCAAAAATTCTAACATCTAAAACTTCAATATTAAGGAACCAAAAACAAGCTACAATACAAATACATGAAAAATTACTTAAATTTCATTTGATAGTCATCAATTACTAAACCAAATAAAATATAATTATTACATACATAAATAATAAAATAACTTTTGTACATAGAAAGAAAATCAGAAATTAATATGACAAAAAATTGTATCAAAGTCTAGAATTAGAATATAACGTAATAAATGACCAGAATACTAACAAGGAGCCAATGAAAGCAAAACCTACAAACATATTACTATAAAGTTAGCTGGGCTCAAAGCCAATATCGCTGGTCAAATATTCTCAAATATTTATAAGTGCAAAAGTGTAGGTACGACCAAATACAATTTATCATTTATGTGATTATTTATGTGTATACGAACTAATTGTTACATACTACAAAACAATCGGTATTACATTTAAATATGTTAACAAATACATAATATGTACTTGTATGATGAATGACCTTATAAATTTTACACGTTTAATGCGTTTGCAATCTGTTTCTCACGACGCAATATTATTTCGATTATCCTTGTAGAACAAGTGCATGTAATTTTTTTATCTAAGTAGATCAAAAAATATTATTTGCTTAAAAAGAGTGAATCATAATTCTATAGAGAATCCGTTATACAAAATCATTATATACTTAATACTTGAGAGTCAGTGAGGGTTTTAATTTTAACACTATACCTAATATTTGAGAATTACACTGTTTTTGTTTCTAAGCTTCACCTTTTGATGGACCTCTGATTTCGTAACCCCTGTAAACAATACATTTAATCATATTACAAAATTTAATAACCATCATATCAAATAATATAAATAATTTTACAAATAATAATATCCGTGAAATATGGGCATAAAAAATATTTTTATCTTTGAAAAATATCAGATTCAACCATTGAAGTATAATGTCATAGAACAGACATCCCGAACAAAATGTGTATCCCGCCCGGGAAGTTCTATTTTCAAAATTGAGCGAGCCCCCGTTCTCCTTTCAAAATCGAACGAATCCTGTCCGTCCATCTGTCCGAAGTAAAATCGGAACCTTAAAAAAGCTAATATTTTTACTATAGTATAGTAGGATTAATCACCTAGCCAATATAACACGGACATAACAATTAAAATCAGAATTTATTGTTATACGTCATTATATTTCCGTCGGGAAAAGAAGACAAAATTGTAATTTACTCATCATTTAATATTTAATCTACATAATAAAGGAAAAATCATAATTGCTAAATCTGTATTTCACAACTACATGTAAAAAAACTTCTTGTGCAAAATAAACATTGGTACAAGTTTTCCGACTTTTCCTCTATTTTGTAAGATTTGCATGGAACTCAGGCTAGAACCCAGCAGAAAATATAACACCTTCCGAAGATAGTCGTCTATGAACGTCTAACTTTGACTAGAAGAGAAAGGGCACTGTGACATTTTTCTTATTCACCTGTTAAGATTTCGCGCAGTAAAAAAATTATTAAATATTAAATTTAATAATAATGATAATTACAATGTTTTTATCGGGGGAAATGTAAAAACTAAATTCGTTGTTCAGGAAGAATTATCAGTATGTATGTACCAAAGTACATTATCTTATTTCATTCAAATCAAAGCTAGTCGTCCACAGAACTATCTCTTTATAATGATAGATGTATGCTATAATTTACTGCCAGGTACTGTATAAATGTTACACTTACCCCGTTCAACAAAATCCTTGACGGCAGCCATAATTACAGACACGTTCTCACGCGCAACTGAAAAATAATGACTAATTAAATACCGTAAATAACAAGAACAGTCAATATTTTTACTGTCATTTATCAAAATAATAAATTATTTATAAATTACAACTAAAACAATAATTACCTTTATGTACAAGCAAGTCTGGCGCTTAGCTAAATACCGAAACCTGTAAACATTTTAAAAAATATTAGTCAAGATATCAATAACTTTATAAATGGAAAAAATAGTTTAGTGCTTTATTATGATATTGATTAAGGTCTACGGATATTGATATTGATTACATGGAGACGGTCGTTCTTATTCTTCGAATATGTAGCCAATTATGTATCACACAAAACTATTATTTAAATATTAGGAATATTTTGTTATGAACCAGAATCCTATAAGTTAAGGTATTAAAGTAACACCTTATAGTTCCTACAAAAGTACAAGTAATGAAGGTAATTTCAAATATGTATGATGATTGAAAATCAATGTTTATAAATATTTCATTAAAATTTATTGAATATTCTCAGGTGGCACAATCCTATTTAATCGAGATAAGTTATGATTTCGTATGAGTATAATACTCATTTTTCACTTTCTATGAAAACGGAAGAAAAAATAATGAGTAAGTACCTGTCACAGGTTAAAGCATATTTTTTTAAATCCTCGTGAATTAAATATTTAAGAAGTACATACAAGCGCATCATATCAATTGTGCAACAAGATAGAATAATAAATAATTATTTTTGTTCATTAGGGGAGACCTAGGTGGGCAATATAGACAGGGTGAAAATTAAAACCTACATGATGATATAACTGTTTTTCTGAAACAACAAACTAAGCATGAAATGCAAATTATTCTATATCATCAAAGAAGAATAACCACAGAACATCTAATAATTAGTTAGAAAGGAATTGTGGGCAAGGCAGGCGCGCCAATACTGTGATCAAATGCGCACATCGCACAAAAACACGCAATTGCGCTGTTTAGTGACTCGCAAACTCCAACGGAGAAAAGTACTGCGAAATACTGCGACTTAATTACGTAAAAATGCCTTCATGTGCGGTAATTGGAAAAGACTTTGTTTCGGAGGCCATGATGAAATATAAGTCTGTCGACGGAGCAAGTAATTACAATCAAAAAGTATAAAAGTATATAGTGAATAAGTATACCTTGCGAAAATAAATACCGATAAAAATTTATCTACAATCAATCCCTAGCTACAGAGTCACGCCTACTTCACGCACTCATAACAATCCTCGTGCTAATTTGTTCATTTTCGTTAGTAGTGGTTATTGAAACGGCGACAGCGGTTCCCATACAAATTACGTGCTATGCCCTTTCTAACTAATTATTAGATGTTCTGTGAGAATAACCCAGGAGAGTTGTGACAGCGTCACAACTCACCCAGGTACCAAAATTTCCGCCTCATCCAAATAATGTATCTTTTAACTTCGAAACGCATTGGAATATTGAAGTATTCTAATAGGCTATCAAAATTTTAACTGAAAATTTAGTTTTGGCGATGTTTTCTCTTGAATGCTGTAGTCGCCTAACCATTTACCTTACTTCGGTCTCACCTATGTCACAACTCGCCTCGGTGTCCCCTATATTAAATCCAAGACCGCTGATATCTATTATATTGCTGTCAGACGACGTGTTTCCGGATAAACGTAACATGAACAATCCTGCGACGTAGCTTTGTTTCATGAAAACGTTTCATGTTTTCTAAGATGATCCTTCAAGATCCATAAAAATATTTCCATAATAGCGTTAGAAGTAAGATACATCAATTTTCATCATCGTTCGTCCATCAAAAGAATAGTTCCATGTAATCTATACTAATATTAAAAACCTGAAGAGTTTGTTTGGTTGAACACGCTAATCTCAGAAACTACTACTGGTTCGAATTGAAATATTGTTTATGTGTTGGATAGTTCATTTATCGAGAAAGGCTTTAGGCTATATATCATCATATATTTAAGTAGTTAGTTTTTCCCCCAAATGAACGCGGGTGAAACCGCGCGGCACAGTACATTCATAAATTAAAACAAAACGTAAACTTTACACTTATTAAAGTAATGCGATTTTAAATCGCTCCAGTATAGAATTGTTGTTATATTAATTTCATGGAAAAATGTATTGCCACCACAATTTAGTGAAAAAAACATTTTTTTCCACTGTCCATTGCATTGCAAGGGGTTTTAAAAATGTGAACTATAATGGAAGAAGAGAAGATACACTAGTTTCATCGAGTATAATCGATATTACAGGCCTCCACATGATAGGAACATGGCGATGTTATAAGTTGGCCAATGATTATTCGGCGAAATAAAATTCTGCGAAACGTCAGTTGGCAAGTGATAATTGGCCAAACAATTTTTGGCGAGAAGGCAGGATCCCGGCGACGAGTTCAAAGCGTAGGTTTCTTCAATCAAAATGTACTTCATCCGAAGCAAGTGTCAATTCATTTCTTATGTTCGCTAAGCCGGGTAGTCGAAATTGCTTTAAGTAAATCGAATTTGATATCACTTATAATAAAATTGTATTGCAACAGGAGTATTAGAGGATTTTTGGAAATCATTATGATCTCACATAGATACAATGTTGTTAGTAAATCGATAGGTACTCTGTAAGTAAATTAATAAAATTCAGACTTAGTTTAAAATATATTTAAAAGAAGAATGATAAAGTAGTCCCGATATCATTTAGAATTAATCCGAACGGGCATTACCCACGATGTCATATTATTCGCTATAATTAAGCGTTTATATTTTTTATTTAGGTTATGTATCTAAATGTCTGCATACTTTTCTTGTTACTTACCATTTCTAATAACTGCCACGTTGCATAGAAACATTTCAAATAGCTTTAGTCTTCGGGGAAGGAAAAATTCCGACATTTTTCTCGGAATTGAATCTTCATCATTTAATTCTCTATCTTCTCTAGTTACAGCCGTCGCATTTCTGTTTCCATTTTGTCCAGTCCTTAAGGCGAAATATCATAGCAGCTATGTGTATTTAAAATTATGCAATGCTAAGACTGTTGGGGAGAAAACAAATAACTACCTGTCTTTCCTTCCTGGGTTATAACAAGTACACAAATATCAATAAACTACTTTCATGACTCTAAAAGTCAATGAAGAAGGGAAATTTATTCGAAAAAAAGTAAAATATTTGGGTTTTTTTAGAAATTATTTTTTTAGTACCTACTAACTCAAATTAATAAGTAAATACCAATAACTAAATGAAGTACCTAACAAAGAACTCGCATAATACCTATGGCTAATAAACTGTAAAGCCTATTTATGGTTATTTATGTATCTTTCAGAAATTGTTGTAATTTAAGTTCTACCAATTTGGGGTTGGAAGAGATGCTGTATCATTGAAATTAAGGTTATTTTATAAATAGAAAGAACTCTGAAGGTGACTAGGTAGAAAATCTGTTGATTTTTAAAAGGTAACTGCTCTCGCTTCGCATTGGGGAAACCACAGAACCAACGCTCAAACAATGTTTTGATGGAATTATTAATATTGACGTTATCTTTATTTGTGGATCGATTAAAATAAAACTAAATAAATGTTACCCCAAGCTTAATACTACTACTATCTAAGATATGACTAAATCGGCTAAGCTGTTTCTGAAATAAGCGGAAACAAACGCAAACAGACAAAATTCTAAATTTTTATTTGCTACTGTAATTACATATTCAGTATTCAAGTTAATAAGTGACTTTTATGATATAAATATTATTATTCAGTTAAAAACTTGGGGTTAATAGAAAATAAATAACTCTGTTACAAATATTTCTGTTAATAACATTTTATAACTATGGTACTATAATTTTCATTGGAGTACTCTGACAGGTCGGAGTGATTATGCATAATAATAATAAAAATAATTTATTTGCTCTCACTCATGAGTCTAGTTAGACTTAAATTACTTACAAAATAAAGACCTTGTACCTTAAAGATCTATTTCGTGAGGGTACTTGTGTGTGTAGGTGTGTGTCAACTGAGTACTTGTGTGTGTAGGTGTATCTCAAGTGGGTACTTGTGTGTGTAGGTGTATGTCACGAGGGTACTTGTGTGTGTAGGTGTATGTCAAGAGGGTACTTGTGTGTGTAGGTGTATGTCAAGAGGGTACTTGTGTGTGTAGGTGTATGTCAAGTGGGTACTTGTGTGTGTATGTGTATGTCAAGTTGGTACTTATGTTTGTGTGTCAAGTGGGTACTTGTGTGTGTAGGTGTATGTCAAGTGGGTACTTGTGTGTAGGTGTGTGTCAACTGGGTACTTGTGTGTGTAGGTGTGTGTCAAATGAGTACTTGTGTGTGTAGGTGTATCTCAAGTGGGTACTTGTGTGTGTAGGTGTATGTCACGTGGGTACTTGTATATGTAGGTGTATGTCTAGTGGGTACTTGTGTATGTAGGTGTATGTCTAGTGGGTACTTGTGTATGTAGGTGTGTGTCAAGTGGGTACATGTGAATATAGGTGAGTGGTTTGTGTATGTATTTGTATGTTGTGTGTGTGTGTGTGTGTGTGTGTGTGTGTGTGTGTGCAGCTGTAATGGGGTAGTAGGGAAAGATGAGTGGATAGCGGTTGGATGACGAAAAGGAAGACCAGCTCCCACCTTCAAAATACTTCTTTGAGCTCGCTCGACTTCTATCATGAGTGATTTGGCTGCTCCACCCCACGATATGATGCAGTAGTCTATAAGCGACTTGCATAGGGCGAACTAGACCGTTTTTATGATATTGAGGTCGAATACCTGTCGCAGGGACCTGAAGATGTAGGTAAATTTACGTAATCTTGTCACTAATGACTCGATGTGGTGCTTCAATGGTCAATAATGACTCCCAAGTATGTTGTCCACCCGATCAATCTTCGGGCAAACACATGTTGTCTTGCGAGAATTGCATGTGTACCGTTATTGTTACTGAGGTTGGTGGGAGAAGGTTAGTTTTTAGGCCAAAAGGTATATAATTAGTTTTTGTGATGTTTAAAGTTAATAAGTTATTTTGTAACCACTTTCTGACCTGCTGAAACACAGACTGGGCTATCTGGTAGGTATCATTCTTCCCAGTTATTTCCAGCGAAAAAGAGCGCCGTATCGTCTGCGAATGTGTAAGGACTTTTCCACCATAGAGTTTGAGCTGGCACAAGTCATTTATATACACCAGGAATAGGGTTGGCGAGACTATGCTACCTTGGGGAAACTCCATAAATGCATAACAGAGATCTGCCATGATACTGTTATCTTTCAATAAAAAAATTTACAACGCTTATATCATAGTATAGTCCTTATTGAAATTTTTGTGATATTAATATATACTCATTTGCCTTTTTTTGCATTATTTGTGAAGAACAGATAATAATGGGTAATATTGATAACATTTTGTGAACTTTATGTAGCACTTGTAACTTGTAAGTTAAACAGTCTTAACTTTTTCCAAAGCAATTTCAAACACCATTTACCTAAGAAAATGTAAAGGTGCGTTTTGCATTCAAACCTAGGTCTGCCGATGGCGATGACTATAAGGTCGTCATTGCTACAAATCTTGTAAAATTAATTCATGTAAGCACGAAGAAATGCCGTAGTCCTGTGAATTAAAATTATATAAGTTCCCATTGTTCTTCATTGCTGCACCTGTGTGGAAACCTTTTAAAAAATCGAAAAAAAGAAATAAAACCAATTGCCAAGAAGCAAAAATAGCCACGTAGTTGGCCCATGGTCTGCGATTAGTACTCGTAGTTAAAAATAATAATATCAAAAAGTAAGGCCGTGAAATAGTAATAGATAGACTTTTTCTCCTGGTCAGAAGGTATTGTTGTCAATACCTTCAATATCGTGGTGTTCCACGATAGTGGAAATCTCATAGAATTAAACCGGCTTGGACCGGCTTGGAGGATAAATTCAAAAGAATTGATTAAATTAGTAAAAAAAATTGTAGGCTTCAACGTCCAATCGTTCTTACAAAGATAAAGCGATGACATTTAGTCAAAATAAAATATTTTGAATCCTGAGATAAAATAACTTCCCTATAAAAGGGTATGTTAAAACCAAATAGCGGCGTTCTTCTCTGCTGAACGTAAATCCTGTAAAAAAAACACTTACAATAAACATTAGATCTTGATATGCCTCCGAAGGAAAGCCATTGAAATAGATTAAAATGTTTGTACTATTATCACAGAATACAATATGATAGTACATATAAAATTTTTATCAAAAAGGTAGAACCTTTCCCACATAAATAAAATAAAGATATAAATAACTGCAGAAATATGTCGTTTTACCAATTTAATTCATATATTTCACTGCGATTTTTATAGTTTTATACAGTTAAATGACAAGTTGTTTTTTGTTATCCACAATGGCTCCATTAATTAATTTGGCATGCTTACAAAAATAATCTATTATGATGGGGTCCGATGGGAATAAAAAATTTCGTGATTTGATTTCCAATTTAATGAAATCTCGCGTTTCACAAACCTTTTTGGCGTAGTTTGAGAATATCGTTACGGATAACGTTTTAGGATTTTTCTTCAACAACGTCATATCACGTATAAACAACTCTCTTGTGACTTATTTTGGATGACAGATGTATTTCATGATTGACCAGACCACAAATTACGATGTACGAATAATGATAAAAAAATGACGCAAAAAAATTGTTATGGTAAGGAAACACTTTTTTACTTTACGTGATACTTTAATACTGATACTTATAAAAATAATAATGAAATTAAGCAGTACACTATAATCAAGAAAACAAATATAATTTATATTAAAAAAAAATAGAGATCAAAAACATTTGATGAAAAGTGTATGACTTGTATGAGACAAACTTTATTATTAAAACTTACGAAAGGGTAATAAATTTTTGACATGTTTGTATTCATGCATCACCAGAAAGCAACAGACTAATTTGACCCAATTGAGCTTATTTATCATTTTCATTATGAGACCTTCGATAGGCGTCGATTGGACTATCAGGAGATTTTTTTTTACTTAAAATAAGTTAATGCTCGACCACAATCCCACCTGATGGTAAGTGGAGATGTGGTCCAGGATGGATATGAAAAATATGAATAATATTTTTACATTACAGGGCCAGAAAAAAACATTCATTTGTCCACGATTTAAAAAAATTGTCCGTTCGATCATTCATCAGCCTTCACTGTGACTATTGACTACGACTGGTCTTCTGTATTCGTCAGAAATCAAAGGAAAATAATCCTTTAGAAATATTTAAAATACTGGAAAAATAATGGCTTTTTCGGGTCCTCTTTACTTATCTATGGATTCATCAGGTAGTATATTATAGAACTTAAAACTCAGGGTAATATGACAGGAAAAAAAATTCTCGGTATTGTTCAAAGAAAAAAGAAAAAAATTACAGTAAGTGAAGGAAAATCATGTCTCATCAGAATCATCTAATTCCTTCAAGAAATTGGAAGTGAAAGAGGGATTGTTAAAGTCCCTGGAATATGTCATGTGCTGTTGTGCTGTTGGAAAGTTAAGGTATTTACATTGCCTGGGCTAATGGGAATCGGTGGACAGCATACACGGTCACTGGTGATAAACGGACATCGTATCGTTTATAATGGATTTGGTCAACTAGAAGTGCTGCAAATTCGCCGTGGAACCTGAAGAAAAGCTTTTAAGAAGAAGTGTGTGATGGTGGAAGTTTGATATACCGCCATTCCTCGAATTACTTACCATTAAAAATCGGTATAAAACGCTCAAGAAAACCCCTTTCCTTCTTTAAGGATTAGTGGTTTCAATAACTGGTTTGAGAGTTGAAGGAAATAAGCCAGCAAAGCCACCCCAACGACAATACTTCGTATATCGTTTATTCCCCGCAGTGAGGTAGGTATGCTAACAATTTTCAGGTTTGCTAAGAAAAAAAACGGATAATCCGCCTGTTAACTTGCTCTATAGTTTCTAAGTCAACGTCAAGATTGGGTTAATTATAATTTGTTTGTTTTTTGTAAAATTTAAAATTAAAATTTTTGTAATTATAATACTGCTTAATAGAAGTAGTAATTATAGGTATGAAAAAATGCCTTTAAAAAAGCGAGACCTCCCACTGCATAAAACCCCAGGCATCAGTAGATATTCCATGGAAGTAATAAAGAACAAAACTGCAATGAGCTATCGTGTTCCATGATATGTATTACATGAAAATATAATTCAGGCCATGAGAACCAAAACAGACTTAATTTTTAACAGTACTGAATTCAAGATTTGAAACAGTTAAAATATATTGATGTGATGACAAGAGTGGCCTAAAATTATTATATGATTATTCGATAGTTCCTTTAAATAAAATCAATTTCATCTGTTTAAAATCAAATACTTGATATTGAAAATAAATTAAAATTAAAAAAAAAACCGACAGTTTTATTTACACTAAACATAGCTAAAAACACTCGATTACGTCAACTTTCAAACAAGAAAAACTAGATAAAAATTGGTTCATCCGTTTGGGAGCTACGATGCCACAGACAGACATACAGATACACAGACACACTTTACACCCCTATTTTTTCGTCGAAGATTAAAATTTTTCTAACTGTTTTGACTCCCATGGCGTGCTCTATTCAGTGCGCGTCCAAATTGTGATATGATTATTGGTTAACATTTTAGGAGAACAGTTCGTAGCTGTCATACAGGCGATCAATTTTAAGATGCCTCATACAGTTACCTGATAATACTCACCCATACAAAATACATTGTGCAAGAGTCTGTAAACTCTACGGTAGTTGAAGATTGGAAGCTTTTTCGTCAAGTAAACGTCAGTATCGGTGTTCGATGGGTGACCAGCTGACTGCTAACATTTCATAATTGCGTTATGGAAGTTATTTTCAACGCTTTACTAGACGACACTTTGTGCCTGGTTCAATCACAATGGAGAAGTTTCAGTATGTTGTAAATACTATTATTAGTAGTGAGTGATTTTTTTTCGAAATCCATCAATAAATGATTAAGGCATATTAATTAAGGCATATCTCTAAAAGATGCTCTAATGACGAGCCTCGTCGTTTAGGCCGTACGGCGGCTGCGATTATTCTTGCAAACGAAACTATAAAGTCCATATTTTTAGAGGTATTTTAATGATTCTTTGACACTTATGTTTCATTCAACATTTATTTTTATAATTTATCGAATTAAAAAAAAATTTTAAACTTCTCCATTGATATTGTGACATTTAAGCTTAGTAAATATTTTATCGCCAGCAAACAATAAAGCCCTTTTGAAATTGCAGCTAGATTTTGGCAAGGGCCTTCGTTGCTTTAATCTCTGTAAAATTAGCACCGCACTTACATGAGTTGTAGAGAAGACACGTTGATGGACTTATTATCTGTCACGACTTTTCCGCGATCATATGGTGTGACTATCACGATAGAAATTGTTAAATAGGTTTTATGTATTATAAACCAAGTTAAAGTCAATTCAGGGAATATAAAGGTTTAGACGCAAAATAATTTACAAAAAATGTAGTCTTTAATCGTCAAAAGAATTGGTCTTAAGCTGCACAGTATTTGATGGCAACCCGAGGGTAAGACTGTAAAGATTTTCAAATCTTTATTGATTAGGAAAATGTCAGAAAAGTTTTAATTATTATGAAAAAACCTTTGTATATCGTGTTGTTTATTATTATCAAGATTTGTTAAACAGACTTTAATTTAATTATATATAGTACCACTATATATAATTAAATAGAAATTAAAGCATATAGCATCGAAAATTGCTGGAAGACACCTTGAAAGAAAAATTATTGCGATGATCAAAATAATTGTGATATGCATTTTAAAATCAGAAAATGTGGAAATAATGGTTAAATGACGTGCAAGTTGATTCACACGTTCATACATCAGTAAAATATAAGAGTAGTAGTGCAACTAAGAATTTTCAAGGGATTTATTTAATCCCAATAACACAAAATAAAATCGTCAAACATTAGGAGACTAGATTTTGAACTGATAAAAATGATAATGTTCCTACTCCACAGTTCTATTTATTCAAAGGCGCTGAAACGAAGCCACGAATTTGAAGAACCTGATATTAAAATCATTTTGGATCAATCGTGATCATAAAGGGGTTTGAACATTTTTGTATGGATCCTGACATACATACAAGTCCGCCATTTTGAAAAAAACTCCTTTCGGTGGCCAGTGATGAAACATTGTGTCAATCGACGGAGTAAGTGATTACAATCAAAAAGCATTCAGTGATGAAATATGGTAAGTGATATATAGTAGGAGAGCCTAAGAGTCAGTGATGAAATGTCGTAAGGGATAATAAGTAGGGGAACCCAATAGGGGATTTTTAGATGTGCTCAAACGCATCAGATTATTATAAGGGAGGATACCTTACATATTGATAAGTACCTCGAGCCAGTATGAACCCTTAGTATAGGAGAGTACGCTCAAGGGAACCCATTAGTAAAAAAAGTGGGGAAAAAATTGCCACTAGTTCGACGATCGAACTAACGAATCCAACTAAAGGGAACAAAGCTTTCAGACGATCAATTTTTTTACTGATGGGTTCCCCTGAGCGTACAGCCATATATTAAAGGCTCGTACTGGCTGGATGTACTATCAATATGTAAGGTATCCTCCTTTATAATAATCTAACGCGCTCTAGTAAATCCAAAAATCCCCTCTTGGACTCCCCTACCAATACTTTCAGAGATATTTGAGTTGAAAAATAAAAATAATTATTCATAAACTCAAATATCTCAGAAAGTATATCATCTACGAATTACAACATTTCATCACTGAATACTTTTTGATTGTAATCACTTATTCCATCGATTGACACATGCATCATCATTGTCATCATTGGCCGCCGAAACAAGATTTTTTCAAAATGACACTACTTCTAGTCTTCTACTTCTTTATAATTATATTTCCTCTTTATCGCTCTCATTACGCAAACAGAGATCTACCATTAATAAATTAAAACAAATATATGATCTAACCTGTTCGAATGCTAGCAATAAAATTATTATCAAATTAACTTTTAAAAATATTCATCTAGCAGATTATAAAAAAATACCATTTTGCGCCTAAACCATTATAATATTTAATTGTATACTTAGGTCATATCCAGTAAAAATGTTTAAAAATAAACCACATTTTCCGGATCCGGAATGTTTGCTGAAATAGAATACAGAATACTTTTGCTTACCAATCAATTAACCTGACAAAATCATCATTGTGAGTCGAAGTTGTAAAAAAGTCGGTATTAAAATTGTCAAGTCCTGTCATGAATTAGTCAACGATAATCATGGTTAGTTAGTACGTCCATAGTCATGTGTTTATCCACAACTTCATGGATAACATTATTCATAACGACAGTCAGCATTACATAGCTGAAGGCTCTTCCAGTTCATCTTACCTATTTAAGGAATACGCAATAATTTTACTGCAAATATGGACATCCTTCACAAGCCTGTTACAGACTTCCACCAGGTACTAAATTTCATGCCAGATTTTACTATCTTATAAACAGGCACTCAAGTTGAACACGTTCAAGTCGTACGTTCGTTATTAAAATTACAGTAAAAAAAAAACAATATCGACAAAATAATTATCTTCAGATTTTTAAAATGTGTTCTGTATTTTAAAACGAATTTGAAAAATGTATTTTGAAATGTCTTTTCCGTCATTTAATACGCAATATCATGAAATATACATGAATTTTCAACAACATTATGGGATATCATGATTGCGATTTCATGTCAAGCAGAGGTAATCACTGTATACAAAATATCCTATTGTCCAAATATTTTTAGAAACGAAAAGAACAATTATTACACATCATATTGTAGAAAAAAATAAAACAATGCTATTGCGCGCGTCCAATGATTGCTGGATCTTGTTATTTATACGATCTTTACAAGGTTGACTCGAATCCTCTTTAACTTCTAAATTGTATAATGTATTAAATTATAATCAAAATTATGGTATTAGTAACCACCTATAACCTACAAGGATTAGGTGCATAAGTCGGTGCACTTTGCACACCTAGGTGACCATCTTGAAAAGAGTTTTAACTATGTTGACTTGGTAAAAATCTCAAGTTTTTATGCATCTTCATTTACCACTTCAAGCTTTATCCTATACCGTTTACGTAAATAATGCGGTACGTGAAATATTATAAATATAATTATAGAGGATGCCATCCTTTTTTTGCGTGTAATAATTGAAAAATTTAATTAGCGTTAGGTCAATCTTGCAAGGTGCATTATGTGCGTAATTCGTGCATTTGATTCCCCGGGTGAATTTACTCTAGGTGAATTAAACGCGTTGACCTGATTCAAATCTCGTGAACTGCTTCTACGAGTCAACAAAATATAACAGTAAAGTAAGCAAGACTATGCATCTCGCATAGTCTGCTAACTAACCGAGTTAACAGTTAGTTAATGAACATTAAAAATATAATTATATATAACTACAGAAAACAAAAGGTTAGCAAAAAATCAATACTATTTTAATATCGACATTATTTATTTAAAGTATAATTGAAATTGAACGTTACACAATACTTTCACTCTTAAACATCAATTTAAAACTACACAAGATTTCCACATTGAAAAAGCAATCTTAATAATTGCTTGGTTCTCGCACACTACATTCCCTAAAATATGTTTTGCGTATAATAATTTAAGAGTAAATATTTATAGCTAAAATGATAATAAAGTAATCCTATTCTGAACATCGGTACAATATTTAGAAGACATTGTTGACATGTTGAAAAGAAAAAAAATCCTTTTTCGTCTGTATAAATACGGTAAGAGAACTGAAATATTGTGATGTGCAGTACCTAAAAAACTGAATTATATTAAATTATTTAAAGTCACTTAATTATTTCTTCTACTTGAAAATGTATTATCGTCTATTTTTAATCGCTAAATTATTTCTTCCGACATTTTTAATACTATGTTGGATTGTTTGCACTTAATATTTATGTTAATATTATATATTATACTTCAATGGATTTTTAGTTTATTTAACCAACAGTGATCATAAAAGGTGTTTACGACAACTGTCAAATAAAATATTCTTGTGTGTATGTGCACAGAGATATTTTTTTCTTGTTTTAGGGTGCCATAGATATAAAAAGTTTAATATTAAGTATACCTATTCAACCATTTCCATTAGGAAAATAACATCAAGTATATAAGACTTTCTTTAAGCTGACGTTGTTAATTCTTGAAGCAAAATAGATAAGTATGTAGTCCCGAATTAATTTAAAACTTTTTACTTTATTTGACTTTTTCTTTCCCCTTGTGTACCCATGTCAAAATTAATTTGTATTCCCTTTTCATTTAATACATACATGCATTTATTTGTTGTTTGTTCCATCAAATTTTTTGACTGGGTGACTTAATTCTGATAAACTTTTTACTGGATTTATTAAGGATATAACAGAATACGATTATGGAATTTAAAACATTCAATTCACGCTCAATTATGTTTAAAGAATCTTTATTCTCAAAAAAGTCAAAGGTATGTATGCCACTTACATTAGAACAAAACTGAATGATTATTTTGAAATTAAAACTCAACGAAAAGGGTTTTGATGATGACGTTGTATACAGGTGAGTAGTTTTTCACGTTCATATTTATTTCCAAAATAAAATTTTGTTTCCTCGAACAAGAATATGGAAGATCCGAATTTTAATTAAAGCTAGTGGACATAGACTTATAGGTCTACGTTTAACAAATTTAACCGCAAAAGAAGTTTGTATAGAATTTACACTGTATTTAATGTTCATCAATGTGAGCATACGAGCGGATATTCTACATCAAAATATCTCATTTCAAATAATAAAATCGTGCTGTAAGTTGCTACTGAAAAAGTATATTCTGAACTACGTTTCGGTAGTCAAGTCAAGATATATGTATTTGCTTAATTACTTAATGCCTAAATTTATCTTATTAATTTAAGGAGAATAAGCTAGATACCTATATGAAGTGCCACTAAATGACGACATTAATATTGTAAAGACGTATGACATTGAATTTATAAAATGCGCTTGCAGTGCACCTAGACACTGGGCACTAGAAACTACAGAATTCTATAACCACCTTAAAAATGATTATATCAGATGAGGTCGCACTTGCTGGCGATTCATGCCATCCGTGTGCCAAACTTCCCGGTGTATTACGATAGACCTGTATATTAATATTATTATGATGTTTTGCGACCATTGGTACTAAATTTAATTCACATCTTAATATGAAGCTTATTATAAAATCTCCAAGTAAGGTACTCGAAGGTTTGTGTCCAATAATAATGGTATATTTTTTATTACGGTGGTTTAGATATGCCTATCAAAGTCACAAATTATTATTTTTAAGCCCTAATCTCGAAAACCACTGCATTATAATAATTTAAAATATTGCAACTAGATCTATGATTGAAGTGTTAAAAATATACAAGGCCATCAACTAATGTATAATTATGTAATAAAATTGTGAATAATTAATCTGAAATTTCGTATCAAATGTATTAATATTTCATATTTAAAAACTGAATACCAATTATTTTAAAGCCTTGTATGTTTTTACACCACATGGAGCCATTAGTTAGAGCAAACAGGGGTTTAATTTTCCAAACGGCGTATGTTGTCAAATAATAAAAAAAAATACTAGTGAATTAAATATCCCAAGCACTTAATAAAAAAATCTACCCTATTTGATCATAACTAACGACTTGAAACGCAGCGTAGGACGTGTAAAGACGCGGGCGACGCAACTTTACGCAGAATGAGTGCAAGTGACGCACTATCTAAAACCGACGGCGTTTGTTGGGATAATCATCCATTTGGCGCGGCCCATCCCACCCGCGGTTCTGCGGCATGTCGTCATACCCTCCGCGCGGCATGTTGTCGAACTGCTCTCTGAAGCCTCCATCCTAAAGTAAGCAATCATAAAACGTGCCAATATTTTCTCATTTTACATAATAAATCAGTAGGATACTTAACATTATATAAACATTCTTTCTTACGTAACTTCAAATGGCGGATACCGATTAAATATAACTATGACATTGTCGTAGTTTGAATACAATCTTATGAATTACCTAAGCAACACAACGTTTAATGTTAAATTATACTACATCCATCCCACATGTCCGTTATATTGATCAGAAATAACATTTACAATACGCACACGAGTTGATTACCACTCCCGCGCACGTTTAGCACGTCAAACCCTCCCAATGTTTCGTGAACTGTACCCAATTTTCATTTCCATTTTTTTTCTACAATTTGTAGTACGAGCAGGTATAATAGCCGATAGTTGGTATAATATAGCGGTACCGTATTAATAAAAAAACTGGAAATAAAAATATCGGAGTGGAAGATAGTATAAAGTTTAAAAAGAAGAAATGGTCACGCAAACGTTGACAAAAATAATGTTATTTTTCGATTCGTCGTCGTCTGACACATAGTTTTCTTTCGTGTGTAACTTAAAGCCATTAATATAATTCTTAGGTAGTATTTTCGCGTCTAAGGATAGAAAAACTTGCTCAATAATCTAGTGGTGAACTTCCTTTTAGCCCATACCTTCGATTGATCTGAATTTTGATACACCATGTATTTCGACGCACTGATAACGAATATAGGCAAAATACACGCATATTTCATTTTCGTGGTCACCTTGAAAAAACATTATTTTTAATTTTTGACGTTTATTTGGCAAAATATTAATTTTACAGAAAAATGTTTCAGATAAAAGTACTATTATATATGCACTATTATTTCTTCTGTGATAAAAGTTGTAGCCCATTTTAAGGAGACTGACATTTTATGTCCAATACATTTTTCCATTTCCATTTTTGAATTTTTTTTGTACTCTTTCACTTTACAAACTTCTGCGCGTGCGCGCGCTCACACAAAACTTAACGCTCACCACCGTAGCTTCGTCTTGCTGGTCATAATATATGACATGAAATGTCAATTTTTTGATATGCTGCAACTTTTGTGAGAAACATTTTTCTGTAAAATCAATACTTTGTCAAATAAACGTGAAAAACAAAATCATGTTTTAGCAAGGTGACCTTGAAAATTAAATATGTGGGTATTTTGCCTGTGATATTCGTTATCAGCGCATCGAAATACATAGGTACACCAAAATTCAGATCAATCAGGGATATGAGCTAAAAGGAATGTTATCCTAATATACAAAATATTCTGTAGTATTCGAGCGATTTCACATAATTTTTCCTCCAAACCTACTTCCTCTTTTAATATGTAATCTCCGGATCGAAAACGCAATAAATTAAAATAGACGAAACATGCATGAATTAAACAATGACATAATTCATAAAGAAGATAACAATTAAGATGAATTCAGGCTTTTATATCATAGAAATTTTAATACAATACCAATAGTTGCTGATAATCGGCTGTTATTGCAAATGATAATAGATGCAATAACAGCTAATTACATCTGATACTATGATGTGGCTACCATTTTACCACACAATGACATACATACATGACACTTATAACGAGCATGTGCTACGTTATGGTGCGTAGTGCACAAAAGGCACATATGACGTGATAAGACGTAATCATATTGGCACTATTTTTTAACCGACTTCAAAAAAAGGAGGAGATTCTCAATTCGACTGTTTTTTATGCGTGTTAGTTATACATCATAACTTTTTACGGACCTATTTTGATACATATTTCTTTTTTTATTCGAAATCTGGTGCATGTCGAGTATTCGAGCAGTTTTTGAGTATCCCTAATTTTGAAGTCAGTTATTTTTTTAGAATAATTATTTTCAAAATCCTTAGTCAACTCTTGCGCGTACTGCAACAATGTTTTTCTAACCAAAAAAGACGTCGTTACAAGAAGACAATAAATAACCCATGGTCATTTCAATCGATGTCAGTCAAAAAGTAACCTTTAAACGAGATGATACTGCTTTGATTATTTTTGACTGTGCCCAAGTGAAGAATTTTTGTTTTTTTGTTATATTTTATAAGAAAGATAGAATCAGATTAGATTACATATTCGATCAATCCTCAAATACGAGAAATAAACCATACCAAATAACTTTTGGCAATAGTATAAAAATAGTATGTTGTCTAAAATTATAAAAATGGTTTGACACTTACAACATCAAATAAATACATTCGATGTTAGTTAAGAAAATTTTCACGTCATGCATTTCGAGAAGTAAGATTGTTTCTTACATAAATATTGTCGTTGCTCATAATTATGCTTCACATATAAAAGTTTTTGGATATTGCATCCCAAATACATCTACAGCAAACACAAACCAATAACGTGTACCGTTATTACTTGCTATGGAAACCGGCTAGCAAAGGTCATTAACACGGTACACGCGATGCTTAAGGTAAAACCAATCCAGACTAAACGCCATAGACGATTTAACTTAATACTAAAAGACTTGTAGAACACAGCAGTAGCATTAAATAAATTTGTTTGTCTTTTTTAAATATGCAAGCCCATCGAATGGAATCAAATTTCACATTGAATGCAGGTTACATAAAGTGTATCAATTGAAAAGATTTCATTTTTTAACATATTATTGGTTTAAATGATATAAAAAGACGAGAATCCTAGAAGCTATGACGTAGTTTTGAAACAATAAAATGTCATTTGTGTCTTTGTTGATGTCTTGATATAGCTTATGTTTATGTGACACTGCAAAGTCAACTAACTACATTTTTCATTGCTTTTCTCCAAAGAAAAAAATCAATAGAAATATGTATATATATAAGAATATAATATTCGAGTTCAAGATATTATTGAACAAGTATTATTTTTGGCACTTTAAATTATTTTTTTGAAATTTTGTCAATAGATTTCCTGCACAAGTATAGAACTAGATTTATTTACCAATCAAATCCACGTATACTTTAATTATCAACCTGAACTTGATAAATTATAATATGCTAAATTAGATCAAAAACAAACTATATTAAACCAAAACGTGGCTTTTAGACCAGTGAACGCGATATAATCAAAATATATATGTAGCTAGTATTTTCACGTAAGCAATGGAGAGTTAAAAATGAAGAAAGAAAATACCTCAAGGCTCAACAATTCATTTGGTTGAATATTGTTGATAAGCATTGGGTACCTGCTGCCATAATTACTACAAAATTTATGTTTTACGTGAAATTATAGTAAAAGCTTTTGACTGTTCTATCAACAGTATCAACAACAGAATCAGAAACAGGTGTAACCCTTTTGTATAACAGGTATGAAAGAAAATAACAAGTGAATTTAAGACGATTTAACTACTGACATAGTAGTAAATGTAGTAGAAGAGCTATTGTCAATTTTAATCATTACTTTAAGTATTTTGTTCATATTATTTAAATCAATTGTTGACATTAAATGCATCTTTCCCTAAAACTGTATAAACTATTAATGGCTTTCGATCCTGAAATCTTTATATAGCAAGTGCATAAAACTTAAAAGGTAGGTCTGTTCCTGTTCACATTTGACCTATCTAAATGTTATTCTTGAACCAATTCAAGAAAAAGTTACGAAAGAAAAACTATATTCTGTTGTCCTTGTAGTTTATATAAATATTGGTGTCAACAACACTAAGTTCTAATAAAATTAGGAAGGATTGTAATCAATAATCTAGATTCGTCATCTAACTTATATAAAGATATGTTAAGCAGTTGTATGAGTACATAAACTATGTAGCGCTTCTAGTTTTATAATAGTATACTAGGAAATCTCATAATTTAGGTTCGACATCCTAGAGAGAACTAGCACATAAGACAGTGCACTAGAAACCTCTGAACAATTCTATATGGCATTGTATGATTTTATATGTTATTGGATTAATTACTACTAATAAGTCAGGTGACATAGAGTTCTTTTCTTGATGCCCTATTCATGGTCAACATTAAATGGTATAAGAACAAGATCTGTATCCAGTATAAATGAAAACATGTCAACATCAAAGCTGACACTTCTAGAATGCTCCATGAAAAATGTCACGACGAAACAAAAAGAAGTACTTGTGACGCTTTTTTAAAACTAAAATATTATAGCACTAAAACTCACCATTGGCTGTTGTTGATCAAATATGCCTTGCTCCTGGCGATCCAGCATGGAATTCAGTCGCTGGGCCTGAAAATTAAATGATATTAGTAAAATCCTATATTACTATTATAACAAGATGGTATTGTATAATAGGTCACATGTTGTGGTAAAACAAGAGCCTGACATTATTATGATTATGAATCAAAATTAGTCAGGGATGTTATGGGTATGAAATAGATATAGACAGATGTCTAAAGTTATCTATTATTTTGATATACTTTGGCTTTTGAATGATTGTTGAAAAGTATAATTTGGTCAGACCTCCATAATTACAGTAAAACAGAAGTATTTACAAAATTATTCCTTTATCATTGCATCAAATATCTACTGAATTACTGATTTTTTTGCCTGTAATCATACAATTAGTTGTTGGCGAACAGTCACGAGGTAATTAACGCGTTAGGCCCCAGATACGACAGGAACAGACTATGTTTTGTTACATTAGTCTTATTTGGTAAACAATCTTGGCACTACTTTTTATTGAAATACTAAATAGAATTAGTTTAAATAATTGTAAATTTTACAATCCTCCCACAAAGCTGATGACCTTGAAACGCCTGAACAGATAAATATAGGTAAAAACCATTTTGATGAAATCAGTTTTAAATAAAAAAAACGCATCATAATCGGTCCATTTTATAATCTAAAATTTTAAGAAAAAAATAACCAACTTCAAATGAAGTACATCCAATAAAAAAGAATCATCGAAATCGGTTGGCGTGATATTGAGTTATTCGTCCATTTATCGCGCAAATACTTAATGCAAAAAGACTATGCTTTTGACATGGATGCGATTGTCAGATCTCGCTCAAATTATTTGGTACCACACGACAAACACCAGCTTTCGATTTAAACAAGAATCATCAAAATCGGTTCACCCAGTCCAAAGTTCCGAGGTAACAAACATAAAAAAAATACAGTCGAATTGAGAACCTCCTCCTTTTTTTGAAGTCGGTTAAAAATAAAAAGTAATGTTTAAAAGGCCACTGTAAGATAGCTAACGTGCTCCACTCTACACTATATTACACTACACACCTGCACAAAGAGCGTGTTCTCCTGCTGGCGGCGGCGCAGCTCGTCGTCCTGCAGCCGCATGCGCTGCGAGAGCTCCTCCTCCTGGCGCAGCAGCTGCGCGCGCTCCGCCTCGCGCCGCTCGTCCGCCGCGCGCTCCGCCATCTCCCAGCTGCGCTTCTGCCGCTCGCGGTCCTGCTCGCGCTGGCGCAGCTGCTCGCGAAGGAGCTCCGTCTCGTGCTCGTATCTATACCGAAAACATATATGTTCAACCTTATGTCGTAGAGAATAAGAGGGGCAGACGGCGCGGCAACGTTTACCCAATTAACGCGTTGTCACGCTTTTGTTTACGTCTTTTGTTTACGCGCCGCTATATCTATTGCGTATACACGCAAACTTCACATAATTAGAAGTACCCTATATTTCATTCCAAATCATGATCCACCCGTGTGTTAAATTTTATGGAAATCTGTTCAGTACTTATTGCTCGTAAAAATCCTTACAAACAAACTTTCAGTTATAATATTGGGAGGAGTAAGATTAGACAGACTATCCCAGCAAGTACAATATTATGAATTGGTAATAATTATGATACAACTGCCTGTAGCTATAAATTTCCACCACTTTTTTTTTATACACTTGTGTGTTCATCTGTTCATCTTTACTAATATTATAAAGAGGAAAGATTTGATTGTTTGTTTGCATTGAATAGGCTCCGAAACTACCAAACCGATTTGAAAAATTCTTTCACTGTTGGGAAGCTACACTATCCCCGGGTGACATAGGCTAAATTATATATTTTTTACTATTTTTCCCGAAGCGAAGCGAGAGCGATTTCTTAATAAAAAATAAATGTGAATTTTGACAAACTAAAACATGAAAATAATAATATACATAACACTCACTTTGCATATTCCATTTGTGCTTCAAGTTTCTCTTCTTCTGCGGCAAGCTCCTTCTTCAAGGCCTCCTCCTTCTGCCTGTGCAGCTCATGAAGCTGCTTCCACCTGGTGCCGTACTCATGTTCAAAACTGCCGGCCTCCGAAAATCTTGGCCCAATCTATAAGGAAAATTTTATTATTAATATGATTCATGATTTTAAACATAACAGAAATATTTTAATTTTTTATCATTAAGTCCTTAATTACATGTTCTTTTTCTTGTTCAATAAAAAATATATTTAAATAGGATTACAAACCTCTCTTGCCCTCATGAAATCTGGATGTTTCTTGGGTATATTCTTTTCTGGATACCCATCAAATTCATCAGGTTCCTCATAATTTTCTACAATCACTGGACGAAGGGACCTAAAAACAATTTTTTGTGTGCATTTAGAATATATCATCATTCAATAACACAAGTATATTATAGTAGCCAATATAAATTTATACTTACGAGGTCAAAAAGAAACATTTTTCTGTGCAGTTACGAATGGCTGCCAATGCACTTGGTTTGCGAGAAAATTCCACCACACCTTCTCCCAAAGTTTTCCCTCTCTCATCTACCCTTACAAACGCCCTTTCAATTTTTCCGAATATCTCAAAGGCGCGATATAGCAACTCATTAGATACAAATGGAGGTAGATTCTTCACTCTCACTGCACTGTTATGTGGCGCAAATCTTACTCTCAGAGATCTGCCGTTCCTTACTTTCCCATCAAGTTCCCGCTTTGCTTTCTCAGCATTAACTCTGTAATCCTGTAGAACAAAACCAAAATGTAAGACAATGTATTTTATATAAAGAAGAAAATTGATAATTCAATTAAAATTTTACAAAATTATATTACCATCTTAATAAAACCAAAGTTCTTTTCCTTATTGAGGAACAGTTCAGCAGCTTCACCATATTGGCTAAACAGACTCATAATTTCTTCTTCTGTAACATCATTAGTGAGGTTGCCGATGTACAATCGGGCTCTCCCATTGAATTTCAATTCAGTCTGTTCAATTGGTGGCAAATCAGTGAGTGGTCCTACAAGGTCCTTCAACTTATGTGCCAACATGTGTTCCTAGAATATCAAACAGCTGTGTAAATAAGTACAATACTGTGACAAACAAGAGAAAAATATTAAACATATTTTCATCAAGATGTAAAATCTGATGTGTGTATTTGTGCAATAACTTGAAGACGACCTTACCTCCCTCTGTGCTGGTTTTCCACCGTCATGTGGGGGCCCACGCATGTTATTTCCCCGTTGCTGATTGCGTGCTGGCCCCGGTCCTCCCTGCCGATCACCGCCAGGCTTAGGTCCAAAGCTCTGTCTTGGGCCCTGTCCTTGGCCAAAGTTATCTCCTTGTTTATTGCCAGGACGGCCCTGACTCCAGTTACCACCCTGCTTATTTCTTCCATCAAAGTTTCCATTCATATTCTGAACACACGAAAATAAAACATGATTAGTAATGTAACTAAAACTTTTAAAATAATTTAAAAATACAAAATATAAATATATCAGAAACATAATAAAAAGAGTATCAAAATACCTTCTGGAAGTGGCCCTGATTCTGATTCATATTTTTCTGGTCCATAGGTCCAGATTTATCCATAACATTTTCTTGCATTGGCATTTCTTTCTTGGGAGCATTCTGCGGCGGCTTTGGTTGTTGTTGTTGATTTTGATGTTGTGGTTGGTTTTGTGGTTGAATTGGTTGATGCGGTGGTTTTTGTGGTGGTGTCTGTTGGGGTGAAGCTTGTGGTGGAATAGTGTCCTTCTCCTTATCCTTTTGTTGAACTGCTTGTTGTTGAGGTACATTTTCGGCTGGCGGGTTGGTTTTCACCTGCTGCAGATAAGATTTGTTGCATAAGTACATTTAGTTCCTAAGCATATTTCAGTGTGAAGGATATGTGAAGGAACTAACTTTATAATATAGCTTTTACAAAGTACCTATAATCATTGTTAACTAAGAGGCCCAATATGCCGTTTGTCATCACAGTGACACTAGAGATGTACAAAAAAAAATGGGTTTACAAAAGCAACCAAGTTTCAAATTAAAATATAAATTGATTCAAAATTATACGACTTTCTAATATTTTCGATAGTTAAATTTTAAAGTGTAAAAACCGTAACATTTAGGTATCCATCAGAAATTGGAATGATGATGTCAAAGTACAATACCTACTGTCTAGATTGAGATATCTTGTATGTGTATGTATTTACGACTTACGACTTCAATAAATATATTTTTTCTTACTAACTCATGCTGCTAAGCATCATGATAGAACAAACCCATCCCCTCAGTTTCTTAATAACATTTTGATATCATAATACATATAAAGAAAGAAAGAAAAGAAAGAAAACATTTATTTCAAAGACAATTGCTGCAACAGATCACAAACATATGAACATGAGGGATAAAAGCTACAATTAATTAATTTCTATTTATTTCATAAGACTGCTGTCCATGGTGACAGCAAAGTGCCTATACAAAACAGAAAATGGACATAGCATATAATTCTTCGTGATATTCTTGCATACTTACTTTTTAATTCAAATGCAAGTAAAGCATTTTTAACTTATCAATTTTTATTTTTAAATTTCGATTATTGTAATGTATTGGTAATGATAGGTTTTATAAACAGTTACAAGACATCACATCACTTAACGTCAGTTTAGATTTTAACCTATTTAGATTTAAGATTTTATTGAAACATTGTTTCTTCAATATTTATTAGATTTTACATAAATTGTGATGGGATTAATTTTGGTCAAAAATAAAATGTTTAATATGATTTCTAAATAACGCCAATTAAAACGAGTAGGGATTTTTTACGAATTTTGTCACAATCTTTTGTCCAACTATTATTCCATTTCACTTAAAGGGGCATCTTAGTTAAAAATACTATAGAGGATTTTTTAAACCTGAATATGTCATCACAGTGACAATAGAAAAATATTATTTATAGCATAATACATATTATGCTATAAATAAAAAGAAGAAAAGAAACTGAAAATGCTTATTTTACAGAAACCCAAAACTGCACATATTAAACATATTATATTTTACATAATAAATAACACAACAAACTTTGTTCTTTATAGGAGGATAATATTTAACAGCAATATAATTAATAAAGTTCATACAGGACCACCAGGTAGCAAAAAGAGCTTAAATATTTACTAAAATATTGATCTTGAGTTATCTTGACTTTTATTGCAAGAAAATGTGTTTTTTTTTTTTGTTTAAAAGTATCTCAAAATTGGTGTGCAATAAGAACTTTTGTTATTGCATAATTATTGGTATTTATAGTTAACAATTTTATGAATATTGGTCCAAATTTATACATTGGATAAAAGCCAAAATATTTTATTCATATAGGTATCACTGATACACTTAAGCACATCATTTTTTATTTTATGATATTTAGTTTATTTACACTTTAGTAATTTAAAATTTAAAATGTGTGGTAGCATAGTTCTTCTCAGAGATTATAAACATTATTTCATATAGCAGAGACAAAATATCTTAGGTCACTTGTAATTAAATATTTGGAGCCTCATTGCTATAGATTGTAAACCATCAGTAACTGCTATATTGTTCCAGAGCTTCCCTAATTAACTGTGTATTTATGAAATGACTAATGGTGACTAATCATATAACTTTAAATTAACCAAATTAAATCAATTTAGTATTTTTATATCATAGTCATGATGTTAAGCATAATATATTCAAGGAACTGATGTGTCACAGCGACTAATGAAAAAAAAACAATTTGTAAACTAAACCCACAGAGATGTTAGTCAAAACAGCTAATGCAAATGCAATAAATTAAACAATCGTCCTGTTATACAATTAGCTACTGATTACTAAAAATTATTACATGAGTAAATTGAATGATGTACAAATTATTAAAAGTTTTTTACAAGAATATGTACCTACTATTTTATGTTATAAATAAGAGAAACTTTAATTATCATGAAAGTGATGTGCCAATTAAGACGGAAAGTTTAAAATCGATTGTACAAAGTAGCATCTCCAGCAGACGCTGAGTTTGCTGCTAAAACAAAATGGCGGTAAGCGTTTGTAGAAATATTACCAAAAGGACTTGACTTGTAATCGTACAAAGAAACTGGTATGCGATATGCTTACATGTAGTAAATTAATTAGGAAAACACGAAAATTAAGACTAACTGACCTCATTACTGGGTCGTTGACCTCCCTGAATTCCTCCCTGGTTTTGATTCCTCTGATTATTATGTTCAAATCTGGAATTGCGCATTCCACCTCGGTTGTTGCCTCGTCGACCTTGCCTTTGGGGTTGTGGTGGTCCACCAAAACCTCGGTTGTTCCCGAATTGATTCATAGCTTGCATTTGCATTCTAAAAATATAAGTAAAGTGAAAGGTGTTAGAGAAACCACGCCATAGCTCGAAATTTTTAAACTTCAATCTTATATGTCTAATAACATTTTTTACCTTCACTAAATCAGATATAGATATTAATTTTGCGTTTAACCTATATAAAGACCTGAAACTGAACTTTAATTACGTTAATATCCTAAAACGAACCCACTTGCAAATAATTGCTCGATGTCAGACGACAGTCGACACTGATATCGAACAAAATGGCGGATTCCCGAATGTACTCTTTGTGAATTTGTGATTCACCCATGGAGTATAGAGGTAAGGAGAGCCATCTCTGCAGTGTTGCCAACTTGGTATCAGGTTTTCGGGCTAAACACAGTTTAAAAAAGGGCTAGATTCGTCCAATACATGCAAAATAGGGGCTGTAGCTTAATTAACAGAGGTGACGGCGAAAAAAAAAAAGA
Source organism: Thymelicus lineola (assembly GCA_963932265.1). Classification (NCBI taxonomy): domain Eukaryota; kingdom Metazoa; phylum Arthropoda; class Insecta; order Lepidoptera; family Hesperiidae; genus Thymelicus; species Thymelicus lineola. The sequence continues at coordinate 5,968,597 of OZ010690.1, read as the reverse complement.
TCCTCAGAAGCTCTACAAGTATGATAATGTTAATTTTTTTGACATCTTTCACTACGTTTTATTGTTTTTTCGATCGATTGCATCAAAAAGTTCATGGAAAACCTGAATTTATCCCTTTTTTTTCAAGATGGCGGAAAATGATTTTGGGGCTAGAAATTGGGCTAGGTGCTAAAAAATTATTTGAAGGGCTAGAAACCCATAAAAAGGGCTAGATCTAGCCCCGAAAGGGCTAAATTGGCAACACTGCATCTCTTTCTGTGTATGAAAAGCAATGACGAAAAGTATTATTAATATTATTTAAAATTTATGTCACCTTATAAAAAGGATGAACAAAGGGCAAACTTAATGCCAAATGGCACTGTCCACCAGTCAACCCTGGGTGAATGTGGAAAGAACTGATAGCAGGTGTTAAAACTACTTAAGAAGGAAAAAAAATAAAAAAGGAAAAAACAAATACAACATAAGTACCCGTAAAAACGCGTCCAATAACGTGTGGCGCTGCGGCGTGCTAGGATAAATTGTATCAAGGAACTTAAAATTTCACTAAGCATGGCACATTGGCTCGCTATAAATATTTCGCGTGGCACGCGATTGACATAGAATGGAATGTGATTTAATTTCACGGCTACGTGTCGCAGTGATAGTGAGTTGTGAGTTGATTTGATTCAGTTATTGATTATTCACGGTGTGGACAGAGGTGACCGCGAAAAAAAATGTCGTCAGACGCTCTGCATTTGTTTTTGAGGAAACAATAGTTGTAGAGCGTCTCGCGACCTTTTCTTTTTCGTCCTCACATCAATTAATTCAATATAACCTCATACGGAATAGAAATTAGAAATTAAGACTATCATACTTGTAGAGCGTCTCACGGCCATTTTTTTTTCGCCATAACCTCTGGCAACACTGTAAATAAGTGAATCAAGTGACAAGTCACTATCACTACGACATGTAATTATGCTAATAAATATAGCGTTTTCGCGATTTATCACACGTGATATAACAGTGACAAAATAAAGTAGCGATAATTCCCATCGCTAAATTTTATTGAACTCAGCAAACTTCACTCCACAACTCCATCTACAACAGCGTTAACAGCTATGATCATATAGTACTTATTGGGACGCCAGCGCTTTATGGTCGTAGCGCACATATCAACTCGGAAAGGGATCGGCACCGGATCGCCTCGCCGTCAACCTAACGTAGGCGCGTTACCAACCGACCAACAGCTCCAAATCGACTCGGCTACGGCTAGGCGACGCCGCGCGTACGGCTCGCCGGCTGCTGGTTGACGGAATGAATGACAGCAGTTCGCCGACGCAGCTGTAGCCGCGGCGCGGGGCGTGCACGAGGAAACGGAAAGTCGTAGAATAGCGTACGGTGAGACGTAAGCGCGGGTACGGCAAGTCGTCCACGCACCGTAACGCGGTTCGTGAGCTTGTCTCGAGGCGAGGCGATTACGTTACGAATCCGATAAGTGTGCTTTACAGTAGGGAGTTTCATACAAAGAATACTGACATGCAAGAGTTGAAACGTTTACGTTCCATTTACGAGTTGATATGTGTGCTACGACCATTAGTCGTAGCATGATGGTAGGTACTGTAACTAATTCTATTTTCAGTAAACTGTAGACACTTTTTCAACTTTCCCTCATATGAGATGGCTCTCCTTTCCTCTATACTCCATGGATTCACCACTGTATATACCATAGACAACAGGAGGAATTAAATGATAGTCATGGATATATTACTCTAATTGGATAAGTAATTTTGTAGAGGTACCTGAGGGTGGATGACGTCATAACAATTTTTTCTATTGTGTCCGTTTTATCTATAGTCCTAGGATAAAACGTAGTGATTAAGTACTCTGTGGTCCTAGGATATATCATTCGATTATGAGTTTTTATAATGATATAAAAAAATCTAAGATAAATAATAAAAGTACCGTAATTGTGTGGTACCTAGTTTGCAACACTGCGCCAAAAAGTTAATGGAATTTTTCAGGATGGCGATTACGGTCATTGGGGATTTGTAAATACTGTGGGTGGTCGTAATTTTTGTTTGTGTTGCTTAAAATGTGGTGTTGTACTGTTGTCAATTTTAGAACTATTAGTTTAGAACATGTAAATCCATAATTGGCTTTCATGTGTAATTCGTAAGTTTAAAGTAAACAAATTATGATGTGGATTTTGTGAAAATAAAAAATAAATAAAATAAGTAAATTAAATTATCAGTAAGAAAATTACAATATTTTAAATTCTGTAATGTTAAAGAAATTTTAATAAACTGTTTTATTTCAATATAATTTTTACCAGGAGAAAAATGACCAATAGAAAACATTTTAAAGAACCATATCAAAATAGGACATAATTTTTCTAAGTGTGGACACCCTACAATTATGAAAGACAACCTAAAGACGGACTGTAATTGGTCGAATAGTCCTTAAGATATGAAGTCATCGAACTTCAGGTATCTACAAGGTCAGCAATCCAGACAGAATAATATATCCATTATCACGATGGATCGTATTGCAGAGTATCGATCCAAGTGATTTGATACGATTTTTTGGATTGATCCAGTATAGAATCAAATATTTAAGGATAAAAAATATTTTTTACTCTTTACCTAATCCGAACCCGTAATTCAATTTCGATTCGATCTACTTTAAACTTTATCGATCCGCCAGTGCTTTAGCTACATATTTTGTTTTCCTCTGATTTTAAAACTATTACTTATCTTCATGTTTCGACTTTCGATTCGATACTCTTCACTGCATCGATCTGCTAATATTGTCATTAAATAAATATTTTCTTTACCTGTAAGCTTAAAACAATCATTACACCTTATTTCGATTAGACCTATCTTACTGTATACTACGTATTGCTGTATACTAAATACTACGTACTTTATAGTGTATGCTACATATTATGTTTAGTTTTATATTTCGATCCAATCCACCTTATATGGGTATCGTCCGTCAATTAATAGAGTTTTCCTATTAATATATTTTTGTCTAACTCTATTTAAAACAATTACTTTACTTCATATTCATCCGATCCTTACATGTATATCAAATTATCGATCTGCCATTATCTTGACGAAGTATTTTGTTTTATTCACCTTTTCAAAATTAAGAAATAAGTAATATTTTATTAATAAAAGCTTTCTTGCTCAGCGTGTTAGCATTGCTATACAGCGAGGAAAATATTGCCAGCATTTTAGGTACTGCACCGCAGGGACCTAGTATATACATCTATTTTAATTTTACTTTTATGTGTTTATTTTTTTATATACAATGTAAATCATACCTTAAGTAATTATCTAATAAGACAATTGAAATAAAATTATTTAAATTATAAATTAAGAAAAAAAAAGTTATATTCTTAATTTGATCCGGATGATCCGATCTACCTTACATGTGTATCGATTCGAGCAGATCGTATCCCATTGTATCGATTAACACAAGTATCAGATCGGATCGAACATCCCTAATTGGTTTGAACCTTTGACGTTTCGTAATTTATTATATTTACAAAACAAAGTACATAAACTGTAAAAGTAAAACGTAAAACTTATGCTTAGTTTAGTTGTTAATATTTTTTAAATACATAGGTATCTCAGATTTGCAGTCCGTTAACTTAAATTTTATCAACTTAACATTTTTACCCAGCTTGTGTAAGAACATGGATAAAATTACGAACAATGATAATGTTGCTTCTAACACAAAACCTGAAGATATCGAAGAAGCCCCTCAAGAAATCGAAACAAAATACCCGTTACTGTCTTTCGAAAAACAAATTTTTATTGATGTTTTTGAGAAAGATGCTCTTCTGATTATGGCGAAGTATGATTAATACCTGTAATACCTACTTAATTAATATTTGGTTGTCCAAACTTTTGCCGGCTATACCCTGAAAAAACTTATAAATTCTAGTTCTATGTCTGTTACTGAAAGATGTGTTAACCGGATAGCCAATCTTATTCACTTTGCTTTGATTAACTTTTTCTAATAATAAAGTAAGGAAATGATATTAGAATTATTATTATAGACTAATAATTATTAGACTATAATTGAGCTCTGTTTGGATAGGATCAGGTCAAGATTGAAAACATACTTCTATTACCAAGAGTACTTGTATTATTATCATAAGTTAAACCCGGTTAATAGTATATTATGTTCATGATCAATTTAATACTTTTGTAGCAAAGAACAAATTATTAAATTGTGCTTGTTATATTGGAATTTGTTTTTTTTAGAGGAATTAATTACAACTCAATATTAGCAAATTTATTGTGGGTGTTCAAAGATCCCTGTAATTTAGTTTTGGTAATAAATAGTAGCGAACATGAAGAAAAATATTTTACAGAAAAATTTAAGCTACAATCATTACCAAACACTGGAGCAGAAAGGTAATTATCATATTTAAAAACTAGCAATTGCCCTCGCTTCGCTTCGGAAAAAATCTTAGGTGCTTTACTTAACTTACATAACATACTCTTAAGGCAGCATGATCGCTTATTAGAAGCACGTTACTATGAAAGGTCAATACTGCAAATAACGTTTTGATATTTATAGGGTTCATTACCTCAAAAGAAAAAACACGGTTCCCTTAAGATCACTTACTCCATTGCTCGTCTGTCTAATTGTATTTCAAGATTTTTTTCTCAGGAAAGCGTGCAGGTAACAAATTAAAATTAATCCAACACTCAGGTCTGCAATACCTAGGAGCTGTGAAAACATATAATATTCTGTATCGTCAACGCAATCAAAAAACATTCGGCTAGAAGAAATGTCTTAGGTAAAAAATAGGTTAAATAAAAGATCTTAAAACTGTGAATTTGTAAGTATCACTAAGAAAATGATTTTAAACCTATTTACAGAACTTGGTAATTTGCTCGGGATCCATGTCGATATATGGAAACAACAGTTTTTCAACGGAAAAGATAAGATTGTTTCTTAATTCCCTTTATCTTTTCGTTACACAGCTATGTTAGGTTTTACTAAATACTTAAGTTAGGTTTAACAACCCTAGCTCACACTAAGCCAGTTGCTTTTACTTATTATTATTATTGCATCATATTATTTTCTAAATTTTGTGATTCCTACTTAACCTTTAGTCCTTAAATAACATTGAATAAATAAATTATATGATGACGTTTGCTGATCCATCAGTATTTTACATTAGGTACCCAGACTTTAAAAAAAGAAGTAGTCGTTCTCCCAGGTACAATCTATGTCTATACCAAATACATCAAGATTGGTTCAGCGGTGAGAGAGAGAGTTGAGGTTAATTCGATGAGTTATGAGAGAATGGTAATAAAGGAGAACACATTTTCGCATTTATTACATTGTAGTTTTAGCAAATCAATAATTCGGCAAAGGGAAGATATTGCTTCACAGAAAATGAGAAAATTCAGCACTCTGCACTCTCAACACGATGTTCCTCAGGACTGCATTATAACAGAACTACAACATCACTACTACGGAACTCTAAAAATGACGGAACACTTAGTTATTTCAAAGAATAACTAATAACAATGAGTATTGTTTAGTGGAGTTATGTATTTTATTATCAATTATTCAATTTGTTCAATGTTTATTATTTGTACAACACTAAATTACGATTTTCAACCCCTTCCAGGATGAAATATAAAAGAATTCTTAATTTACGTTGGATTTTCAACCCCTTCCAGGATAAAATATAAAAGAATGCTTAATTTACGTTGGAGGCCATAATACGCAATTAATGATTTAAAAAAACTGAATATAATAATAGATATTTAGTAAAAACAATAATTCAGTGACATATTCTAGCTCCATCTTGCGAAATATAAATAAACTAAGAAATGCATGTATGCCTTATTTAGTGTGAAGAAAAGGTTTTTGTAACTTTAAAACAAATTAAACACTCGTTTCGCGGTTTTGATATCGTGCAAGTATAGATTTACAACTTAAAAATCATTTATTTCCAAATCACAGACATTCACTTCAATTATATTTATATAAATAAATAAATAAATAAATAACGCTTCACACTCATAGCCCCACACTAGGATTCCCTGTGTCGTGGGTGCCATGGACAACACACAAGACAAGGACATTCACACCCAGACCAAGAACAGAAATTCAAACTCATCATTCAAATTTCCGCCTCGCTGGGAATCGAACCCAGGACCCTTGGCTCGGCGATCCGGCATGGTAACCATTGCGCCACACGGGTCGTCAAATGTATTTGAATAATTGTAAATTTGTAAAAAATAAGTACTCCAGTGCCACGCTTTGGCTCCACCTTGCAAAATATAAAAAAACTAAGAAATGTATGTATGTGTATGTACCTATGCCTCAATTTGTGTGAAGAAAAGGTTTTTGTATGTTTAAAACAAATCGACTTATATTTTATTTTCTCGCTTTGTTATGGAATCCTAAAAAATTGCCTATAATTTAAGTTGGAAGACTCGATTTTGTAGTAAAGTCCTATTGAAATCCATTCAGTAGCTTCAGAGATAAATGAATAATGATAAATGAAGCTTCAGAGATAGACAAACAAAAATTAAAAAGCTTATTTTTCGGTTTTGATATCCTGCTAGTAACGATTTATACCATGAAAAATGCAGTTATTTCGAAATAATAATTATATTATGTATTAAAGGTGTATGTATTAAAGTCGTTGGCTTGAATCAACAAATACAGAGCCATCTAGTTGCCAAGATAGTAATCGATTATTTATTGAATATCGGTTATTCATACAGATTTAATTTGCGTTTTTCTACCACTTCCCAGGTGAAATTTATAAAATGCTGAAATTATATTGGAGGTCATAGATACGCAAACAATATGCTATTAAAAACAAAATACAAAAATAGATATCCACTCAGCAATAGGGATTTGAATTAATGAAAAAAATAACCTTTAAATGCATTTCATGGCCTTTCCATGCAATATAAGTAAAATCTAAGAAATGCATGTATAACTATTTTTGTACGGAGAATACGTTTTTAATAGTTTAAAACAAATCATCTGATATTTTTTTATTTTTCCATACAAACCATCCCTAAGGAAACCTTTAGTATGGAACCCTAAAAAATTGCTTAGTTGTTAAGTTGAACACATTGCAATATCCTAGTAAAATTGTTGTTAAAATTCGTTCCGTGGTTTCGGAGATTAGCGGAGACAAACAAACAGACAGACAGACAAAAATTTTAAAAACTCATTTTTCGGTGTTGATATCGTGCAAGTAACGATTTGCAACTTGAAAAAATCATTTATCTCGAAATCACAGACAGACTCTTCAATTTTATTAATATGTATAGATGGAAGTTAAATCAGGGTTTTTTTGTTTGTGGGGCTTCATTTGTCTATTCCATCTGTAAAACAGGATTCTATGTAATGTTTATCATGTGTAAAAAGGGAATCACAATACTCCAGTATTGTGTATTTATTTTATGTTGCTAACTGTTCTATCACTTACAAGTTATTAATTAAATATATTTAAAATGATGTTTATTACTATTCCAGAGAAAAAGCATATTTAGAGGGTGGAGTACACTTTGTTTCTACAAGAATTTTAGTGGTAGATTTATTAAAGAACCGAGTACCTGTTACACACATAACTGGCATTATAGTGTTGAGAGCACACACTGTGTTGGAATCATGTCAAGAAGCTTTTGTATTAAGATTGTATAGGCAAAAGAACAAGGTATAATTTTGAGAATAAAGGTATAATCTAGAACTTACATACTATACTGATCAGTGAATCTAATTTTATACCAGTCAAATCAACAAAAAAAAAATTCAATTAAATAAATAGAAGGAAGCTTACAGCAGTATAAACTTTATTTCTGAGCAAATTTGGATATTATATAGATATTTATTCCAATATCAATTAACATTTTACTTTTCAGACTGGATTTATAAAAGCATTTTCCAGTTCCCCAATATCATTCACATTTGGTTACAACCAGGTGGAAAAGATAATGAGAGCTCTGTTTGTAACTGAATTATTTTTATGGCCTAGGTAGGTAGATGTACTAAAAGTTCACAAAAATAATTACACATTACAATTATTGGTAAGAATTAATTATAATGTGCCTGTCATTTCCATTCAAGGTTCCATGGAATCATCATAAAGAGCCTTAAGGTAAGGCAAGCAGAGGTGGTGGAACTCCATGTCCAGCTATCCTCTAAAGCTAGCCAAATTCAAACCTGCTTACTTGATATTATGAACTACACTGTGAAACAATTGAAAAGCATAAACAGAACCATAGATATGCAGGTATGTTATAAATATAGAAAGATCTATTCTTTCTGAGTAATAGTGCCAACATTGGTGAAATAATTTTTGAATTGATCAAGTAGTTTTTGGACCTATTCAGTACAAACTAAAATATAAATATTTCCTCTCTATATTAATCAGTTTATTTTTTTCATTATCAATTGGAAATCAAGTTCAATCAAATCAGTCAAGAATTTTTGCCACTAGTTGTCTCAGTTACATAACTTATGTATAATTCCAGGAGATTACTACAGAGAATTGTATCACCAAGAAATTCCACAAGATACTGCAGTCCCAATTGGACTGTGTCTGGCATCAGCTCAGCACAAGAACCAAAGAATATATCCAGGATCTTAAAGTTTTGAGAACAATGATCATGTGAGCAAATTTTTTGTATTAACCCTCTTTTAAACTTGATCAAATACTGCCCCAGTTGGAAATGGAAACCCTCACTTGGCTGGTAAGATCACTACCAAATGAACTATGTATGTGCTTCTCTCATAATGAAAATGATTTTTTACTGTAATAACTAATCAGTGTCATCTAATACATGTCTTGTATCTATAACATATTGAAGCTTGAAAGGAAAAATTTACTAAGCGACATTGAGGTAACGGTAACTTTACAGGAGACCAGTTTAAAGTTAAATTTTTAGAAAAGTCGTCAGTAGGAGGATTATAAAAAATATATGTTTTTTTTCTAAAAATTCCAATTCAATTTTTCCTTTCAAGCGTCGATATAAACAATTGTTATAAAGGACATACCATTTTTCAGAAATTTAATTCATGATGATGCAGTGTCGTTTTACGCGTTAGTTGCTAAATATAGAACTCCTGAGTATGCTAAAGTGAACTCTGGGTGGATTCTCCTGGACTCGGCAGAGCAGCTGTTTAAATTGGCCAAAGGACGGGTGTTCAATCATGCTACTGGTAAGTGATTGTTAGTGTTACTAATGGGATCAATGGTGATTACAGAATTTTTGTTAGGGGGGCTTGAACCGATGTTTATTTTGGGTGAGAGACTTTTTTTTCTTGCTCTTTCTTCTTTAGTGGTAGGCAACGCATCGATGATGACTTTGGTATGTCCATGGACAATGGTTACCAATTACTATCAGGTGGATTATCAGCTTGTATGTCGAACAGAGGAAACTTTGTCGGCTCTAATTCAAGCTAAATGGAAGAACCATCCCAGCATAAGCATAATTCACGTAAACAGTAAAGGTTGGCTCACACTGAGCTGAGCTGACCTGAGTGGTATGTTTCGCCGTTGTGCATGGCGGGCTAAAACCTACTATGCCATAAATTTTACGACAGCAGTTTGACAACAGCATACGCAGTTTGACTACCGACCTCTTATTCGCATCACATCGTGTCACGTGGAGTCAATCCTAAAAGCTTAAACTTTAACTTCCAATTCTATTTCTCTTTTACAGAATTTGATCCAGAGCCCTCACCTAAATGGAAGTGTTTAAGTGATTTATTACTAGAAGAAATACCGGAAGAAGTGAAGAAAAAAAACAATGGCAGTGTTGCCAACACAAGGATATTAGTTCTTTGTCTAGACAACAAGACGTGTTGTCAGCTCACCCACTTTCTTACTATGGGCGCTAACAAGTATCTATTTTACACAGCTTTCAAAAGAGACCTAACGATAAATGCAGTAGCCTCAAAGTACAAGAAGCTACAAACCCAGTTTCCTGTTAAATCTGACAGTCAAAAAGAAAAAAGTGATGATAGTAAAGTCACAGATGACACAGGAGTTGGTGATATATGTGATGACGAGGATTTAAATATGGATGACATGAACAGAACTAGCTTTGTGTTGACACTCAGCGAATTGGTCACTCAGAAAAAAGGCAAAGATTCCAGTGAATGTGTATTTGAACCAATATCACAGGTATTTCTTAATGTTTTTTTCATTCACTCTTCTCATTGTCATTTATTCATCTCTTATTACCAGTAGACATTTAGTCAACTGTTTGGTGAAAGAAAATCACATGAGTCTATCGTTAACAATATCCTTTACAGCTGGACAGCTTAGATTTAACACAGCTCGAGACTGAAAAGCCAATAATTTGTATCCAAACATTCAAGCCCAATGGCAATAACTTTTACCTCGAAGAAACCTTAGAGTCGCTACGACCAGAATACATTATACTGTATCATGCTGATATGTCGGCGGTCAGACAGATAGAATTGTATGAGTGCAGGAAGAAACCAGATGAACCCGTTTCCAAAGTGTATTTTCTGATCCACGACAAAACGGTGGAAGAACAAGCATATCTTACATCGTTGAAGAGAGAGAAACATGCATTTGAATTGTTGATTCAAACGAAAAGTGTAAGTGTACAAATTAAAAGTCTAGATAACAAACAAGTGAATGTTGTATTAAGATCAGTGGCGGATTAAATGTCGACGGCGCCCTAGGCAAGGAGTTTATCGGCGCCCCTTGCTCTTTGTCATGGAGTTGTTTTTTTTCGAATGCACTGTTGCTGTTGACCCTAGCGGTCTTTACAGCTCCAAGCGATCAGATGGGCGAGCTTGGAAAGGCTCAGCCGAGAAGACAAAGCGAGAAGGGAGGACGAGCTCTCCCTCTACGAAAAATAGGGGATGCAAACGACCTAAGGGAGGTGCCCTTAAATTTTTAATTTTGAAAATTTTCGTCTTGCTACGGAGCGACATTTTACTCTTCTTGCTTATCATGGGATAGAGTCACCTTAGAAAGCAGCCCGGTTTCTTGCCTTTTTGATGTGCTCTTTGAATGGCGGGGTCTGGTGCCGCGACAGCTCTTGAGTCTAGAGTGACGCCGAGATATTCGACAGATTTCGCCTAAGAAATGGTTGAATAATGAAACAGGGCGGATCATTTATCTATGGGTGGATCTGTTGAAGTTGAACTGATCTTTTTCGGGATTAAACTCTATTCTTCATTTCCTAAACTGCTCACTTATGGCGGGGTTTGCGGCTTGAAGGGTTGAAGTGATGCTGGCAGGTATAGGGTGAGATTGGCTGGCAGGTTTATTTGGATGTCTAGTAATGTCTCTAGTTTATAAAGTATAGAGTAAAGGGGAAAGGGCAGATCCATAAGGATCTACGGCCGTTATTGTGTGGATAGAAAAACGTGAGTCCTCACCTCTGTATCGGAACTTGTGATTCGTTAAAAAGTCTCGTATGATTTGCACCAATCTGGCACTCCCATTTGGTAAAGCTTATATATTAAGCAGCTGTGCCAGACAGTCGAACGCTTTGGTTACGTCAAAGAAGAGGGCACCGGTGCCTCTGGTAGGCCTTTTGTAACTGAGGCTGGTTAGGATGTGCTCCGTTATGCGGTGCACCTGTTGTACACAATAGTGATTGATTCTGAAGCCGAATTGATCCTTTATTAGGAGAATCTTGCATAGGGCGACTACCTTGATACGGCTGAGAAGTATCTTTTCGTGGATTTTTCCGAACGTGTTAAGGAAACTGATAGCTCGGAGGCTGATTCTTGAGTTTGCCGGGCTTAATGAATGCCTATCACATCTGCCTCTTTCCAGGCGTCTGGGAAGATACAGTTATATAGTAGAGCAATTAACAATAGTGTATGTAATAGTGTCCATAGCGTGATTTTGACAGAAATCGAACGATGTAGGTGTAATCTTGTCGACAAGCGTGGTCCAAAGGTTTTAGAAAAAGTAAGCATAATTTTTTTGAAGTAGGTACTTAGTTAATTTTCTCGTCAAAAAATTCGGTCCGTGCGCGCCCTTTTGTAAAGAAGCGCCCCTAGGCATGTGCCTAGTTTGCCTTAAGGATAATCCGCCACTGATTAAGATGTTTGTGAACTTGTTTCAACCCATGCAAGTCATAATTGAAGAGGCTTAGATCGTAATAACAGCGTCGGTGGCAGTTAGTGGTGTGACTCTAGATTCGAGAGCTTGTCGAAGGTCTCCTGCATAGCCTAATGACTGCTATGTAAAGATTACGTAACATGTTATCCAAAGCACGGAAACCCTCAAGAAATTTTGTCAATAGCGATTACCTATCCAACTAACGACAACTAAAGTTTTTTTCTTTTGGGTATATTGAACTTAATTTTAGCTAATTGATAAGCGCTGTTAACGAAGTAAATGTGGGCTCCAGCCCAAAGGTGGGAGCAGTATTCCATGTGCGAGCGAATTCGCGCCTCTGCATTAGCCTGTGCTTAGGCGTGAAGTACTGCTTACCTCTGTTGAATACTCCCAATTTTCTTGTAGCTAGTTTGGTCTTTCTGACCAAGTGGTCCCGAAATAGTACTTCATTTGAAATGTCGACACCAAGGATCCCAGTACTTTTAGAAATGTTAAGAGGAATATTCTGGAACTGTGGTGCTATGATAAAGCATTTTTAGCGGTTAACACAAAATCTTGTGTCTTCTCGGGGTTGAAACGGACTAAATTTAGTCTACCCCATTCCGAGACCCGCTCCAGAGATGTCTCAACTTCAGACACAAGTTTTATCCTCCTCAATCTAGACCCGAAAAATATTTGTTCGGCGTGTATAACGAGCATCATCCGTACTGTCATCAGCGTAGCAATGGATATTCCCGATATCAAACATATCATTGATATGCATGATGAACAGTGTAGGTGAAAGTACAGAGCCTTGTGGGACGCCAGCATTTATGGGCTTCGTGTTCGAGCATGTTCCGTCAACTATGACCTTGATGCTCCGCTCCGATAAAAAACTGGCAATCCATTTGCACAATTTCTCGGGTACTCTTTTTATGGAAATAGTAATACTGGGAATGAAGGCAGTTTGTAATGCCTTGTGTGACTTGTGACCCTTTAACTGTCTCAATCAATTATATGTCTCGATATGTCTTTATCTGTCTCGATCAATTTAAAAGAAGAAATTCGAAAATATCCGATTCGCGCAATGTTGTTTAATTCAGTCTATCAATTAGATAATAATTTTTGACTTAATTTAATTTATTTAGGTGATGGCAATAATGTGTGTACTACAGTGGTCATTTGTTTAGGTAATGGTAGTGCCCAAGTACCAAGACGGTAAATCAGATGAATACTTCAACCTGAATGTAGAAGAGGAAGAATCAGTGGACACGAGAAAAGCGGGTAAGACTAAAATTTAATGACTAAGGTTTAAAAAGATTTAAGTGGCCCATTGTTGTTATTTTTAAAATAATAAATGTCGTCCAGTGAAGAAGCTCTCAATAATAAAGCTTTTTGACTAGATTACCTCAACGTCTCCAAATTTTTAAGATTTCTACCAAGTGTTTATGCAGGTACTTTGTGATTTCTACCGTCCCATATGGTATTTAGCGCCCACAAGGGGGCGTTATGACGTTGTGACATTAAAACAGGGTTGTCTTGTCACAAAGTCAAATTGCAAATTTCATGTACAAATTATTATTATACTTCTGTAGCTTGCACATTGTCAAACTGTGTTTTAGGTGGGCAAAATGCTAACAAGGAAAAACCAGTGATCATAGTTGATATGAGGGAATTTAGATCAGATTTACCATCATTGCTGCACAAGAAAGGCATCAATATTGAACCAGTCACTATAGCTGTAAGTAAACATTGTTATTATCTGGGAAGGTTAACTTTAAATATTTTTATGGTAGCAAAACTATGCATGTATCTACTATAAGTTTGGAATTCAATTTTATTTTATAGGTAGGACCTTAATGTTCACGAAAAAAATATTATAAAAATATGTAATAATATTCAATTTAAAAACAAAAATTTATAAACAAATCTATATCAAATTTCCCACCAAAATCGTCACGTGACGTCACTAACCGATAATTCAGTACTAGCCGTTTAATGAAGTTTGTCGAATTTGCTTTTAAAACACGAACAATGACGTCATATTCTCAAAATGGCGTTTGAGGTCACGTGACAATGAGTACTATTTTTAATATTTTAAATTAATGATATTTAATTTATTGTGATTGATTTCGATAAAAGAATATTTTGTAGATCGGTGACTACATCCTAACCCCTGATATTTGTGTGGAAAGGAAATCGATATCGGATCTTATCGGATCCCTGAACTCTGGCCGTCTGTACACGCAATGCACCCAGATGTGTCGCACCTACAGCCGACCCATACTGCTGATAGAGTTCGACCAAAACAAACCATTCAACTTACAGGTACCTATACTTACACTATTAAATGTTAAAGTACTACTCAGAGCCGGCGTTAGGAGGGCAAGGTTGGGCGACGTCCTAGGGCGCCAAAGGGGTGAGGAGCAAAAAAAGGGAAAAAATCTTAATAAAATTTTTTCACTCAACCAATGAGGTTCTCATTTTCTCATCTCAAAAAATTTTTGAGCAAAAAAAGCTCGATTTTGACTTTCTAATGTGGGCGCCACAATATTCTTGTCTAGGGCGTCAATGGCTCTAACGCTGGCACTGGTACTACTGTATACAATATTGCTTTTTAGGGTTCTGCAGTCAAAAGGGAACCCTTATAGTTTCGTCATGTCCGTCCGTCAGTCCGCCCGTAGCTTAGCGCAGAGAACCTTAGTTTGTTTAAACTATTGAATTCATTACATTTAATTACAATCGGGCTCAATGGGCGGACTTAATAATAATAATAATAAAATCTATTTATTGCCACATAAATCATAAAGTTACATTGCATTAACCTAAAGTAACTTAAATTAAATTATTAAAAATGGCAATAGGAGCTGGCTCAGCTTTTACTAACGCGGGGCTGGGCTCCCGTGTAGCGCTGGTTTTCAGCCAGTCCTTCCTCCCTAAGGTGTCGTGCGGGAGTTACCACAGTCACTTAATGCCTAGTGGCATTTTCTACCAGTCAACCCTGGTGATGATGAAAAATTGTGGTAGGTGCAACAAACAATTCTTTACAAAAATTACGTCGCTAAGAATATGCACTCTGCAGAGAATCTCCACATTACACTATCAAAATATAAAATATACACAGCTTTTTGTTAAGGATAAGTTAGTAAGTACTTGAGAGGATGGATGGATGGTATGGCAATTTGGCTTAGATATATGTACAATATATTATATTTTTCGCTCATGTCGCGATCGACGATCGACTCAACAGGGTAGTTTTGTCGTCTCTACCGATATCTCAGGCGCAGACATCCAGCAGAAACTTCAACTTCTCACCATACACTTTCCGAGGTTGAAGCTTGTGTGGTCTCCCAGTCCATACGCAACTGCAGAGTTGTTTTATGAATTAAAGGTAAAATATATTTTCTATATGTTTAACAGACTTAAAAAATTAAGTCCTTGTTTTTTTTACGTATTGTTCAGTGTTTTTACTATATTGTCTGCGTTATGTGGTTTTATTTCTGCTATATTAATTTATTTCGTGAATGTCATTTAAATTTTGTAATTAGGTACCTTTTTTAGTTGAATATTTGCAAACGCACATTTTCATATGATTCCAGCAAAGTAGAAAAAATCCTAACATTGAAGAAGCCGTAGCTCTCAGTGGCGAAAACACCTCGGACGAAATATGTTACGAGAGATACAACATATTGGTCCACGACTTCGTGCAGAAGTTACCGGGAGTCAACTCTAAGAATATAACGAGGCTAATGAACAGAGGTGTATCGTTAGATCATTTAATAACACTGTCTCAGGTACGTTACGTAATCAAGTATACTTGTCAAGTTTGCAGCGGACTTGACGCGGCATCAAGTAAACTTGACGATGTACGGCCACGGTATGGCTATCTGGCCATATAGGTATCTCATACAAACTGGATGCCACATCAAGTCAAACTGCAAACTTGACAAGTACACTTGATCGTGTATGGCCAGCTTAACACATTTTAAATCAATAAACTGTTCTCACACAGAGACTATACTTCCGCTGTAGGATTCCCTGTGGGACAGGTGACAAACTCTCACGGCCCGGGAGCAAAAATAACCCGGACGTCACCTTGTCTCATCGAGAGTGACGCCGCCCGCTTACCATGTGTGCGTAATTTTTATTGCGGTCCGACGCGATAATGACGGCCGATTAATAACAGCATGGTGTCAATGTGTGCGTGTGATACTTATACGAATAGAGGAGTTGGTATTTCTAAGGGTGCCTCACTGAATTTGTTGCTGACAATCTGTCTGGTTCCTTTTTTAAGTCTGTGTCTGTAACGTAAATATCGGCTGCGGCCTGGAAGCAAACCCGGAATTCTGTTCACAAGCAGGGTCATCAACTAAACTACGGGATCAACAAAGAACCAACAACGCGCAGACTACGCATTTTAAAATACTTAATTTGATTTATTTATTATTTTGTGTACACAAATACATATATACTCAATAAAAGCCGGATATTCTATAATAAATATTTATTTATAGGAACAATTGTCAGAAATCATGGAGACCAAACATGAAGCAGAGATCCTGTACTCAATACTGCACGTAAAGGCGAAGCCTGCTGATGCTAAAGATGATAAAACATTTGGCAAAAGGAAATTTCCCGGAAAATTTAAAAACAAGAAATAATACAACACGTCATTTCGTCATTATTGTGTACAGCTGAATATAAAAAAATTGTTATTAAAGCTTTTTTATTAAGTAATACAATTATTATTTATTAAAAATTGTAAATCCATAAAATTTGTGGATATGTATTCAATATCCATTAATGAAATCGCCACGGACCTACAACAATGATAACAAACATTATTTCCTCATATTAATGAAAATGAATGAATACAACGAGAAAAATGACATTGATTTAAATTTTAAAAGTTATATTTACAAGAATCTTGACTACATTTTAAAGTGTGCACATTGATTGTACTATCTCCTTGTTTTGTCACTTGGTTAAAAGAATATTACAACTCATAACAATAACATACGTAATTTATTTTACATCTTAGTAAATTATCACAACTCAAAGTAATATAATTAAAGTAATTACATCGTAATCATTAATTATAAATAACAAAATGAGTTACAATTTTGTCACATTTGCCAGGGTCTTGTGTAAAAAACAAGAATAGTCAAAGTAAGACATACGAAGCACGAGAGAGCTACGGTGATAGCTGATGGTCACTCACGGTATTGGTGGTTCTTGTCTGTCAGCGGTACGTAGATAACGCTCATGAGTTTCTTTATGGTGGTAGTGCCGTCAGCTGCTTTGTCCACCTGCCAAAAAATGTGTGGTTGAAAGCTTACATTACAAGAGAAATAACTAGGTATCAAGCCTCCACCCAGAATGCGATTTTTTAGTCATAAGTCACTATCACAAGATATGTTGAGCAATGATTTAATACCTGCGTCAGATGCTGCTCACCGCCTTCCGGCCCAACTGGTACAATAAGCCGACCTCCAGGCTTCAGTTGCTCTACCAACTGCCGAAAGACAAAATAATGTAGTCAATCCATTGAAGTATAATGTCATACAACAGTCATCTCGAACAAAATGTGACCCACCGGAGGTTCTATTTTTAAAATTGAGCCCCCGCTTTGCTTTGAAAATCGAACGAAATTTCATTGGGACATGTTCGTGGTGTCTGTTCTATACGCTAGTAATAATCCCTCAATGATCAGTGTCCATCAGGGATTTTATTGCAAAACTAAAATAATCTCGAGATCTACAGAATCTTTTTTTTTCAATGACGACCCTGTAGCCTAGTTGGTCACTACCAATAAAATGCATACAGCTACACTATACTAAAATACATACAGCTTGTGGCAATGTTGGTGCAGCGGCTCCAACATGTATAGCATTGTAAGGTGCTTCTGAAGGGTATCCTTGACGTCCATCTCCAACTAAAACATACATTTATTTTTATGGTTGTAGTACAAAATTGTATTATTACCTCTGTCCTGATATTATGATATTTTCCAACATAACTAAACCATGGCTTAGTATTAAATATCAAGCCTACTAACACTAAAACTACAATTTATCACTTAGAAACTTAATCACAGCAAGTAGCATTAATGTCAAGATAAATAAATTACAATATTTGTTTTACATAATGTGATAAATTATTGCTCGACTGCAATCTCACGTGATGGTAATTGCATTCACTTAGCAAAAGCCTATTCAGTATTTTCTTGAAGACTCTCACATCATAGGTAGGTAGGAACACAGACAGGCAAACTATTGCCACATGTGTAATGAACGACAATTCTTGTTCAGAACTAAGACATACTAATGCTGGCTATACACAATTAAGTATACTAGTCAAGTTTGCAGCGGACTTGATGCGGAATCCAGTAAACTTAACGGTGTATAGCTACAGTATGGCTATCTAGATATCTCATGCAAACTGGATGCTACATCAAGTCAAACTGCAAACATTCGAATCAAATCATGCAATACAAAAACTTACCAACAAGCTTAATTCTATTTGATGAAAGTAACTCTGGGTTATCCTTTTGAATATTCCTAGTAGCAAGAGCTACTAGTTCTGGTATGTGATCAATTCCAATGACTCGTCCATTCTCTCCCAGCATCATAGCCATGCATGCTGTAAGGTATCCAGACCCAGATCCAACATCCAATGCCTTTTCACCAGGTATCAGCTGATTTTTTAATTTTTCTAAAGCATGTGCGTGCTGAAATTTAATTTTAGTTTATTAATAATTTAACCCACCAAAATAATTGACTATAAACATTGAAGTATAATGTCATAGAACAGACATCTCAAACAAAATGTGTGTCCCGCCCAGGAGTTTTTATTTTCAAAATTGAGCCCCCGTTCTCCTTTTAAAATTGAACAAATCCATTGAAGATTGAAGCCACATGGCACCAATGCATTGAGACATACAAAGTGTTAGCAGTGTCGGTTCTATACGCTAGTAATAATACTTCAATGACTATAAATTTGTATTTTACTCACACAGTACAGTTAACCCGGGTAACTTTGAATACAATATTTTCATACATAAAAAAATGTATGCATACTTATGTTGCATTAAACTAGGTTAAATTAAATCTAAACAAAAATAAGAACTTCAACAGTATACAGAGTTACACTGAAATTCAAAGTTACCCAATTACGGTCTGTGTGTCTCACTCAGTGGCGCACCCAGCTGGCTTGGAGCCCCAAATAATTGATATGGCAGTAGCTTTGCCCAGGGGCTTCTCAGCATTTTGATAAGGATGTGGACACATCAGCATAACAATTACCATAGTGGAAGACCTATGTAATTTATATTATGATACTATAATTACAGTATATTTTAAAGATATATATACCATATGAGGTGCACTGATGGTAGCTGAGAATCCGATAGTCTGTGGTGAGTCATGGTATGGAGCATTTGGGCAGTAATTTTTTCTATCGACATGACTCATTGCATTAGCAACGGTATTGGATTTAATAATTCCATTGGCTGAAGGAAAAAAAAAATTATTGTACAACCACTCAATTTTTATGTTCTGTTATCATGCAAATTTTATGTTCACAAAATCAAAACAGTACTGGTGTAAAAATAAAGTAATAAATCATATCAACCGCCAGCTTTTCAATGTTTATTGTAATTTAATTCTACTTGGCAACTGAATAAACGCGCTAAATAAATAAATACTCAGTTATGTAAGTTATTGAGATTCATTTATAAAATTGCCAGAGAAAATGAATGAAACCTCAATAATTACTTAAAAGTTGTGAATAATCTGCCTGCAACTGTCACGGAATTACAGCCTTTATATTATAATGCCTCACCTTTCAAATGCCTGATCATATCAGCATTGTCTACCCCATGACTTCTCCAAGCCATAATTGCTAAACCAAAAGCAATTAATATTACAAAACCGTTTACTACAGCACCAATTTTTGCAGATGCGATGAAACTTTACTAACAAATTATATTTTAATGAATAATGAAACAATTCAGCAAACAAGATTTTATTTGGGAGGTTTATTTTTGTTAGCTTTTGACATGTACCTACTACAATAGCAAAAACAATTTGACAGTTTGACTAGCGATGGGCAACTCGACCAAATTTACTCGAGTAACTCGAGTAAACTCTTTGGGCGAGTAACTCGAGCAATGTTTTAACGTACTCGAGTAAACTCGGCCTACTCAGCCCAGCGACGATTGCGACGCGACGCGTTAACTCGGTGTTACTCATTTCGAATCGTCGAGTTCGTCGAGTAACAAGTTCGTAGAGTAACGAGTTCGTCGAGTAACGAATTCGTCGAGTTGCCGCCGGCGCACTTCGCGTCGCGACGATCTTACTCTGTCAACTCAACTCATTCATTACTCATTGCTCCTCGCTCACGTCGGCTATCTACTCGCTGTCGCGTCGGTTCGGTTCGTGTTGCGAGTTGTATTGTTTGTACTTTGGACAGTCGAGATATGGTACGGAGGATTGGGAAAGAGACTAATTAAATATATTAGGTATAAGGTGTTAAACCTTGGGTATAAGGTTGAACTTGTTAGGATGGATATTGACCAGCTAGCTTATTCCGCAAAAAAAATATTGCTTTTTGTGCATGGCTTTGTGAATACAACTTTTAGTGATGATTATATAAGGTTTCAATTGTAAACGTATTTTTATTTCAACTAGATAGTTGGCGACAGTTATAAAGCAAATTTTTATGTGAGATTTTTGTATGGAATTGTGTATCTAGTTCTGTTATTAGTATCGAAGGACTGATTCCCTGATTTGACGTTATGTGATTCAGAACTTCGATTACGCACT
This sequence comes from Thymelicus lineola, assembly GCA_963932265.1. Lineage (NCBI taxonomy): Eukaryota > Metazoa > Arthropoda > Insecta > Lepidoptera > Hesperiidae > Thymelicus > Thymelicus lineola. The sequence goes on along the minus strand of OZ010690.1, from coordinate 5,947,699 downwards.
GTGACAACCATCATGGCCCAAAGCCATCATGAATAGTATAAAACAAAAAATATCCAAATCGGTCCGTTTTCACGGTTTTTGGTTACCAACGATTACTATAATTCATTTTTATTTTTAGGAGATAGATATCCGGTTAAATCATACCACGACACGGTTTTATCTTTGTATTTATTCTCCAACTAGCCAGCTCGGTACCTACTCGGAGTCTCGGACTCGGTTAACTCGAGTAACTCATTGAGTTCGACGCGACGAGTATAATTACTCGCGACCTATACTTACTCGCGTGATTACTCGGTACTCGTTATTTTTGACAACAAGATTACTCGAGTTTACTCAAGTTATTACTCGAGTAAACGGTTACTTTTGCTCGAGTAACTCGAGTTGTAAAAGTATTACTCGGCCCATCGCTAAGTTTGACACTTGGTTTGGTTATGGCTTTGAAAATTGAAGTCTGACATGAAATCATGGAGCCGCCCTACCTACGAAAAAAACGTGCATACCTACGCAACAAAACATGGCGGTTTTATTCCTACTATACTCAAAATTATCTAAGAAGCCATTAATGATAGGTGCCATTTATTAATATGAACCAACCTTGTACGGACGACGTCTTTGAGCGAAATGAAATAATCATTTAATTGACATGAATAGTTAGATACTTACGAACAAAGGATTTTGCCAAAATTTGTTTAAATTCCCTATTCGTTTTCATTGAAGTTATTTATAAATCATATTAAACGTTATAATCTAGTAAAAGTCAATTTTGCATAAGTTATGATGGGTTGGGACGTCATAACTTATGCAAAATTGAATAAAAATATAAGGCGTCGTAATCAATGTTATATGAAGATGCCGAAACATACACTGACGTTAAGTGATGTGTCGGCTATATACCGCTTATAAAACCAATCATAATCGATACATTACTAAAATCGAAACTTAAAATAAAAATGAATTTAATTTATTTCTTTCTTTGTGTTTAACAATTAAACAAATTAATTTATTCTCTTCTATAAGAACATGACCAAAAGTGTTTATTACGATAATCTATAACCACAGCCATTTGAACTATAGTCCCCACGAACTAAGAATGCATATTTGTCGTTTGTCATCGCAGTGACACTAGAGATGTACAAAAAAAATCGATTCACGAAAAAACCAATTTTTGCAACAAATCGATTCAAAATTGTAAGACTTTCTAATCGATTCAATAATTAAATTGTAAATTCTAAAAACCGAAACATTTAGATATCCACAAGTAACTGGAATGATACTGCCTCCATTGAGCTACTTAAGTTACTTTACCATACCTATACGCTCAATTATTATGTATTTACGACTATAATAAAATATTTTTTTCCTAAAAAACTCACTGTTAATTCGTCCACGCCGTATCCAGCGTATGAAATTTGGGTTTCGGTTGAATAATGAATATTCTAACCGTATTTTAATCAGTTCAAATGGCTGCGGTTAGAAATTATCGTAATAAACACTTTTGGTCATGTTCTTATAGAAGAGAAGAAAGTAAATTGTTTAATTGTTAAACACAAAGAAAGAAATAAAATAAATTCATTTTTATTTTAAGTTTCGATTATAGTAATGTATCGATTATTATGGTTTTATAAGTGGCTTCATGCCATCACATCACTTAACGTCAGTGTAGATTTTGTCATCTTCATATAACATTGATTGGACGCCTTATTTTTTATTCAATTTTGCATAAATTATGATGTGATGGGATTTTTACTAGATTATAACGTTTAATATGATTTATAAATAACGTCAATACGAATACGATACAATACGAATAGGGATTTTTAACAAATTTTGGCAAAATCCTTTGTTCGTAAGTAACCAACTATTCATGTCAATTAAATAATTATTCCATTTTGCTCAAAGATGTACGTACAAGGTTGGTTCATATTAATAAATGGCAGCTATCATTAATGCGTTCTTAGATAATTTTGAGTATAATAAAAATATTCATTATTCAACCGAAACCCAAATTTCATACGCTGGTTGCAGCGCAGTGAGTTTTTTAGGAAAAAAATATTTTATTATAGTCGTAAATACATAGTTATTGAGCGTATAGGTACGGTAAAGTAACTTAAGTAGCTCAATGGAGGCAGTATCATTCCAGTTACTTGTGGATATCTAAATGTTTCGGTTTTTAGAATTTACAATTTAATTATTGAATCGATTAGAAAGTCTTAAAATTTTGAATCGATTTGTTGCAAAAATTGGTTCTTTCGTGAATCAATTTTTTTTTACATCTCTAGTATCACTGCGATGACAAACGACAAATATGGCTTCTTAGTTCGTGGCAACTATAATGTCCAATTTGACGTACTTTGACATTCCTTTGTCAAAGTGGGTTTTATTAGTTTGTACCTTAGTGCCTTGGTAATAAGTCACAATTTACACTGTATTAAAGATAAAAACAAAATGGCGGACACGGCACACGTCTGACGTCATGAAAAATTTGACAGTATAGCGAAACTTTTGCGATCAATGGTTGCGATCCATGCTGTTGCGTATAGAGTTGGATTGTTTTTATTTCATACGTTAGACAAGGACGCCATTATGCTTATTATTTCGTTTTTTAAACTCACAGATAACTAAGTATCTATCTGACATTATACCGCATCTATATTATTCATATATCTATGGTACGGAAGGATAAACTGTCAAATGTAAACTGTCAAGTAAATAAATTGACATTTGATTTGACAATTTATAATTTTTTTTTTATAGTTTTGGAAAGTTGTCATGTCCATGTTTTAAATGTTTTATCACTTTATCAGTAACAAACTAAGTTTTTTTGAGTGATTGAGTGTATATAAAGAACGTAGTAACTCTAATAAGCATAAACATCTATTTCTCATAGACACTAACCGTTATTCACAGTATTTTCAATCCAACAAAATGGTTTGTGATGGTCCAGATCCCCCAGATAATAGTCCTCATAATTTAACTCCTCCTCCTATGCATTTAATTACTAATGGCAATCATCACGAAGATAGCGACGAGGAACAAAATGAACATTTTGGTTATGAACCTCTACCCCAAGGTCCTGATGCTCAATTTTTCGACCCAGACTCCAGTGATGAAGAAGTTGATGTAAGTTAATTCTTCATTCCCCTATTTATGTGACAGTTTTTAAAAATTATATTTATTTTATTTATTTATTCCATACTATTACTATTATAATGTAATGGGAATGATTTTATCTATTGTAATTATTGCTTTGTGAAATTGGATCAGTACCATAATATGATATAAACATTTTGGGAACAATAAATGTTTATTTGAGAAGTTAACTACGAAATTCTCACAGTGATTTTAAAAATAATGTGTCATAATAAATTGTTAGTTTATTAAGTTGTGTTTTGAAAATAGTTACTCGATTTAAATTCTCTACTTATTTTATTATTATACTAGGAAATCGCCCTCGCTTCACTTCAGGAAAAATAGTAAAAAATAATAATATATAATATAGCCTATGTCAACCGGGGATAGTGTAGCTTCCCAATAGTGGAAGAATTTTTAAAATCGGTTCGGTAGTTTCGTAGCCTATTCAATGCAAACAATCAAATCTTTCCTCTTTATAATATTATTTCATAATAAATTGTTAGTTTATTAAGTTGTGTTTTGAAAATAGTCTATTTTAAATTCTCAACATATTTTATTATTATATTACTTGCTTGAATGCAAATAACTTCTTTATAGAGCCTAATAAGAAAAAGGTAATATTATGTTGTAGAGCAATGAAGCCCCAACAAATGGAGTGCCTGAGATTGAACCAATGGAAGCTTCCTTGACACGAGAGGTGTGGAGTGTGCCGCGTCGCACTGATCCTATTGAAATGGATAATGAGAGAGCTCAACAGGTAACAATATTTAAGACTGTCGGCCAAATATGCAAAAAAATATTCCCTTTCCCTTACTTCCCCTTTTTCTACTTCCCTTATACATCATTGTTGTTGTTTCGTTACTTTAACAAACACGCTTAAATGCTTACACACCCATTGATCTTGTGTAGTGGGTGGCATGGACAGCACTAATAAGACATCATTACAACACCCATGATGCGAGAACAAATATTCATCTGTCACATAAATATCTGCCTTGCTTTGCTTAGGCAACAGGGTTGTCCAAAATCAATTGTATTTGTTTTATAATTTTTTTAATAATTTATTACCTGAATATATCTAGTTTAACTAGTTATGTTTATTTATTGTAGGTATAAACTAAATTACAACATAATATTTATTATAAAATTAATTAAAATAAATGTATATAACTAGGCCCCTGCGGTGCAGTACCTAAGATGCTGGCAGCATTCCCTCGCTGTATGGCAATACTAACACGCTGAGCAAGAAAGCTGCCAGCTCTAGGGTCGCTTGTCTTGTCTTTCAATTTTTTTACTAGTATACTGTAGCCAATAAAAAAAAAGAAATTTTAATAAATGTATAAGGGAGAGAAAAAAAGGGGTGTTGTGTTTGGCTACAATATTAAAAAAGAAACATTAAAAAAAATAGAACACAAACCCACCAAAAGAAGTATACCCGAATGTAGGCGAACTTTGCTCGGATGTTAGTGAGCCGATGATCTCCTAAATAAGAAAATAATTAAACCAGGAATACGGGCGCCAAGGAGACCATACACCTGCCACACAGTACGGATAACAAAGCCGGATAAAACATTGAACTATTAATCTCAAAGCGGGCTTTATACTTCAGTGTTGTATGTAAAACTAAATATTAATCATGATATTTTGTTGAGGAGTGAAATAAAATAATATAAGTACCAAACAGACTTTTATTTCTCTAAAACAAGACTTTGCATTGAATCATTATAAATACAGGAACATTGCAAAAGTATACAAAGTTATAAACATTCTAAATTGTCTGTAAAAGTTGTATTGTATGGTAGAAAAATATCACAAGCATGTACCTGTATAACAGAAGTACTTAGTCAAAATTAGGGCACGTCCTCTCCATGAGAATCCCCTCCTAACAGTGGACTGCAAGGCTGCCTCGTCACTGCTACGGTATGCTTCAAGGTAAGGGTCTCCTCATCTTGAGTTCGTAGTCCAGGCTCGAAAGGTAGATGGGTAGGAAGGAATATTCCGCCCTCAATAAGGAATAAGATAATGGATTGACATCAAAAAGTCAAGAAAGCCATTATGAAAAAAAAACTTACTCGCGGAAAGCGAAGTAAGGGGAAAAAAATATGGAAATATCAGTGGAAATTAAATGAAAACATCACTAAAGTGATGATTAAACCACGGGTCCAGTGTGGAACACCGCAGGAAAATAAAGAAAAGGATTTAAGTATCCTTGTTCAACTAAGTTGTTATAGGAAGGTAAGTTGGAAAAAAAATAAAGGGAAAATTTTAAATACCGGAAAAAAGCGCTAAAAAGCGCCTCTAGTTACATAACATTGTGGTCGTCATCCGACGCCGGTGCATTTACATGCTACGAAGGAAAATATATCGCCCCCATCATGACCAGGACGCGGGAACGTACTATTAGTCCAAAATAACGAATTTGGAAAAAACTTTTAAATGAAATCCCCCAAAATAACAAATTATTGGTTTTGACGCATTTTATCGGCGTCAAGAGTCAAGAGAAAAAGAAATATGGACGCTTGTGTCATAGATACGTAATGTCTATGCAAAATTGCACAGAGTAATAAATTTTAAATATGGCAATGTCTATGATATGTTCTACCAAACATAATTAAATAAATTTCGTAAAATAAATAAACAATTAAGTCTTATAAATAGTTTTATTTCCAAAAACACCACTATCAAATTTATATTTATATTTAAATTAAATAAATTGAATTAAGAACAAGTTAAATTACTGATTGGGGTCCAGTCCCAATATCACGACTAAATAAGCAACGTCAAATTTAGAAGTTATTAATCCATGGCAAACATGTCAAACGGATTCATTCACCCGTAACAAGTAGTCTGTGGTAATATGAAGAGTTAAATTAATTTTTTATTGCAAAACAATAATAATGGTTCCATGTAACGGGCGATGTACAAATCGTACGTTACAATACTTTGGTTTCCAGGTGATGTCTGCAATGGCAAACTTTGCACTGCCTCAAGCTTCCATCCCGGATTGGGCTCAGAGTGTATCAGAGGAGCAGTGGAAGCAAACATTGAAAGACAAAATAGAGAAAATAAGAAGTAATAGATAAATATATGTATGTAGTTAGTATGTTCTTCATATAAATTATATTTTATTTATATAAATCATTATGTATGTTTATCAGGTTCTTAATTAAGTGTGTATATAGTTTTAATTAAAGGCTTTTCTAAACTTAAAGTATTTATCATCAGAATTTGTAACTCGTGTACTCCTGGATTCAGATTTCCTCGTACTTGGACAGGTATTAATGTTGTAGCTATAATTCAATAATAGTTAGCTAGTGAAGATTAGTTTAATTGATACACATTCAAGAACAATATGGAACTTATAGGTATTATGATGATTTTATTGTCTGAGTATGTGATAATCAATGAAATATGTAGATAATTTTGAAAAATTTCAAAGGTTAAAGCTTCAATCCTGGGTTCTATTTGTACCACTGATATTTAAAATATTTGTAGGCTATGAAGCCTTTCTGAAAGTATTAAATTAATAAATACATTATAAAAAAAATTACCTCTCGCTAGAGTAATTGCTTTGGCTTGTAGAAAAACAATTTATGTTAGTGTTATTCTTACTGCTTTAATTAACTTACATGCAAGATTGTAATTAATCATCTAAGTTGATAATTCAAAACGGCAATGTGTCAGAACAAACAATATTTTAATAAAAACAATTTATTTACAAGGATTAAACATTAGGATCATTTATAACTGCACTGAATGTGACTAGTTGGGTTTTTTCATTCCGAATGAATATGTAAAATGGAGAATTAAGATAGAATAATGTGGCCGTCCTCGCCAGAAAAGCCCCAGTCGCTGCAGTAGCCTCGGTTCCGTATTCTACAAAAAAAAAACAATAATTAGCATATCATCAATCATTTATAGTTTTGGTTCTTTTCTTTTAGCATCATTCAGTTCAGGCTGATATTTTTCACTTAATTTTTCTAGCTATGTGGATTTTTTACAAAACAATTTTTTTTGTAAGTTTTTTTGTAAAAAAATCCATGGATATGAGGAATAATTCATATTTGATTAAACTGACATAATAGATTTGTAACATAGAATCTAAATGGCGCTGTTACTGATCAGTACTGATGTTAACAATAATTTTGTTACATCCTATTGATGATGTGAAACATCATCATCATCGTCGTCGTCGTAAGTCGTAACGTAGATAATATTAATATTATAATAGTAACAAACAACACCATCTTCTTGTTACTGATTTGACGATCGCAAACTAAATGGCATTGTTTTGTTACTATTATAATTTGACGACTGCAAACTAGATGGCGTTAAACTCCAGGCGTGTATCGGAGCTAACACACACATTTTTTTGTCACACACACTTTAATGTCACCACCTGTATAGTCTCCGCACAGTGCCAAGATCCACGAAAATTGCGTACTGCTTAGTATGCTATTCAGGTGTTACACAGTTTGGCGCGAGTTATCTTTGTTACGACGACTAGGTAATCGGAAGTCGGAACATACGAGTACAATAAAAGTTGTACAATAAAGACGGCAGTAGTGAAAAAAGCTATCGTGAATGTTACCCTTTATAGCACATACTTAACACATTAACTTACCGTTTATGGTGATTTTGACACTATGCAACACAGTCTCCACGTGTAATCTTGGATTTGAAAGACTGTGTAAAATAGTTTGCAACTCACGATTTTCATCACCATCTTTCATTCGCTGTGAAATTACTTCTTCGGTTGTATTAAGACTAATAGTCTGATCGGCTAGTAGAGCAAAATTGGCTTCTTCGGGTGAAAAAATCGATTTGATCCCTAATTGCTTCAATGTTTTTTCCAATTTCAAATCACTGCTTAAATCCATTTTAGGAAATCTGATGACACATTCAGTTGATTCCATTTTGTCTATTATGTTATTAATTTTCTCGTAGTCGAGAGAATCTAATATCTCTTGAAGGCTTTTCTTTTTTGGAAATTGCGGTTTGAGTGCATACAATGTTGTAACACTGTCGTTATATGGTAATGCTATTATTTCGAACCCTGAAATAAAATCAGAATTAGTACTTGACTCTTTTTATAATGTATGAAGAAAGGTTTTGGAAATTTAAAATTTATAGCATGTATTACGTAATACTAGATCCAAAGAAAAAGAGATATACTAAGTTAATTTTTTTCTTTATCTTTATATCGAAATATTATTACATCTTCATAGGAAATTCCCTTCCTTAAATTGTGTCACTATTCAAAAAAAACAAACGTGTACCTACTTATGTAGGTACTTGCGTAAGAAGTTATACTTCTTTGGAATGAAAAAAGCGATTTAAAAAAAAATCATTGCAAAAAAAATCAGAAAAACATTATTCAAAAAAATTTCAAAAAAAATTCAAAATTAAAAAAAATTAAAATATCAAAAAAAATCAAAAATTTTCAAAAATATGTTTATAAATCAATATTCAAAAGAAAAATATAAAAAAAATATAAAAAAACATTATAATCATTTTTTCAAAACGAGCGTTTTGAAAAACGCGACTAATCCTAAAATTTCACTCTCATCATTTTTTCCATTTATTTCATAACGCGCCTAAAGTAGTATAACTTCAATAATCTTTTCATCTCGTCATATTCGACAAATAAATCAATCTGCTCACGTCTAATGCTATTTACCCACCTTGTAATTCGCACTTGATTACAAGTTTTATAACGTTAACGCCAAAATAAATAATTATACCGATAAATTGTTAACATACATAGTGCTAACAGATATGTGTGAACTGTGAACGGTGCGATTTTGTAATTCTCACGTCATCTGACACAAATATGATGAGGATCTGATTGTTATACATTATGGATACATTAATTTGTTCATTCAGCAGCGTAAAACTTGGGTTATTATTATGTAGAGTCGTATTATCGTAGAGTCAACCTACTCTGATGATGCTCCGTTTCGGGGCGAAGCACGTGTTGGTATGTATGTTGGTATATACTTTTAATTATTGTAGTGCATGTTTCCGTTGTAGGAAGGAGGGAGGTGCCACGTATGTCATAAAGTATGTACCATCACACATGTTAACCATAGATTGTTGCAAAGTAGACTAAATACTAATGTAGCAAGGAATAATGCGAAACGAATTTCGCGTTTTTCTCCCAAACCACTAGTTCTACAAGAAAAATGTGTTACACGTAAAATGACATTTAATGGGCTACAACTTTTGTAGGAAACATTTTTCTGTAAAATCAATACTTTGCCAAATAATCGTGAAAAACAAAAAAATAATATGATTTTTCAAGGTAACCTTAAAAATGAAATATGCGGGTATTTTGCCTTTGATGTTCGTTATCAGCGCGTCGAAATACACAGGTATACCAAAATTCAGATCAATCGGGGGTATGCGCTAAAAGGAAGTTTATCCGTTAGTTTTTAAGCTCATTTTCGTTTCCCATAATTATTCATGCTTACTCAAGGACAAAGTGCTAATAGAATTGTTATATTTGTCTAGGTACATCATTATAGATCATTAGTGGTTTGCAAAAACTCATTATTCATCACCACCATCACTCGGAAATTACTATAAAAATATGTTACCTTCGTCTCTTGCTAATGCATATTTAAAGTGGCCCATGTTTAACATTTGGTCAACCTCAACTTCTTGACCCAATGCCGTCTCGAATGGGAGTCTGAAAATCAGGAAAATTCATTTAATAAACTATGATATTTATTTATTATATTAGCAATCCAAAGAATGAGCGAAATATAAATGTATCGTAAAAAAACTGAGGACTCGTTGATATTTTCTCAAGTATAAAATATAATATAATTATACATATTATATTTTATAATATAATATAGTTATATTATTTCTTATACTTAATATTAAGTATAAAATATAGATAACTCTAACTGTCAGCTTTTGAGTGCTTAACCATACTTATGTGTATGTGGACAATAATTTTACAGTTATAACGACACTAAAAGCGGTAAAAAAAGCTACGAATGTGTGTATGCTAAGCAAACTGGTAGTAGAAAGTTGAAGGACCCACATATCACGGTAAATCGATAAACAATGGGTATTCATGTCTTAAATATCACTGTAGGTACTAGGTACTTACTTTCTTGTGTGATTTACTATAAACGGTACTTCCCACTGGCACTGAAGTAGAGCGCGCTTAATAGCGCTATTTTCGTGTCTGTTGGAAGAGAATCCTTAAGAAACGTTGCCAGTTTTCCATTTGTATTATTATATACCCAACTGAAAAAAATATTTTATATAGTGTGGTTATAAAAATTGTCTCGAGAATTGAAGGTACAGTCGAAACACTAATGGACTGGACCAATTTGACATTTACAGTGTTGTAAATAATCTGTTTTTGACGAATAATGACGAATAATTTTGTAACAAACTAATTCTGTGTGAATCATTGATACGTTACGATTAAAACGTGTATTTTTAGGGACCTTTTTGGCTCAGAAGAGGTATACTTCGTATCAATGTCAAAAAGTTACTATTACTATTATGTACTAGATACGGCAATATTATTTCACAAAGTGACATTAGTTTCTGTTAATTTGGTCCAGCGGATTAGTGATTCGAATATAGGTATAAGCCGCGCCATTAAAGAAACGAATCTAAAATGGCGGAAATTATCATTCCCCCTCACTCGCACGCTAAAGACAGGAATAACGTGCGAGTGAGGGGAATGATAATTTCCGCCATTTTAAATTCGTTTCTTTAATGGCCCGGCTTATACTAAATATTTTAGTAAATAGTTGGTGACTTACTCATTAATCACAGTTTTAACCGTCTCAGTGTCCTTGAAATCGACTTTTAATGCATCTCCGTGATAGACATCATTTAAATACACTCGGTAAGCTTCACGCAGTTTGTAACTCGTGTCAATAAATGCTGCATCGGCATAAAGTGTTTTACTATACGTTTCATTAGCATTCAGTTCTTTCAATAGTTCTCCAAACTGTTCGTGTTGTTTACGATTTAAAATCAGATCTGTTGTAAACATAAAGACATTAGAACGTACAACAATGACCCAGAAAGTATGGATAATAATTAATAGTTGTGCTATTCTACTTTTTTGAGTACCCAAAAGCTCTTATAGGTAATTCGGGATTGTACAGGGTGTCTTGCAACTAACTAGCGATAATTTTAAAGGCATAAAATATACCTAATTTTATCGACAAAAATACCCACATGTCTAGCCCTCTTCCTTTTGGAATGGCCGCCATTTAATTTTTTTTTAATTATGTTAGATGTCTCTGCCGATTTCGATTTCTCTGGACTAAAAGGTCCCATAGATGTGAAAAAAATATTATTTGAAAGGTAATAATACCATCACTATACTATAATTCATCACAAAAAGATTGAATAAACTTTCAACTTACAAATGTCATTAAAAAATCTAATGCTCAATGTAGTCAAAAATTTCACTGCTTTTTTTAGTTTTTTAAAAACTAGCCCATTAACTTTTTTGCAATTGTATTGTTTAACAAGGATATTGTTTACAAAACCACACCAAAATCATTTCTCTAAGTTACAAGACGAATGAGTTATCGTATTATAGTTTGAACATGAGCGAAATTTTTCGGCAGGAAAAAATTAAAATGGCGGCCAATCCATAAAGAAGAGGGCTAGACCCCCACATGTGGGTAATTTGTCGATAAAATTAGGTGTATTTTATGCCCTTAAATTATCGCTAGTTATTTGCAAGTGATCCTGTACAAACTAGGATTAATTATATTATACGGAACGGAACAACACCCTGTATATTTTTTCAGTTCCAGTAATCTCTATTACAGGGATTGAAAATTTATCAAGTTTTAATAACTCTTGTTACATCTAAAATAGCTGCATACTGCTTAGACATACCATACATATTTTGTTAAGAAAGCGTCATAATCCTAGAACATCTTTAGATCACTAAATAAGGTTCTAAAATAAGATATTAACAACATCCGAAGATGTCCCTGTAAAAGTAGGTAGATCCTCTAGAGTGCGTGTACCAATTTACCTTGGGAAAATCCGAGTTTGTCGGAGAGTTCGTCATATGACTTCCCCACGCTGCCCAACAAAGCCATTGCCAGCAAGCCTGCGTGAAACCACATAATAGCTATTAGTAACAAAATACAATAATAGTACGACCGAGACAAAAAATTACACACGGTACGGTACTTTGTCTGATTGTAAATGTCGCTTTTAACTCTTTACAAATAACGTTAGCGTTGTAGCCGTGGACAGTCAGTCAATTCATAAATCACTTGGTTGTCCTTTTTTCTCGTGAGTTTTTACATCGTTAGACATAATTGTCTCATAGACAATGAATGTTGAACGTTAAACTAATTTGCGATGATTTCCTGGTGTTTGGGATTAAAATTTTAACAGACTATGATTTTGCCTACTTTAGCCTAATTGGCTTCGCATTCTGACATAAATTATGTGTATCAGAAATATGGCAATCAAACAATGTTACAATAATAAGTGATAAATGTTAGTTATCAATGAAGAGGTCACAATTCCTGGAATATACTAAGTGGGGTTTATCAGTCATAGGTAGGTATGTTAGAAAAATAAAATGCCGCTTTTTTTGCTCGACTTGGCGGGGGCACTGCCGTGCCCCCAGATAAACCTCCCTAAATGCGTAATATAGCCAGGAAAATATACATAAACCTACCGTGAATAACCGTATCAAAGACTACTTGACTATTATATAAATCCTTACCATTAATTCCAGTAGGAGACAATACTATGTTGGTATTGTTTGATTCTTTTAGCAGCTGAAGTGATAATTTATATCCGAAATTGTTTAAAGCATCCGTAAGTTTTGATGTGCTACAAAATAAAAAATCTGTGAATTAACATACATAATATGTATTATCTTTATTTTATTATTCCTAGTAAAATAAAGATAAATAATAATAAATAATATCATACTCTTCTTTCTACTCCTGTAGGTAACAGGAAATAAATTTAGGTATAACATTTATTATAATCTAACTGGCATCTACATACGTATACAACGGAAGATGGACACATTTAACCTACCTTTGTAATTATAACAATTTGCGTGTAATTTCACGCAATATTTAAATTCGAGTTTGACTTCAAATATACAATTCATCGTTAGTACTTATCTACTTCATAGTAATTTTAAAGTCATACATGGACTAACTAAACATACCGTAATAACTAGGTGGGTACTTCAAAATTTCAGTTATTTCTTATTTAAAACTAGCTGCGCGGTTTCACCCGCGTTAAGTTTTGGAAAAATTTAACTACTTAAATATATGATTTTATATAGCCTTTCTCGATAAATGGATCATCAAAAATATCAAAATATCTATCAAAAATAAAAAGAATTTTTCAATTCGAACCAGTAGTTCCTTAGATTAGCGCGTTCAACCAAACAAACTCTTTAGCTTTATAATATTTAGTATAGATTTATAATGAAATTACAGCTTGTATTGTACAATTTTTCCTTCTTTTTCCTCAATACTAGGTAAACACTACCCGGATATTACAACAGAGGAAAATAATTATTATTTATGGTAATCTGCAAGAATATAATAAATTAAAAAGATTATCACCTAATCTTCTCACTCGGTTCCGTATTGGTAGTATTGTCACTTTGTCCCCATGCAGTCTTCGCGACATCAGTGAATATAACATAGACGAAAGCTATAGTCAGCAAACTTCCGTTACATTTCCACCGAATCATATTCTGGAAAACAAAAAATTTATTAAAGGGAACTGGTTTGTCTTATCTATTTTTAAATTATAATATGCTTAGATTTAATTATCAGTGTTTTCTTGCAATAGGCCTTTTCTTAAATAAATGTTTTTTTAAGAACAAACGTTTCTGAACGACGCGACGAGGTTCCCCTTTTCCTGATGCTACGGAACTCGCACTATAACCGCAAACTCAGGATATTATGTACTCAAAAATATTTGATACCATCATAAAATAATTAAAATATAAGGCATGGTAAGTAAATATTTTGCTACTAACAGTCATAAAGTGTATATAAATTCCCGCTGGAGTCTGCAAGGACAACGATTAAGGCTGGCTATACACGTACAGGTAGTTCACCTCCGTCACTGGTCAAGTATATATTGACTGACTTCTTCTTTAATACAGAATAAGTATAACAGAAAACTAAGGTTGACACTGGTAAAACTGTGTTATAAGAATCTTATTGATACTTACGTAGACAATGATGTTAATACGTTTTCGCAAAGATTTTCGCAAGGCTCGATCCCACCCTGTTTAATAAAAATATAAAATACACTATTATTGAAAACTATTTGTAGTTGGTACGTTGAGTATAAATTAGCGCTATTTTTTACAATTTTTTCGAATATAACCAATGACTTTACGTAAAAGTTTAAAATATTCGTACCTAGTCGTTGAGCTAAAGGATGTTATAACGCAAGTGAACACTTTGAGAGTGTGCTGGACACTGTTGGGAGTGTTGTAACCGAGTCGAATTGAGGTAGAGTTTATATAGCTAGCCTTGACTCGAGTAGCGTCGGGTCGGGGCATCGGATTATCAAAATGTATGAAATAAATTATATGTATATAGATAAGGCTTGATTCCGCAGAAAACAAAAATTGTAATAAATAAGATGCGAAATTCTCAATTATTAGGTAAACTTCACGTTTACGTACACAATCGAACCATCATTCGTAAAATTGTACAAATACCATATGAAAACCAGTTTTTGCACTTAACAAGTATTAGAAATTAGAATTAACGGCGTTATGACCGGACTGATACCTATAATGATTTTAAATATTCAATAATTTTTTAAAAGATGTCGTTAATTTTCCACAACTTCTTAGGTACATTCCGTAAGTCGTAAATCATGCGTTTACCTAAGGTCCTTATAGGTAAGCGAAAAAAAGGTAATTTAAATTAGGATATAGGTACATAGAAAGTAAGTACTAGGTATCTATCTAGAACAATTCCGATTCCGAAGCACTAGCAAACCCAGCCTCGCTCCGCTTGGGGAAAAGCGTAACATCAAAATATTCACATTTTGCCTTTTGTTCTTTTTCTTCCAATATACTGAAAAATAGCGAGTTGGTATTACATTAATTTGAACAAGAAACGTTTCTTGTAAATTAGTTGATGTTTTTAACGTGATAACGTTTATAAAGACGATGAGCCTGAGAGGCATTCACGAAAACCGAGTAACGGCCGGAGTAACGTCACGGAAGCGCGCGCAGCATTAGAGAGAGAGGCACGCTAGACCGGCCGTCTCTCTCCCACTCAAGCGTAATCGGTCCGCTTGGAAGGCATTTTTCATTTCATTTTTATTTTATTTTACAATCTTTTGAAAAGAAATGATTTCTCGTAGCTCGTACGTATTATTATTATATGAAAACGAAAATATATATCTGTAATTTAATATGTAAAATTGTAATTTTCATTCTATTTCCCGTTCCTAATGTGCGAATTGACAATATTTATATCATAAATTATTCTTCTACGAAATAGACGTTATCACGTAAAACCATTGTCCGTAAACCGACTTTACACACAACCAATTTTTTTTTAAAAGTCCATAAAACTTTAATGTTATAATAATAATAATAATTTTTATTTCAGGCCATTTAGCCCATAGCCTACCTAATAACAATAAAAAATAACTTATATTAATAAAAATGTTAGTAACAATGTATGTATTATCCTAATGGAATCTTTATTATTTCCTAAAATAAAAAGATTTCTAAAATATGACTCAAGAGTCCTGTGTACCTACCAATAGAATACCTGTACCAATAGAATATACGGAAATACGGGGTTTTCCTGTGATGAACGGAACGACAAACAGACAATAATAAATACAAAATATTTAATTGAGATTTCCTATCTAATTGCCCGCTAATCGAAATTTTGATGTTTTAGTTTTATTCATCCATAATTTTAACCACCCAACGGTTGGGTTTTTCTTTGCCCCACAGCAAGATGGCATAAGACAACACTGTGGAAATAAGCAAAATAAACTATCCTAGCAGTTTGGACGTCAGTATACTGCCTTATTTTCCTAACAGCATAAGAAGCCCTACCGAGCTTTGTCGCGACATTTGTTACATGTGGGGGGCCCATTGAAGTAAATTGTTAATATAATAAGAAGTAAATTGTTAATATATACCAGAAAAAGAAACGGACCCAAGATCGAGCCTTGCGGTACACCCATCACAGCCGGTGACTTAAAATCGTTTATGCTAACTTTTTGTATTCTATTACTCAAATAAGACGCGATCAAGCTAAGGGCTTTGTTTTTTATATCATAGTGCCAAGTTTAAACAGCAATGTTTCAAGCTCAACACAATCAAACGCCTTAGATAAGTCAGAAAATACACCTATGGCATCTTACTAGTGGCGCTCCAAAAATTGTTTGATTAACACAACATTGAAAATAACATTAATACCGGAACTACCCCGGAAGCGTTGGGCAGAAGTATGGTGACGCTTTTCTTCAAGAAGGGCGATAAAACTCTTTCGAAGAACTATGTGGGGCAAAGCAGCCGGTATAGAACAAATTTTTGTATTACAGAAAAGAGCCATTAGAGCTATTTATAAACTAAAATCAAGGGAGTCCTTGCGTGTCAAATTTAAACAAATAGGTATACTTACAGTAGCTTCCCAATATATTTATAATAATTTAGTGTTTATACGGAATAACATAACTGCATATAAACAAAATTGTGATTTTTCAAATCGTCAAACAAGAAGGATGCATCAATTGGCTACCACTTCGTACGGCGTACCGTCTTTCTAAAGTGCAACGTTCTTTTATGGGACTAGGTATAAAATTTTATAATAAAGTCCCAAAACAAATACGTGACTTACCAGTGGAATCTTTTAAGAAACGTGTAAAGGCTCAGCTCTTAGGCAAGGGCTACTATAGCATACCTAAATGAATATTTAAATGACAAGGATGCTTGGAAATGACTAGCTAGGCAACAGTTCTGCACAGGTTAGAGAATACCTATCTTTGTAATAGATATAAGTTTTATTTTTAAAAGATGTGCTGAGGAGTTTCTTTACGGCTTTTCTTCTCCTCCATGACAAAGCACCTTTCCGAAAAGCTGGTAATTAAAAAAAATGACGTGCATAAGAGTATCAGTGATACCTACATGAAATGAATAAAAGATTATTTCATTTCATTTCATTTACAGGCCTCAGTACTTCTGAGCCACGTTTATACCTAATGTGTTCTTGAGGGTGCTCACAAAATCGCATTCCAGCCTCCCGAACAAGCAGGATTCCGAAAATGATACAGCACCATAGACCACACACACTGTGGCATATTATACAAAAGATCGAGGAGTATTATCTGCCATTATGTTTATGTTATGAGCAGTGATAGCCTAGCGGTTAGAACATTGGTCTCTCGAACCAAGGGGTCCGAGTTCAAATCCTGGCACGCACCTCTAATTTTCAAATATTATGTGCGTATTAGAAGTTAATTATCACTTGCTTCGGTGAAGGAAAACATCGTGAGGAAACCTGCACACCAGAGAGTTCTCCATAAAGTTCTCGAAGGTGTGTGAAGTCTACCAATCCGCACTTACCAACCAGCGTGGTAGACCATGGCCTATACCCCTCACATTGTGAGAGGAGACCCCGAGCTCAGCAGTAGGACAATTATGGGTTGTTGCTTATGTGGACTATGAAAACGCCTTTGATTCTATCGATTTTCCTTTCGAATTTATATTCGATTCTCCAGCGGTACAGGATCGACTACCGGTATATCGAAGTGTTTGTACTCATCTGCCGCTACTCAAAGCAACGAACCCCATCCAACAGCAGAGGTGTCAGGCAAGGGGACCGGCAAGGGGGCAAGGGGTTCACCGGTGAGTTGGAAGACGTTCAAGCTGATGGAGTGGAAACGACGTGGCATTAACATCAATGGCGAATACATCCCACATCTGCGATATGCCGATGATATAGGTATCCTGGTGGGTTCCTTGGAAGAACTTGGTACAATGCTCGGGGACTTGAACAGCACCTCACAACGGGTGAGTCTTAAAGTAAACATGGACAAGATGAAAATCATGTCGAATTTCCATGTCACACCCGTGCTCTCGAAGTTGTAGTTGTTTGGTTTCACTTAATTGTTTTTTTACACGATTTGCGTTGTTTTCGCAAATCGCGTCACCTGCGCTTGGAGATCCAGATTACGTAAGAAATACAATTTTTTTTTTACCTTAAAATATTTAAACCGATCCAAGTGGTGGCCGTTGGGAGTATACCAAAAAATCGTATCAAAGCACATGGATCGATACACTTCAATATGATTCATATCGATATAAGGCACCTGGATCGAACATCCCTACCACTTGGGGATCTTGAAATATAATACTTCGACCAAGTAGTTACCATCGGTGTTTCACGATATAATATGTATTTAAACGATAAAAAATCAGGGTTTCGTAAAAATGTTTTTATTTTATACCAAAGTTATAGCTAAAAGTGCTGATCTGAATCAGGTAGGTTAAAGGAATTAAAAATAAAACAACAAATTTATCAATCTTTTATAAATATTCGTAAATGTAGGTCAAATGTGGTACAATTAAAATCAGAGGAAATATTTTTATCAACATCATTATCAAAAAGGAAATATTCATGCATTGTTTTCTACACTTTATCATAATCTTAAATTACAAACTGTAAAAAATATTCATAACTATCTATAGTGTATAGGAACGTGAGTCCGTTAGCAATAGGGCGAAATAATGAAGGGACCTTATTCACCCCATCTCTAACAGTTCATAGACTCTTTGAACTGAATGTTTATGTTCTTAAAGTAATTAGTTTTTATTTGAACCAAATCTGTACTTCCTTCTTATGAGAAAAGGTGGAACAACATATCTGTTTTCAAGAAAAGTTGCTATTAGTCAGTATGCGATAGAGTGTAGAAAAGTTAAATAAGTCACATTTCGATGTTAAAACCAATAAAACATAATTAAAACTTATTTATTAGATATTCGGTGGCCTACAGTGAAGGTTTTACAGGTTTTTATCGCTCACAAAATGTAACATTCTTGTAAATATTTTTTATATACATAGTCACTAAATTAATAAATATTCGGTAATGAACGAAATGTATGAATATGGACGACTACAATTTTATTGCCATCAACAAGCGATTATATTACCGTTCAATAGATGAGTTGAAATATCCATATGTTCCTCAGATTTTTAAAGAGAGATCAGTCACATTAAGAATCTTTAATTTCGGAAAATTTACATAATGAAATTTTCGCGCGGAAATGAGTAATTATTTTATTACTACAAAAAAGTAACATTCGTCTTTGATATATCCATCAATCTGGATATTGTCTAAAGGCTTGCCTATTGGCGGCACGGCATGTCAAGGGATTTTAATGCGACGAAAAGAAATATACCTTAATGAGTACGACGATAAGGTTGAATTTCAATTATGCTTATCGTAAATACAAAAACAAAAATGCCGATGCGCTTAGGCATGCCGTGTCGTCATCCTTGAGTATCCCTCGAAATGCTTTTGCAGCCTTCGGGACGCCGCGGCAAGGCCCGCTCCTGCATTATATAGCGTTGCCGCGACGGTACGCTTCGGCATGCCTAAGGACGTTTCGGCATGCCTAGAGATGACCAAAAATACAATGCACTCGTAGCATTAGCAGTTTCTTATATGTATATAACAACGAAACGCATTAAGATTATTATAAACAAGTCAGCCAGCATGCAACATAATAATGCTAAGATATACCTAATTTACTAGATTTACAACTAACCGACATATTATAAATGTTTTATTGGTTTTAGTCCATTGTGAAAGGAGAAAGCCATAATGAATATACTGATGATTATCATTTACAAACTAATTAATAAGAAATAACCATTTTAATACTTTAAGACATAAATAATAACACATTTTAAACAATTTAACTTGCTTTCTTTGACTTAAAATCTCTTACATGCTAGATATTTTGACTACACTAATAGTATAACCAAGTCCGTTATGTTACATCATTAATAATTATCCTATACTGACATAATGTAAAAGGCGGTAGGCAGACAACTTCTTAACTCTATGGACTCAGAAACAGAGCGTTCAAATTAACTTCAAACGTGACTTATGGCCTAGCACTCCTTAACTTAAATGTCAGCCTAGAAAGACTTAAAACAACGTTCTAATATTTATTTACAGGTCAATTTAAAAAGTTAAAAGAAAATTGTACATTAAGAATAAAAGCATTGTTCACATTTTGTCTGTTGAGACAATATAATTATTTGCTATCCTATATTTAACTATCAATAAGTCTTAATCACTGACATTTGAATATGTTAACATATAAGTACTAAGTCACTATCAGACATAATAGCAAATAATAACATATTAAGGAACACACAAACATTAAAACATCTGTCAGAGTTAGAGAGATTCCCACGGATTTGATTACTTTATCTTACAAATTTTTAATTAAGAAAAATTGATTGACTTAATTATTGCTGAATTTTCTAAAATGAGAATCTCTGTAAACCTCTGCAAATAATTTTTCTCATACCTATTATACACAAAAAGAGCTACATAATCAAGACACAAACATACTCACACATTATCCTATCAATATGGTGGCTCCAACTAGCATAACTTAATAATGAATTAATGATCAGTCTTAATAAATTCATATGACCACACCCGGGATCATAGCTCTATTTTTTTTAATATTGTACATCACTCTGTTGCTGAGTCTAACTAAAAAGATACACCAAACATACTATAGAAACTATTACCAAAAAAAGCACTGCTGGTTACATTTTAACAAAAATATGACAGCACATACAAATGACAATAAAATCATATTTTTCTTACTTCAATTGCAGATCAATGAACCTACAAAATTTTATCACGGCCTATAAAAGTAAAATAGCAAAGGACATTCACCAATCTCACGAATTCCGAAGGTTGATGATTACATCATCTGATTTAATAGTTCTAGTATCCAAGTCTAGATATTTTCCTTAGTCCAGAGCTGCAACACAGCTCTCATACTGTATCACATGAAATTTGTTTCCAATTACAAAAGTATGCATACTTCTGTATGTCCATTTTTAAAAATGACACATCAATTAGTCATTATAATTTTAGCTAGCAATAACCCAACTGAAAATGATTAGAGGCTTTACATAATTAATAGAGTAACATGATAAATTATTTTTAAATGACGTTTTATAAATATTCAAGCATTGGCTCATGTTATGCAAAAACATGGAATGCTCTAAAGTTTTTGACTGTAGGATGACTGTCTCAAGTCAGCCTTTACAATACTCACTAATATCAATTACAATTACAAAATAAGCACTGGGATTCATTCACAAGCAAAGCATAATTTGCTGGGTATAATAT
Source organism: Thymelicus lineola (assembly GCA_963932265.1). NCBI lineage: Eukaryota > Metazoa > Arthropoda > Insecta > Lepidoptera > Hesperiidae > Thymelicus > Thymelicus lineola. Next base: position 5,926,141 of record OZ010690.1, on the reverse strand, counting down.
GTTAACATAGTACAATTAATGTCCTGTCTTTTTGTCAATGATTTTAAAGTTTTCATACAGTATTATTATAGAAAAAATTGTAAGAGAAGATAAAAACAGAAAATAAACAAATGTCATATTCAATTTTGTAGGCTGTTAATATTTAAATCAAATACCAAGTAGCGTTATAACTTTACAAATTAAGATGTTTCAATTAAATATTGGAGCCGCGTGCCTAGGCAATGCATTCTACAATATAAAAACCTTTACTTATCTGAAATTCATACATTTTATCCAATCTCAATATTGCCGAAGCAATCACATCAATCTTATTTAGCATTATTGCTTTTATCATCAGATGCCCTTCATTACTCTCTAATGTGAAAATAAATATGGAAACAAATTATAAATATTAGGGTATGGTGATACTTTATACGGTGAAATATCTGTAACTTTCCTGATAGACTCCAAAAACTTTAAATTGGCACACGGCACACTGAAAAAGTACACTCCATCCCCAACCTACGCTTACTTATATCAGTCAATCCTCATTTCATCATAACTACTACAGTAAGCCTGAGTAGAAATAACACACTATTTAAACAAATTAATAATATTTGAGACTAAACTAAGCACAGCGCCGATCGACATTTGTCAAAATGCATCCATCAACAACATCACCCTTTCATTCACCTCGACATCCATTGTGTAAAAAACAAATAAACAAAACACAGACTTATCGATTCGCCACTTTGGAAAAGACAACTAAAAAACTAAAATTTACAAACTATATTCGAGGGGGATCAGGAGTGATCCTGATGCGAATTATCGAGCTGAAAGTTCGAGACTAGTTGGATGCAATCACGAATGCTTTACAACGATGACGCCGGGTCTCTGCGGCGGCGCTCGCTCCGCTTTCTTCGTGAGGGCGAGGGGGGCATCGCCGGACTCCTCACGGAACAGGTGGTCCCCTTCTAAATGACGAATGGCTTCTACGATGGTTTCTAAATTTTGGCGGCTAGTGCTGGCTAAGTAGAGCCGCGATGGCTTGTCGTGTTCGGGCAGCACCTCTACTTCGACGCGCGGTTCAGCTTTGATAGCGGCCTCCAACAGAGGTGCAGCCGTCGGTTCTGTCGCAGGAATCTCAACTTCATTGCTTTCAACTTTGCAGTCAGGGATGTCTGTCTCTTCGTAGTGAACGACTGGATGTGGGGGCTCACACTCACTTTCAGGGTAAATTTGTGTCTCCAATGAATGCACACGCTCCTCTAGCAATCGTCGCAGCCTTCTTTCACGTTCCAGTTGCACTCTGAGTTCTCCACTCTCAGACTCCTTTTTCTGTGGCATGTTCGGTACAGTTATAACAGCAACAGGCTCCGGTGATCTAGAATTGATGACAGTGTCATCTGTTGAATCAGGGATGATGGCAGGCACATGAGTTATGATCTCACTTTTTCTTTTCTTCAGGGGGATCTCTCCTCCCTCATGCTGATTTAGTAATCGTTTCAACTGACAATTTTGTGAAAGAAGTCTTGTCTTCTCCTGTTCCAGGGAATAGATGTACTCAGCTGTTTGCTGTAGAATCGCCGCCTGATAACAAAGTAATAAATAATCAGTACAATAAATTATTTACGTATTTAAGCCTAAATATTTATCACAAGAGCCACAAGTTTTTAATTGTTTCTACCAGTTGATGACAATAATGTACTATTTTCTCATGTACCTCCATTTTCCTACCACCTACCAATGTAAAATGTTAAAATGTCTCAAACTAATCAATGTTACTTTATACTCATGGTAAATACCTTGCTCAGTTTCTCTCCTTCATGGCGTGGTAGTAAGGTGCGTAATGCCTGGAAACCTGCATTGATGCTCTGCATACGCCGCCGTTCATTGCTGTTGGCAATCTCTCGTCTTATCCTCCGTTCTGCTTCCATGGTTTTAGTTCCAGATGAGTGCTTTTCACCTCTAATAATAAAACAATAAATACATAATTAATATTTCTACTATGGTGATGATTTTATCACAAATGAACCAGGGCAATATCGCCCCCCCAGCGCAAACAATGTAAGAAAAATGCTCATTAATTTTACTGATCAATTAAAAAAGAAATCAGACAATATCTTCTTCAAATAAAACGTCATAAGGCTATTAAATAAATGTGAATCAGACTAATACAAATAATACAACCATGTATGTATATATAACGTTTGAGTAAGTACCATCTATTATGGTATGTGTTTATTTACAAACAGCATTCATTGACAAGTCATATTATACAGAAATTATAATAACCCTATGACTGACATATCATATGTTTTATACGTTTATCAGAAGTGTATGTATTGTCATGTGTGATACATACATGCAATGTGCTCATAATATATGTAGTGTAGGATCATTGGTGTTATCTCGGTCTTATTTATTAGTCTCAAATATATTTCCATTATTCAAATTACTTAAAATCACATGGTAATTCAGTAAATGAATGCATCAATATAGTTCATGGGTACAAGAAATGCGTATAGTACGTAGCGCCTACTACGCCTTTTTGGTATGTCCAAACATGGCGGCCCAACAGCTGACTATGGACCGGCACGGGGCGGGCGGGAGAGAGTACTATTCTCATATCTCTATTATCTTCAAACAACCTGTGACTTACGTAATGAGATGAATGAAAACATTCATTCTGGATCATTTATGAACAATTTTCATCTGGAAATAAACGAAAAGTCGGCAACCACGCCGGTCGCCCTTACCTAGTAAAAGCGTGATCAGATGCTTCCTCTTCGTATAAGTTATAGTCTTCTATTTCCAGCAAACAGACGTCATTACCGTGCAATGACATAACTTAGGCACAATAACAACACAATTCAAAGATTATTCATCGAAACAATTCAATAATAACCAGAAAACTTAAAATACTTTCAACGAGAGCCACAATGGCGGGAAATGACAATGAGCTCAGTCAGGTGACGCTACACAAATTTTACACAACACTAGAAATCTATAATTTAAAATCACTCTAAATTACACTTATTACACACAAATAAATGTAAAGCAATAGTTCTTTTTAAAATTAAAACACTAAACTTTTTAAAAACAGTAATTTACTTGAAGAAGTCAAGGGCAACACGCGCAACGCGAGCGACATATCGATGTAACCATAGACAATTTTATTTTTAATTTGTGTAAATAAAATTATGGCATCTGATTACGGCATAGGCAAATATATTGTTCATCCAACGAACTAAGCTATTAAATTATTTTTCATTTTTTTAAATAAGGTTTAATATGAAATGTCATAGATATAATACATATTATATTCAGACATTCAAATGAGACAGAATTCACGTTTCTTTGAGGTTCATTGTTTGTCACAACTCACACATTGTTTGCACTTGTGACAAATAAATATATATACTATAATGTAATCGGCTACACAAAAATAGTATTTTTGTCTCTGTCTTTCACGTAGATTTTGTAACGTGCGATCTCGCTCTGTCAAATATATGCGAGAATCTACTGGTTCTAAACCTATGTGTAATGTGCATCGCATAAAAAGTGAATAAATTTTAATAAACATTAAAATATCAGATAGGGCAACACTCTTATCTGAAGCAGGGTAAATTGCGGCAAAATCCGCAAAATATAAACGGTGGATTGTTCATTACATATTTAACAACAACTAATTTTACCGCGTCATTTAAAGTCAAATGAAAATGATGTTTATTTAAAAAGTAACAAATTCTTTTATAGGATTAATTGCCAAACTTTATTGGCAATAGTGGTGTATAGTCTGTCACGCAAATATTGAATTAGTGTATATACATAAATTATTTTGAGGTGAAAAATCTTGGAGAGTTTAATAAGTTTTAGTTCAATGCATTTATCGATTTTAATCTCACTTACGTTGAGACTAAGAGGATTTTCAAAACTTTATTTAGTATGTATCTTAATAATGACTTCTGGAAAAATGAGTGGCAAATGAAATGAAACGTTTTATTACATAATAAAATGTGAGCCGTCATGGGACGGCTGGCAGATGTGAAACATCGAAATTATTTTATACAACTAATATGAAAGGAACTCAGATTAAAGAAATAAAAGGCAGATATAACTTTCGCAAAGAAATGCAACGAATGACGTGAAGCCGCTTTTTCACTATGTGTGCATGACAACCATATTGACAATTAGCAGTGGCATCGTACAGACACATATTTCTTTGTGTGTGTAAGTTGCCAGACATTGAAAACAAAAAGTCGCAATCTCCCGCAATTTAGTAAATATTTTTTGTCATATGTATTTTCAACTTGAAATATTATGCACAATTAAATTGGCAAATTATTTATAATTATATCACTAGTTATCAAAAAGTAAAAGTATTAAATATGTCAAATGTTCTTTTAATATACAGTACTTAATATGTTGAATTGTTTTAATTTATGGTTTTTTTTTCTCTTTTAGGTAGTTATTTTTAATTGAAAATATGAAAATTTTAATACATTTATTATAATTAAAATACATGAAATATATTTAATATACGTCATCTTCATTAAAATGCAATGAATAAACAAAGCAAAATTTGGATGGCCAATCATTATCTTGCCTACTTTGAGGAATAATAAAACCCCATTTATCTCGTGTAAATAGCATTTGTCGGCAATCTGCAAAATAAAATAATTTATTTAGTAGGCTAAGCAGGAATTAAAATAGAATACAATATTTTCTTTCAATCGTGCATTTTATCGTAGGCAAATGTGATATTTTCAATCAACCAGGTTTACCTATGTTATAATCCTTATTTTATTCCTCTAATCCTTTGTACAATCTATCTTATGTTTGTAATAACCCAGCGAATGGTATTTATGCAATGGCTGCATTTCCTGATTTAAATAAATACAACTATTTACTTTTAAAATATTTTTTTCGATATAAATTTCTAATCGATCAGTGTTCAAATAACCCATGCATATTTCCCCTAATTAAGGGTAATCTATTTTCATATAAAGCTGGTATAAAATTGAATAATTGTCGAGGTTTTGTGTTCCGAGCGCACCGCAAAAATATTATTATAAATAAATAATAAAATAATGAACAGTTAAATGTGAAAAGATATCTAATCTTCTTTTCCTTGATTTTGGTAACAACTTTAGCAGTGTTTAAAATTGCAAGACGGCATTTTATCTGAGAAAATTATTTAATAAATTTTGACAATTGTGACATGCAAGCTATCTTTCTTACGCTTTCGCTTTACGCTTTCTTTAGTACTGACTCGGGTTTGTATTTGCTTTTTTAGTTTGTATTTGCTTTGGTAGCTTCATATTTTAGTTGGATGAATATATCTGCCTTTTATTTCTTTAATCTGAGGACAGGAACTAAATATGGCATGATGAAAAATACAATATTACGAATTGTCTCCAGAAAATGATGACAGTTTTGTCCTACTGTATGCTACAGCCTATTTAACTAAATTTATTTATGATTACCCACATTGTGTAATTATATATTTTTTTTCATATTGCCCTACCATAATAATATAGTGCGGCGAAGCGTTGCCACTCACCGCGCCAAAAATTAGGTTTACCCCTCGCCTATAGATGTTTCACATCAAAAAGATCCTTTGAATATTTATAGCAATAAGAATATAAATTAATTTTACTCAAATTAATCAATGAAGTCCCTGTATGGTGCCAAGTCCACTTCGTAATACAGCATTAAGTTGCATTGCACCACACATGCACCACACCACCCTACAGTTTCATCTACATAATTTTGTACTTAGTTATTTTGTGCTTAACAGTTTGAATAGGATACCATAGACATTTTTGCTCAAGTTTATCTGTATTATTTTATATTTGTCTGTATACATTTTCACATTATTATGTTGCCAGTTGCTTCGATAAGGTTTTGTTGGTACTACTGTTGCGTCTCTAGAGCAACCAATCACGAAAAGTTTCAATTTTGAATTTGTTCTCGGTGGGTGGAGATTTTGTCCTGCCGCCATATTGTGTTCGGCTGTGAGTGCTGGAAGTGAAATAGGTAGTTAATATTGCGGTGTAAATTCTTTGTCCATTGTTCGGATTGAAAATTATTAAGGTAAGTGACAAATAAATCCTTGTTTATGTCATAAGTTGCATTTCTTTTATCTATTAAATTGTTCTGATTTTAAAATATGGGTGTTCACCGGCTTCTCAAATCAATTCGTTAAATTTTAGTTTCTATAACGCATAAAGGTATACGAAAAGCTCCTGAACTAATGCTATGCAACTGTAATTTTCCATTTGGTTTATACTTCATATATATTCATATATATTTTTTTGCATCCTAAGTTGTGTAAATCACACGATCTTAACTTTTTTATTGTCGGTAGAATGTGTTAATAAACTTTTAATATATTGTAACATTCTATGTATTTAAACGCTGCTCAATACAAAATTACGTTGTTTTACTTTTATTCATGAATAATTAGTATTCCGGGAAGTGCATCCCCTTACGTACTTTGGTTATCGAGCGATGAATCATCGTCGCAAGACCAAGACAACCGGAGAGAGCTGTACAACAAAGGTTTTAAGTCGTTATGGTATCTACTGCACTCCCTTTATAGATGTTAAACGGAAATACTCAATGGATTCTTGATCTCAGACTGTCCATTTTGTATCTTCGAGTCTGATATCGATTTTTGCACGTTGCACATGGTTTTAAGTATTAGTTATGTCTCTGTTCTTTGCGTGAAAGTCTGTATGGTACGGTAGCTTAAATCGTGATTTATAACGCCCTTGTAATCGTTAGTTGCACTATTTAGGTTGTCTGAATGTTAATTGTTTTGTTTGCTGTATTAGACTAAACGTTATTTTCTCATTTTTTTGTGCCAAGTCTGTCCCAACTGTTGTTTGTGTAATAGTAGAATGAATCATTGCAATGAACTTGAAGATCACACTTTTTATACAATTTATGGAAATTGCCACTTGTGTCCTTTATATAATAAATAATTGAATGTAAAAGATAGTAAATTATCACTTCTAAAGAAATCTGAGTGTGGTTTACATTATTTCAGCTGAAAGCATGTAGGTACTTTTGTTTTACAAATAGTCAATTTAATATTCAAGAAAATGATGAAAATGAAAAAAAAACAATATAGTTTTTTTTTTATTTTATACAAAAACTGATGACAATAATAGAGTAATAATACAATGCATATAAATGTAAAGAGTAAAATCATAAAAAAAAATTAAACAACAATCTTATTTAATGTAAGCATGGTTATTTGTAGTGTACATCAGTCTGAAAATATCAGTGAAGCTCAAAGTGCTCAAAGTTAATTGATTTTTTATTACTTGACTTTTATAAGGATTTAAATCTTGAAAATCTGATTCATTTTCCAAATCAACGCAACTCTAAATTCAAATGCAGCACACTTTTATTCAAGTTGTTAGTGATCAACCAACTTATATGCCATATAGATTTTTTAGAGATATTCTAATGATTTTATTAAAAATTGTATCCCTGTCCATAACTGCTGATGACCATATAATATTAAGTTAATGTGAAATATTATTTTCGAGTTTAGGACCAAGTTGGCACACACGGTTTTATAAGCCCGGGATTATGTGGGCCTCTGCTTCTTTTGTAGGCAGGCACTGCTGACTGCCCATGGGCAATGGTAACCTTATATCCAGTGGCTCATTGGCCTCCTTGTCAGTTATTTACAGAAAAATCTTATGACTGACAGTGGCTGACTCGTGAAGATCACTTCAATTTTACAACTTCTCTGTTTTTCATCTGATTGTTCAGTGTTCTTTTTTATTTAAATTATGCAGTCATTATAAAAATATTTGTAAAAAAAATACTTTTTTACATGGAAAAGCAATAAATAATAAGCATTTTAACAAAGAACTGCTCAAACTGTTAATTCATTGATAGTATAAGCACATGCTTGTCCACTTGTAAAATCTTCAGACCTAAGCTAATTGAAACTGAGCACATAAATATGTGCACAGAAAATACACTATGCTCACAGACATGTATACCTAGAGTAGATGCCGCATGTTCATACATTTCACGTGTAACAGAAAGGATTTTAAATCCTATTTGAGCGCCGTGTCATTTAGTTGGCGTTTTACTGCTATTGGCAATAGATGTCAACTGAAATAATGAAAAATGCCTAATTGTAACGTTTTAAACTGTAGGAATTCTACAAATACAGTTAGCAGAGGTAAAAGAAATATTTCTTTTCATCGTTAAGTAATTTATTTATAAAATTGTGTAGTAATTTATTTTAAAATAATTTTTTTCATATTTATTGCATTTCTACCACGTTTTACAACGAAAAGCACTAACTTACTGTGTACTGCATACTACTCAATACATTGCTGATTTTAGTAGCAAAATTTATACGGCTTGTTTACTGGAACACGCAATGAAAGTAAAACAATCGTTACTATAAATCGTCGCTTAGCTTCGTAGTACGGTGAATATTGTCGTGTTTCTGTAAAATATAGCATATAGTGTTGTTCATTTACTCGGTGTGGTCTCGATGTTAATCGATTTTGAAAACCAATGAATAATAATATTTACATAGAGACAGTTTTTAACAGGCAAATTATTTTTCATTACAATATTAATGTTTCTGTATAGTGATTTTATTCATGATAACATTATAATTAAAGGTTTTCAAGTGACCCCAATATTAAAGCAAAATGAATTATAGCGACGGGGCATAGATATTGGTTTCCAACAAAACATAGCGGCATAGCCGTATATGTTCTATTCATTTCAATGATGACTGTTTTACGGATTCGAAAAAGAAACGAAGGCTGATTTCAAGCGCAATACCGAATATTGATGTACTGTTTTTTATTTTGAATTTTTAATTAGAAAAAAATATTCGTTTAACTTTAGGTAAGTTTAAATGTGTCCATAAGATGTTTATATTTCATAAAAGAAATGTTTATAAATATTTTTTTAATTTTCATTTATTTAATTTTATTTAATTGCAAATAATAAACAATCATAATATTTATGATCTCTTTATTTATCTTTACGTTTTTGAAGCTACACAAGCTTAATAATTAACAAATAATAAAGTTAAATAAAACACAAAACTATTTATTCGGTCATATTCAAGCACTATACTATATTATTATGTACAACCAACCAAAGGCATTTTTTATGTTTTACATATTCTACGCCTACAAACGATCATACGATTTTCTATTTACCTAATTATTATCGGTAATCGATTTTGAGAATCATTAATCGTTGTCGAGAATCGGTAACGAATCAGTTTCGAATTGATATCGCTAGGATGGGGAATTTCAGCACTAAATATTCTTGTGACAGCACAATGTGTCAAAAAAAAGTGACACGCTTGGTTTTCATACAATTCGAGGTACATGCGTCGTCTATTCTTGATATATGTCTGTGACTATGCTCGATTTGGTTGTCTGTCTGTATCCTTTTAGATTTCTAGTGCATTCTTCTGCAAAAAAATACCTTCCAAAAACGACAGATTAGGTAGGTATAAAGTATACAAAAATGAATTGCGTATAAATTGACGATGTTTCAACAAAAATGTGTATGTATAAAAAATTACGAAACAATTTTTTTACTCTATGATACTTTTCGATGTCCATTCAGTTAAAAAACGAAGTTTTGTAAATTTTGTACAATGTGACTGGTCAGTTTAGTTCTTGTTTAGTTCGTTTTTTTTACAAATTTCTTTAGTAAACATCCCTAGTTATAAGAGTATAAAGTGTTGTAACTGGTTATTTTTTATTATACTAATATTATAATGGGGACAGCTTTGTATTTTTGTATTTTTATATTTTTGTATGTTTGCAACGAATAAACTCAAAAACTACTGAGCATATTTTAAAAATTCTTTCACCATTAGAATGCTACATTATTCCTGAGTAACATATTATGCTATCGGATTTTTGGAATTCATCATTCAGTTAGGGTAAAAATAGCGGTTGAAAGTAATTTTCATACAAACCAACTTCGTCAGTGTTAGAGCTATAAACATGGAAAGTATGTAAGTTCATAGTTATAAACAAAAGCTAATTTTAACACATTTTTTTGGAAAATCATTCCTTAAATGGTTAATTTAGGGGATGGAACTTAGTACGCAACTTAGTCGTTTTTGAAGTTATATACATGAAAATTGATCTATTAGCTTAGGATTAAAAACAAAATTTAACAGTAATGCGTTTTTTGGAAAATCATCCCCTAAAGGGTTAATTAAGGGGATGCAAGTTAGTATGGCAACTTCGTCAGTTTTGAAGTAAGAAAGGTGAAAATTTATGTACATATAAGCTTATAGTAAAACATCAAAGATAACTGTATCACGCTTTTCTGGAAATTCATCCCCTAAGGGGTAATACAGATAGTTCGTCATTTTTGAAACCTGAAATGTGAAAATTAATATGTAAGCTTAAGCTACAAACAAAAATATTTTTTTGTAGTTGTAGCACGGGAAGGGGAGGAGAGCAGGAGCGAGAGAGGGTGGAGATATGCACACAAAAACTATAACGGCTAAGAACGGCTGTACCAATTTTAATGATCTCTGATTTGTTACATTCTTAGGCGATACGAAGTTCGCTGGGTCAGCTAGTACTTATATAAATCTATATAACGTTATGATAAGTAAGTTCACGTCACAATTAGTGGTCCAATTAGTTGTCGGTGTATTTTTATAGCATAAAATAATAACAAGGCTGAAGTGGTATGAATGTGTAGTAGGGTTGTTGTTATATTTTTCCAATTGATGTTTGACGGTTCAAATGTCTGGTGCTGCATTACTTGCGGTTTAGACCCGCAACTGTGTGGTATCGATTTTCCACGTACCGCATAGATATCTAGTGTGCTTGAGTGTAACATTGAAGTCTTGTTGTCGTACGTATAGATATCTCAACATTCGCTCCTCGACGATATTTTACATACATTTAAAGTTATCTAGGCAGTTAAAAAGTAATTAATGTTGTTTTCTTTGACAACGTACCTATCAAAAATTTTGTAAACTATTTTAAATGATGACATCTTTAAACAGAAGGCAAAAATATAATACTTCTATCCTTCGTATTTATAATGATCTATTGTAGTAACAACTAATCACCTATCCAATAAATACTTCAACATTAATTAGATAATTTGGAGTAGGTAGGTATTATGGTGGCCTATTTGGTGCCACTCCGACTAGCAACGGTTTTCGTCCGTCTGTTTGTCAAGACCTTTTTCTCAAGAACGCGTGTCACGTAGAAATTAGGTAATAAATAATCAATACTCTGGTTGGCTTTGCAATCCCATGAAGCTCTAAAAAATTTAATTTCTTGGTCAGTCGATGCAATCAAAAGGTATAAACCATTTATGCCGTATATTTTACACTCTCAACGATCGCCTTGTGACCTAGAATCATGAAATTGGTCAAGTAGCAAAATCATTTATCACATGTAAAGGAAAAATCCGAAAACCGTTAGTAGTACCTAACATCAAAAAAAAAATTACGGAACCACACCACCATCTGGAAGCGTTTTAAAAAAATGGCTTCAAATAGCCTACTTAGGACAGGACACTGGTTCCTCTTGAGGAGATATATGGAATATTCAATCGCGCTGATCCCATGAGGATTGGTACCTAGGGGTTAGTGTTCAATAAAAATATCGGCATGGCTTAACAATTGCTATTTTCTATGCTTACTAATGTAATTTCAATGTACCTACATGTTATATAATATTTACGTTTGCACTATATCGCTGTTCATCGAATCGTGTCGTAGTTAGGTCAGATGAGTTCACCGTGTAGAAATTGTAAAGTAGACAACACAGACGTAGACGGCCTCGGGAATCGTCCTCTTGAGAACGTAAATCGTCTACGTCTACGACTACGACTTTACTCACCCATGTTATTTCTACTTACATGTGTAACCGACCTTGAACACGTAGTAAGAGTCAAGGTTACTTTACCCTACGCTAGAGATAAAACTAGCTCCGCTTCAAGTACCTCCTGTTATAGCTCGGGCGGCGCGCTCCAGTTGAATGCATAGAATAATATGCCTAAAATGTACAGTGGGGGGATCGGATAAGGTCGTTGACCCCGCGGCGATTCAATTCGAAATAACTCTGTATGATGGATGACAAACGCATAGCTGTGATCGCTTGTTAGCATCAAACGAAATATAAAGCGACCGCGTAACTAAATAACTTACATATTATAATGTACTTACACCAGTACACTATGCTAACATTTGGTATTCTTCAGACAAAGGATGTGAAGTGTTATCTTTATTAACATTTGCATAACATCAAACGTACGTAGGTAAATAAAATTATATTTAGAATCGAGTGTGAAACCTTTGAAGGTTCTTGTTTGTTTCTGTTTGCTTACATTGACCCGGTGCCGTTTTCTCTCGGTTATATTTATTTTATCTTTACGGGGTAATTGTGTGCAGATAACGCCGGCAGCCAATGACTAATGTGGCTTCTATTTGTTTGTTCATAACAATCAGGTAGGTACTAAGTTAATTATGTTTGGTATGCAGGAAGTGGAGGTCTCTGCTCGTTTGACAATTATAGGACAGTCATTAAATTTTAACTCATTTCATTAATAACGATCGTTAGGTTGTGTAAACGGAGAAGAGTTCTTACTTGAAGATTCAAATGTGTTCACGACAGTAAGCTTGCGGTCTTGCAGTCTTGCACACTTACAAACGAGTTTAGCTGCTAAAAGCACAGAGTTGCACGAAACCAGTCTTATCTCACCGGGACTAGCGAAAGTTCTAATCAAGAAGGTGCGTATATTTTATGTATTTCACCAACAACTACAAGAATAGATCTATCATAATCTTATTTTATTTTTAAAGTATTTCTCTGTAAAGTCGTTCACAGCCCATACAAATATCTAGTCAAATTTTTTTTGTTATAAAAAAAACTACTAATGACTGGTAAAGTAACCGTATAATGATAATTGATTAAAAATCGATTGAATTTTTCGAAATATTAGCATTTTTATGGAAAATGACGGGACTGATGAAGCAATATTTTATAAATACATTAAAACTATGTTAATAATTCTATTTTGGCTGTTTTTAATATCAGAAGGCTGTTAGTAAACTAATTGACTAATTGTTTTTATAAACATTATGCATAAAATTATAGGTATATGTATTATGAATAAATATCTGGAAATTAAATCTCGAAGTCTCAATTCTGGAAAATGGGACAGCCAGGGGACTGAATTTTTGGTGGTTTACATTACAAGTGTTCAAGGTTCGATTTTTGTTAAGCATGCGTTCCAAATTTTTTAATTTCTGGAATAACATTTTCTTTGGGGAAAAATGACACGGACGAAAAATTTACGAGTTTACAGAGAATCACCCTTATTACAAACATTTATAATTTCCCGCGGTAAAAAAAAAGCGTATGGCCCCCTCCAGTCTCCAGCCCTCCCGACTAACACCACAAAAAATCACGTGAATGTGTCGCTCTGTTTGGACGTGAAAATGGGACAAACAGTCAAAGTCATTCACATTTTTAATATTAGTATGGATTGTATGGATAACATAATATAAATATGTATGTAATTTTTTGTTCAGGTCGGACTAATACCTATGTAATATTATTTATTTAATTAATTAATGCATTCATCATTGCGTAACGTCGTCTCTATTTTTAGACAATAGTGGAGTAAGTAGGTACGTTTTTAATCTATGTATCGTTACGGTTACGGAAATATGCTAAGGAAGCGTGGGCATGTCTGGCGTGTGTGAAACTTTGACCTCAATAGAGATGTGCAGTAGCAATGTTATATGAATGTGATGCATGTGTGATGCTATTTCGATCGTTAAATTTATTTCGGGCCCGTTCCCAGCGCCGTGACCCACTGACGCTTATATTTAGTAGCTGGTTGCCCTTTTCTATACCTGCTTCGACTATTTCCGTCACACGAGACGGGCTATTAGCATACCGGGGTGATACGGGACCGACCATTGTGATACAATTATAAACATGCCCGTATTACATTGTTACTTGATCGTCGAATAATAACCGAATTAAAGAACTATTTTCCTGTCTAATTTGATGTCGTGATAGCGTTAAATGGCTATAAATAGTATGGATAGTTTATTGTTCTGTTAGAGAGATATCTCTGCATTTTTTACAGATGTGGTAATTATGAGCAAAACAGACGAGTACTGACAGTATACTAAAATGACCTAGGTATTTATTTATAATCTTGATTTACTTCTATTTTTGGTGTCAATTTATTCAAGTAAAGAGATACATATCTATTTGATTTGTGATGTTACCTCCTCTGAACAGTAACTGTAATAGAAATCATCTAAACATGATATTCTTGGAGGCATGGATTGTTTGCTTAGATGTCAATAAAACACGTAAATTATTCAGATAAAGCGAATCTCATGAATAAGCGTTAGACGTGAGATTAAAAATTTTACACTATGAAAATGAGTAGATATTCACACTTATTTTTGCATTTATTTGCAATAAACAAAAAAACCACCGAATTAATTATTTGGTCAGTGAAATATAAAGAATTTTTGTCCGTCCGATTTATCGGACGTTATGCTGTAATGAATTAAGGCAAAACGAAGCTGCTTCAGGGCTACGAAGGTATACGAGGTCAGGTTACTAGTAGTCCTATTAAATATTGTAATAATACGCAATGTGATTGTTGTGGTACCAGGGAAGCAGCGAGCATGGGTGCTAAGCAGAGCAAGCGCTCGGTGGACATCAGCGGCAAGGAGGCGGAGGGCGCGGGCGAGGTGGCGGCAGCGGGTGCCGGCGGCGAGGGCCGCGTTGAGCCGCTCGCGGACGCCGACGCGATCAAGCCGCAGCTCAACGGCGACGCACACATACACGAGCCAACGGTAAACTTGGAACATTGATTCCCAAACTGGTTAACTTACCGCCTCCCCCAAGGGGTAAAAGTTTCGGAGTTACTTTAAATTGCTTAGTTGCTCACAAAAGTCCTTATCGTATTTTATTACTTGAAACATAAAACAACGAATGGAAAAAAAATATCGTGTACCTCCACAGATTTAGGCCTACTGTCCATGGCGCTTCATTTGACAATTGCTTGCAAGCTGCATAATGAATAAAACATGCAATAGGCAAACGCGACGATACTGCTCCGTGGACGGATTTCGTAGTTCGTACTTATACTACGCAAGATGCAAGCAACCAGTAATTGACGATAGCGTGCGTAGACAGAAGGCCTGAATAACATGTTAACCCCCCCTCGCTGACAGTCTCAAACATCCTTGACTTCATTCTGAGTCCTACGGTTTGCCCGAAGCATCCATCCGTAATAGAGCGGGGTTAATCGCTCAATTTGAGAAAGACTGACTTTTAACCTACAGTCTATACGCACACACTCAGACAGGCGAACTCCCGATTCGGGCCCGACTCGCAACCTTCACTCGGAAACACATCGGCCCTCACAATGCTGCGCGTTATGCCATTGTTCCGCAGTTGACTTTGCTTCGACGAACGCTTTTGTGCTGCCCGGATGTTATACATAAATTATAATCGAGTCATGATTGTATTCGGCTCTCTGGGGGAACGGAACCCGTATGATGTTCCGTAATGTTGTTCTATTAACCGAAATGTAGGTGAATATTGTTTTCAACTGTGACTAACTCGCTGACCAAATTAGTCACGAAAGTGACGTACGTTGAACAAAACTTCCTTGACTGACTTTATTTATTTTAATTTTATGGAGCTACTTCACTCTCACAACGTTTGCGTTGTAAATGACTCATGAATCATTTTATTTACATTATTCATTATCAAGAGCGACCTTTTTGTTGTATCGTAAAGGCAAATGATAACAATGTTTTATTTGAACTTGTAGGATAAAGAAAAGCAGCTAGACAGCGGGACACCGGACAGCGAAAAAGACGTTGCGACAGAAAAAGAGGGAAAGGAACAGGAAGATAAGGATATCGAGGAGAAGAAAGAAGAAGCGCCCGTCACGAATGGAGAGAGTGAACCGAAGGCTGAGGACGGCGACGCGACCCCAGCTGCGGAGGATGGCAAAAAGCCCAAAAAAGAAAAGGTGACTCCTTCACACGTGTAAATATTTCTGTAGCGTGAATCACAGCCTTAAACTACCGGAATAGTAAGTGGTCACAATCGCCAGATTGATACCGGTAGTACCAAAGTCGTCAGCAATGCTCAGCCGGCGCTGGAGAAAGAACTATTTGTCATCTTTTACTAAAGGACTGTATGTAATTAAAATTCATACATCATACAAATGATTCATAATTTTGAGAACCATTATTTAAAAGGTACGAGTACACTGTACAAAGGTAACTGTAAACTTGTGGCCTATCAATCTAAATATATATCAAACCTTTTGTGATTGATTAATAATTTAAGGATGTGTCTAAGAAATTAAATATCATAATTTTAGTCATAAAGTTTCTATTCCTAAACGTTCACATGTGTTAGTTTAATTTAAAGTAGTTACGCACCGACTCAAGAATCAGTAACGGTTTCTTAAATCGGTCCCTAGTACAGAATTTATTTCTTGGAGCGATTAAAGTAACCGTTAGTGACTCTGATTGGGGCGTTAGTGTATCTCGCATCCTGTGCCTAGAGAGCGTGCTGTCCGTTCACATTAGTGTTCATTCAATTAGCCACTGTTCCCATCTAGACGTGACGTCACTAACACCACGGCTGCATGTGTGTGCGTATTTTGATGTATTTTAACACTGAGCATGTCACGGGCAGGTCAAGAAGAAATGGTCGATCAGGTCGAT
Source organism: Thymelicus lineola (assembly GCA_963932265.1). NCBI lineage: Eukaryota > Metazoa > Arthropoda > Insecta > Lepidoptera > Hesperiidae > Thymelicus > Thymelicus lineola. The sequence continues at coordinate 5,909,382 of OZ010690.1, read as the reverse complement.
CAGTTTCAGTAGAAAGGACAAACCCAAACAGGAGAAGAAACAAAAGGATGAGGAGCCTAAAACGAACGGAGAGCCCGAGAAGGTGCCAGAGGAGGTGAGTGCACCTTAAGTATTGAATGAATTTGACGAAAATGATGTACCATGTCAGCGACAGAAAAAAAAGCTTAAGAACCTCATTTTTTGCCATTAACCTTCAATACATCCAGTACGCTTTTGGTCTTATTGTATTGAGATGAGTAAGCAAATCTTGAAATCACCGTAAGAGCAATAACTTTCTAATTTTCTCCCCACTTAACTTATTCGTATTCGACGGACGTTGAGCGGGACCGCGCCGCGCAGCCGTCGCAGATCCTCGCCGCCACACGTACTCGAGACTTCCATTATTGAAGTGGCGGTGACCCACTTTCGTTTCCTTCAGCGTGCCTTGCAGGCGACACTATCTGAAACATACTTGATTAGTGTAATTCGGGCGCAGGCTTAATCGCCGGCCTTGCTATAGTAATTTCAGATAGTTTATTTTTTGTGATATCGCTAATTGCTAACGCTCCTCGCTCCTCGGCGGCGATTGTACTGCTGTCTCGACGGAATTAAAATAACATTTGTTATTTACATTTAATGCAAATAACGCCCGCATATTTTCAATACCGCGATAGTTACTTGGTTCGTGGGTGCTTAAGACTTCGCTGTACGTAGTCCCCGGGTGTCGAATCACGCACGTAGTTGTCTCTAGATAAAATAGCTATTTACTATTATGACTATTTACCCGATAGGGCAAATGACTTGTCATCTGGTTCGAACGGAACATTCGTCTTTTCTATTAAAACCAAGTTATTTTTTTAATTACAGACAAGATGTGCTGTCAGTTATAAAGTTGACAGATATAAAAATTACAGTATTTGACAAGTAATAGTTAAAAAAACCAATGTAGATACTAAAGAAAAAATTGGGACTGTGCTGTGTTAACCATTAAGGAGTTCCCTCGGCTGGAGCCAGACCTGGGTGTAGTATCAGGTCAAGCTTGTCACTAAAATGCATTGTCATCAGAACTACAGCAATGTCTAAAATTTCAACTCGTAAGGATAAGTGGAAGTATGTTTAATTAGACTTGCAAGATTTGACCCAAACAGGGCAAGCTAAATAAAACCATTTAAAAACAGGAGCACAGAGTACTGAAGAAATAGCAACAAAAAATTCATTAAATTTCGTCTTCCAGTAGATAATCGCGAATCACTAACCAATGTCTTTATAATGCAGCATCAGTTTTTAGAGCAAATAATTTATCGAGATAGTAGTTTAGTAATAATTTTAATGTCCGAAACAGCCTTGCAGGCCGCTCGGCTAGAAGCCAGGCGATTTCTATGACAAGAAACTATTGCGTCGTAGTGCATTGCACCCGGGCCGGCGCGCGAAGAACAATGCGCATTATAATTCAAAGTGGATCTATATCCGCGCTCACCAAACGTGAGCCGCCATTGTTCACGACGGAGCCACGCTATATTGATACTTTGTTCATTGATGACAGTGTGACTGTAGAGTGGTGGTATGGCGGTATGGGCAACACGTGGCCCCCGCCACGGGCCCCTCTGCCCTCTCGCGCTGCTTGCGGTTTCTTTTTTTTTATATTATATGTATCACTGGCAGACTGGCAGTTGACACTGCTTGGCTAATATCCCGACATGCGACGCGGCCTGACGCGGGTGACGCCGCGATACCCGAGCCATTCGAGCGTAATAATTAAATAATAATGCCTGTAAAATTTTGTAGCACTCTGTTTATCGCTCTAATCGTTACGATCTTAATGGGCATTGTTCGAAGAAACATATTTAATAATATCTATGAATGTTTTAGTAATAGTTTATTCGACCATTTTTCGCTATTTTTCATAGTATCTAATTTGCCCATCCACACGCGCACACTTGAAAAATTCACCCTGTATATTGTTAACGATTTAGGAAGTATAATTATAACAGTTTTATTTGTAAACAGACAATTTGTAATGAGTATACAATGTATTTGTTAAATGTCAATAATTAAGGTTAATTACTTAATTTATTCATTATCGCAATATATTAAGTCAAACTATTGATTTAATATCTGGGTCGGAACCCAGCACTACAGCATATAGCACGATCTTGTGTACCTGTTTTAATTTATTTTTGTTTTTCCAAAAGTCTTCAATTTTATATTATGATCTTTGACTCATTATACATATTATGACTACAAGGAATCAATATTATATTAATTAAGGAAAATATTGCAAGTGAATCAAACTCCTCAATCCTAGTCCAACCATAGTAAATTTAAAATGTTTTGTGAGTGATTATAATTTTTACGGTAATCCGAACTCGTTTACCGTCTTGTTTTCTCATAGTTTAAGAAGTAAACTCTTTAACAATTAGTAATATTGTAATGATAAGCAATTTGTTACAAACAAGTAAGTCCTTAGAAACATCTCCAAACCCAGAACAAACATAAACAGCGTAACGATCATGGCCGAAAATCGAATCCGACATCCCTTGCTTGCAAATGGCACGAACTACCAACTGGGTTAACGGGGTCGTCCGAAATAAACTGCTATTTATAAATTACAAATATGCACACTGCAATAATAAACAACCTTCATTTTCTGTCTAATAATACCACTGACGGATTTCCCTGTAGGGATCCAATTCATTATGGGTAAGTAACAAAGTTAACAGGAAACAGGCAATATCCAATTAATTACCTTTTGATAATAAATAATAAAATGTTTAATGCAAACGTAATTGGATTTGGATGGGCAATCGGAAGCTTTCAATAATACTGTCGAAAATGTCATGTTTCACTAGAGAAGTTTTTGTAGGAAACTATAAATGATGTTAGCTATTTTTTTTGTCTTAGTGAAACCAGTGAATTAACGCGTAAGCCCCACGCCGGGGTCAAAGACTCCTCTATTGGACATCTAAATATGTTGTACGAGCCGCACCAAAACAGTGTTTTCTCTCAGGGATGCACAATGCGAAATTGATTTAACAAATTAATAAAAGTTGTACTCCTGAATGTAAAATGTTACTGTATTCGTACATTGATATTAACGTCAAAGGAAGTGACATTACATCTCCTGGAAATGTCTGGGTTGGTAAAGCGTAGTAACCTAGTAATAGCCTTTAAAACGCTTATATCAATAATAATCTACCGACAGGGACAGGAACACCGACGCATGCAAGCAATTTAGCTAAGATTTCCCATCGGTATGCAGCATACCTTTTATTGCAACAATTGCAAAATTGTTGTACTTTGCCATTCAGGTATCTGCATCGGCACGAGTCTTCACTGAAGGTCGCTATTCCACGCTATACACTATTAACTGTAGTACTCTTCCACATGAGTGGACGGTTAATTCCATCCTTATTGTAAAACCTATGCTCACGTTACGAAGACGATAATATAATAAAAACGTGTTTTTTTGCTTTTTTTACAAAAAATATGTAATTTAAAACAGTGAAATAATTGAGCAACCCTGCCGTATGTACATGTCCTCATTTAACTTGTAAGAGGTAACACATGTTGAGATATTTCGGTATTTATTATGATTAACGCTCACACCCGCCATGAATATACTTAAGTAGGTACTCGTAGCTTTAGACTGGCGCTTTGCTTATTGGGACTTTTCGGAACACCAAAACTCCCTTCGACTTCCATCTACGCTCATGAGGGCTTCGGAGTCTCTTTGTGACCCCAGTGGCACAACGCTGATAAATCTATAGTTTTTTTTTCAAAAATCAACTAGAAGTTCAGTTCAAATTCCAGCACTACTAGACATGTTAAATAATATCGTAACTATAGTAAATAATAACATTGTAGGATGAAAATGCGAAAAATTCACTGAATACACTAGATAGGACGTTTCAAAAACATGTCGACATTGCTTTTATAAAATGTAAACGAATGGTAAAACGAGTTTTGAGCTTCAACATTTTAGCGTCGCCGGCTGCCGCGTGCGCCGTGGGGCTGGTTCCCAATGTGTCGTGGGCGGCAGGCGGCGGCCGAGCTTAACAGCTCCTCGCTCGTGATATCCAGTTTTCGTAATGCTACGTCTATACCAAGTAGCCAGTCCACAGTCCACACACATGCGTAGGTACGAGATGTGATCCGGTGTCGATGACGATTATAGCTTGTCACTTGTGAGAGGAACAATGGTGGAGATGCCCTCAACACCTAATATTCGCAAAGCTCGTCAATGAATATCGGTAATTACAGCCAACTAAGAATAAATTACTAACGTAACCATTATTATTTAGATATAAAAGTAATATTGGAATTAAATGCTTGACAATCTTGACATACAATATCCGCTTTTTCATTTCTCAAATAAATATTCATCAAGATAAGTAGTACAAAAAATTGCTGTTGACTGATGATAATCATGACAGCTTAGGTTAGGCGCCTGTTTGAACATTAAAGCGTTTACCATGTTACCAAAATGATGCACTTAATAATAAATAAGTACCAAACTAGTAGCCGGTTGAGTCTGTTGTAATAAAATAAATTTGTTGATAGTGTGGTGAGTGGTGATCGTTTATGACCGTGTGAACAATGGTGTATAACGTGCGGGACGGGCGAGGCGAGCGCCGCGCGGGTCAATACGAGGCGCGCAGTTCAAATTGCATGTTTACTGAATAACATGGTGTCCGTGTCGGCTCGTCTGCTGTTTTCATAATAAACGTTCCAATAGCTTCGACATAATAAGGAAGGTCTCCATTTCATATTGATGTTACAGGCCTATTATGGTACTGTTGCATTTGTTATCACATTCTTCATGTGTATCTTGCTATTATTACGCATACTTTGGCATTTCCGTGAATAAAACGTTTTAGCTTCAACCCATTAACTTACCAAAGTGACGAATGGGCCATCTTATCTCGTTATAAAGAAGGCCTAGAGCTTCCCTATTTTACCGAGCTTTGCGGAATAATCAAGGGTAATCCAAACAGACAGCAGACAAAGAAAGAGAAAGAAAGAGTCCTACTGATGACAACCGGGGCAGACGGCTTGAAGCGTTCATGAAATAATAGTGCTGCTATTAGCGGTCACCCATTGACGGTCTTCCCCGAAATGGATTAACTCTGTTGACCATTTAAAATGGACATAGGCCTAGAGCTACCAGAGCTTGTAGTAATTTACGTCCTTCAAAGAATTCAAATATAATATCTATAGCTAGTTAATCAGCAGAACAGTAAGATTGTTGTAATTGGTGCAAAGCCAGGGCGTTCAACTGTTGATAACGACTGGTTATAAGTTATAATAGCACGTCTGAACCGGGCTCGAGGGTAGTGCTATCTCTCGTTATTTATTGCTCATGCAAATCATACTCGTCCGCTTGTCACACGTTTATGCCAGCGCTGCGCTAAGACGGTAAATTAGGTTTGGACTAAATAGCTATCTTACAAACATAAAAATTAACAATACGTATATTAATTGACGAACCCCTTGATTAGTTTGTAGTCTACGAAGCGAGAGGTCAGTTTTGTTGTTGTTTGGTCGTAGGTTTCTGTGATGTCTTATATGTGAATCTTAGTAGGCGGTATGAGTATTTTTTTAGTAATTCCCGAATAATGTTAAAAGGAAAAAATATTTAAATTATTGATTATGTATTTGTTATACTGACTGCAGTTTCATGTGACGTCACGCTGCTTATTGAGACAAGGTTTTAGCGCATTACCAAAACGCGCGACTTATAACTTTAATTACTAGCTAATTTTATGTACCTAAATTCACAGATTTTTGACGTGACAACGTCTGTTAAAACGATGAACGCCGGGTGCACGCACGAAAAAGCATGACTCACTGTCACGTTCCGCGAGCGAGAGCGCGGAACATGCGATAGAGAGGCACGATCGGCTACGATCGGCCGAAGCGCTCAGTTCGTGCCGCATAGTTAATTTATGAATCAAAATGTAGATTTCATTTCACTCCTTTTCCTATACAAAATAATGGTAATTTAATTAAAATGATACAATTTTATCTATAATAAAAGTATGCAATCATTTCATCAATGTTTTGTCATGACGTTGTCACATTAAACTACCGGCCGTAAACCGACTTTACAGACAACCATTTTTTTACCGGCAATTTAAATCTTTAAACCATTATGTCTAATGTTAGTTTGGTTCTGTTTAAAAATATTTTGTTCGTTCCACCAACCGATCTTTTAGGTCGTTAATCTTTCAAATTCAGCTGTTTACGCCAATTTGTTCTATTGGGTGCAATTGTCTTGATCTGGATAGCTTGGCAATGAGTCCATTAAGCGTGGCCGACTTGCTGTAACAGTCATATTACGTAATTGAAATTGAATGGTCCTTAATAATTCCGTTCGAACCGACAGAAGCGCTAACCATTACGGTTTTAAAGCTGGTCATACAAAATCAAGTGTACTTGTCAAGTTTGCAGTTTGACTTGATGCAGCATCCAGTTTGCATGACATATGCATGACATGCCATAAGACCAGATAGCCATACACCATCAAGTCCGCTGCAAAGACAAGTAAACTTGATCGTGTATGGCCAGCTTTAGTAGCACTATTTGTAGTACTACATTAACAGGAACTGGGTGTGTGATTAAGTGAAATCTAAAATCACAGTGCTACATTAAAATGGAAGTGCATCATCCAGCGCATTGCGCACAAAAGGTACAAATTACCGAGATGTGTATTTGTTGCGTGCGATGTTTTAACAGTTAACAATAGGTAGCAATTATTTCGACCAACTTCCACTACGCCCGCACAGGAAACAACCTGCTTATTGTTCGAACCCGTCACTTGATTAATGCCCTTTGTCGCCATTTGTAATTTTACGCTCAACTAAGCGGGGTTGCCTCTCCCGGTGTTTTTTATATTCCGAAATTCCCCTTTTTCATTGGCAAACACGAATATTGTGACGGTATTATAGCGAAATTTTCGCGCATCATCAATATTCGTTATGCACGCACGCAGTCATTGGGATTGCTTCTTGAAATAACATTTTTTTTTCAGACAATTATGTAAACTGGTTTTTTTTTTAATTATAGCTTCACTTTCTTGTATATTATGTAATTTAGTTTCATATTATGCTATGGTCTTAAGATCCCGGTTTAAGTGCTGGATCCCTCATTGTTTTTCTAGGCGAAATATATTTTTTTAAATATATTTTTTTGTAAATTACAACAACTCTTTTACTGTGCCACAGGAAAAACCGCTTGGGATCAAAAAGTAAATCACTTGTAGAGTACGCATCGGTAGACATTTTCGAGTTCACATTGCCTGGTAAAATGGTTAAGCAAGGATGAATTAGTTGACACGTGTTGTTTTTTGTTAATTTAGCTTTCGATCGAACGGAAGAATCCCCGCCAGGATAAGTAGTCTACCTGAGGGCCGTGCTTTGTAAATAAATTCAATAGCGTCATTTAGGTCTAGCCTGACGTCACTATATTAGGTACAATTCAATATCGTCTACATATTATGTTAAATTATTATTTAACATAATTTAAATACCAAAAAAATTAAGATGAGATTTCCAAAACGTGTATACAGAGCACAGACACTAAACGATGCTGCGTTGACATCATTATAATAAAGGTACAGATGCCATCAATACTAAGGCTCAGTATGGGCAAAAAGTTTTGTGTTGCCTCATATTATATAATAAAACCAAGGGTTAGTCTTAATCTATCAATGTATAACTCAGGAATTGTGATGTATGTTGTGTAGAGTAAAAACAAAATTAGTTGCTATAACAAAACCGAAACCCCCACTTGTTATGTAAGTTTCACGAAGCGAATCTTACAAAATATTTCGTGTTTAAATTCTCCTATTCACGCGACATCTCGTGGTAAACGGAATCCATGATATTTTTTATTGTCATTGAGTAAACCTGACTGCCTCGTGAATTTTAAAGCGACAGATAAATACCGTCGCGCTTGATTGCACTTTTAATCTTACTTTGTATGCAAGAACTCCTCGTGTCGCTATTGAACATTTGGCAAAGTCTATTATATTTTAATAATCGGGCTGTTGTATGGGATGTGGGCATGATTCAATTCAATTCATAAATATCGTCGACATTTTTGGGCTAAGGATATCGCATAAGAATTCCATGCAAAAACCCTTCATGTAAAATTTTATGAGGTGCACAAAGAATTCCTGTGCACCTCATTTTGAACACCAAATTGAATTCAGATACAATAATGTCATATATTTTTTTATCAAAATAGAAAATTAATGTATGCGTCTACATCTACTATCTAAACTTCAATAGGTATATCGTATCACTCAGTGAAAAAAGGCATAAGATGAAAATTGCAATTTTACATGAGAGCAAAAAACTTCAAATATTAGTAAGTCAAAGGAATTTACATTACTATTTATTACACAAAACCGTCACGATTAATGACAAAAATTTGAAAAAAATTGAGCATATGCAGCTTTTGTCCCTTTTTCCAATCTATATTAATAACTAAAATTCTAAGTAACACTTATGCTTTTTGTTCCACTGAGGGTGTGATATTGAAATCACATTCCACTGGAATTATCAGTCTTTTTTTGGATATTTCCACGTAAACATATTGTTGAAGTTTTCGGAGCATTCAATTTATCCACGATTAGGACAGGATTAGGTACCCTTTAAGGGTTAGTTGTGAGTCCTGACGTGACTCCTTGGCAGATACTAGTAGAGTTAATTCTACTGTATAGCAATATGCTGAAGAAAGCAACTTTGCCTTTTGAACAAATTAGGCCCATAATTTATGAGTAATATTGTAAAAATGTTCCAGTCGAGTACGTTCAAATTAGGTAAAAGTTTTGAGAGAAGTTTTGAAATGCATCGCAATCAGGATCGAAATGTATTGCAGTTATCGAACATATCGACACGGCACGCGAACTGTGTTTCTACTTCAGTAAACAGAGACGGCCTTGTCTGCACGTATCGTTTTATTGTTTGCCACAAGCCTGCGGTTGCTCGACTGTCTTACAAATAAAATCTATTGGTTTATGTTTTTTATTAACATTCTAAGTATAATTGATGTGACAGAATTCCATTTCTATTATTTTATTTGGCTGGATGACACGGGTCACACGGGGGAATTACTGATTTTTTATGTTAATAAAATGCCATAATTCGAGATTATATATTCCATTCTAGTAATATCTTCAAAATAATGTGCAAATATTATAAAAACGTATCTTGTACAATTTCGCACCAATATAAATATAAAAGATTAAATAAAATATCGATAGATATAGCTTGGCTGTGATGTGAGGACTAAAACGTAACGAGTTAACGGAAATGATTTTCGAAAAATTACTGTACAAAATATATCTGAGTAGAAAAAATGGTCGGAGGTATTATATTTATGAGAAGCGCGCGATATAATAAAGGTACAGATATTTCGGTATAGTAAGGAAAACTATGGATGTCAAAAATTTTAGGACATTATGCTTTCCTTAGATTGCTTTTGCGAATGTTACTATAATACTGTAATATTGCTGGTTGTATTCCTTTCATTTTACACACTGCAGCCAGCCCTATAACAAAACTGCAATTTGATATAACATGATCACGGGCATTGAAGGGTAACTACTTATCTAAATATGAGAGTCAATCTTCCGTTACAAAAGTCATAGTATAAATTACAAAGCTTAAGCGAGCCTCCCTTCAGTCTTTGCTGTGAATTCTCATAACGTGCACCAGTATCGCGTAAATTGCCACCATGGCCGACGACAAGGTACTTGTGTGCTTGTGTTTCTTTAGTGGAAGTGATTTTCTGTTATAATTTTGAATTAACCTGCCTGTTTAAAAACTCTTTTGGTCAGTGGTAATTTAAACCTGTTTATAAAACTCAAATTTTTAATGGAAAAAATTTTACAGGTGGCTGAAACCACTCCTGAAACTGAAGTCAAAGAGGTGGCTGAAGAAGTAAAACCAAGCACAGAAGTTAAAGAGGAAAAGACTCCCGAAACTCCAGTAACTGAACCTATTACAAATGGTAGTAGCACTCCCGAAACCCCCAAAGTAGAAACCCCTGCTGCCGAAGAGCCTTCTAAGGAAAGTCCAGAAAATGACAGGCCAGAAGTCAAAATTGAAACAGAGCCAGAACAAGTGCCCCTCAATGGACTATCCTTAGATGAACCCAAAACCGAGACGCCTGAAGTGGACCAAATAGAACCTGAACCCAGCAAACCTGAGGAAACCACTGTTGAATCACCAGAAACCGTCCCTGCAACTGAAATTCCTGTAACAAAAGAGGTTTGTGTTGATCAAATGCCTTTGATAGAACCTACGCCTCCACCCCTACCTGCAAATCCCCCTCCCTCTTCAGTGGCTTCCTTCGCCGCTACCACAATGGCACCAGAACTGACAGATGCTTCACTTGCTAATGCTGCTGATATCACTACAAACACGGCACCAATAACAACCCCTACTACAGACACAATCACTAAAGCAGATGACACAGTAAATAACCCAATTGAAGCTCAAAATATCCCTGCCGATGTTGTAATAGCTCCTTCTGAATTGTCTCAATCAGACGAAATTATTGGAGACCAAGAAACTAATAATTCAATTAAATCTGAAACAAATATTAGTCTTGACCAGTGCTCGGTTGTACATAATTTGGAAAATTCAGAAATTCATGAAAAAACTGATCCTGCTAAGACTATCACGATCGAAAACCCAGATGATATATGTAAGGAAAATTCAGCTGAAATTTTGGACAATAATTCGGTAAAGGTCCCTAATGAAACACCAATAGAAACTACAAAGGAAACTACAAATATAATTTCTAACGAAACAGTATCTAATAATCCCAATGAAATTCCAGTTGATATTCCTACCGAAACCTCAGTTGATAATTGTAACGAAACTCCAGTAGAAATTTCTAGTGAAATTCCAGTTGATATTCCTAAAGAAAACCAAATAGATATTCCTAAAGAAAGTTCAGGTGAAATTCGTACTGAGATAACAAGCAACATCGTTGACGATGGTACTGATGCAATTTCTGTAGTGGAGACATCAGTGGAACCAGAAATATTTCAAGAAGTGGTACAAACTGAGGTATCTGATAACATTAGTAATAAAGCCTCTGTTGACTCCGCGGGTGATGTTTTGGAACCAGAGAGAGAAAATACTCCATCACCGCCACCATCCGCCGTTGATGAAGACGTTACCACTCAAAATGACGCCGAAGACATAGTGACTGAAGTTTACGATAGCTCCGATTTAATCTTGGAATCCCCGACTATCGTCGTCAATTCAGATCATATTGACGCAAATAGTATCAAAAGCAACAATGACACCGAAATGGAAAATATAAAAAACAAAACTAAGGATACGATCGAAAATGTAGAAAATACAGAATGTAACGGTGTGGACGAACACAAAATCATTACGAATGGGGAAGCGACTCCTCCCGCGGTGTGTCCCACGGATGAAGGTATCGGTGAGGGCAAAGGTATGTCGACGCCCGAAGACTCCATGCCACCATCACTGTCTGAAGTGACGGAAGCCCTGCCCCAGGGCGAGGGTTCCGAGTCATTCCCGCTGCCGCCCAGTGAGCTTTGCCGATCCGAATCTGAAGCGTCGCCGCCCGCTACTCCCGAGCCGGTCGCGGACGCGCCCTCAGATATCCCACAGGTGATTACTGCCCGGACAGTCTTGCTCTTGTAGAAGATTAGTATCGTATTTTAAGGAGAGTTTTGACACCCCGTTAACAATTCTCGTAATTAGTTTCATGTGTATTTCTTTATCAACCAGCATGTGTGAACCGTCAATAACTGGAAGACATGGAGCGTGATCTATCCGATACACATCCGACAGTCTTGATAATATTATGTGCGGCCTCGGCTGCCTGCCTTCCTTTCCTCTTCCTTCCTATGACTTGCTTCCTTTGATTGTAGATACATCAGCATGTGGAACAATTTGCTTTAGTGCTAACACATTTAGTTATAAAAACGTTTTACAAGCATTGTTGTTATACATAACTGTCATTCTCATAAGTTGGATTCATTTTTATTTACATTTTTTTTGTTGATTTGCATTCCTTGTTAATTGTACCAAAGTAATTAAAAAACGCTTTAGTGAAACATCTCGTTGTGAGTCTGTAAATAAATGTTAATCCATTGGTGTTATTAACAAGATCGTAAAATGTTAAACATAAAAATCATTATGTAGATTTTATTTTGTTTGTTACTCATCATAGCATCAGATGCCTTTGACTTTTAGTTATAAAAGTGAAAGGCATCTGATTGTGTTAACAAACAAGGAGACCATTACTTGATGAACCGTATATCATTTTCAGGAGATCCTTAAGACCGACATTATTGCGGAATTGATTCCCGAAGTCCCTGCTGTACCGGAATTGAATACTGAAATGGTAAATAAACCTCTTTACATAAACTGCAAAATTGACAACTTCGTGTTGTTTTTGTTTTAGGCCAATTGGTTAGAACAAGTTGGTTTCTCTATATAATATTTTTACTATTGTAGTGAGTTATACTTTGGTGTGACGAAATAAATTAATGGAAGTCCTGACAAAAACTAATCTGACTGAACTGGTCTGACTCCTGGAGCAGGCATGGAGTGGTGATAACGTTTTTATTGATGATTTCCATAAACAATGCACATCATAGACGATTTTTACCAGCAAGTTAAGTTGCCTCAAGGAACTTGGTTCCAACAATGATTGAACGGTGGAGCATGTTGTCTGTATGGTATGGTGTATGTTTCAGGAGACGACGAGCGACGTAGCGGTGGCCAACTGAACCGCCATTAGCCGTCAGCCGTCAGTCGCCAGCCGTCAGCCGTCACACTGCAACATCCCACATGACGCGTGTTTAAAAGTGAGCCTTTAATTTATTTAATTAGAACTGTGGTGTGATATCGAACTTAGTTCGATCTTAATTTTATATAATCAAAGTCCACATCTTTCAATTTTAAATGTGACCTTTACATAGAATGATTTTATAGTTTAAGTTTAGCGTGCTTTGCTTCTGTAAAATTAAGATTTTATACATTTTAATTTGCTAGGAACGATATCTTTTTTTATAATTTTATATACAATAACAAAGTTATGTAGGCAGTATACGGTGCGATAAGTTGGTGCCATTATTACAGGGGTATTAGTTATGGACTCGCTCCTACGAGAATACATAGTTTGCGTTTCTTACATATGCGATCTGTATTAATTATTGCAAATTAATTTAAACGATATATACTTGATATTTTTTTGTCAAAAGTAATGATCTGGTGTAACGGTTGATATTCACAAACTCTGTTATTATGATAAAACAAGCATTTCCAACAGGAGTCTGGAGTCTCAAGTATGAAATGGATGCGAGGGGGCTTATGTTATATGATAATTATGTTTGTTGTATAGTATTATACATATGCCAGCCACATGCATTTGGCTCAACATTTATGTTATGGCTTTTTATTATGGAAAGCTGATAACAGTAAAAGACAATTTTCAGTCTTGATAATTTAAAATGTATACCACTCGAAGTAAAATAGTTTAAGAAGTTTGTGACACTATTATGTATATATGAATCATAAAGTTCTCATGAAGCTTATTTTATAAATTCTGTTGCGTGTCGGATTGAGGTTTAAAATTATACTTTGTATATTATTAAGTTACGAGTGAGAAAAATCAATATGGATTTCTTTGTTCTTGAGTGTTTCAAATCTCACTTTATTACTCTGCTCTCAGAATATTATTAAGTTGTATAAATTTAGTTTTGATTTTCAGAGCTCTCTGGAATAATTAAGCGTATGTCTAAATTAATTTAAAACGTAAATATGCTCCTATAACGTACGTAGGTAGTGAGATATGTTTCAATACATGTAGGATACGTCGTCAGGAGTAGCTTGGCGGTTCTAATAACGATTGGACTAAGTACTCAGTGGCCAAGTTTTTGATTACACTATACAATTTTACGCATATACAGACATATAATTAATTAAAATAATATTTAGCATAGTAGTAACTTTATAACAAGTTAACTTTAGCAGTGAGACGCTGCTCCTAGTATATTGGATCCACCTCATCATGCATACAATTAGTTGATTGATACCTACATACGATACATATATATTATAAGGTTTGATATTACTATACAATTGTGTCATTTTCTATGATAATCTCGTCCAATACTATGATTTTGTAACAATTTTTGTAATTTTATACATTTTTTATGAAATTTGAAGTGACACGTCTGCATCATTGGAGGAATCACTCCTGTATTTTAGCAGTGAACATAAAATGAGACATTCCATATCAAATAGTAGTGTCCTGGTGTTGTTAGCTCTTTTATTCAATTGAAAGCTTTAATACATGCTGTTGTTAAAATGAACTGACAGAACTGATTATATGTGGCAGCTAGGCTTCATTCAGCCCGATCTCCTTACATCGAATGGAATGACGTGGCCTAAGAGAACCATATTGCCTAGACTTTATGAACTTTAGGTTAAGTTGAAGGATGAGAAATTTAAAACACAAATGTTGGATTAATTTTACATGTAGCATATTTAGGCTAAACTACTTCATCGTAGCAGAATTAGAGTGTATCGTTGAAACGTAATAAAATCACGGTGCCAGTTTATATCACAACGGCTAGCAATGCGGGACTGTATTCGCCAGTGAATGAAAAACGGGATGATATAAATGTGAGCTTTTAGAAATACTCTCGTGGTCTCCCGTTGTTCGCATGAACCTTGACGTGGATGCGACAACCAATCTATTTAAAGCATACCCTTTACATCCAACTAACAGCTTTTGTTCACGGCGTAGAAACTATGCATATTGGCCAAAATTATTTGTAAATAGGATCCAAGTGTTATATTACTTATGTTATGCAACAATAATATATTACTGTAAACGACATTGCCAGAAATTCACAGGAATTGGTTAAGAAATGTATAAGTATTAAAATCTGTTCTGTCAATTCAATATCGCATGTTCAAATACTACTGCAGAAGTGCCAATTCGAAGAGTGCATTGTCATAATTTAAGCTCATTATTTCCAAATTAGTTTTTAAAGTATTATATAAGAAATATTTAAATATTAAATTTAAATGGATTAAAGAAATTTCCTTTAGTATATATTTTTTTGTTCAATATAAAAATGGACGTTTATTTCTGTATGTTTTTCTCTTATTGAAAAATTCGAATGTTGATGTGTGAATGTCTCTAATCAATAAATTTTAAAACTACAATGTGTGTTTCATTGTTAATACAAAACTTATCTATGATAACAAAGGAATTCAGGATTGCGATTGCATAATCGAGGACCTTAAATTTAAAAAATAAAAGTTTTTGATACTTTTTTCTTTTATCTCTCCTATCTTTCTTGGCTGGCCACTCATGGTGAAGCGATGAGATCATAGCCTGATC
Source organism: Thymelicus lineola (assembly GCA_963932265.1). NCBI lineage: Eukaryota > Metazoa > Arthropoda > Insecta > Lepidoptera > Hesperiidae > Thymelicus > Thymelicus lineola. The sequence continues at coordinate 5,893,986 of OZ010690.1, read as the reverse complement.
TTGCTTGTGTCGATTCTAAGTGATCAAAGTTACAACAGCGGGCGCGGTCGGTAGTTGGATGGGTGACAGCTAATAGCAAAAAAATTTTCCGTGCGTCGGAGGGTACGTAAAGCCAACGGTCCCAATTGTTATCGTAAGATAAGAAAGCCATGTCAGGGGCCCTTGGACGCGGCGGCATAAAACTTCCGACACTCGAATTGACCACTTATCCCTCTACCAATCCGCACTGGAGCAGCGTGGTGGAGTATGCTCTAGGCCTCCTCAAGAGGAGAGACCCTTGCTCAGTAGTGGGCCATTAATTGGTTGAAGCCAACTCATGGTGTCCATGGGGAATACAGTTGTTCGGTATTCTGAAATTGTGAGCTATGAAGAACCACACTGATGCTGCAACGTGTGCAAACTTCGAATTATGGATTCGACTAATGACTCATCCAGAGATTGGATAGTAAGTATTGCATGATCAGCCATCATCCTAGCAACTAGAAAAATATTGTATTTACTATAAGTTCACGTTGGGTGGTGCCATCATCAGAAATATATATCTAGGTCAACGGACCGGACAAACATCTAAAAAACTTGAATGAATTTTAGATTTTTTTTCTCGGTAAGCATCTCAACGGCGGCGTCCGTCTAAAATGGTCGAATGAATGAGTCGATTCCTTATTTCCATAGGTACCTACCATTCGAGTCGAATTAGGTTTATTAGGTACGGTCGCCTGCAAAGAAAAGTAACCCATCTGTTTAAACAGTTTTAATAAATAGATGGGTTACTTTTCTCTGCAGGTGACTGTACCTATTTGACGGACCACTTTGACAACTCAAATGTTGCCAGGACGTAGGCATTGCTGTTCTTGTCGACATTATAGATTAAGAGCCCAGGGCCGCCAGACATCACTTATTTTCTGACGGATGAAATGTGGACGATTGAGTAGTGTTAGTATGTACTATGATCGTATGCCTACTTGCTAGCTTGGAAAAACGGGCAATTTCCAGGTATGAGGTGATCAAGGTACAAAAAATCATTACTAAGTTCACGTATTTTCTCATGGCTGATTTTCACGTATGTTCTAGATAATATAGTTAGAAATAAGTTGTCAATACTCCCAGACACATTCCGTGGGCCATTTTGCTTTACAGACACCTTGAACCTGCCAAAATAATGAGTTAAGTTCACGTATTTTCTGACGCTCCATTTTTATATATGTTCTCCAGACAACTATTTTAAAACCGTTTTTCCAAGCTAGCAAGTAGCCAATAAGTGATGTTGGCGGCCCTGGGCTCTCCACCTATTAAGAAAATGTTCTTATCGATATTTTGAGTGAATTTGAAAATGAAATTAACTCTATCTTAATGCATTTTTCTTAGTAAATTTTGACAAAATTTTATTGAAATTAAATACAACTTATGAGGTCAGGGTGAATAAAAATGTTTGTTTATAACTTATAAGAACAAACTGTATAGGTTGCAGTAAAAAATAATTTTACATTAATGGTCATAGCACACATATCAACTCGTAAACGGAACGTAAACGTATCAACTCTTGTATGTCAGTATTCTTTGTATGAAACTCCCTACTGTAAAGCACACTTATCGGATCCGTAACGTAATCGCCTCGCCTCGAGACAAGCTTACGGTGCGTGGACGACTTGCCGTACCCGCGCTTACGTCTCACCGTACGCTATCCGTCGACTTTCCGTTTCCTCGTGCACGCCCCGCGCCGCGGCTACCGCTGCGTCGGCGAACTGCTGTCATTCATTCCGTCAACCAGCGGCCGGCGAGCCGTAAGCGCGGCGTCGCCTAGCCGTAGCCGAGCTTACGTTAGGTTGACGGCGAGGCGATCCGGTGCCGATCCCTTTCCGAGTTGATATGTGCGCTACGACCATAATTCGTGGGGTGGTTACATACGCGCGTGGCGGACAAACTTTGAATCAAGTGTCGATTATAGTGATGGTAATGAATGCGATTTCGCTTTAATTTCATAAACATGTGAATTCATAAGTATTAGCATGCTAAATGCTATTGCTATGCTATTTGCTAATATTACGATAATAAATCAAGTAGGTACCTACCTATGTAATTTTAGTTTATGTGCGAACTGCGAACTGCGAATTAAAAAGCGCGTTCGCCGTTTTTACTCGCAGATAACGTTTTATTACACAAATTGCACTTTTGTTATTAAGATAATGATAATATAATTAAATTTTTATAATACATATTTTATTATACAGGTTAAACAATCACACGCATTCAGTATACGACCCTAAATACGAAAAAATCGAAAGACAATAAAGTAATAATTGTTAAACCTCATTCTTCGTAGTTCACACCACACAGCTTAAAATTTAAACGAAGTAAACAATCACACGTATTCATTCAATATACGACTCTAAGTCTAAGCATATCAAAGATAATAATTGCTTAGCCTCGAACTTCGTTTTTCGCGACATCTGCTAAGTTGCTAATACTTTATTCGTGAATATTTTTTACAGTTTAATTTAGTATTCGCAACTTCGCGTTCACGTGGGTGCGACCGAGAGCACACGCTGCCGCTGCATGATGATAATATTATAGTACGAATACTATGAATGAAGTGATGAATTCACTTCGCACTTCACGAAATTTCGCAACCAAATTTAATTTGCTAAGTGCTAATGAAACATTCACATGTTAAAAATGAACGCGAATGCTAATTAATCCATCACTAGTCGATTATGTTCTGTGGTCAAAGGTGTCAAAGTCAAAACCACAGAGTACCTACTTAATCACTACGTCAAAACTGTAAAATTGTCGATTTGAGAATCACCAGTCACCAGAAATAAAAATAATATTCGAATTTAATCAGAGAATCATCATTTCATCTATCTTGAATTAATTATAAGCGTTAATAATGGATCTTTTGTTTAAAATAGAATCTATGGAGACATTTGCCCAGGTAAAGTTGTTTATTCTAATGAGATAAGATGGTAAACATTGTAGGTTGTTATACACCTTGTTATTTTACCGGCATAAATCCTGTGTTTTGTACCTAAATAAATGCAAATCGTGTATTTAACTTACTAGAAACAGTACAAACGAGTCTGATACTAGAACAGCATTTGTCGGGAAAATCGTAGAAAATAGAACACTTATGATGCTTACACTAGAATAAATAATGTAACATGCAAATCTATAGCACAGTGTATTTTAAGAGAATAAAATATTTACAACATTACATTTCCAGGTACTAGAAGAAATTTTGGATAATTTACATGATTCAAATCACATAGCATCTAACAAAATATTTGATGCCTCAAATATAGGGGCAGTGAAGGAAGAAATACAGAATATTCTACTTGATACGAATTTAAACAACAATGAAGTGAATGAACTTTTACAAGCCAAGTTTAACAGTGAAGACGAAAGAGTTAAAATCTTTGTTTCCCAGTTAGAAAAGAAGAAAAGCGAACTTCTCAAATCAACCATTGTTCACTATAATTGTACATTTGGTGAAACCTTGAATTCCTTTTACTGGAAATTAAAGCTGGTGTGTGGCACTAGTGAGTTGAAAACACTATCATACCCATTACTGCAGCTCGCTCTCTATACAGTTGCCACAAATCATAAGCAAAGACTGAGATTACATGAGTTCAACAAAGATATGTTGTTAAAATTAATAGGAACTTTAGAAGAATTTGTTGGAGATAAAGCAGTGAATGAAATTGATCCATAAGCATTGAATGAATAAGCAATAAAGGCTAAGATAATGGATAACAATGAATGCATAAGTAATGCTCCGTGTAGTTTGGCTGGGACTGTTCCACCACCTCATCAATGTCTGCAGTGTAACAATTGTCTTATAAGCAATTTATGTTCCGGTCGGAAGGGTGGTTGCTGGTTATAATCTGTTCTCAGTGGTAGCAACACATCTGTGGCCAACTTTAAGTGAGGCAAATATGAAGGATTACTAACTGGATGATTACTAATATGTAATAACCTACAGTAGCTGTCCAAACTTTGACAGTTTTTACTTTAATACAAACTTCTGATACCTCTTATGACTGATATGATTTGAAAACTTTTATGAACACCTAAAGCTGGAGACTGACTTGTACGGTTTACTTGTTTATTTGTAATGTATCATCATTATCGGCATGCACCCTATGCTCCACTCGACTTTGGTTTTTTGGCAAATTCCCTTCGAGTGTTACAAACAACTGTTACAAGTTAGTCTTTGGTATGACTTATGAGTTACAAAAACTATATATTACACCAAAATGATACAAGTCAGTCTACAGCTTAACACTAACATGCCCTACTAGCTGACAACAGTCCTCTTTCAGGTTTGTTATAGGTGTCCATGGGCAGCAGGTGAGCAGGTGGTACTGTAAGCTTGCTATCCTCATTAAAAAATTTATCTAAAGATGAATGATGACCACAGAAGGTATTGGAGTGCAATAAACTTTGTTATGACAACATCTATGAAATGTTAATTTATACAGACTGGAGTACTAATATGGTCTGTTTATTTTATTTTATTTTTATTAGGGTAACCAACAAGACAGTTACATTATGATTACAACCAAGTCATGGGTGAACTTAATGTAGTCTTAAAGTCCACGGCATGCATCGTGGTCGAGCTATTTTGTATTATAATTATTTGTATATAAGACAATTAACTAAGGACTTAAGATTTAAATTTTAATTTAGATGGTGTGACTATAAATTTTATCGAATAGCTGCATATTGTGATATGAATTTATAAAGGAACTTTATACATGTTTCGATAAAGATCTGTCTATACTCATTGATTTTGTATTTTTTTTAAATTAAACTAAGACCTAAAACCTTCATTAATTAGGTTTATTTAAATATTGTCCACCACAAGATATGGATTTTTTAAATAACCACACTAATCTGTTGCTTATATTATAAATAGACACTGTCCATTTATTTTATTCATAGATCTAAATAGCAATCGCTGATTAAATATATGGCTTCAACCCATTAATGGCCCAATACTGGGCACGGGTCTCCTCTTAAAGAGGCCTAGGGCATATTCCACCACGCTGCTCCAGTGCGGATTGGTGGAGGGGTTAGTGGCCAACCCGAGTGTCTGAAGTTTTCACACCACCCGAAGGCCTCCGACTGCTCTCCGAAGCACGGAAACGCTCAAGAACTATTTGCCACATCTCTCCATAACCACATTGCACTTTAATTGATGCCTGTTGTATGTGAGACAAATAATGCCAGCCCGTGGTGTGTATTTTCTTATGAAATAGTTGAATATAATAGTAAATACATTATGTAAATGTAGGTTACCACAGAGTGTTACTACTGTTATATTAAATTTATATTATTTAAGCACTGAGGTAAACTGGGTATTCTTAATTTATTAATGAAAAATCAGAAATATTAATTATTTTTTTTTATTTCAGAATACACATCCAAAACATAAGTTAAATTTAGACTGAAGTACAATTTCCTTTTGTAACTTAAGTACAAAATCAAACTAATAATTGCAGCATTAAATACATGTTTGTACATGCTCTAAGTAGAAAAAGTAATTACTATTAAGCTATAATTACAACAAAAATAGTACAATTACAATTAAACCTGTTACTTCTAGCTCAAAAAATAAAATCTTATGCATAATCTCTTTCAACAAAAAGAATAAAACTTCAATTAGCAAGGTAGCAACAAAATGTTAAAATAATATTCTTCTACTTTAAATATTGGTTCTCTGAATCGACTAATAATTGTTTCAAATGATGTAAATTTTTCAGTATTTTATAAAGTACAAAACTGACAAGGTATTTTTACATTTACAAATACTGTTTTGATTTGCAATACACAACCGTTAGATACAATTTTAAAATCTACTACCATAATAGATTAACATGATATAACTAAACCTTGGCAAGGAAAACAATGTGATTAATTTTGCATAAAAACAAAAAAATCTATTGACTTAATTATTAGTAACAACATATCCATATTGTATTATTATATCTCAATTTGGAGGATTGTGGTTGATATTGGTTTGTGCTACTGCTATGCATTCATTTACACAATTGGAAACTATACAGTGTGAATTTTTCAAGTGTGCGTAGTTTTAGTTTTCATCAAAATCGGCCCCGAGACTCCTTTGACTATTTTTCGCTATTCCTCATAGTTTAGAATTTGGCCATCCACGCACACTTGAAAAAATCATCCTGTATATAACAACATAGACTTTCCGTTAATGTAAATAGTAATAAGGAGTAAATAGGACATATATTTCTAATTTAACATAAAAATATTATAGTATTGAACAATGAACATTCTGTAGCAAACCCCTCCAGTTTGTTTCTAATAGGGACATTATTCAAAGCTACATTACAACTGCATTGTGATGGCACCAAAGTTGTAATAAACACTGGCTAGCGTAACTTGCTCAACAGTGACACAATTATCGAATACCGATAGTCTGAGGAGAAGCAGGGTTGAAGCAGCCTATAGCACCCTACAAGTTTAACAAGTGCCAACTGTGGAAAAAATCTATTAACGCTATCTGGATATGCTAGCATTATTAAATGCGGAAGATAACAATTTGATTATACTTAGCTAAATCCGCTATGCGGCTTTAGATATTTTAACAGTAAACGGGCAGTAAAGTGTAATAGGACGTTACTGTGAGTTTGTATAAAATAATAGTATAAATATAATCTATAAATATAAAACACAAAAAATGTTTGTACGGATGTCCTTTGTAGACTCTGAAACCATTCAACCGATATGCCTCAATAGTTTCATTTGAAAGGCATGCGAAGGTGGTTTGAGACATTAATAATTTTCCACATTTACTATACAAATTATTCAAGATAATAATATGTAAAAAGACTGTCAACACAATACCACTGATGTGCCATTGTCATCAGAATTATTTTTAGCGTAGTGGAATACGCTGGTTATCCACTAGTTATAGTATAAAATGTGCAATCAATAACTTAACGGAAACAAATACAAACAATTCCATTACTATTATTTTGTAAGTACAAAATGTGATCACATGTCAAATAGTCAAATTTAATAAAAATTTAACTTTAATCTCAATTATTAATTTTAGTATTTTGTAATTAAATGTCTATGCCACATAAACAATGACAATAAGGCAATTTTAAAGCTACTGCAGCAGCGTTCAAATGTAAGTACTCGAGTCTTTATATAAGTAAACAATTAATTAATGATTTGTAACACGCGTCTTCGCGCAACTAGATTATAATAATTAAGTAATATAAGCATAAAATTGTATTGTACAAACAAAATTAAAAACTTAAGCCTAAAAATTAAAGTAATTTAAGTTCAAAGTTATCATATACATTTCTCTAATTGAGATGATAAATTCGGGTTTGTCTCACTAGTCCCGTTGAGTTGTTCCGTGACGGGACAACTGGCACCGTTTAACACATCTGAGTCCCACTTGTCCCGTTCAACTACTGAAACTCAAATTGTGCCAGATGTCTCATAGTCAAATTCTTAGACCTTGTCAACGACATAAGTGTTTAAATCAAAAATAATTTTTTTTAAGTCTACACCAGGGAAATAATGGGATGGAACAAATTATTTTCTTTGAATTTCTGCCCAACGCGACAAGTGGGACTCAGATGTGCTAAACAGTGTCAGTTGTTCCGTCACGGACTTAACGTCAACTTAACGGGACTAGCGGGACAGACCCATAAATTTAGTATCTTAAAATATTAGGCACAGATTGCATGTGGAAATTTTAGTATACGCAACATAATATTAAGTAGTATTCGTGATAATATTACTGTATTATTTTAAAATTATTGCTGTCTATACCCTAGGTGAGCCTATGTGATGGTACTTAAAATCTCAGTATAAAATATTTGAGTAAGATAAAATGCATCCATAAAACGTAAAACTATTTATCCTAAACTACATTGTGAACACAATTGACTTTAAGTATTGCTGCCGTTTGGCTTCAACGTCTCCCTGTAGTGTAGTGTAGAGCCCAGCAAGAAATTTGAGCCCCGGGCAAACATAGTGGAGAAAAGTACTCTTTTGTCGACAATAAGTGAGGGATTTAGATGAAGTTATCATCAGCTTGTTCACAATGTTCATCTATTCATTAATAATCCGAGTTCAAGATTCGAGTCGGGTAATAAATGCTGTATAGGGCATGTTAGTCTTGTCACTCGGTGACCCCTGTAGTCTATGAGCGTTTTCTTAAATTAGGTAATTCAATTTGTTATGCATTTATGCAAGTAGTTTCCTGTGACCGAGATCAGCTTGACACTTGCTCAGTTGATAGTAACCTATCAAGCTCAATAAATAACTGGCTCTCAAGCGCTCAACCGGAACATATTGAAATTATATGATACTAAAGTCTAAAAAACAGATATCTTATTAAAAAGTAAAGGCGAGTGAATTTAGTTGCTGTAGGTCATGGACTACAGCTTAAGCTGCAGCAATGCGGTGTTGAGGGCCTAGTCTTTCATAACAGACAAATTACTCATACACAATGTATGAGCATCAATGTATAGCTCGTCAGTAGGCACATCGTTGCATTAATTGGACATAAAAAATATGTATAAAACTACAAATATACATACGATACGACTTTTTGAATATGTAACGAAACTTGTTTTTTTTTTTATAAACTGCAAACAATTAACTGAAACTTAATGAATGATAATAATATTAAAGTGCACCTTTGTAAAAATTATCATGACATGAAGATCTCTGCAAGACAACCAACCACATACTGATCACAAAACCAATCAATCGCATAACGTAAAGGCATGTGGGAATCTGTATGTAGACTAGGCCCTTTAGGGAGTTCAGTTGACGAGACCGGCATCCTTGGCCATCCCGTAGAAGATGGAGTTCCTGTCCTGCAGCAGCTGTTCGGGCGGCGCGTACTCCACGAGTTGACCCTTGTCCAGCACCATGACCTTCGTGGAGTCCATGATGGTGTTCAGACGGTGGGCGATCGTCAGCACCGTGCAGTTCGCGAACTCTGACCGGATGGTTTTCTGGATAAGGCAATAATCTTTATGAGTGAGATATGACGAACACATGTAAAGTTGTAAAACTTTTGTATAGACGTTGTGGAGACAAGGTAAAAAAAATTCAACGTATTCAACAGAATAGAGCAGAATATAATGTAATTTATTTCTTCAAGTTAACACTGCAGTAAAAATAGGCAATACTCTTACTTATAATAAATGTTTTTGTAGCAGTAAGAACTTGACGAAATGGGACCACACTCAGCACTGGCCGCAGCAAGCCACGACCGCTAGTTTTCAGGGCGACGCTAATTCGCATAGTTTGACCAGTGACATTAAAAATCTTGTTAACCGTCACGGCTTCAGTACCACAACAACAACTTTAACAGTAGGGTCGAGTAGTGTAGGGTTTGAAGGAGTGGTTAAGCAAACTTTATTCAAACGCGTCACTAGTTTTAGTATACCAGTCGCAATTGTCATCAGCGGACCCAAAGACATCACTAGCAGAAAGAGAGAAGAACCAGGTTCCATCAACATCACCTGGATACCTGGCATTCGTCCATAATTCGGATATCACGTAATTTTTTACATCAGTGTTACCTCTAAGCTATGACATGGGATTCTTCAAGGAGCGGGTCTATCGTCTCTTTAGCTGGCAATGCGTTGGTGACGCCCCCCGTGTTGCTAAAATTCATGGGCGGCGGTGATCACTTACCATCAGATGAGCCGCCTGCTCGTTTGCTTGCTCAAAACATAAAAAGAAACTCCGGGAGTGAAGTGAAAACTTGAATAATTACTTGTGTATTTTTTGAATCGTCAGGAAATATTTTATTGTGCAGGAAATACTTTTAAATTAAGTGTTTTTAATTCATTACATTTTCTAGTGAATGGCTGCCAACGCCATCTCGTAAAGTATTAGATTACAATCTTGATATCAATACGAGCTGTAAATTAAGTAACTATAGTTCTGTTCTCTCAGAGATGGTGCCAAAGGTAGATGTCGATTAAAATCGGACTGGTCGCGAACCGTACGGTTTCATCCCACCTCAAAAATACCCAACGCGCCTAAACAAGTTTTCACTTCAAAAAATGGTTGTCTGTAAAGTCGGTTTACGGACGGTAGTTTAACGTGACAACGTCATGACAAAACATTGATGAAATGATTGCATACGTTTATAGATAAGAAACTTCTTTATACTACAGCACCATCTAGAACTCCTGAACTAAACTATTTTTTCAGCAAGTTCCTTTCTGACTTAATTGTGTATATAGTTTTGTTCATAGATGGCGCTTTCTCCATTGTTCGGACAACGGAACAAATGAGTCATGCTTTTTCGTGCGTGCACCCGGCATCGTTTTAATAGACGTTCTCACGTCAAAAAAAAAACAAGGCAGCAACCTGAATGAGTTCGTCGGTCTCGAGGTCGACGGCGGCGGTGGCCTCGTCGAGCACCAGCAGCGGCGTCTTGCGTAGCAGCGCGCGCGCCAGGCACACTAGCTGCCGCTGACCCACCGACAGGTTCTCCCCGCCCTCAGACACCTCGTGCAGCAGTCCCGCTTGGAGGCCTACGAGTATGTATCATGCTCACGTATCATTCACTAACTTTCATAATGATATAATAATCTATACATCGCATCTTTAGAATTGAAGTGGCTTATCTAAGAATTTTAAGAAAATGACTGTTTACATATAGTGTTTAAACAATTGAAAGAATGTTCCCTGAAAATTTGAGCCTTGTGCGAGTAGGTTATGAATTGCTCTCCCGATGACATCTTTGCTCTGTTCTGGCGCACACTTGCAACCTTCAAAATGGGTTGGCAATTTTTTTTTACACTTAAACATATGTAAATTACAACATATTAAATTTGTAGCCTTGTAGAAGTGAGGTAACAAAAATTTAAGGGATGACGACGCAACCGCGAGATGTCTGCCAGAACGGTACTTTCTTAATTGACTGATAATAAAATATCATTTAATAAATTTCTAGCTTTGTGGGTAGAGGGTTAGTCAAATGGTTCACTAGCTCTCCAGCTAATAGTAAAAACTGTGAAAGTCTGTATGGATGTCTATTACAGTTTCACGCAAAAACAACTGAGTCTCTTCCTTTGCCCACAATAACTAGATATTATTATGTAAGTTGCTAGATTTAAGTTTTTAGTTTTTTTTTTGTTGTGTATTTTATTTTTGAACGGATTTTCATGAAATTTAATACACAGATTGACCATGACCTGACCTATACAGGTGACATAGGGTACTTATTAAACCGGAGAACGCGAGTAAAGCCGTCACATGACACCACTCACCCTGCACGAACGCCTTAAGATGCGCATGCTCGAGCGACCGCCAGATCTCGTCGTCGGTGTAGGCGCCGAAGGGGTCCAGGTTCATGCGCAGCGAGCCAGAGAACAGCACGGGGTCCTGCGGGATGATGGTGATGCGCGACCGCAACTGGTGCAGACCGATCTTCGCGATGTCCACGCCGTCGATCATTATCTTGCCGCCCATCGCTTCCACTATCCTGTACGTTCATTGCTCGATTATAGTGAAGAAGGCGAAGAGGGCGTTCAAATTAATGATTAGTATGCATGCAATTCCCGTACTTTACTAACGATATTATTTAATTACTCAACAGATACGCGTGTATGTCATTTTACGACAGTATAACTATAAATTAGACGATCTCTAGACAGCCATATTGGGACGGCTAATACCGTTGAAGTCAGTGCGATATAATAAATGTCGTAAAAGGCGACATAAGAAAACCAAGAGTCCCAAATATCGTTGTAATTTTTCACGATACAGAGCACTTGTTAAGTTGAGCATTAATGTTGATTTTGGAGCATACAGAGCATGCACGGAGCGAGATATAAAGATCTATATATATATAAGTAAAAAGAAAAGTCCTGTACACTGCTAGTGAATCAGTGTCAATGTGCCCAACTCTTTGCTGACTATTTTCACTCGGTGTTCAACGTGAACATGAATAAATAAAACATGTGGGAGAGACTTGTCTGCGTTGATTCGTGTTCATTCAGTAACCCGCGAGGATATAGACGGCATCCCACCATACATCGTTAGAGACTGTCGGGCAGTCTTCGCGGAACCTTTTACTCACAGTCACGTGACCTCAAACGCCATTTTGAGCTTATGACGTCATTGCTCATATTTTATATGGAAGTTCAACAAACCAGTAGACCAGTAATTTATTAACGATTCACGATTAATATTAATACTAAGGTTTCCTTTCCATTCCTAGGTCTGCTGGAAGAGATTTCTGACAGAAATAAGCAGTACTTTTGTACAAAATTTCTATTATTAAGTCTCACTTTACTATCTATGTCTGTGTCTCACATACTGTATTTATGTACAAGAATTGTTAAGGTTCTATCTATAAAATAAAATTTAATCCTAAAATTAGTCAACATCCCTATAAATATGATTCTTTTATCGAAATCAATCACAATAAATTATATATCATTAATTTAAAATGTCAATAGTACTTACTGTCACGTGACCTCAAACGCCATTTTGAGCTTATGACGTCATTGCTCGTATTTTATATGCAAGTTCAACAAACTTCAGTAGCCCGATAGACCGATATTATAAACAAAAGTAATCAAGGTGTACCTGAACAGTCCCAGCGTGAGCGTGGACTTGCCGGCGCCGGTGCGGCCGACGATGCCGAGCTTGTCGCGCGCGCGCACCGCGCACGTGAGGTCGCGCAGCGCGGGCTCGCCGGCGCGGTACCCCAGCGTCAGCCGCTCCAGCTGCAGCGCGCCCGTCGCCGGCCAATCCGCGCCCGGACCGTTCGCCAACGTCCATGCGGCTTCCTGACACACGCACACACACATACACAATTACACTTGTAATTTACTTCCTTATTCTTCCTTCGGCATCTATCAGTGCGTCGCTTCCAACGAGGTAACACTAACACACACAGACGCACACATGCTTACACGCGCACGTGTACACAGCAGATTATTGAATGTTGCTCAACGCATTCACACAATTAATAATCTAAAATTTTAACAAAAAAAAACCGACTTCAAGTGAAGTACATCCTTTCCAATAACAATAAAAAAAGAATCATCGAAATCGGTTGGCGTGATATTGAATTATTCGTCCATTTGTCGTGCACATACTTCAAAATTTAAGACTTATATGGTTTTCTCATGGATGCCATTGTCAGATCTCACTCAAATTTAAGTGGGACCACATGACAAGCACCAGCTTTCGATTAAAAAAAGAATCATCAAAATCGGTTCACCAAGTCGAAAGTTCTGTGGTAACATACATAAAAAATATAACATAACAGTTGTGTAACATAACATAAATATAACAGTCGAATTGAGAAAAAAAAGAGAAAAAAGGAGGAGGTTCCATTTTTTGAAGGCGGTTAAAAAGGGGTTCAAACATTTTTGTATGGAACCTGCCATACCTCGTTTAAAAACAAAACCTCGTTTCGGCGGCCAGTGATGAAACATTGTGTCAGTCAACGGAGTAAGTGATTACAATCAAAAAGTATTCAGTGATGAAATGTCGTAAGTGATATACATACTTTATCACTTTATAAGAAGTTATACTTCTGTTGTCTCTCTATTTCGTGGCATAATCGTTGATAATATATAGGCGTTACATTGCTATTTTCTTGTCAGAAGATATTTAGAGAAATAAAATAAAATAGACTTACTTGTTTAGTTTCGGCGTACTCCTTAATCCTCTCGACAGCGACGATGTTGGTCTCCACCTCTGACGTCATGCGCACCAGCCAGTTCAGGGTTTGTGTGATCTGACAACATTCATTTGCTATGCTGATTACAGTTATACGTTATATCTCCCATAATGGTAGAAGATCCGAACTAGAAGAGAGTTTCACATAATAATATTAGCCAGGAATTTTTTAGCCAACTAGCGATAGCGATATATTCTAGCGATATATTCCTTATACAAAATTGGATATAAAACACTTTTCATTCTTAAAACAGATGGGTAAAGGTCGCTTCTAGTTCGGATCTTAGACCATAATAACGACTGCTGAAGATTACGATGCCAGACTCAAATCGGATATTTTAGATATAAGGGCTATATATAATACTTATAATCCTATAGTATATATGTGATTCGTGCCATTAGTGGGACATTGGGGGACTTCGTTTAATGTGTAATGGCATTATAACGGTCCTTTAAGAAAATCATATGACAAGAAAATCTAGCAGCTGCAAGACGTAGTTTAAGAAAAAGTAACTCCATAAAATTAGTATAGACGAGGCTCCGTCCACCTTGAGTCCAAGTCAATGTCCCTACCACACCAGTGCACCCTACTGAATAGCGACAGATTTCTTTGAAGGTCACTTCTGTACCAACCAATAGGAATATTGACACTAACTGTAATTTAATATATTTATGTTTAAAGTATTAAGGGAAACATTCAAAAACTTTTTTGTCGTAATCAATTCTAATAAATTTAATATAATTAATTTAAAATGTTAAACATACTTAAAACAGTACTTACTGTCATGTGACCTCAAACGCCATTTTGAGCTTATGACGTCATTGCTCGTATTTTATTATGGAAGTTCAACAAACTTCAGTAGACCGATAGTATTGAATATAATTTAGTGACGTCACGTGACGTTTTTGGTGGGGAATTTGATAATGATTTTTATTTATCAATTTTTGTTTTTAAATTGAAGATTATAATTTTAATAATATTTTTTTCGTGAATATTAAGGTTCTATCTATGAAATAGAATTGAATCCTCAAATTAGTCAACATCGTAATTTCAATGGCAATGGCCGTTAAACCAACAAATCCCGACCTGCAGCGCATAGCTAACGGAGAGCCCGACGAGGCCAGGGTTGATGGTCTCGCGGCCGAGCACGCTGAACACGGCCGAGAAGAAGATGATGAGGTTGCCGATCATCTCGAGCCGCACGGCCAGCCAGCGGTTGGCGATGCAGCTGGGATAGTAGCACGACTGGTTGTGGTCCACGCCACGCTCCGACTCCTCCACGAATCTGGACACACACACACACACACAATAACAATCTGAAATTAAAATTTGAAAATCCCCCGACAGTTTTATTTACACTAAACATAGCTAAAAACACTCGATTAAATTACCTTTCATAAAAAAAAAAACCTATCATCCGTTCATCCGTTTGGGAGCTACGATGCCACAGACAGACAGACATACAGATACACAGACACGTCAAACTTATAACACTGCTCTTTTATCGTCGGGGGTTAATAAGTAACTTATGTAATGCGTTCTAATATTCTCAATAACCCCTCCAATAACGACTACAGTCTAGCTTACCATCCTGTTCGAGATTTGTCACAGATGTCCATGGGCGTCATATAAGATATGTTGTCACAATTTGGCTCACATCTGTGAACATTTTCAAATAAAACTTTATCGATACTGAATCGTCAATAACGGATGTATATGAAACAGGTCGCGTAGTAAAACACTTGGAATATAGCCATAAATAAAAAAAATAATTAAAGATTGATCTATGGTCATGAGAGCTCTCCCTTGTCTTGTCACATTGACATACCTAACAATAATGCATGCCCGCACACAAGAATGCATGCCGGACACAAACCGTAAGTTAGTTTAGTATTTAAGTTTCTCATTTTAAGTGATGTAAAAATCTTATGAGAAATAAAGTTCTTTAAACCGAAACCGAACTAATGTCGTACATTTCTATTGTTACAATTTATATTTCATTGAACTAACAATTTATTTATTCATTTATAACAAAAGAGTGCACAAGTTCCACATTACCATTTCTGCCACACTGCAAGCCTAAAACTGCAATAAATTTGTTTTAACATAACAAAACCAACGTTTGGAACGCTCACCTATCGGTAACGCCATAAGCGCGTATAGTAGACGCGCCAGTGATGCTCTCACCAAAGTGCGAGTATATTGGCGAGCGGGACACGGACTCGAGCCGCTTGAGTTGGCGCGAAGTGGCCACGTAGAACCGCTGGATCACGTAGTACACTACGCCGATGGGCAGGATCACCGCCAGGAAGATTGGCGTCGAAAAACTTATCACGAACAGTGTTCCCAGCACCTATTGCAGTGCGGACAGTCACTTAATACGCAGCACTGTGCGTTTTAGTTATAAAGAGATGTGATATCGTTGTATTAAAGCTAAAACCGACTAACTCAATTTTTGGGGTCAAAACACTTTTTTACACCTTTCGACTCAGAAAAAGTACTTTCGAATGGCAAAACAAATTTATTGCTAAGGCGCTTAGATCCGACGATAAAACAAAACGATAAGAATACAATAAAAATGTGTCCTCGGAATTATATAAAAAAATTGAATAACTCGAAAATATTTTTCCCCTGAAATGGTCGACTTAGTTGCTTTTAGCATTAATACGGCGATATGTGGCATTTTAATACCATTGTAATACATAATTATTTGTAATACAAAGATGTTATTGTGTATTCTATACAGTGTAACATACTCACCACATCCTAAAAAGCAGCATATTTTCTTAAACTACCAAAATGGTCGGAACACATGACAAATTTAATTGCACTTAGGTATTTTAACGAGTTTGTACATAAATAGTACAAATGGTACTTTTTTCTGGAGATCATACTACTTCCATGAAAATTCATTATGAATGGTGACACATTATAAAATTAAATGGGATCAGTATACCGTATGAGAAGTGTATGTGAAAGTGCGATCGACAACTGATTAAACTTTTTCAAAAAACGCAAAAAATCAAAATGAGATTATGTCATCGTACTGCATAAGATGTAGTGATTATTTTACGCAATTAGATGTACGTTTCTGTACACAGTTCCACAGCTGATATGTGATTTACCTGTGGGAATGATTAAGCGATTTTTAAAAGCACAACCAGCATTATAGATAGTGTAGTAAAACACACGCATTCTACTCCCTTTCAAGTTAAAAAAACTACCTACTTACTAAAATATATTGTCAAAGTCAAAGTCAAAATATTTTATTCATATAGGTATCACTTATGCACGTCATTTTTTGGCTTTTCGGAAGGTGCTTTGTCGTGGAGGAGAAGAAAAGCCTAAAGAAACTCCTCAGCACATCTTTTAAAAAAATATTACAAAAAAAGATAATAATACAAAAGTATTTACTATTCTGAGCGGAACTGGTTGCAGAGCTGGTCATTTCCATGCGTCTTTGTCATTTAAATACTCGTCTACACTATAATATCCCTTGCCTAACAATTGTGTCTTTACACGTTTTTTGAAAGTTTCTATTGGCAAGTCACGTATTAATTTTGGGATTTTATTATAGAAATGTATACCAAGCCCTATGAAAGATCGCTGCACTTTACCTAGGCGGAACGAAGGCGTAACTAATTGATGCATTCTTTTCGTATGGCGATTATTAATATCAAAATTTTGTTTATACGCGTTTATATTCTTCCGTATAAAAACTACATTGTTGAAGATATACTGGGAAGCTACTGTAAGTATACCTATTTCCTTGAACTTTTCACGCAAAGATTCCCGAGACCTAAGTTTATAAATAGCCCTAACTGCCCGTTTCTGGAGTATGAAAATTTGTTTTATATTGGCTGCTTTGCCCCACAGCAAGATGGCATAAGACATAACACTGTGGAAATAAGCAAAATAGACTATCCTAGCAGTTTCGACGTCTGTATACTGCCTTATTTTCCTAACAGCAAAAGCAGCCCTACCGAGTTTTGTCGCGAGATTTGTTATATGTGGGCCCCATTGAAGTTTACTATCTAAGGTCACCCCTAAAAAGACCGTCGATTCCTCCATATGCAATGTTTCGTTATTTAGTTTAAGAGATTTGCTGACTTTTTTAACATTAGGTAGCACAAACTCTATACATTTCGTTTTTTTTGCATTTAATAGTAAATTATTGATAGTGTACCAACGCGACACATGCGAAAGAGCACTATTTACGTCGTCGAAATTTACTTTATTCCTTTCACACTTAAATATTAGTGATGTATCATCAGCAAATAGTACAATATCCGCTTGGTTCTTTACATAATGTGGTAAATCGTTAATGTATACCAGAAAAAGAAACGGACCCAAGATCGAGCCCTGCGGTACACCCATCACAGCCGGTGACCCCGATGACTTAATATCGTTTATGCTAACTTTTTGTATTCTATTACTCAAATAAGACGCGATCAAGCTAAGGGCCTTGTTTTTTATACCATAGTGGCCAAGTTTAAACAGCAATGTTTCGTGCTCAACACAATCAAATGCCTTAGACAAGTCACAAAATACTCCTATGGCATTATGTGACGCCTCCCATGCTTCAAATATATGCTTTAATAGCCTAGCCCCGGCATCGGTTGTACTACGGCCTTTAGTGAAACCGTATTGCTCAGGATGTAATAATTTATTATTGTTGAAATGGGTTAGCATTTGATTCAATATTATCTTTTCGAAAATCTTACTAAGGGTTGGTAAAACAGAAATTGGTCTATAGTTATTAAGATCAGTTTTTTCACCTGTTTTAAAAAGTGGAATGATTTTGCTGCATTTCATAAGATCTGGAAAGATACCTTGATCTATACATTTATTAAAAACTACGACCAAATATGGAGCTATAATACCTATAATATGCTGTATTATTTTTACCGAGATGCCCCACAAATCACCCGTATTCTTTACCTTCAGAGACTGAAAGGCCTTAATTAAGTCTCTAGCGGTTATATGTTGAAATTCAAATAAAATATTACATTCATTAATATGATTTTTTAATATAGAAAGTGCTTCCGTCGGTGAAGAAGCTAGTTAATGTTACTAACTACTACTAGTTAATGCTAGTTAACTGGTTAATGTTATAGGAATATTACGGAAGTGATTTTCAAACTCGCTTGCCACGTCTTTATCAGCACTGATTATATTATTATTAATCAATAATTCGTAATTGAAATCACAGGACTTTGCGTTACCGTTCTCACTGTTAATTATATTCCAAGTGGTTTTTATCTTGTTATCCGAATTAATAATTTTGTTCTTTATGTACATTGATTTCGCCTGAATACAAACAATTTTAAAGATTTTAGAATAATTTCTCACGTGCTCCTGGAAAGTTGGAGAAAAATTGTATTGTTTCTCGGCGTAAAGGTCATACATCCTGTTCCTACTTTTATAAATACCTACAGTAGCCCAATCACTAAATTTACTATTTTTAGCTAGATCTACATACTTAAACTTGAATATTTGATTAAATTCGTTATTTATGTTATTAGACAATGTGTTATATAGTTTAATTGGATCTCTTTGTTGTAATGTTAACTGAGTTTGCATTTTCGAGTGGATTTTTTCTTTAAAAGTTGAAATCTTATTTTTAGTTATTGGTCTACATTTTATTATTTGTTTTTTCTTAGTGACTGAATTATACAACGAAATTTTTTGTCCGCAGTGGTCTGACTTCAACTTACTGAATATCTCTTTATTTAAAATCTCACAATTGCAAAAGATATTATCTAAACAAGTAGCTGTAGTTTCAGTTATTCTGGTTGGCTCATTGAATAATGGATTTAAATTAAAGCATCTAAACAAACTTAGTAGCCTAGTAGCCATAGTACTATCTGATAAAATGTCTACGTTGAAGTCGCCACATATCACTAATCCTTTTCTAGAAACACATAACTGTTTAAGTACATCCTCCAATGTATCTTCAAAAATACTAAAATCACCAGAGGGGGGTCGATACACCATGTCATAAAAGATTGCAAAGCACAATGTTGCCCAATTTCTACTTCATAAAATAACCTTTTTGAATGGATTGTAGGAATCAAATATTCCTACCTTAATGGTGATGTTATTGGTATAACATAATGTTAGTACTTATTGTTAGTTTAGTATTGTTAGTTTCATGCTATTATGTATTATTGTAGACTAATCCCACTTAGAATAATAATACATTTCCAAAATGGAAACCCGTGCAAATCATGGTTACTTATCTTAATCTTAATAAAAAAGTCTCTAAGTTACATTTTTTTTCTGTATACTATAATAAAATTATATGTTGTGCATAAATTATTAAATAAATAAAAAAATGTATAGGTACAATACGAGGACAAATTCGGATAGATAGACATGTTCGTAAATTACGTATGAGAACTACGTCTTTACTTTATCGAACTTGCATACACAGAAATTATTAAAATCAATAGACACAACATAAAATTGCATACTGTTTTAACATATCAAAAACAAGCGAGTTACTCACACAGATTATTTTGAACATTCCATAAGACAGAGTGATAGTATTTATGATATAATACAAAAATAATTTGCTATTTTTTATCGGTAATATATTATATTATAACATATTTGTTTCATTTTATGTTTCATAATCATGTTTATATTTGTTTGTTAAATATTAGAAATTACAAAAACCGTACAAGTTACAGTCAAAACGTTAAGTGTCCGCGATGATAATCTAAAATAGTCTTCGAGATAAGCATTAGTAAGGTGAAGAGTGTTTACCTCGAACGTGCAATATATAACGTCGTTGGCCTGCATCGGCAGCGTGGTGTCGACGACGTCAACGTCCTTAGAAAATCTAGAGAGGATGCGACCGACCGGCGTCACTTCGAAGAATTGCAACGGCGCCTTTAACACATTGCTCAACAATAGCGCGTGCTGGATGCGCGCCGCTCGCCAGCACGCCAAGAACGGCACTAAATCCGCGAATACTGACGCAAACGCTGCAACAACGCCCACGTGCACACATTAACGGCTGAACTGGACGTACGAGTTTTACGTATAGCACGCGTTACGTATAGTACGTAGATACACAATCCAAAATACGCAATTGCACCTTCAAAAACAAAAAATACATTTTTAATTTCGTTTTTTAATTTTAATGGCGCGCAATAATAATAAATATAATATAAGTAAATATTTTGAAAATTTTGAAAAGGATTATTTTATGTTTTATTTTTAAACGATTAATAAAAAAATATGAATCAAATACACAATTTAATTAGTGTTTAAATAGGGTTAGGGAGACAGAACCAAATCAAACACAGATGTTAGCATAAATATCTATGTAGCGTATTATAAATTTTGTAACTGGAAACGTCAGCATACTAGGCGGGGACATTTTGTATACGAGACTGTGTATCTAGTACTATGATAGTTGTTATATCGATGGCTGTACGACGCTTCGCAAGCGGGTGCTACGGTCAATGAATACATTATCTACCGGTCGGACAGGGGGCGCCACGAGTGACTACTGTGCGGCATGATACGGCGAGACCATAGATAAACAAACAACATGTAGCGAAGAAAAAGTATAGATAAAATATAAAATATGTAATAGATTCCTACTCCCGTTGAGAATTACCGTGGCAAAAGGGCCATCTGAATATTCAAATTCATAAAATTTATGATTTATTTTTTAATACAATATGTAAGATAATACTTTTTTATTGATCCGCATCACTTCAAGAAAACTACTAGAATTCAAGAGTAAGAGAATGAGTAAGCTAATTATATGTCATCTATTATTTTTCTACGCTACATAATATCTTTTGTCTTTAATCTATGGGTGATACTGTGAACAACTCGCTACCTACATAATATCCATGCAGAAGGAGTTAGTACGTTACGTTCGGCATTCGATTAATACTAAAATACTTTTATTATACCTACTTTTTCTCATCCTCACTGTAAGGGCTGAAAATATAATATTCAACTCGAAACCTTCGTATTGATAAGATCGACTTATAAATAGAATATTATCAACGAATAAACTGATCCCAAATAATTTTACAAAGTCATTTGTAATAATTAAAGTTATGTAATATTATAAACACTAATGATTTACACAAACATTTAACAAAGTAAAGGAAAAATAACAGATGAAGGCCATTCTTCAAGTATATTCAAAAAGCACAGCAGCGTGTAACTAAGCTTACGCAGGTATATCATGAAATGTGTATTTGTGCGGTTAAGAATCTCAACCAGATGTTGAGTTGAGTTTTCTTGCTGTGATTTAAATAAACGCTTTAGTGATTGTCGTGTTTCTGTTTGGCCCAATTGGTAAGCTGGTAGAGAATGCATTAAGCATTAAGCTTGCCATTTGTACCTCATTATTTTATTGTGGTCAATAAAGATTAAAAAAATAATTTTGGTGCGAGGTGTATAGCAAACAGATAAGTAATGTTTGTACGTTCTGCGTTTGAGTGCGTGCATGTCTGTGAGTAAAACCTTCTCATTTGTGTACATGTAGGTGCGTGTGTGACCTCACGTATCGCCTAAGTGCGTGCACGGCCATGTGTTTTTGTGTAGGTGTACCCTGCGCTCTTGTGTAAGACTTTAGGGGCATGCGTGACTATATTTATGTAAGCGTGTAAGCCCGGGCGTGTTCGTGTGTCTACATGTAGGTGCGTGCGTGTTAAATGTACAGTCGATAAAAGAATTAAGTATGCAGAGCATGAGTCTAAAACCCTTTGTAATGTTTAATATTACATATCGTTTACGTTATTATCAATGTTAAATCATACCTTACGTATACAGGTATCACTTAACATTAATAATAATACAAGCAATCTGTAATATCAATCTGCGCAACTATTATTTTGCCGACTGTATGCGTGTGCGTGCGCGCATGTGTGCGTGTGCCGTACCGCGAAGAAGCACGAGGTCCACCCGCGCAGCGTCATCGGCAGCACGTTGTCGAGCACGTCCACGTCCTTGCTGAACCGGTTGAGCACGCGGCCGGTGGGCGTGCAGTCGAAGAAGCCGATGGCGGGCGCGCGCAGTACGCCACCCAAAAGCGCGTCGTGAAGCGCGCGCGCCGCCGCCAACGCGCCCATGTACAGCGCGAGCGACGACACCGACACCGCCACCACTGACACACACCGCCCGACACACGCCGTCGTTATGGATGCCATACACGATCATGTACTTGTCAAGACTGCAGTTTGACTTGACGCGCCATCCAGTGCCATAGCTGCCATAGCTGTGTCCATAGCTTACCGTGGTCATACACGATCAAGTATACTGGATGCCGCGTCAAGTTCGCTTGGCGCTTGATCAAGTACACGTGATCGTGTATGGCCTCCATTAGGCGGACTTAGCGGCCTTTACATTTGTAAGTTTTACTCACGTAACACCATAGATAACACTTACGTGATTAAGTAACTAAGTAAATGCTTATTCACCCTTCTCTTGAAGATTTCTATGTCATACGGGGCGGGAGCACGGACGCGGACAAGCTATCCTCAGTCCTTCGCGGTACGCGTAAAGAAAAAATTATATTGGAACACCTTATGTTTTTTGTATTATACAACTGCTTTTTATATCAATCTTTCCTACATCCACCTAGTTGACTGCTGAACAATGCGTTTGGTTTGACCCTTCGTTACTTAATTTAAAAGATGATAAAAAATTAGTTCCCCTGTTTTCGACCTGACTGGCTCTGAAATATGTCTGTGCATTAGTTCGATCAAATATTATGTCACCTAATTGTCGTCTAACCGGCCCCCATTTCAATTAAGTTATTACTATAATTAGAAATTTCCGCGTATCTTTTACATCCCTATCAAAATATAATAATCCCTCGCAATCACAGTCTTCAATGTCTTTCTTAATACCGATTAGCAAAAAAGCTTTCAGTATTTTTATCACATATACTTTGCGCCACTTTTAATTTTATCATGAAATTATAAATATAGTAATAATCTGTAGTGTATCTGTAGATAAAATTGACCTGTATTGAGGTAATTTACGATTCTGATATCCAAGTTCCTTTCTATAGCATGTAATAAGTCAATTTGACTGCGACAGGAAAAGTGTATTGTATTAATTTTGTTCATAATAAAATCGACGATAAATTACACAGTTTTGTTATAACAGTATCAAATTTAGAATTCTCCGATGTTGATTTATCTAGTACAGATACTGATGATAAATTTTATTATAAGACGATTTGAATAAAAATGTTTTAGTCATTTGGAGTTTTGTTTTTATTAATTTATCTCGTCTCGTTGGACGCAGTATAGGTATTTACTTTTAGGTAATAATACATCACAAAGGTATTTTTTTAATAGGGAATTATGAATCCTCAGAAATGTTACTCCATTTGCAAATTTCACGTAACCATCTTAAATTTGTTTAATATTGTTGTACCTATTTCACTATAAAATATAGCTGGCAGTTTATAAGGTGACTAAAATGGTATTATTACATAAAAATAAACATAAAATAACACTTTAATTACACATCACGTTGGTAAGTCATAATGCGTAATACATATCGTACAAGCAGAATAACAACGTTAAATAACCATAAGAAAAGTCATGCATACTTAACCTAAAAAAGTTCTTGATTTTATCGAAGTAACGAGTACAGAGGATACTCGGTAGAATTTCATGCACATAGCAAAATAAAATTACCGAAGAAACAATGAGAAATGATCTTAGCATCATCATGCCAATGATGTTTGGGTAAGCCATGAGAACTACAAAATAGCTGAAATGATAGCGAGCGTAGACAATGTATTCATTATTCTTAAGCAACCCATTGAGAAACACCACAACTTAAAATATCATATTATATATATTTAACGAAACGATTGTAACGAAATAAAATTTATAGGATAATTCATAGTTATTATAAAATTTGGTATTAGACACTCAAATATTGCAATCAAACCTGCACACTTTATTTAGTGAAAAGTTAGTAAATAGTGTCCCTAGCCAAATGATATCAATAATTTTATAAATGTATTTAGAGTATTTTGAATATGTAATAATTTTGTTAACCACCTATATAATTTATATAATATAAGACCAATGTCCATAGTGATATAAAATTAGCTCAAGCCATGATCCTTCCTTGGTTTATAATATAAATGTTAATGGTGAACGCACATATGTCCGTACCGTACGCGTCAATCGCGTCGCATTTGTATGAAATCACATGAGAGCCCGATGTGGATGACATATGCTGCCGCATCGTTCAGCGCGCACGGTGCGGATATATGTGCGTTCACCATAATGCGCTGTATACAACGTACCTTGTCCGATGCCGAGTCCGCCGTACACGCCCAGGTACAGGTCCCGCCTACTTTTGTCTACGGTGCCATTTACGATCTGAAATAGTGTTGTTAATGCATTAATTATACTGTTCAGTGATAAGACGGAATTCTTGCAAGTTACGCTGTAGTTATATGTACCATCTCCTATTTATTGCATTTTCCCTGAATGATTAATAGTGTAGAAGCTGGCTGGGTGATTTATATTTTATTGTTTATGGAAAGGTGCAAAAACACGATGCAATATGCTTTTGCCTTCACTTTAGTTATTATCGTACGTATAGCACGACGCAGCATGTTGTATGGAACTAACGTGTGACATGTGTAATGATATTATGAAGAAAAATGACATTTATCAAAAATTCATTGACTTTCGTTTTTTTCTGAAAGTTTAATTTTAATGTGCATTTTCTGAATTGGCCCGACATGTCGAACGCGGCATGTACTTGTAACTTCATACCTAAAGTGCGGAGTGCGCCAGGCCTGCCTGTAGTGTATATAAATATTTGTATCGATAATGTAATTCACTTAAAGAAAAGTTAAATAATGGCATTATTCATAAATTTAGTTCTTTAATTAACTTAACAGTTGCTGTTTGCAGGAACAAAAAATACCATAATGTGGAATAAGTACGGAATAGGTATAATACAAATTTGTTATGGCGTGGAAAAAGCCACAATTGTGAAATATTCAAAACAAAGTAGGCAGAATTTACGCACTATTAGATCTTTAAGTAAATGAACAAGCTACATATTATGTATGTAAATAACCCGCCCCAACCGACTAATTTACTATCGATAAGATACCGGCATGTGTACTATGCAAATATATGTATGACTCAACTTGCAACGGGACATTGCACTATACATTTATACGTGTTAAAAAATTTGTGAATAAAAAAAAATGAATATCCATTTACTGAGTTGCATTTACTATCCTGGACCAGACTGCCACTAACCATGAGGTGGGATTGTGGTCAAGCATAACTTATTTTAAGTAAAAAATAAATGAGAAGTTTATTATTTTATGACTATTCATCTAAATTAGAATTTTAGGTTAAATAAAACATAGACTCTACTACAAAGGTTTTCCCTTTACCGATAAAAATAACGCAACTATCAATATAAAGATTCACATAACATACATTATTATTATGCAACAATTAACATAATATTATCATGTAATTCAAATTTTTTAGTTGTTATATGTTAATAATTTAATATAATATTGTATGTTAGTAATAATGAAACTTTGTACTCCGAGGTGGACGTAAACAGTGGCAACACAGTTGATACTATAGCCAGTGTTTACAATCATATCATTTGTAAAATTGTTTTTGTTCTGAACAATGATAATAATATTATATACAAGATATGCCAAGACGGCGCTGAAATTATGTCAGTCGAATTTAGACAAGTGTAGCGATTTCAATTCAGACAGTTGATAGCCTCTGAGTGAGGCCGTCTAGCTGTCTTTTTTACTATTATGGTTTTAGTAGTGCCATCCCTTTTACATAATTTACCAATGTAATAGTGATAGATGTAGTGAAACAAAAGATAAACGTGTGTGTGTTGTAGCTCGGTCGGAACAGATTTTTTGGTTGATTTGTACGGGCATAACGTATCTACAGTTTAATATCATTGGTTCTGAATAAATCTTTAATCTTTAAAAGAAGCAACTGTCAGTCAAGTGTCACGTTTCAACTTGTCAAGTGTTGTTCAAGGCGCTCACCATCTGATTGTCGTTGGACCACTCGGCCAGCCAGTAGTTGGAGCCGACCTGGAACACCTGCAGCACGAGGTTCATGAGCACGGTGAGCGCGGCCGCGCACACACCCACGCTCACCAGGTAGTGCTTGTACACGCTCCACTTCACCTGCACCACGCACACATACACAGGCTGGATTATATTGTCATTATCACACCACTATTATGTCATACGTCAATGACAAGTCATTCTCTAGTTCAAAACAGCTGAACCAGGACAAATGCTGTCAATGCACTTTGACGGTGCAGGAGGAAGGCATCATACAGAATATACCACTCAATGTCAGCTCAACATCAGATAAGTCAGGCAAAAAAACAATTATTATTAGTGACAGCTTAGGAAAACAATTTGGGTCTATTATAAATTCCTATATTACACACTCAGTTGTTAACTTGTGCTCACCGGGAGCCACTTTTGAATACTTATTAAAACAGATTAATCCAAAACATTTAGATATAAACACTTCAATAGTTTTAATGATCGGTGACAGCCTGAACATTAGCAAGAAGCAATTAATAAAATATATCAAAAGGTTATTATTTTTAAATAGAAGTACCAAATGCAAATTTGTAATGTGTGCATTTCCTTATTCGAATGATTTAAGTCCGGAAGAAAATGACCATATTTATAAATTAAACCAGACTATGTATAACTGGACGAATCATCATAGCGATGTAATATTTTATTTTGATATAAATAAATTACAGTGGACCCCCGGTAATCCGGCCCCTGTCTAATCCGGCACCCCCTGTAATCCGACATGGTCTCTTATTTATTATTGAATATTTTTTTTTCAATCTTCGTTAATGCATGATTGAATAAACTTGTACGCACCACCACTATAATTGTGCTCGACGCGTAGGGTATTGTTTTGATTCTGATTGCTTGTATGATGTATGAAGTATGATTTGTACTTCAGAGTACATATATATAACATATAGAATCTTATCATTGGATCTGTAATTTGTCGGATTACAAGGTACTCTTTCGTAAAAAATTCCGGATTATAGGGGGTTTTAGGCAGTACTCTATAATCCGACAAATTCGATAGTCCGACACTACCCTGCAAAATGTTTGTCGGATTACCGGGGGTCCACTGTAGTTTCATCATTTAAATTAACTAGGGGCAGTATGTACCTGCCATTAAAATATAAAAGACAGTTAGCTAGGTTGTTAGCTTTCAATTTGAATGATGCTGTTACAAGTAGGGTAACAAAGTCTATTGACACTTTTATTGATTGTGGTAGTATTACCACTGTTTCTTTTTTGGATAATTGTACTAATATAAGTACAAATAATTATTTAAACTAAATGATAAGACAACGGAGAAGCCCTCTTCTTTAAACATTGTACATCAAAACATACAAGGCTTATCCAGCAAAGAATTAGAAATAGAATTATTTATAAAATACTGTAATATACATGTTTTATGTATAACGGAACATTGGTTACCAAGCACTCAAAATCTTGTCAGTATAGGTAATTATAAATTGTCAAGTGCATTCTTTAGAGAGACTGCAATTCATGGTGGATCACTAATATTAGTGCACAACAATATGTCTTGTAAAGATCGTAAAGACATTGTTAGTCTTTCTATTGAGCGCACTATTGAACTGGCCTGTGTGGAACTGGAGCGGTTTGTTATAGTTTGCGCGTATCGACCCCCCTCTGGTGATTTTACTATTTTTGAAGATACATTGGAGGATGTACTTAAACGGTTATGTGTTTCTAGAAAAGAATTAGTGATATGTGGCGACTTCAACGTAGACATTTTATCAGATAGTACTATGGCTACTAGGCTACTAAGTTTGTTTAAATGCTTTAATTTAAATCCATTATTCAATGAGCCAACCAGAATAACTGAAACTACAGCTACTTGTTTAGATAATATCTTTTGCAATTGTGAGATTTTAAATAAAGAGATATTCAGTAAGTTGAAGTCAGACCACTGCGGACAAAAAATTTCGTTGTATAATTCAGTCACTAAGAAAAAACAAATAATAAAATGTAGACCAATAACTAAAAATAAGATTTCAACTTTTAAAGAAAAAATCCACTCGAAAATGCAAACGCAGTTAACATTACAACAAAGAGATCCAATAAAACTATATAACACATTGTCTAATAACATAAATAACGAATTTAATAAAATATTCAAGTTTAAGTATGTAGATCTAGCTAAAAATAGTAAATTTAGTGATTGGGCTACTGTAGGTATTTATAAAAGTAGGAACAGGATGTATGACCTTTACGCCGAGAAACAATACAATTTTTCTCCAACTTTCCAGGAGCACGTGAGAAATTATTCTAAAATATTTAAAATTGTTTGTATTCAGGCGAAATCAATGTACATAAAGAACAAAATTATTAATTCGGATAACAAGATAAAAACCACTTGGAATATAATTAACAGTGAGAACGGTAACGCAAAGTCCTGTGATTTCAATTACGAATTATTGATTAATAATAATATAATCAGTGCTGATAAAGACGTGGCAAGCGAATTTGAAAATCACTTCCGTAATATTCCTATAACATTAACCAGTTCACTAGCTTCTTCACCGACGGAAGCACTTTCTATATTAAAAAATCATATTAATGAATGTAATATTTTATTTGAATTTCAACATATAACCGCTAGAGACTTAATTAAGGCCTTTCAGTCTCTGAAGGTAAAGAATACGGGTGATTTGTGGGGCATCTCGGTGAAAATAATACAGCATATTATAGGTATTATAGCTCCATATTTGGTCGTAGTTTTTAATAAATGTATAGATCTAGGTATCTTTCCAGATCTTATGAAATGCAGCAAAATCATTCCACTTTTTAAAACAGGTGAAAAAACTGATCTTAATAACTATAGACCAGTTTCTGTTTTACCAACCCTTAGTAAGATTTTCGAAAAGATAATATTGAATCAAATGCTAACCCATTTCAACAATAATAAATTATTACATCCTGAGCAATACGGTTTCACTAAAGGCCGTAGTACAACCGATGCCGGGGCTAGGCTATTAAAGCATATATTTGAAGCATGGGAGGCGTCACATAATGCCATAGGAGTATTTTGTGACTTATCTAAGGCATTTGATTGTGTTGAGCACGAAACATTGCTGTTTAAACTTGGCCACTATGGTATAAAAAACAAGGCCCTTAGCTTGATCGCGTCTTATTTGAGTAATAGAATACAAAAAGTCAGCATAAACGATATTAAGTCATCGGGGTCACCGGCTGTGATGGGTGTACCGCAGGGCTCGATCTTGGGTCCGTTTCTTTTTCTGGTATACATTAACGATTTACCACATTATGTAGAGAACCAAGCGGATATTGTACTATTTGCTGATGATACATCACTAATATTTAAGTGTGAAAGGAATAAAGTAAATTTCGACGACGTAAATAGTGCTCTTTCGCATGTATCGCGTTGGTTCACTATCAATAATTTACTATTAAATGCAAAAAAAACGAAATGTATAGAGTTTGTGCTACCTAATGTTAAAAAAGTCAGCAAATCTCTTAAACTAAATAACGAAACATTGCATATGGAGGAATCGACGGTCTTTTTAGGGGTGACCTTAGATAGTAAACTTCAATGGGGCCCACATATAACAAATCTCGCGACAAAACTCGGTAGGGCTGCTTTTGCTGTCAGGAAAATAAGGCAGTATACAGACGTCGAAACTGCTAGGATAGTCTATTTTGCTTATTTCCACAGTGTTATGTCTTATGCCATCTTGCTGTGGGGCAAAGCAGCCAATATAAAACAAATTTTCATACTCCAGAAACGGGCAGTTAGGGCTATTTATAAACTTAGGTCTCGGGAATCTTTGCGTGAAAAGTTCAAGGAAATAGGTATACTTACAGTAGCTTCCCAGTATATCTTTAACAATGTAGTTTTTATACGGAAGAATATAAACGCGTATAAACAAAATTTTGATATTAATAATCGCCATACGAAAAGAATGCATCAATTAGTTACGCCTTCGTTCCGCCTAAGTAAAGTGCAGCGATCTTTCATAGGGCTTGGTATACATTTTTATAATAAAATCCCAAAATTAATACGTGACTTGCCAATAGAAACTTTCAAAAAACGTGTAAAGACACAATTGTTAGGCAAGGGATATTATAGTGTAGACGAGTATTTAAATGACAAAGACGCATGGAAATGACCAGCTCTGCAACCAGTTCCGCTCAGAATAGTAAATACTTTTGTATTATTATCTTTTTTTGTAATATTTTTTTAAAAGATGTGCTGAGGAGTTTCTTTAGGCTTTTCTTCTCCTCCACGATAAAGCACCTTCCGAAAAGCCAAAAAATGACGTGCATAAGTGTATCAGTGATACCTATATGAATAAAATATTTTGACTTTGACTTTGACTTTAACAGTTCTTTCAAATAAATTAAAAAGTAAAGTAAAATAAAAATATATATATATATATATATGTAGGCAAATATGACTAATTGGGTGGTCCGGGAATTAACAGCAACAGTGGACGTTTAAATCACTTTAGTCAGAAACTCATTTTAACACAGGTTTTACACTAGTTATAATTAAATACGCGATTAGAACTGATTGTCTCGCAAAGTCGTCTGATACTCGGTAACAAAACTACTCGGTAACTACGTAACGTGTGCACTGGGCAACGGTCGATGAACGAATGACCCTATTATACCCTGAATATTAATTGGGAATGTCCTTTAAACAGTTCTTTCAATTAAATTAAAAAATAAAGTAAAATTAAAAAAAAAAAACTATTATATCAAAAGGGAGACTATAGAAGTATACAATGCGCTCGAGCAACTCAAGTTAACAGAAACATAAAATAGGTTTTTGGACTAAATTCTGAGTATGTATAAAGTAATAGGGCTTATTATGCTTGAAATGTGCTAGGCCTTTTTATTATGATACCCAACAAAACAACTTTAAATTATTTTTATGACTGTTCTCTAAAAGTGTCACATTGACTCAATTGAGTGTGACGTCACATCACATAAATTGAAAGAGAACAACATACGCTTCCTGTCTCAGTCTTCTCAGCCTCGATGAGTTTGTTTTTCTCCTTGAGTTCGCCGGGCGTGGCTTCCGGCGTGCGCCGCTTCACGCTGCCCGCGCGGTCTCCTGTAACATCGTTCAGACTGATAACACTGCACTAGGAATCTCTGTGGTTTAATGATTTTAAACTTATATCATCGCGGACACTGAACATTGCAACGTGCACTCTCGATTCGTATTTTATAATATCGATATTTCGACCCATTTACTACTACCCAGATTCTAATACACATCTTACTTTGGTAACGAGCCGCGATTGATTCGATTCTGAAGTAACGAGTAACGACCTTGACCACGATCCATGTAACTGGGTCGAAATATCGGTATTAGAAAATACGAATCGTAAGTATAATATCGATATTTCGACCCAGTTACTACTACCCAGATTCTAATACACATCTTACTTTGGTAACGAGCCGCGATTGATTCGATTCTGAAGTAACGAGGACCGACCTTGACCACGGTCCAGGCAACGTCGAAATATCGGTATTATAAAATAGGAAACGTAAGTACCCATTGCATTAAAATGCTCTATGGTTTAGGCGCAGAATGTCCATGTAGAATTCTCAATGGTGATTGAGACACGGACATCCTTTGCCTTGAGAGCTAGTTCCTTCCTTCTTTGTTCTGTTCCTTGGCAGGCAACGCATCTATGATGACTCGGTGTTACCGATATGCAGGAGCGAGCGAGTGAATTTTTCACGAATTTTAACATTAACTATATTTTTCGTAATATAAATAAACACAATTAAGAAACTCCGTTCCTGGTGGAGGCACCCCGTGATTCCACCCGTTTTTTTAATTTTTAATTTAACACTCATTTTTGTCTCTTCGACACTCAACCAAAACCCAGTAAAACATTTCACATTTTAGAAGTGAATTTTAGGAAGGTGGTATCCAGATGGATAAAATGCTCTACCACAATGCAAAGTGTATAAACTAGTATAAAGTATAAACTAGTTCATAGTATAAACTAGTATAAAGTTACAGTCCATACCGGCGGCCGGTTGCTCCGACTCCGAGGTGCTCTCGGAAAGCGAGCGCGCTCGTTGCAGCACGTGTTGGAAGTCCGACCCCAGCTTACTCTCCAGCTCTTGTTTGATCTCATCCAATTCTAAAACAATTTATAATTTTATTAAAATACTTATTTACTTGTTGTCTTAAAAAACATTACTGCGGTATTAATTGTCTATATTGTACATTAGTACTCTGTTATCATAGGATTTGCTAACAAACTTTTAAAAAACATAGACTAATGTAAGTAGCAGCAGTAAGAGCAGATATCACCAGCGGAATTATTTTTAAAAATTATTTTTCTTATAAAGAACCTCTGTACACTTGTTTGGCTCTAGTTGTTCATTAGTCAGCGTTTAATATATAGCGTTTAATTATCCACTCCAAGTTACCTTCAGGCGACGTCCTCTCCGCATCGCTGAGATGGTGGAGAAGGAACTCGGCGAAGGCCCCCTTCTTCTCCAGCAGCTGCTGATAGCTGCCGGTCTCCGAGACCTCTCCGTCGCGCAGCACCAGCACCAGGTCCGTCTGCGCGAGGTACGACACGTTGTGCGTCACCCACACGCGCGTCTTGTCCTTCAGCAGGCCGTTCGGACCTATCAGCTGCAGAGGCCAAGCGTTAATAATGTTGATTTCATTCATTAAGCTCAATGATATTAACTATAGATACGTTATGCCCTTACAAATCAACCAAAAAATCTGTTCCGACCGAGCTACAATACACACACGTTTATCTTTTGTTTCACTACACCAATCACTATTACATTGGTAAATTATGTAAAAGGGATGGTACTACTAAAACCAGAATAGTGAAAAAGACAGCTAAATGGCCTCACTCAGAGGCAGCTATCAACTGTCTGAATTAAAATCGCTACACTTGTCTACATTCGACTGACATAATTTCAGCGCCATCTTGGCATATCTTGTATATAATATCATTGATTAAACTATTATTACTAGCGTATAGAACCGATGGTCGCGCAATGAGCTGTAGCTCATGAGATACAAACTCTATGATTTATCACCAGCTCCCGGCGCGACACGCACGGCCGTGCCTGCAGCGGCTGTGGCACAGATTTTGTTCGCGATGTCTGATCTAGTAAGTACGTTAGCACATATACTTCAATGATTTCATAAGAAATTTCAAATTGATATGCCCGTCAAAACATTTCACAAAAATGTTCTTTATACAAGCAAGAAGTAGCTCCATCTCTTTCTTTCTTTTACAAACTGAGTGAGATTGACGTAATTGCAGAAACACTAAAAGTGTTATAATAGGTATTTAGGATGAAGAAATATTTTAGTAGACAGAACTAAAATAAAAACACATCTTTCATTGTTCCACCATTATACCACAGATTTATAAACGAGAAATGAAATATAGTGTAAAGTGAAGTGAAACATGACATACCTTATCGAAGATGTGTTTCCCGACGTGCGAGTCGACGGCGCTGAGCGGGTCGTCGAGGAAATAGTTATCGGCGTCGTAGTACACGGCGCGCGCCAGCGACACGCGCTGCTTCTGACCGCCCGACAGATTGATACCTGCAAGTAGGACACATTGCTAACTGGACATACAACACATTGGTAACTGGGCATACAACAAATTGGTAACTGGACATACAATACATTGGTAACTGGGCATACAACAAATTGGTAAACATGATATAAAAGACAGTGATACCTGGACATCACAGACTTAAAAATGTCAACAATAAATTCAGTGAGACACCCATAGTAATACCAACTCTTCTATTCGTACAAATGTGATACGCACACATTGACACCATGCTGTTATTAATCGGCCGCCATTACCGCGTCGGATTGGTCGGACCGCACAAAATTTACGCACACATGGTAAGCGTGCGGTGCGTCGTCACTCTCGATAAGACAAGGTGACGTCCGGGGTTATTTTCACGTCCGTGCTGGACATACAATTAATTGGTAACTGGGCATACAACACATTGATACTTGTATATAATACATACAAAAAACTTCAACGGAGAAGAGAATTCGGTTGTATTTTTTGTTTCTCAGAACTGCGACAGTTATTACCCGATTTGAAAAATATTTGCTTTATTTAAAAAGAAATTTCAGACCGGTCCTTTGTTAATTAAAATTCAGATTTTATGATGTAATCCATGAGGAATTAAAGTAACTCCTCAGCTATATTATTGTATATTGTTGTTTAATAGGAGATATTCAATCATGCTTTGTACAACTTCAGCTCCTCAAATATAAAGGTATGGCAATTTTCATAATATATTGTATAATAGGAGATTTTCAATCATGTTTTGTACAAGTAACGATATTTATCTTGGTATTCTCCTCCACTCCTTCAGTTTGCTAACAACGGCACAGAAATTATCATTTTGTAAGATTTATAGTTTCCTGAATTATTTAAAAGCAACATGCATCGATATGCATGTTTCAAGCGTCGATACGCTTGAAAGGAAAAACTGACTAAGCGACATTGAGGTAACTTTACAAGAGACCAGTTTAAAGTTGAATTTTTAGAAAAGTTGTTGTAAATGGCACAATATAGATGATAAAATAAGGATTCCAAAACAGTAAGAATAACGTCAGTAGGAGGATTACAAAAAGTATATGATTATTTCTAAAAATTCCAACTTTAAACTGCTCTCCTGTGAAGTTAGCTCAATGTCGCTTAGCCAATTTTTCCTTTTAAGCGTCGATATTATACAAAAAAATAAGTTTTATAAATTGGTAATATTTTAAAATATAATTATAAAGTATTGCAATTTTATAATAATGCAAATTGCATATCGCGAAATATTTCCTTGTACATGAGCAAAGAATATCTAATCTTGTGTAATTTGTGCGACCCATATTCAACACTCAGCATATCGTAAAAATATCATTGTTATCATTAGATAATATCTTATCTTTATGTGCTTATAAAATTGATTTAGTTGGGTTTTACGTGTATTTGCTAATGTTATGTCAATTTATGACACCGTATAGTTCTATTGTGTAAAACAAACGGTGAAAAAACTTTATTTGATTTGATTTTTACCGGGTTTGAAACAAAGATAACTATATTTATACGAGTATAAGCATTTTTGCACAAATATCCGTCTAATTGTAAGCAGGGGATTAAACGGAGCGAAAAGAGCATGAATACGACGCATCAAGGCATTGAGAGATTCATTACGATTGTTAACACGCTACGCTTTTTGCTGCTAAAAGTTTTCCGTAAACAGATCTGTTTTTGTCTCGACAAAGATCTCACAATCACATATGTATCTGATTAAGTATATATCATATTTTCTCAAACGTAAAAAGTGTTGATTTGTAGCAAGGTCATATTATTATCTTGGTTATCTTTGTCAAAGTACTTAATGTATCATTATTTTAAAAGTTACAAAAATATTTTTTAACAGGCGTCATCTATAAATAACCGGTTATAAGTAATGTGGTTTGTCAGTTAAATTGTTTACATCCTATCCGAATCACACAAAATATTCAAATTAAATCATCGTAAAGGGTTACAACATGGCAGCAACTAATAGGTACCATCCGCATTGGTTTGGTTTGGTAATGTGTTTGGTGTTACTGATTTCCATGGCCATGGGCGACAAGGACCCTTTAATATTAAATTTCTCGTCAGCTCGTTTGTCGGCAATTATTACAAAATACAAACACAAATATTCTTTATTTGTACACCAGAAATAAACACACAGTAATAAAACAAAGTACGGTATACAAAAAGTGACCTTATAGCTAAAGCAGCGATGTCTTCCAAGCAACCTTACGGAAGAGGATAGCACAATACAAAGAAAGAAAGAAAAAGGGTAGCGGTGTACTTAAAACAAAGTACAGTGCGGCCGACGTAACTTGGCGCGTCTGAACATAGGCTTTGCGAACTTTAGCGCATGTAAGACAGAGATAGCGACACGGACATGCTAACGTGTGACTGAGACATAATACGCCGCGTACCGAGCATTGACGAATTATGTTACTGTGCAGCCTTCTGCGCGAAGTTCAAACGCGCCAAGCTACGTCGGCCTTACTGTACACAAGAAAACAATCACAACGAATCAAAAACATTTCTCATACCTTTCTCCCCAATCTCCGTCTGATCGCCGCCCGGCAGCACTTCGAAGTCCGGTTTGAGCGCGCACACGTCAATCACATGATGATACTTGCTCTTATCGAGGGGCTTGCCGAACAATATGTTGTCCTGCAACGTCGCGTTCTGGATCCACGCCTGTTGCGGCACGTACGCAATGCTACCTGCCGGCGGAAACAATATCCATGAGCTTCGTTCAATTGGCCGCTTCTCAATTGGTCGACACAGTGATACAGTAGCGGCATAGCTTCATAACTATGGTGCCATAAAACAGTTATTAAATGTTTTGAAACATTAAAACATCAATTGGTATCTTTTGATTCTAAAGCATTAAACAACCTGGATTTGTAAAGGGAATAATGACTAAGAAAAGTGACGAAACATTGCTCATGCGAAAGCCTCCGAATTTGACTAAAGATTGTTATGTAACAATAACCAACTGCACGGTTTAATATGCTCTCCGAATCACTAAAAATTTCAGGAAATTTTACTGTTAGCGGATCAACCTGAACTCAAATGAAATATGTCGGTCACGGCAATCGAGAACAAGAAAAAACTTTACCATCGTATTGAAAATCGTAATCGATCTAATGTAGTGAGCAAGAAGTGGCCTAAGGCTAAAGTGACAATAAGCAAGTGTCGATAGCTATTTAACATGAAACCAAGTGGTTTGATTAGCTGAATCACTACAGACAAGAAGTGTCCACTGGTGTCAAAAAGCTCAGAACTTGTCAAATGTTTATTTCTAGCAGTAGGAGTCAGACCGCATTATCCGCATCACGTTCTGTATTCAGCCGAGAGCAGAAATTTGAATAAGTGCAATTAAAGAAAAACAAATATGGTGGCTGTGAGACGCCATTGTTTGAAATATCAAAAAATAAAAATAAATCGAATAATGCACTATGGGTGTTCAATTAAAGAGGTCACCATAGGGATTTCAAAACAGTATATCATGATAGCTTTTTTGTCTATTTTTTAAGCGAATCCTATTTGCTGCACAATCTTAAAGTGTCTTTTTATAATCATTTATAATGCAGATGATAGCACAGTGGTAGAGAGATATCTACCGAGTTCCAGGGCCAGTAGGCACGAAATTCAGTCGGAAAGAGAGGCCATGGTGGAACGTGTGAGTCTCACACTGCGGGCTGTGTCCGAGTGGGGCGAAGCCAATCTTGTGAGATTCAACGCCACTAAAACACAGACGTGTCTCTTCACCGCCAAAAGGAGCCCGCTCACCTTGGCTCCTACTTTCCAGAATGTGTCCTTGGACTATACCGACTGCCTTCAGTTGTTAGGAGTTGAGATATCCTCCAAGCTCAACTTTGGGCAGTTCATCGAATCCAAAGCTAAAGCAGGTGCAAGGAAACTTGGCGTCCTTGCGAAGGTGCGGCGGTACTTCACACCGAGGCAACATTTAACCTTGTACAAAGCTCAGGTTCGGCCATGTGTGGAGTACTGTTCTCACATTTGGGCAGGTGCAGCCAAATGTCACCTTTCTGCTTTGGATTCGATGGAGAGGCGTGCGAAGAGGCTCATTGGTGACCCAGATCTGGTTGAGACCAGTTTGCAAAGTCTCAAGCACAGGCGCAGAGTAGCCAGCCTCTCGGTTTTCTATAGGGCACATTTTGGTGAGTGTGCGCAGGAATTATTTGAATTGATTCCCCCTTCCCCGTTCCACCATCGAACGACACGACGCACGGCGGGTATCCACCCTTACGTCGTTGATATCCCGCCGGTACGGACGTCGCGGTTTGCATTGTCATTCATTATGCGCACCGCTAAGGATTGGAACAGCTTGCCTGCGTCTGCGTTCCCGCCCACCTATGACGTGGATGACTTCAAAAAACTATCAAATGGACGATCCATTTCATTTAATTTTCCTTGACCATTAAAAAAATAAACAGCAGGTTAAAATCGTAACTCACCATTAGTATTAACACGTCCGGAGAGCTTGTTCATCTCGCCGAGCAGCGCAGCGAGCAGCGAGCTCTTGCCCGAGCCGACGGCGCCCACCACGGCCACGAGCGAGCCGCGAGGCACGCGCAGGTTCAGGTTGCGCAGCACCGGCTCCGACGAGTCGTCCGACCATGTGAACTGACCGTTCTCCACCACCAGGGGGTCCGCTGTAAAATGTTGAGTGTCGTCAGTTTATTTAGGTACTATTACTATTTAAACGTTTACACACGCACGCGCTCAAGTCCATGCACACAAACTAGGATTCCCTTAATTTCAGCCCCGGCATTATAATTTGCGAGATTTGCATAGGATGTTAACAATTTAATGGTCCCGGGAATAAACCCGGGACACCCCGCTCGACAGGAATGGTCACTACAAAGTGAGCTAACGTGTCGTTAAATTTCTGATATTCTATTCTGTAGTCAGGTGTAATCAAAAAGATTGCAGTAGCCAGTTTATAGAAATTGCTTTGCTATCCCGATGTCAATAAAAAATGTCGCATTGGTGTTCTCTCTAAAGTTAATTTTTGTATTGAGGTTTGAACTCGTACTTGAATAGATAAATAATTAAATGAGGTCATAGTACTACAATCAGTAAATAATATCATACAAAATATCTATAGATATTGCCATCACAACAACATACTTATCACTAATTGTATTGTTACATTATTATTGTCATATTTGCATAACAATCGTCACAATCTAAGATTGCGGCCTGCAAGATTACTTGATACAGAATGTTATTTGTAATTAATTCAATAAAGGTGAGCTTAATTACTCCTAGCATAAAGAATCATATTAACATAGAAACATATTTTTAAAAATGTCTTTAAAATTCCGAGTTTTATTTTTAATGAATTAAATTAGGAACCCAACAGCTTTTGCACAATTTATTATCTATTGCTAATATAAAAATTTACTTCAATGCTATGGCCAGAAACCAATTACATAATATGAATTATTACAATTTGTGAATAAGTAATTAAATATTTAATATTTTTTTCTCTCTTTCGCTGTGTGAGTGTTGGTATGAAAATTAAAAGCATAAATATTATATGTATATGTTTGATGAAAAATTCTAGATACTTACGTTCTTTTGGATCATGTTCCACGGAATTCACATCCAGCTCATCACAGTTCATGAACTTATTCAATCTCGTTATACCGACTGATGTCTACAAATTGAAATACTATATTAAAATTATGAGTATTTAAATCAAGGATAAATAAAACTTTAATGTCACCTTTGGTATTTATCATTGTTAGCGAAAATTACAGTAATTATACGATTGCATTCTTTGTTTAATGAGAGAGAAATACACAAATAATCTTTACTTAAGATAAGATAATCATTAGGTATTGCAAAACATATATTTAATTACAACCTGTTTTACTACCAAATAAATATAAATAAAACTGCTAAAGACTGAGGAGCGCGGGCTTCTACAATTTATGTGACTGCGATTATCTATAACTGTAAATACGATGTAACGTTAAATTAAACTCGTTTCTTGCCTGTACTCTAGGCGAAATGGACACATACAGGGGAAATTTCACAAAGCCAAGATCCAAGAACAAATATAACTTTACCAATAGGTTTTGAAATTTTTGGGGTTTATTTGTAAGCAGTTAGGAACATAAGGTGCACTGATTTATATCGACATAGTTGTCATGCTTCATATTGATCAAGATAAAATTCAATATTCAGGAAAAACACCTAAAGATGTTTTTAAACGAATTCAGGGTTCGTCGAATAACTTAAGGGAGTTCTAGAGATGCGACTCGTCTACAAGTGCTGCAACGGAAATTTTGAAATACAAATTTTCTGGAAGAAATTATTTTAGTTTGCAGTGTTGGATGGATGGATGAAGGGACAAAATGTGGATGAAAGGAATTTAAAGCCATACTTGTGATAAATTGGAGTTGTTCTTATAGCTTATAAAAGTTGAATGTAAAAATACGAACGCAAATGGGCATAAAACCAGTAAATACCAGCTAGCATTTATAGAACCTGCTTAAATTAGCATTTTCTAAATTTTGTTCTTTCGGATAGTGGTAAATATTTGTTTTCGTGTCTTGGCTATATGTTATCTTAATTATGAATCAATGATGTACGAGAGGTTTTATTTTATTTTTATTTTAGTTTAATGCTGCTGGGCTAAAGTCAATATCCCACAGTCCTATGTCAACTATTCCAAATAAATATCTAAAAATAATCTAAATAAATCAGGTGGTAAACCCAGTTGTTATAGACATATCAACAGGTAAGTTATTAACAAAATCCCAAAGGTGACATTATGTCATTTTTCATAACTAAATTAACTTAGTTAAGTAATACGAGTGAATCCTTCACCCATGCCATTAAAAGAATGTCATTCCATTTATTAGCATGCGGTTTGAAATAAGAAGGAGCATCTTAAGTATACGGTGTCTGATATATTATTATTCAAATACTCTTACCATATTAAAATTTAAAAATTAATGACTAAATAAATATATAATTGTATAATATATAAAACTTACTTGCACGACATTCGATATAACATTAGGCAGCATGGATAAGGGGAAACGTAGTATGTTGAAAAGGGACAACGCTACGAAAGCCTTCTTAGAGTCCAGCACTTCGGTATCGTTTACCAGAACAAAGCACCCGAATGACATCAGCGACACCTACGACACCACACCAGTATATATGACATCTAATGAGAATTATTATTTCAATACAAATAACTGCTAGAAAATTTTACCACTAGGCCCAGTATAAACAGCAAAACAAATTTACTTTTTACTAACGACATTATAAACATGTTTCGCGAAGTTGATATCTCATCAGACAAGTTATATATCTTTATTTTGCGGGAAATAAAATTTGCTAGCAGTTATAATAGTGACCCTGTCGTGCTGCTGCTGACCATTGGACACTCAGATATTTCAGGGTGCCTTACACCGCTTATGCAAGGGTTATATGATGCTGGTCCTATTACTCAATGTTATCCTATCCTATTCTTATTAACGAGCATATGAATTGAAGGTTAGTATATAATTATATATACTGTTGCTCCCAGTCGGACCACACACTGACGCAATATTGCCGCTGACATTGGAATCATGAATATATGGTAAATAAGTTGAAACTGTTAAGTAACAACACATTCCCATGTAAGCTTAATATTGCATCAAAATTTAGTCCGTTAAGAGTGCGCGGAAGAACCATAGCCATAGGTTCCAGTACGCTGGTAGGTCTACCTCGATCGCAGAGACCACGATGAGCGGGAGTAAACCTAAGGGCACGTGCATTACGTAAAATAGGGACATCGACAC
The DNA here is from genome assembly GCA_963932265.1 of Thymelicus lineola. Classification (NCBI taxonomy): domain Eukaryota; kingdom Metazoa; phylum Arthropoda; class Insecta; order Lepidoptera; family Hesperiidae; genus Thymelicus; species Thymelicus lineola. Next base: position 5,851,731 of record OZ010690.1, on the reverse strand, counting down.
GAATATCGTATCAGGTCTCAGAGCACTGTTCTCTGGGTCGGATATCACGTATGTGAGGAATGTTAAGAAGGTCACCTTGAACAAAAATATTGGGTTATTTTTAAATTAACAGCACATAATCGCTCTTGTGTAACTAGTTTTGAGTCTTGACTTGCAATGCAGCTATGCATCCATCTTTGCGTGGATCCATTCATGTAGGGTACGGTAGCAATAGGCGACAAATTAAATATAATTATACACTATTTCATCCTAAATAACATAAAATATAAAACGTTGCACCGTTACCATAATCCGGTTACATCTAGGCATGTAGACACCAACCAAGGCTAGGCTATAATTGTATCTCTAAACAACCTGTTCAACATCCTGTCAATATTGTGTGCAACCTGGAATCTACCGGCTTCTATACAAGATCCGATTGATAGTATTGAATATGCAATGAAGTATATTAAAATGGCCAAGTATCAAGTATCAGTGGACTTGAGTACTAAAGGTTCCGTCGGTATAGTGCGATGCATAAGGCCATACGATGTCAATTACCATCTATTTTCACGTTTCATATTCTATTGAATTATGTACCCTCAAATTAATGTGCATATAGTATAATTATGTACTATGATCCCGAATCCACATCCATTCGACTTTCCTTACCTTGCCTTGTTTCCTTTAGATTTGAATTAGTAATAAAATAGTAACATCAAGTTTCACATTTGTAATAAATCAAAATTAATAGATTTTTGAACTTATACTTGCGCCGTATTAAAGCTAAAACCAACTAAGTCGACCATTTCAGGGGAAAATATTTTAGTTATACAATTTTTTTTATATAATTCCGAGGACGTACAGACTCATTTTTATTCGTATTCTTATCGTTTTATCTTCGGATCTAAGTGCCTAAGCTTTAAATTTATTTTACCATTCGAAAGTAGTTTTTCTGAGTCAAAAGGTGTAAAAAAGTGTTTTGACCCCAAAACTGGAGTTGACTAACTCAAGTTTTAGCTTTAATACGGCGCAGTTGTATACGGACCGTGACGAAAAACGTCACGTTATGAAAAAATGATTATTATTATATGTACTTATTTATTATATTGTTTTTTAACGTTGTTAGAATATTGTTTTTTAATATCTAGTATTTTCAATTTTTTGATTTTTCCTATTTTTTTATTTTATTTTTTTGAAAAATTATTTAGAAAAATTATTTTTATTTTTTTTTGAAAATTTTTAAATAGTTTTTTGTTTTTTTTTAATTGAAAAAAAAATAAGATTCCTTGTTACAAAGAACGCAGAATCAAATGTCGGATAGCCGCGAGGCGGAGGGACACACCTATAGATGCATAATTTATTTTTGTACGGAACCTTAAAAGATAATTAAGTGCAGAGACCACGGCCTTGATTTCGTTGCACAGCTGCCGACCCGCCGTATACATGGAAAACGACAATGGGTAATAATGACTGGGCACGTCATAGCAAATTCTTCATTTTCCTACTACAAACCAATCATTACAGACAGGTACATTTTTCACGATCAAAGGTCAATCAGATCTCACATGAGCATGATACATTATTATTCTAAATTTTTATTTTCAGCTACATAATATATGTATATTCTATAATATCCTAGTTTTTTATTAATTAATTAGCAAAATGGCAACGAAGAGCTAATACGTTCTCAAATTGGGACTAGTAAAAAAGTGATAATTTAAGTAACCATAATGAATCATTTAAACAATATAATAAATGGTCCTACCTACTTTATGACCATAACAAATTATTAATGTTACTTTATACTTACTGTTATTGTAATTTAATAATTTACATTGAAACAAAATTATTAATACTTGTACAGCTTCGGAATTTGAAAGTATAAAGTAGAAGAAGCGAAGAAAGTAATTCCTCATAAGTTTGACAACTTTTTACTGTCCATAATCGACATACGACCAGAGAAACCACCTGATGGTAAGTGACCACTGGCATCCACGGACATCATTAAAAAATTTGCGGTCTGAGTTTAGGATATAGACCCTCTACGAGTATATCAAGTTGTGTCCGAAACCTTGCCTTATTTATATTTAAAATAGCTTCATCTAAGAGTCAAAGGCATTAAGCATGTTTTAACGCACCATGGACAGTTTTTAACAATCGTTTACAATTCATACAATCCGCGACAATGAACACTTTATAAAATATTAAAGTGATGCAAGACAGTGTTATTAATTTAATAAACGTTACGTCATTATAACATACACTACACACTATAATAATCATACCAATTTCCAGATATGGAAAAGGTCGACTCGAATTTTTTTATTGAAATACCAACACCATCCTTGATAGTTTTTAGCTCTGACAATAAAAAAGCTGAAGATTTTTAAAAGCGTTTCTGATTCTCCGCCACTAAAGGAAACGACAGCTCACATTCAGCAATTTTAGTATTATCTTAAACATAATAAATTGACAATACAATGGCTCAATAGGATTAATTAGCTTGTATACCAATACCGTCGAGTTTATCAATTGGGTCAATCATAATGTACAATATACCAAGAAATAGCTTTATAATTTCTACTCTGGGGAACAGAGGAACCCATGAGGTGTAGCCAAATAGAATAAATAATACGTTAAATTAAGAAATCCATAGAAATTGATCAACAAGTTTGATGACTCATGATTGCGTAACGTTGCATAACCAGTTATTTAATAGTAGCGGATTCATGTGACTCATTTTAAGAGATAAAGTTCACTTAATTCAAGATTTGGATTTTGGAAAATAGTTTTTTTTAAATTTCGTGTCAAATTTTTGCTTAATACGTCCACACTGTATGTCTATACTGTACATTCATTCCGCACTATTACTTTTTTTATCAATTACTATTAAAGTACAAAATTTTCTTCCTTAGATCGTGAATACTTCTACAAAGAATATTCATACCTAATTTATCAAATATATGTATGTAATAAGTACACATCGACTATATCATTTTTAATATGACACTCCAATGCAATAACTGTAATACCTAATCATAATTATTATGTAGTCATTTTGGAATGACGCGATGCGATTCTCAGCTGATGTAGTACAATCATAGTAAGTGGTATGTACCACGTTATAATTATAGTATTTACTATTTAATGCATTTTGTAGTATCATCAACCATGTTCGTTTAAAATGACAGCTTCTACTGAAATAAACTTCATACAATAAATTGTGACACAAGTCTATACGTTGCTATCGATTAATGAAAATGAAAACGGTTACGAAATCTGGTACAATTATTACTATAATTCACAATTATATGAACTGTCATAAAGTAAATCATTATTTCAGCATTACATTTATCAATACCAATAAAAATATATTACGTATTGTACAATATAAATACCAGTGTTAAACAACTTGTAAATCCAAGATAATCGATTACAACATTGATTTATTTAATTACCCGACATTGATATAGAGTAGATAGTATGTAAATAGTCTGTGATATTGTTTGACTAAGGTGTTCGACGTGTGATTAATCATTATCTGGACTAATAAATCGCTATCAGGTATTTTTGAAGTGTGTGGGGAACACTAGACTATGACAAAGCTGTACTCACCAAGAAAGGCGCGCACGACCAAATAAATGATGTCGCAGAGTTGAGGTATGCGGTCTGTCTCAATACATTCATTTCTTTATTCCTTATTTTAAGAACCTGGTCCTCGAAACTTGGTTCCCATGCATACATTTTAAGTACCTGAAAATATGTAAATTTTAGTCATAATAGGTATAACAGAGTGCACGGTAAGGTGCGGTGTTCGGTCAAAAAGATTCTGGTTCCACTTCTAGCAGGATCGCCATGAGATGTTTGGTTCGGAATCAAAGATGATATTCAATAAAGTACATAATTATTTTAATTAATATGATGATTCTTTCGCATCCATCAAACGAGCTTACGATCCACCTGATAGCAAGCGGACACCGTTCCCCATGATCATTCGCAACTCCAAATGCATTGCCAATGCATTACTGACCAAGAAAGAAAGAAAAAATTAAAGAAAGAACTGGCCCTATTGCCCTCAGCTGGGGCATGTGGAGTCGTTTAACAACTATAGTTTTATTTTGTTATATGCAACGTTTTACTATCACTATTACTACTTAATATTATACCACAGAAGACATAATAGTACATGCTTATAGCTTATTCTCTATACATAAAAGGTAAAAGTGATTGACTGATGTATCAACGCACAGGCCAAACCCTTAGGGATAGAAACTTAAAATTTCGCACAAGTATTCCTCTTATGACGTAGGCATCCACTAAGGAAGGATTTTTCAAAAGTCAACCCCCAAGGGGGTGAAATGGGGGATAAATGTGATAAGCATAATTTCCGCGTGCGAAGCTGCGGGCAACGGTTAGTACTATACTATATATAGTAGTAATATACTATCTAAGAAAACTGTTGCAACTAAACATCCCGTAAGTCAATACACAGCTTTCTAAATTCAAAACATTTTTACTTATTGGATGAGCAACATTGATATCGTTCATTGGTTTTCACGTACACTGCGTACACAGTACATTGTTTTTTTTATACATATATTCATCGTGTTTTTTATACCTATGATGTTTTATAAAGTCTTAATGAGTACGAGCAAGGATTAAAAATAAACCAGTCTGTGGTGCGCATACCACACAGAACAGTAAATTAAAGAACCTGTTATGGTTCTTTTACTATTTTTCAAATTCTACATTGCTTTCTAGTATGCCACAACTTTTTGTACCGACACGAACATTTGTACCGTATTTAACATTTCGCGTTTCACACACAAGTCACACAACAAATCTACAGTTAGTAGTTTAGGGACGTTATCTAGAGGATATCTGAAATTAATAGACCACACTCTTTGATCTATTACTGTTGAAATTGGCGCATATCTCTCACTCAGTAATACAACGGCACATCTACGTTTGTCATATTTTACAGAAACGAATTTCAAAAATTTTATAAAAATGTTTAAAATTAATTTATGGGTTCTGTTTACGTTTTTTACAGATTTTATGGATTTGGTTACTAGTATAGACATTAATACATATTTACCACTATGTCAATTATGCACTTTTAAACACTTTTACCATATAAATTCAATTTCGCAATTTTTACAGATGTGCCATTATATTACTAGGTGAGTGATATAATATATTTTTATAATGTAATTTTTTCAACAAAATTGTACAGTCTAATCCAGAACTTAGTGCATGGGTATCTCAACACGGAGGGTTTATAAATTTTATTAATCAAGATTTATATGCAGTGCACTTAATTTTTCAGGATTATAAATTATGTTGACATTCATGCGAAGGATTATGTCAATCAGCTGTTACAATGTAGCGGCCTCCAATAAATTAATTTCTGATAACCTGATTGAATACTTAATTTATAATATCTTATAATTATAACAATTTTGTCAAATGACGTGTTATACATGTCGGAAGAGCTCAATTTAAAGAAAAAACAGATTTATCACAGGGTACTTATAATGATAACAATCAAATGTACTACAAAATTCAATGTGGCGATGAATCAACACTATTCCTTTCAACCTTACCTTGAAGATAGCTTATCAATATAACCGAATAAGATAGCTGCACGATAACATCTTCACTATTCTGTTACATAAATTGTTAAATATTGTGTAAGATTTCAATTGTTCAACACCCTCTATTTAGGTACAGGATGCTCGCCACATAACTTGGTATCGAGAGCATATAATTAATGTCAGTGTCTTCAAACCATTTAGTTATGGCTAGAAAGACAGATACAGAGCTTTACAAAACTGAGTGGTACCAAAACCAGCAATCTTCTATAGGAGGGATCTGAAGTAACTGCCTTGTCAGGAAACTATTTGGATCGCACCCCTTACCCCTCATTCTACTTATTTAGAAAGGTCCAATACAACAAGATAGTCACGGTAAAGTTAAGCAAAAATACATATTTCTTACCTTAATTCCATTGAGCACCTCGTTCATGAGTTTCACTCTTTCATCTTTGTACTTCATTTGTCTTACTTGTAAAGTTTTCACCCTGTTAGCTATTAACCCGTTAACGGGTATGAGAACGATCATAACGGCTAAGCCGGCAAGTACCGAGGGGCCTAGGATTCCCCATAGGAAATACAAGGCAAGAGCGATTTGAAGTGGCGCAGACCATATCATGTTTAAGTACGCCGTCAACTCCACGAATCTAAAAAGAGTAATCATTATGTTTGATACAATCGTTCTCAGTAATCTGCCTTTTAATCCTTACTTTAACAGACATACCTTTGAGCATCCACAGACATAAGATTAACAATTTCTCCCACTGTAGATTCTTTTCTCGCAGAGTTTGACATACGGAGTGACTTTCGGTAGATGGAACTTGTAAGTGCAGTCCGAATTCTCATACCCACAAGGAACATTCTGGTGAAGTAATGTGCTAAAAGCAACGTTTGAACTGTAGCGCAAGCCAACAGCGCCAACGCATAGAGGTAGCCCTTCCATACTGGTTCATTTCCTTCTACGAATCCAATGAGCAATCTAAAAAAATAACAACCGTTTAGACATGTTTGCGAAGTTTAATGTGGCAATGCGTAAGTTTAATAACATGAACAGTTCAGTAAGTTACTTACCTTAAAATCTGTGGTGAAAGGAACATTAATACATCGTTTATAAGTTTTAAGAGGGCGCCGAAAAAGAATTGCCCACCAAACGCCAAGCACAGCGCTGGCAATATGGACGCCGGTTTCTTTTCCTTCTCTGGCTTGAAGTTTACGCTCGCAGAATTTTTACTATACGTAGCTTTTGTGCTATTTTTTCTACAAATAAATGTATAAATTAAATATTATATTCGTTTATAATGCATATTAAAAAAAAACAGAATATATGTTATTTTCAACAATCGTATCTTAATTGACCCCAACTCACTCTTCACGTTTTTTTAATGTTTTCCTCCAGAATTTATCAAATTTCGGCACCACTTCCTTGGACGAATCTTGCGGGTTGAGCGCCCAGAGGTCGTTTTCTGTAAGACTTCGGCGGAAACCAGTTAATGCTAGAGGATCGAACCAGCTGAACGTTAGGCGACTGGGGAACCCTGATGCACTCTCTGGACATTGGTTCTGTAGTAAAATAAATTGAAACACGGTTTCATAATTGTATCTTTCTTTCAAAAATCATTGCTTTCACAAAGTATTAAAACAATCTTGAGTTAATAAATCAAGGTTTACCTTTTCAAATTTATATGGCGTGTCTTTAGGAGGTAGATCGGCAAAACAATTGAGTACAAACATTAAAAGTATCATTGGATAATATATCATATAGCTAACAAAATTATATTGAACATTTTCATCATCTGCTAATTGAGAATGGTTACGGATTTCAGATCTTAATTGTGGTATTCCCGCTAGTATCAAGAGCAACCAGAAGAAAAACAACACGCCTGATGCCCTCATGCCATATTTTCTGTTGTAATATAAAAGTGTTGCTGATAAAACCTGTAAAAAATCATAAATGTGACCAAGGACCATAAATAGTAAACAAGTGTCAAACACAAACAATATTTGCAAATCAGTTTTCATTTTGGGACTAAACTTTTTTAAGTTACCTGGTAAATACTTTTACCTTAAGTAGTAGTATAAAACTATAAGAACTTAAGTTGTATCAGACAAAAAAATGATGACTACTATCAAGTAATTTGATTAAAGCTTAAGATAATTAATTAATTAAGTTTTTAAATTATCTTAAAAGTTAAACCTTTTTGATAATCTACTTATTAACTTGATAATAGGTACATACTTATATTTAGCGATAACAACTGCAAACAATGGAGTAACATATTCACAGAAAAACTAAGGCTATGAGACTTAGCCATAATGGATCCCACGTCTAACCCACAATTTTAGTCGATCACATACAATTGAGATAATCTATCAAGCTTATAAAGACATTTCCAATGAATAAAAAAAAGTACTTACAAATGTGAGAATCTTAACTATAGGACTGTAGTAATCTGCATTGTACACAGCCTCTTCTGACGATCTGTGTACTGCAACTCCTAGATCGACGAACTTTAATACTATGAGAAGGCATGTGATACTTAATTTGGTTATATTTAGTATATTCCATGGTATATTTTTTTCTTTACTGTTAAGTATATAGTGTATTTCCAAAAATCCGCCAACCCATAGGAATAAGCATGGTATCCAAATGAGAACAGTTTTCTCGAAGCACGGAGTGAATTCTGGATTTTCTGTATACCATGTTAAATTGCTATCCTAAAAAACAAAATGCGTTACATTTTAATAATATTATAACAGGGTGTTCTTATACCATGCCACATTGATAGACCTCATTTAATTAGAAAATTATTAATATTCATGTCATTGCCATGTCATTAAGTCATTGAAACATTGAATTTTTGGTTTTAATAAGTGTAACCTTTTTTTAATCAACTAAAGCGAAATTCACATTTAAATTATAACATTATAGAGAACACAGCTAAATCTGAAAGCAATTGAGGAACAATTTTGCTGTTGATAAAAGTGTCAAAAGCACAACCTTCAAATTAATTGCATAACATGTGAAAGTCTGGTAGTGCAATAAATTCATTTTTTAAATAAATTGAGGGTTTCTCTTTTGCTAGAAACTTATTTTAACTCATAACTAGATAAAAAATATAAACTAATAGTGGCAGTAGTTGGCAGCAGCACTTGGTAGTAACTTCACTGAACTAGGTACTTCCTCAATTGTAAGAAACACTAAATTACTAATGTAGCTATTCATTAATTAACACTTCTCAGCCACAAGTATTTGTAGTATTGCATATTATATAGAGGTTTCTTTAGTTAAATAATTTTACTTTTTAATACCAGGTGGAAGAATGCTTCAATATTTCTATATTATCACTTTTTAAATGTTAAACATTGTACATCACTAAATGATAATATCTTTATTATCATCATCATAGAAAATTTGGTTAATCATACTGGTTTTCTATAAACTTTAAACAATCTTCAATCAAAAAGTAAATACAGTGTATAATTCAAGTAACAAATACTAAAATGACTACATAAGTACATACATAATATTAAGAAACAACTAGTTAAGGAAGTATAATTATGGTACAGCACCCAGCAAAGTTAACTGTGTAGACCACGCTATGGTATTATGATAATAACAGGTTTTACTAAAATTGTTTGACAGAAAATGTAAAGGGTCAAGGTCAAGCAGACCACTAGTAATAATACAAAGTATTCAGAAAGCTCAAGAGCCATTAAACACATCACACAAGATCCGGCATCATCCATTTTTAGGGTTCTGTACCCAAAGGGTAAAACAAGACCCTATTACTAAGACTCCACTGTCCATCTGTCTGTCTGTCTGTCACCAGGCTGTATCTCATGAACCGTGATAGCTAGGCAATTGAAATTTTCAGATTATGTATTTCTGTTGCCGCTATAACAACTAATACTAAAAACAGAATAAAATAAATATTTAAGAGGGGCTCCCATACAACAAACATGATTTGTTGCCGTTTTTGCCTCGATATTAATAACAGCAACAGGTAGACGCTTGAAATATTCACAGAATATTTAGTTGTATATTCACTTTAAAAATAAATAATTACAATGTTGTATAGATAATGATACTGAAACCTTCATGCGCGAGTCCGACTCGCACTTAGCCGGTTTTTTAACACCTTGAACTTTTTATAAGGCTTGAGATTATTACATGTACTACATGTATAATTTTCCTCAAAAAAATTACTGTAATATGTCACTTTGGTTATGTGTAGAAATAAGTAGGTGGAAATAGCATGAGTTTCGACTAAGCCAAAGAATTTGTAAATCCATGGCTATAAATTATAATGTCATTTCAAAATATTAAATAGTACTGAAATGCAAGTCACATAACTCACATAATTTTAAACTTAGAAATATAAAAATGCCCCATATCCTATCTTTAATACTAAATAAACTATGTAGGTTCATTCATGTCGTAAGAAATTTAAATCCAGGGTCAAAGACCTACTTACCCAAAATTTTGATCCACAGAAATCGTCGATATTGGAATTATACGACATTATTACAACACGTAATAGCGAATTTTAAATGCCATATATAAATTGAATTATAAAAGGCAGTGTAACTTCAGCAAACAACACTATGGCTAAAAGCCTCTTCTTTAATAGCAACCTCCATTCACTAATTTATAATGGCTCAGATCAGATGAGGTAAAGTACACTGGTATAAAAACAATTATCGACACAGTTTAAAAACTGATAGTCGGTATATGGTGAACATATGGAAATTGTATGGATTGAATTTCACTAACGTGATATTGTATTTTCGTACTCGTTGTATATACTTTAAAGTTTTATACAGACAGGCACATTTAACACTATCTACCGGAATGTACTCTTTGCGGAGGCCGGAGGACACGATAGGCAAGTTTCGGCCAGGCCAGTCGCGGTCGGTAGTCGGATTTTTTTTTAATAAAAAAAAATAGTTGAGTTGAGTTGGTCGGACTCTGTCTCTATACAAAGTTACTCTATGGTGTCATGTGTCCACAGAGCAAGTATTACTCCTCATCTGTCTGCTGCATAGATTTTTGGTACTACATCTATGGTCTGCTGCTTTTGGTCGTGGTCTACTGCATAGATGTAGCACCTAATCTATGGTCCATCTTTCCATATAAAAATTACCCGCAAGATTTGGTTGCTCTTCCAAAAGTTGAAAACCTGTGGAAATTAAACCCTAAATTAAAAGGAAAACATTATTATCAAATCCAAACTATCACTCCATGTAAAGCCAGGCGTCGATTACAAAAGAAACGCGTCGAATCGAAGCGAGTCGCATTTACTCCTGTGCGTCTATCTCTAACGAATCGAATCGAATTGTTCATTCATCGCCAACTCTTCATCAAATTAAATACTGTTTGCGTCATGGACAGCTCGGATGAGGAGATGTTTTTATTTCAAATACTTTCTGATGAAAAAGAGGAGAATAAAAGAAAAGGGAAACGGCGTGCTCCAAAATACTGATTACATGATTACATTACATTATTTTGAAATAAAATACTATGGACTAAATAAATCAATAAAAATACGTTGGCGCGCCTCGCTTCTCCACGTCGAATGACCAACAAACGTTTTAAAGAACCATATCAAAATAGGACATAGTTTTTCTAAATGTGGACACCCTACAATTTATGAAGGACAACCTCAATCCAGACTGTGATTGGTCGAATAGTCCTTAAGATATGACGTCATCGAACTATTCTGTGCTTCAGGCATGGATATATTACTTTAACTGGATAAGTAACTATGTAGAGGTACCTGAAGATTGATGACGTCGTATCAGAAGGACCATTTTTGTATTGTGTCCATGTTGTCTATAGTCCCAGGATATATCATTCGATTGTGATTTTTTATAATGATATGAAAACATCTAAGATTAATAACAAATATTATTCTAATATAGATGTACCGTATTTGTGTACCTTAATTTTCAATTTACTCTTAATGCAATAAATTCGGTAATTTTGAAGAAATTATAATAAAATGTATTATTTCTGCATTATAATTCTTACCACCAGAAAAATTACCAATAGAATTAGAATAGAAGAGGACACAATTTTTCTAAGTAAGTGTGGACACCCTACAATTGTGAAGGACAGCCTCAATCCAGCCTGTGATTGGTCGAATAGTCCTTCGTATATGACGTCATCGATCTTCCGGTACCTCTACAAGGGCAGCAATCCAGATAGAATAATATATCCATGGCTTCAGGTACCTCTACAAGGTCAACAATCCAGGTAGTGTAATATATCCATGGTCTGCTGCCTCTGTCCACAGAGTACTTATATACTACGGCTCTGTCTCACAGAAGTCACAGAGTACTTAATACTTATATATTTTTTTATGCTTAGAGCAGGCAAACGAGCAGACGGGTCACCTGATGGCTGATGGTAAGTGATCACCGCCGCCCATGGACATATAAGACATTAGCAACATGAGGGGCATCAACAACGCGTTGCCGGCCAAGAAGATGACGATAGACCTGCTTCTTGAAGGACCCCATGTCATAGCTTAGAGGGAACACCGAAGCAAGTAGTTTGTTCCACAGTTTACACGTGCAAAATATACTACGTTTTATTGAGGAAAGAAACTGTTATCAATCTTCGTAGAAAGAAACTAATCTAAAATGGCGGATGGTGCTTGTAATGACAGGATTGACAGGCTACGACAATGTATTTTTTGAAATATCGATATAACATTGCATCGGAAAAAACATCGATGTTTTTTTCAATGTCCATCCCTATAGCAAACTAACAACATTCATTTCTGAAGATAGGCTAGTGATATGAACTATCACATTCGATCGTGGACATTTCAATACATAATTTATTTATTTTCAAAGGGGCCGTCCATTAATCACGTGAGGCTTGAAAGGGGGGGAGGGGTTTGACAAAAATCACGAAAATATCACGAGGGGGGAGGGGGGGTGTAGTAAGATATCACGTGTATTTATTTTTTCGTCAAACGCGCGATTTTTAAATAGAAAAGCAGCGTGTAGTGTGACTTTGACTTGCCGTTGCCAGGCAACGAACGAAGGCCTCACGCGCCGCCACCGACTGCCCGGCTCGGCATGTTTTGGATTAAAACAATGTCGAAAGTAGGTGATCTGTATGAAGACCTTTTTGCAGAGTATAAGAAGGGAAAAATACACGTGATGTTGGGGGAGGGGGGGGGGGGGGGGTAGTCTTAAACCTCACTACATATCACCAAGGGGGAGGGGGGGGTTAAAAAATGCTAAAAAAAGATCACGTGATTAATGGACGGCCCCAAAGGGAATTTTTAAAATACACACAATTTTTTTCTAAAGAATATTTTATTTCCAATAGTTGTTTTATGGTAAATTTGTTGATAAAAAGAGAAATATTTTGATTGATGTTTATTTTTGTATCGGTAAAACTTAGCGTATGTCCGGCCCGGCCCTAGTGATGTGCCAACTCGGAAAAAACACGACTCGAGTAAACTCGAGTTGAAATTCAGGTAACTCGAATTGAACTCGAGTTACACAACTCGAGTTAGCAGGAAGAAACTGAGTGTATGATTTGTTACAAATTATTTTTTTACATATTTGATCTTCCATCCAACTCTCGAGACATGAATTTTTTGGAATTTTGTAAATTAATTTAATTAAAACTTGCTATTTATAGGCTAAAACAAAACTCAAAAATATCAACTTTGCTCAAAACTTGCTATTTACATAATTTAAACATATTTTATCTTACGATTATAGAGTTTCTAATCATAATGGTCTATTTGCTTTATTATTTCGTTTACTTGATTGAGATGTTAAACAAAAGTGTTGTAGAGTTGGATTGTTTTTATTTCATACGTTAGACAAGGACGCCATTATGTTTATTATTTCGTCTTTTAAACTATTTCATAACTAAATATCTATATGAAATTAGGCCGCGTCTATATAATTCATATATCTATGGTCCACAGGTACATCTACAAAGTCAGTGATCCAGATAGAGTTATATAACTTACTAGGAAATTGCCCTCGCTTCGCTTCGGAAAAAATAGTGAAAAAAAATATATTATATAATATAGCATAAGACACCCGGGGATAGTGTAGCTTCCCAACAGTGAAAGAATTTTTCAAATCGGTTCGGTAGTTTCGGAGCCTATTCAATGCAAACAATCAAATCTTTCCTCTTTATAGTATTAGTATAGAAGTATAGATATATATCCAGAGTTGCCAAATGCCAACTCTACAGTTTAAACTGTTGATTTACAGTTTTTTCGTTAACTTTTTTTTATGCTTTGAGCAGGCAAACGAGCAGACGGGTCACCTGATGGTAAGTGATCACCGCCACCCATGGACATTAGCAACACCAGGGGCGTCACCAACGCATTGCCGGCCAAAAAGATCACGATAGACCCGCTTCTTTAAGGACCCCATATCATAGCTTAGAGGGAACACCGATGCATGTAGTTTGTTCCACAGTTTAGACGTGCAAGGTAGAAAATGACGTGAGAACCGGACTGTGGACGAACGCCAGGTATCCAGATAGTGTTGATGGAACCTGGTACGTGGTGTGCGGTGACGAAAATTAACTGCAGGTAGTAAGCCAAACAGTTCTTCAGAACATTCCCCATTGTACAGATGGTAGAATACGCAGAGAGAGCCTACATTTCTCCTCAACTCAAGCGATTCTAATCCGTCTGTAAGCTTGGGTTCGTCGAATAGACGAATAGCTCGCCGTTGAATTCGATTGAACGGATCCACTTGGCCAGCTGGGGCTCCGGCCCAAAGGTGGGAACAGTTACTTAGTACTCCATGTATGGTCGAATTTGCGCCTTATAGAGCATCAACCTGTACTTAGGCGTGAAGTACTGCTTAGCTCTATTGAGCACTCCCAATTTCTTTGCGGCTAGTTTGGCTTTACTAACCAAGTGCTCCCGAAATTGAACTTCATTCGAAATGTCGACTCCAAGGATCCCAATGCTTTTAAAAATGTTAAGAGGAATGTTCTAGAACTGTGTTGCTATGACAAATGGGGGTTTTTTAGCGGTTAACGCGCAAACTTGTGTCTTTTCGGGGTTGAAATGGACTAAATTTAGTCTGCCCCATTCCGAGACCCGCTCCAGAGATGTCTCGACTTCAGCCACAAGTTTTATCCTCTTCTCCTCAATCTGCACCCGCGAAAGATTTGCTTGGCCTGTATAATGGGCGTCACTGGTACTGTCATCAGCATAGCAATGAATATCACCGATGTCCAGCATATCATTGATATGCATGATGAACAATGTGGGTGAAAGTACAGAGCCTTGTGGGACGCCAGCATTTATGGGCTTCTTAACCGAGCATGTTCCGTCAACGACAACCTTGATGCTCCACTCCGATAAAAAACTGGCAATCCATTTGCACAATTTCTCGGGTACTCCGTAGGAAGGCAGCTTAGACAGTAATGCCTTATGCCACACCCTATCGAAGGCCTTCGCAACATCCAAACTTACAGCCAATGCTTCTCCCTTGCTCTCGATTGCTTCTGCCGAGCAATGAGTAAGGTATACTAAAAGATCGCCAGCTGATCTGCCGTGGTGGAAACCGTATTGACGGTTGCTAATCAGCTGGCGATCTTCATAGTTTTTAGTTTAAACCTCCAAATCTACAGTTTTTTTCTTTATAATACTAGCACCATCTATTTTACTTGCTGCGTACCCAAACTAAGGAATAAATAGTCAACCACATCCATATAAAACACTTTAAAAACAAAGTCAGAAATTAAAAATTATTATGAGTTCAATGCTACCGAGTACCGATGACCATTTAAAGAGATTTTATAAAAATATGTACAATTTTAAAATTAAAGATGAAACTGAAAATCAAGAGTAGGTATGTGCAAATTGAAAACGAGGCAGTTTTAGTAGAAATTGTGTAGATCTTTTAAGATTTAAAGTTGATTTACTAATACAAGTATAATTTTCTTACTATTTTACGTTGTTTTTAAGAAAAGCTGTTGAATTACAGTTCTCTAAGTAGAATTTTACAGTTTCCTACAGCTTTTTGAAAGCTTCTTTACAGTTTTTATCTAGATTAGGTGTTGGAGGGTTCTTCTTGATATGTTTGGACTTTGGAGGAGAGGGGCTATTCAAAACACACTCACTTCATGATATACTATATTGTGAATACTGTATAATTACACTTTATAATAATATTATTTATATTGACATTACAAATTATGTCTACACCGGTTCGTGTCTCAGATAGAAGTCTTTTGTCACAATAGAACACATTCTATTGTGACACTATTTGAATATATTAATATTCTAAACACCTGACCTATGTGCAAGTGTTGCCTGCCAGTGCAACACCCTACACAATTAAAACTCCTACACACCCCCTCAACACTTGCACACATTTAACCCCCTGTATATAATTTAATCCAATATACCAAAACCATACAACTCACAAAACTGCCTTTCATAAATTAACATTACCTTCCATACATGCCTAATTCAAATCTCACAACCACTTACATTCAATTACTTCCACCTAACTCCATTTCAATTCAGCCAACAACTATCAATTCAACCTTTCAAACTGAATACCAACTTTAATGTTACTACTATAAATCCCTTTCTCACTTGTCCAACTCATACTCGACCAAACATGTACTTTCATTCAACTATATAACGTCAAGAACCTTAACTTCTTGACTCGCCACATAAAACATCAATAACTATAATCATCTTAAACTCCTTCTCGACTCCATATATAAAACAAAAGTTTATTTAAAATTATCTCCTTCTCAACCACTCTATACATACAAATATCTTATAATAATCTTAAACTCCTTCTCGACTGCTCACTACATAAACTTCTATAAGTTTATTTAAATACCTCAAACTCCTTCTCGACAACTCACAGCATAAACTTCCATAAGTTTATTCAAACACCTTAAACTCCTTCTCGACAACTCACAATATAAACTTCCATAAGTTTATTCAAATACCTAAACCTTAAACTCCTTCTCGACTGCTCACTATGTAAACTTCTATAAGTTTATTCAAATACCTCAAACTCCTTCTCGACAACTCACAGCATAAACTTCCATAAGTTTATTTAAATCTCCTTAAACTCCTTCTCGACAACTCACAATATGAACTTCAAAAGTTCACTCAATACCACCACTGCCATTCACACTCAACCAGTCAAACTCAACACTCATAAACTACTAAATACAATTCCACATAAATTTAGACTCAACACCCGAATTCGAAAAACACATACAACCTTTCACTATCCCTTACACTCTTTCACTTCCCAAATTTTCTTTTCACTTATATCCAAATATCAACAGAGATCATTTTATTATAAATACTAAAAACAAAATTCCAAATAATTATTAAAAACAAAAACAACAATAAAACAAAACTATAAAAGAGACATATATGGATTTTAAAACTCGTGTAATTTCTTTCTATCAAATATTATTGACTTCTTGTAACTATTGTTTTTATGATGTTCAATCAATGAACAATTACATCCACTTACTTCACCCCCTTAATTGTTTATTTATTGAAATTATCAACACCCCCTTAATTATTGAATTATCCTACCAGTTTTCCTTGTCTTTTTCCAGTTATATTTATTGTTACCTCAGTATTTTCACTGTCAAAAAAATTCTTCTCTTTCATCCATATCCTCATTGCTTATCGAATTTTCCACCAGATTTTCATTTGTTAAAATGCTATTATTTGTTCCATTTTCATTTGATTCATTGGAATTTATTTCATTTTCATTTGTTCCGCTGTCAATTGTTTCATCTTCATTTGTTTCACCAACTATATCTGTTTCTTGAATATCTACAATTCTTTCTCTTTCTTCTCGATTTTCATCTCTTCCTCTATTATTTCTCCTTATACAAACATCTTCTCGAACTTCATTAATTCCATTTCTATCATTTCTTCCTATATCACCTTCTCGAATTACATTAACTCCATTACTTTATTTCCTCTACTATCACCTTCTCGAACTTCTCTGACTTCATCTTCACGAAGCCCATTAATCACTTCATTATCTTCTAAGTATCCATCACTGGTTGCTATGCTTATTTGTATATCAACAACTGGTATCCAAGGTTATAATGTAGGCTATGTAAATCACTGGTTTTTCAATAAATTTTAATCTTTTAATATTCTGGGCCCATAACCTGTTGAAAGGTTCTTTTTGATATGTCTGGACTTTGGAGGAGAGGGGCTATTCAAAACACACTCACTTCATTATATTCTATATTGTGAATACTGTATATTTACACTTTATAATAATATTGTTTATAATAACATTACATATTATGTCTACCCCGGTTCGTGTCTCAGATAGAAGTCTTTTGTCACAATAGAACACATTCTATTGTGACACTATTTGAATATATTAATATTCTAAACACCTGACCTATGTGCAAGTGTTGCCTGCCAGTGCAACACCCTACACAATTAAAACTCCTACATTAGGGTTGGCAACACTGTAATAATATCCATGCGCGCATCCAACGAACAAATCGTACTCTTGCTCTTTCGCTTGATTCGTTCATTTACCGCCAGCCCAAACACGAGATTCAACTCGAGTCATTAGTAATCTGACTCGAGTTAACTCGAACTAAGCACAACTCGAGTTAACCCGAGTTAGTAAATCGAGTTGGCCATCACTACCCGGCCCCTACCTGTCGCATTTTTCCGACTCTGGTGGTGAAAGGGTCAAGGAGTAACTTATAGGAAATTAAATATTGGTAATCTGCATATGTAATCTGTGTTATTACTCTGTGCCCTAGATTCTCAAATTGTCAATTTTAGTTTTGTCACCAAGTATTGTTGTCTATGGTCAACCAAGCGAATAGATAGAAATCGGCGGAATTGTACAACAATTTTTCGCAGTTTATTTATAATATTTGTGTGCTGTAGTTGAAATGAGTTGATTTTTTCCTTATTTTTGGTAATTATTTCACAACCAAAGCTATTTTTGTATATTTTTTGTAAAAATATAACTTTCTTCATTCGTTTTCAGCAGTAGCCAGTCACCGCTACATCGTAAATTGTTGAAAAACGGGAAGGCAACGTAATTTAAAACAATGGCAGAGTATTTAGCTGCTATTTTTGGCACTGAGAAAGATAAGTAAGTAATAAACATGCTTTAACACATAACTTAAATATTAATAACTCTGGTATACACATTTCTCAGAATATGTTAGGTTAGGGATTTGTGTCTTGCATGATTGCAGTTACTACAGAGTACCGTAATATTTTAGTGTCTACATAGTAATTACAATAATAAATATTTGTGTTTTTGGATTGATAGTTAAACGTAATTTTTATAGATGTATCCTATTTGTAAATTGCTTTTGTTATTTCCAGAGTAAACTGTTCATTCTACTTCAAGATAGGAGCTTGTCGGCACGGGGATCGATGCTCTCGTATTCACAACAAACCTACCTTCTCACAAACAGTGTTGTTGCAAAATCTGTATGTGAATCCCCAAAACTCTGCTAAATCTGCTGATGGCAGTCATTGTAAGTTTATTTGTTGATATGCATAAATTATTGTTTGGAAAGAAAAACATATAGCCTCTGGGTATGGTGCAGCCTGCTACCTAAATTGCTAAGTACATTGTTATTGAGTTCAATCTTAAATGTTGTACTACTAAAGAATTAGTTTAAAGCGGAGTTTTCACTGCCTTGTTGGTCAGCAAAACATTTCTAAAGAGGATGAGCATATCATCATAGTTGCCACGGTGGTCTGCCATTCAAAGGGTTAGATTCCCAGGTGGAAATTGAAATGATGAGTTGGAACTCGACTTTTAACTTTTAAAACCTAATCAAATGTTGCACTACTACTGTTGATGTTGTTTTAACTACACGTTTTTATATTAACAATAAGATTAGATTTTATATTGATGTTTTACTTTAATACCGTAGAAATCACAAAAGTTGACTATGTGCAAAATGTCTTATTGTTTCTTATTTGTTGCTAAAGTCAATGTTTTTAGTTGCTCTAAATAAAAGTCTGTACTTGTATTGAATAGAAGCAATGAACTGTGAATGAGTTTTACAATTTTAGAATTTTATTTGTAATGTAATCAATGTTAATGAAACATCATTCTGATTTCAGTGGTAGTAGCTAACGTGTCAGATGAAGAAATGCAAGAGCATTATGACAACTTTTTTGAAGATGTATTTGTAGAGTGTGAAGACAAATATGGAGAAATTGAGGAAATGAATGTGTGCGATAATCTGGGTGATCATTTAGTGGGAAATGTGTACATTAAGGTGAGTTATTATATTATCCATTAATTTGTTTAAAGAAAAGCAAAGCAACAACCCATAATTGGCCCACTGCTGGGCTCGGGGTCTCCTCTCACAATGTGAGGGGTACAGGCCATAGACTACCACACTGGTCAAGTGCGGATTGGTAGACTTCACACACCTTTGAGAACTTTATAGAGAACTCTCAGGTGTGCAGGTTTGCTAACAATGTTTTCCTTTACTCTTAATTTGTTTAGAGAAGCCCTAATTTAGAGAACAAACTTACAGGGTCTTTGTCGAAATTTGTAACTTAAAAATAAGGGAGGCATAAAATTTAACAAGTTTAAGGGTAAAATTTATAATTTAATGCTAAAACAAATCTGTTTACTATTTATTATTAACCCATGAAGACTTACAAAAACAACAGATTTAAATTCTGCCAAACTGTAAGCCAGTTTGTCGGTAGTTGACAGTACAGTTCTCGTGCTCCTCCTCATATAATAAATGCTTACAAAACAAATATAATTAATTCTTTTAAAACTAATATTTCTATAAAAATTAGGGCCAAGATCCTTACCAAATAAAAGTTGTCCAAGTAAAAAGTATAAATAACAGTAAAGTTGAGGATGACTAAATGTCATAATTTTTTTATTATTCCAATTGTGACACGTTTTTTTTAGTTTATGTCGCTCATATCCAAATATATTATTTAGAAGACTGAATAAAAAAATTAACTAGAAATGCAAAATGACACTTAAAGCGAAAAATAACTGAATGAGAAAGTATACCTTTAATATAAAATAATAATATGTCGTTTCTTTAATGGCACAGGTTATACTTACTTGAATAAAATATTATTATTTGTGCTAACAATTCAATTATGTATATTACCAATTGGGTGCTAAGTTTTTAGTCTTCAAGTGTAGGACCACCTTTATGGCCCGTATTAATAACCGTTTATTAAACCCATCCTCAGTAATGGGTTAAGCCTTCCACTTATTTTATCTGGAGAAAAAACTTTTCTACAGTTTCGTCGTGAAGAAGACGCGGAGAAGGCAGTGAACGACCTGAACAACCGCTGGTTCGGCGGGCGGCCGGTGTACGCCGAGCTGTCGCCGGTCACCGACTTCCGCGAGGCGTGCTGCCGGCAGTACGAGATGGGCGAGTGCACGCGCAGTGGCTTCTGCAACTTCATGCATCTCAAGCCCATCTCCAGGGAGCTCAGGAGGTATGTGCGAAACGATAGGGATAAAGAACCCATAGTAGATCAAGGGCTTTTTTTTAATCTTCACTGGATGCACCGACAATAGATTGACACGAACTTTGCTCTTCCTGGTTATTGATTGTTTGCCGAATCACATGCAGTCTTATTACGAAAGCACAATTTACACTATTCGGAATGTACTGATAGGCTTCAGATGCCTAAAGTTGGAGAAAAATGTAACAGAACTTAGTGCTCAGATTTCCCCACGCAGCTTTCTTTTATTGGAGCAAGTGATCATTAATTTCGAATACCTGCTTACATAATTTAAAAAAATGATTCGAACTCGAAATACCCTTGCAAACCACCACGACGTTCAAATCACTAGGCTATCTTTAAAGAAGTCTTTGAATAAGGACCAAATAGTGCTAAAATAAACGTAATATAAATTTAAATTTCTATATGTATACCTCTCAGTTCATATTTGATGACTTCTTTTCTTCAGTCGGTTACAAAAGTAAATTTGGGTGTATCTGTGTGTTGTAGATACTTATACGCTCGTCGCAAGGGCGGTCGTAGGTCGCGCAGTCGCTCGCGCGATCGCCGGCGTCGCTCCCGGTCGCGCGAGCGTCGCCGCGACCCGCCGCGCAACTCGCGCTCCGGCCGCTACTGAGACACACACGCTGATACGTCGAGGGAACCGGGACTTCGCCCCTCACTCCATTGTTGATAAGAAATATATAACTGTACACACTCAGCCACACACTAGGGCCTTTATTAATGAACTGATCTTGAGATCTCTGCGATTTCTATGTCGCGGTTCTGATGCTGATTATGCCAATTCATATGAGAAAGTTACATTGGTAAGATCTGAGGTCATGTACTTGAGCCGAGATTGGTTTATTAATACGGGCTTAAGATGAATTTGTCTTGGGGAATAATGCTGATGAGCTACTGTCATTGTGTGAACCAGCATAACATATCTAGTATAATAGGAAAATAAATTATCAATTAAGCGATTACATTTTCATCATAATGATCAGGCTATGTCACCACGAAAAGCTTTACAAAACTTTAATTTGATGTTCAAATTAAACCTACTGATTGTAACAATCCATGAAAATATGAAAACAAGTTTTGTCAGAATTGTCTCAGTTTAATATAATCATGGTGCCTTATATTGATTATCAGTATACTTTGTTTAGCCGATATAGCCAATGTAAAAGATGTTAACCGACTGATCATTCTAATCGTTTTGAAGCTTTACCGATTTACACAAAAAAAAATTCGTGAACGACACAGTATGGTGTTTCATAATATGCAAACCTGGATTTGCCAACACACCATGTCTGTTAGATTTAGATATATTGATGGAAGAATCTAAATACATATAAACGTCATTTTACCTAATGTATATTGTTCTAATGAGGTGCGTGTCCCCGGTGTCGACTGATACAAAATACTGCAATGTCGCACGACCATACATGTTTTTAAGGTATCTGATTAAATGATTTTGACTATACATTATTTTATAAATTACGAAAATTAAGTGGAAATGAGTGGCGACATTGCAGTAAATTATTCTAAGTTTAGAATATGTATTTTTAAGATATTTGAAATTCTTGAATAAAATAAGCATTAATTCCTAAAGTTATCTTTTATTATTATTATTTGTCTATGATTATAATATACTATCTACAGGTATCTATATAAATAAACGTATATTCTATTCTATTCTATTCTATTCTAACAGATAATAGTACCTATATCGGCTATATCTGGTAAACTAGTCTATTGCGTTTGTGTCAATAATGTTTCGGCTATCGTCATTAGGTTCGTGCATCAAAAGGTTCTTATAGTCATGATAAAAAAAAAACTAAATACTACACTTAACAATTAAATTAAAAACTACTTTTATTGAACAGTAGTTCTTTAACTATGTAATGGATGGATCGTATGCGTAAGCGTTGAGTTAAATTAATTATGAGGAACAAAATTTAAACGTAGATGTTGTACGAAACTTTAATTTTAAAGGGCGTTTGATAGGAGTAGGCGGGTTAATTTAAACAACAGTTTATAAATCTGTTTCACCGTATATTTCTTCCCAGAACGTCATATTTTGTTTACCCTCGTCTAGAACGCACTTACATTGTTTGTCGATGATAAAACAGTGCCGTTCTTGATTAGTGAATTCCTTCCATTGTATTTCTTCTTCAGGGGGAGTGGGGTTTCTGGAAACAGTGTCGACTATAACTAAACATATTATTATCATAAATTTATCAATACATAAGAGTATTATCTAAAATACTTTGGATATTTGTACTAAAATATTTTGTGCGTCATTCGGAAGTTAGTATTTATTTTATCTTATAAGGCGTTGGGGGTCGTCCTATCCTTGATGGAAGCCTATCTGCTTTACCCTGCAGAACAACGCATAAAGCCTAGATTAGCGGACTATACCACCTAGCATGATGTGGAATGCACTCGTCCTTGGTGGTAGGCGCTTTAACCTGCCTGGCTACATTAATGAGTCGATAGGTTATTGGGGGAAAAGAGTATACTCGTAATGTATGGTTTTTTTTTATACGCTATACACTCAGCCCCCACACTAGGATTGCCTGTATCGTGTCCATGGACAACACAAAGAAAAGGCCAAACCCAGGCAAATAACAGCAATTCAAACTCATCATTCAAATTTTTGTCCCGCTGGGAATCGAACCCAGGACCCTTGGCGGCGCGGCGGTCCGGCATGGTAATCATGGTGCGGGTCGTCGTATGGTGTATGTTGAGTAATAGATTTTTCAAATAAGAATACAGTCGGATTTTAGTTGATGAAAATCACTTGGAACTTGATGGTGGAATGACACTTACCCTGTTCTTGCAAAGTTCACCCATAATTTAACAAATCTCTGAATCATATCTCTTGTTTCATCAGACAAAGGGATATCTATGCATGTTACGTTGAATAAATAAGGCAGTTCATCGGAGTGACAGACTCCTGCTACAGTTTCCATCTGGTAATACTTCTTTGTGAAATTCCTCTCTGTTTCAGCAGCAAATTTATATAGAAAAACCCGTTGTGAATTATGTTTCACGTGGTATCGCGCAAACCTCACTATATTATAAGCAAACAGTCTGTCCGTTTCAAAATTACAATATTCTTGTAATATCGACGGTGTGATATCTTTATCTTCAAAATAGTGCTTGCGTATTCTCTTGTCGACGTCCTGTACCTTCTCTGGCGCTAATTTTAGCTTTAACTCTCGTGGAACTACGGCCCCAGGCGTCGCTAAGAAGCCCATAATATTGGCTAGTTTTCGTCCTATTTCAATACCATCCGTCGTAGTATATCCTATCATAATGGGCATATTCGAGATTCTACCACTTTTAACTAAATTTATTGGTTCTTCAGTTATAAATTTTTCTATTTCAAGATCTTCCTTTTCTATCACCGGTCCAAAATATATGCCGTCCGCCAAGTCTTCATATTGTTTTCCTAATGGAGGTAATTTTACATTTATCAGCGATGAAACTGGCGTGTCCCTCAATATCTGTAGTAGTTCTGTTGGATCCTCAGTATCGATGCCCAACTTTTTGCCTAATTGAAACGCTCTTTCTCTTGCGTAAATGTTGTAACTCCATTCGTTTAAACAAACGCCGCTTTGGCAAATTGCTTTATGAAATAATCCTTCGCTCATTTTGGACAGTAAATGATACGATGTAGAAGCGGCACCGGCACTGCAGCCGAATATCGTGATGTTGTTCGGATCGCCACCGAAGGCAGCAATATTTTTTTTGACCCATTTAAGGGCGGCCACTTGATCTTTTAGCCCCGCGTTGCCCGGCACCTCCTCGGTGTCCAAACAAAGGAAACCTAGAACTTCTAATCTATAATTGAACGTTACGAGAATCATGTCGTGTGCCATAAAGAACTCTGGACCGTAGAAATCGGAGTTCCCCGAGCCGGTATAGAAGCCCCCTCCATGGATCCACACCATGACGGGAAGGGGTTGCGGATGGTTGATATCTTTCGTGTATACATTTATGTAAAGACAATCTTCGCTTCCTTCATCGATTCGGTCCATTCTCTCATTGTATTGGGGGCAGATGGGGCCGTGTTGTGAAGCATCTCGGACTCCCTCCCAGGCTTGCGGTGGTTCCGGAGCCTAGGAAATTAAAAAGTACCTAGGTATAACGTACCTCATGTTACCTCATGTAAGTGACGGTTTAGCCTGGCGCTATTTAAAATAGTTTAAGAATAACCGTCATTCCCCCGATTCATCTCTACCGTCTCTTCTCTGCTCATGTTCTATGAGGTACCTACTCTTTCTCTTGTAATGAGGCTTTGACTTATCGGAAAAATAAAATACTTGAAAAATATTGCCTTTCTTCAGTTTCTTCGAACAATTTTGTACTTAGAACTTTCGTTCGTCCACCTAGTGGTGAAAGGTACGTACCTATTATAGTTACCTAATAATAAATCAAGCATGCTATTTTAGTATTCAAACTGTATGTTCGTTGTGTCTGGTCACAACGTAGCATTGTCCATTACGGTATAGCTGTAAAGGCCACTTAACAAGCATGGTACATTATTATGTAAACTAGCTAGACTTTATGGATTAGATACAGCAGTAAAAATCTGTTGAGTTCGATTACCCGCAACTACTTAAGTATATAGTACCTATTAAATTTTACATTATGTAACTTTTGTCTGCTAAGTAGATAATCTATATATAATAATAAAACTCAAAGTGTCTGTTTGTCTGTCCGGGCAACACAAAAAAACTCTTGAGCGGATTTCGATAAAAATTGGTAAAGTTACTGATACCCTGTGTCATATTTTAGACAACTTTTCATCCCGGAAAATTAAAAGGTTTCCCGGGAAAACAGGATATAAGTAATAAGTTAAAACATAATTTCCGTATGCAAAGCTGCGGGCAACAGCTAGTCTATGTATAAAGTAGGTTGCATACTAATTACTAATTAGATTTTAGATGGACAAAAATGCATGTTTTCTTAAAAAAATGTCCTTAGCTATAGCTTCAGATAAGACAGATAAGTAACTACACATTATTATAAATTATAACAAACTTGTCTATCACTAACTTTACGGGATCGTGACACCAGTATATATATCAGAGATAACTGATAACCAGTACCTAACCCTGTATTTGGCATTGCATACATTATACAGTACCTAACTAGGTATTTCAAAGGTTCACGTATCCAATGGCCAGACAATTGACACTTAACGCTTGCGTAAAAATACCTTATCACAGTCGGCATGTTAAGTATGACTTCATTATAAACTTACCTTGAATCTTAATAATCCGAGCGGTGGCTTTGCATATGGAATGCCTTTAAACGTGACGTATTGTTCTCCATTGTATTGACATTCTACTCCTTTTAATGTGCCTTGTTCCACCTCTACTATGGCCATATTTGCTGTAATAATGTCTCGTTTTAGTTAAGCTTTGGTTGTGAAACGATGATACAATAATGAAATTATTGGTTAGTTGCCAAACGATCAGCTGTTTATTAATGTTTAGATGCGTTTGTTGACAGATCGTGACTTGCGCAGTAGGTTGACAGAAAACCCATTTTCAGTGCGCTACGCTACTTGACAACTTCCCCCGTAGTAGCGGTGGTTCTGTTTTCCGTGGATTCTTATCGCAAACGCCGCTATGGGACATGTCAAATTCCGTTTATCTATTTTAAGTTATTAATTAGATATTAACACGGTAATAAGTTTTATGTTTTGTAACTGTAATGGTTTTAACCCATTAATGGGCCACTACTGAGACGGGTCTCCTCTCGAAGAGGCCTAGAGGATACTCCACCATTCTGTTAAAGGGCGGATTGGTGAAAGGGTTAATGGCCAACCCAAATGTCGGAAATTTTAATGCCGCCCGAATGCCCACTCCGAAGTAAGGAAGCGCTAAAGAACTTTTTTCTACTAGCGGTCACTCATCCACAGGGCCGGCGTTAGGGGAGGGGGAGCGTTGGGCTACGGCCTAGGGTGCCAAAGGAGGGTGGAGCAAAAAAAATCTTAATAAACTTTCCCATTGGTTCAGCAAAAAATTTTTCGAGCAAAGAAACCTCGATTTTGATTTTCTTATAATATGGGCGCCACAATATTCTTGACTGAGGCGTCAGTGGCTCTTGCGCCGGCACTGCCCACCCATCTACCGACTCAATCTACGTAAGCTAACAGCTATAAGTTTACTATTAGTCTATTTGGTATCTCTCTCTAAATTTACGCTAATAGCCGAAAAACGAACCAAGCGGCAATCCCCATGGTGGTAGGTAAATAAATGAGCACCGTCGCTTGTCGTCCATAGATGTTAGTAACACCAAAACGCCGACGCATTGCCGTCTAGACTCTAGCCCGTCTTAAGGAAATAGCAAGGAAACCGCTTACCGCTTAAACCTTAATACGGTTGATTCTAGAGGGAGGGGGTAGCTGACCATGAGAGTGATCGAGTATCCTACCACCATGTCAAACATGATTATCGTCTGATTAAGCTGGGTTCAACAGAGGCCAGTGACCTAGTTGGGACTTGTTTAAATATCATCGAAAAAGACCCTACTTACTAAACAGTGTCTGGCTACTTACCCCAATAATTGGGGAAAATTATTAAGATTAAAGTTAACGCTTTCTCTATCAGATTGCATTTAAATTATAAATCAAAATTAATAAGAGTAATGGATGCTCTTGAATTCTGTCCGATGATTTGTGAAAGTATTTTATATCGAAAGTGATAGACACTCCGTTATCTCACTGCATAATATCCGATAATTACACACATTATCAATGATCATTTCAACCAACGAACGCCAGTTAATCTAGAGTTGCCGCAAAGCATAGAGCTATAGCCTATAGCCAGTGCCAGATATATATTTTTTATGAGTGTAGGCCAATTTATTTCTGCCGCCCCATGTACCTTTCTAAAATAATAATTTTCAATTCATATTAAGGAAGGTACTGAATTAGTCACTAAGAAAGTGCGTAAAAAAATAAGAATTACAAGTTTTTACGGCACTTTTTAATAGCAAAATCATCTTTAATCTGCCGCCCCTAGGCTGCGGCCTATACGGCCTATTGACAAATCCAGGACTGGCTATAGCTTTAATATTAATTTAAAAATAATAAATTACTCGTTATACTTACCTCAATTCTAGTTATGTATTAATTAAGTTTTAAAGCAGCTAGCTAGTAGGAGCACACACTTTCTACAAGTGACTAGTACAACGCGTCTATCTTGTCACTTATGGAATTAGCTTTGTCTCATTACTGAAAAGAGTTACCTTTTACTAAGTCCCCTTATCGCACTCACATTAAGAACAATGATACCGCTGTTATCTTGCGGTATATAATACTCGTCACAGGAAATAAAGTACTTACGATTATTTCACGAGATTGAGCGAACTGAAGATAATTGTTATGAGGGAGAATGTATTGGAAGTCAACAGTTTAGAAACATTTTTCTCCTCTGATTAGCTAACGATTTTCTTTTTTTGTATCTACGTATTTATTTATTATTTATTTATTTAACACTTACGTACTGTAGTGTAGTGTGTACGTATTGTAGTGTTAAAAATATATAAATACTTTTAAATGATGTTTTTTTTATTCATTACATTTTTAGTGAGTGGCAGCCAACGCCTCGTAAAGTATATGTAAACTACAATCTTTTTCAATTATTACGAGCTGTAAATTAAGTAACTATAGTTCTGTACTTCTCTCACAGATGGCGCCACGGGTAGGTGTCGATTAAAATCTGACCGGTCGCGAACTGGATGGCTTCATCCCATCTCAAAAATACCCAACGCGCCTAAAGAAGTTTTCACTTTAAAAAACCCGCCAAGTGTGTGTCAGGCCACGCGCAATGTTGGGCATTGTAGGATTCCAAAGTAGTAAGTTTATCGACTATTAATCATTACTACTTATGCTAACAAAGCAGTGATAGTTTTCCTTTTAATCATCATGCTACTACGGATTTACGGACAGACATGACGAAACTATAAGGGTTCCGTTTTAACTTTCGAACCCTAAAAATATTAACATTATTATTATAATCAAAATTTCCAGTAGAAACTATTATAATATAATAGTTTATTATTATGGTCGAATTTCACATAATTAACACTAGTATTTGATAACGTAGTGTTTCAATGGTGAAAACTTTACCGAGGTTACTATACCTAACTACGGTATTTCCACGAAAATGACATTGAATCATTACCAAGCATTTTTGTTGTTTAATATGTACATCAAATGCAGAAACGGAACCCTCGTACTGATGAAGACGTTTCTGCTTAGAACCCTAAAATATAAGTAAACGGGGGGGATGTAAATAAATGACTAAGCGATAAAAATCCGATCATGTCATACAAAATGATACAAACCATTCGACGTTATAAAGCGTCATTCTGCTGAATTTCATATTTGTCTGCCTACCCTGCAAGGAAAACTTACAAGAAAATAGCTACCTACTCATACTTATGAATATCGAAATACGTGGAATCAAAAAATGGCACACTGAATATTTTTATTTCTCATTTTTTGGTAGGTTTACTGTTACCAATATATTTTTTCGATAATTGTAGTTATAAGTAGTTATTGATATTAACATTAACGTTTAGGCCCTGAGATCTATAGAAAAGCCCTAGTCAATATATTTTAGATTTTTTTTTACTTTTCAACTCTGAATTTGTTTGTTTGGAATTTCAGACCTTTTCAAATTGGAATTATGTAGTTTGTTTGGAATTAAGATTGTTCGGGTACCAGCAGTAGCGGCGTTAGGGTAGGGCGCGTTTGAGCGACCGCCCAGGGCGCCAGGTTTGAAGGGGCGCCGCAGGTAGTCATAACGGAACCCTTATAGTTTCGTTATGTCTGTCCGTCCGTCCGTCCGTCCGCAGCATAGCGTCGAGATCATTAGTGCTGGAAAGCTGTAACTTGGCATGGATTTACATATTTATTATTTTTGTATAGGTTTCAATGGCAGATAGGGGCGCTGTGGAAATCTCGCCCAAGACGCTGGTAGTGCTAAAACCGGCACTGGGTACCAGGTATCACGCGGATATCACTGAACAAAGTTTTCTTACTAATATTTGTAACTTATATGATGGGTAATTATCTAGGATAAGTTTTATCGCCGTCAATTGGACAGAATTATTCTGATAGAGCTGTTGTGTAAAGAAGGACAATTCCTCAAATGAATGAGTTTGAAAATTCAATGAACAGAACGGAGGGATAATGATAATGTACCAATAAATAGCTCTAAATTAAATTTTTGGCTCTACCAAAGCAAGCAATGTACGTATGAATAAATGTAAATACTTTTATGAAAACTTAAGTATTTGACATAAGATTTAATCTTTCGTAAATCATAATTATGTCTAATGTGTAACTATCATCATGATGGTTGCTTGTGCATCCTAAACCTACATAAATATAAAGCGGTATAAATGTTACATAACGCAATGAGAAATTGTAAAATGTTTTCTTTTCAAACACTGTTGTCCATTACAGATTTGTTTCGATAGCAATCTTCCCTAAATTGAAATAGCGACAAAGTGAGCACACCCTTAAAATAATAAACGAGCCGTTCTATGTAATCTACACAAGTATATTTTTTACGTCGTACGTATTGGTATAGAGTTTTCGAAACAAAAACAATTTTGAGTGAGGGGAAGGAGCACTACGGGAGACCCTCATCCCTGAGGCATTATTAGGGACTGGCAGAGTGTAGATACTATTTGAAATTCCTCAGGGAACAGAACAGAGGGGCGCTGGGAAATGAAAACTGGTCATGTGAAAACGCTTTCATTGCTTTTTACGCGTCGCCAGTGGCAATTTATATGTTGCGGTGTTTCACAGAAAACGATCTCTGGGGTTCGCAAAATGACATTGTCTACGCATTGGGGTTTGATGCCTCATTGATTCTCTTATATAAACAAAAGTGTCCACTCGATCTTGGCAATTTTCAAGTAATGTTTTTATATTAGGTAGGTATACGGCAAAGAATAAGATTTATTCTACTTAGCGTGGTTGCACATGGTTTCTTTATATTTCTCAATAGATTTTTAGTCGTACTAATTATTATTAATGAAAGCTTCATTACACATTTCACGATTCCACAAAAATCCTGTATTAGTGCACCAAAACTTTTATTTATTTACATTAATTGGATAAATAAAAAATCGCATGAGTTTACCTCCAAAACTGGGAATCATAACTGGATTGGACGGGTGGTCTCGGGTCTTGGTGGCTCTTCCAATGTCAAGGGTAGATGGTATATTCCGTACAATTGTAGAGAACTTTATGGAGAACACTAAGGTGCACAGCTTATTTTCTTTCACCGCAGCAAGTGATAATTAAATTAGTTAATAGTTTCTAATACATACTTAATTAAACTTTTAAATTAGACGTGCATGATTCGAATCGAACGCAGTTATTAATTTTGACGGTTGACATTTGTTTTGACGATTGTCATTTGTTTTGACGATTTTCATTTGATTTGACGGTCGTCATTTGTTTTAATGATGGTCATTTGTTTTAACGGTTATAATTGTTTTTAGATATTTTAATAGTTATTCTACTAATACGGCCGAGACGAATCAAATAAAGCAAAGATTATTAAAATCGGTATAGCCGTTTTTGAGTTTTACGTTTTATATCTGAGAGGGAGAGGGAGAAGGAGACTGTAGTGTTCGGAGGATCAATAATACACACGCTTTACTCTGTAATAGGTGAGGTATGAATACGCAGAGCGCACATCTGCACTCGCTCGCCGCTAGCCACAGACTGTCGCTATGCATAGACACTACATCCCTTCTTTATTGTATAAAATTCAATTATTTTCATTGGTTTGGTTTACAAACACTTCTTGTAAGTCATGCAAGCTACGCCAATGCTTCAACAAGGCCCTACTGTGAGAAGGGCCCGGGAGAAGAAGCAGCAAGAAACTACCGGGGTGTTTTTTTCCTACTCACAGTTACAGATAGCACTTATTATCTACTTACAATCTATATTTTAAAACTCATGTCCAAGCAGTCTTTTCATTAAAATAATCATTCATCGTAAGTTGTAATACCCTTTCATAAGAATGCTTTTAGTATGAGTTTTAAATATATAGTATAGCATTTCCGTCAATTTTAATGGAATTTTATATTATTATTATTTTATTGCAACATCGATATAGATCTGAAAATAATAAATTCTTTGATATCCAACGTTTACTTTCTTTGTTGTATAACATGTGTTTCCCGTTTCTGTACATCGCTTTCACCATCAAATACTCACACCGCTATGTGAGGGCAGGGTTAAAGTTTGGTATCAATCTGTTAGCCTCAGTTACTTATTTTCATCGATATATTTTTCTGTACCCAATTTAGGATCTGTAACTCCCTTTGTACTGTCCACATATTGTTCTCCTCTTTTCTCTAATTGAATTGTAGACATATCAACTCCTGTCTCTCACACTACCGTCTAACGGTTTATATATAGAGTGAAAGCTATTTTATTTGAAGTGATTGGAAGTTTCATAAAAAAAATTATCTTACTAGCATAATAAGTCAAATGAAGATCTTCTTGCATTTCACTAAATACAACTCTTGTAGATCATAATTGTATTTTTAACTGACGTCAAATGTAGCCTTGAAAATAGATTAACCCAAGCCACGTACCACAGTCGTCTACTTCAAATATTAAAAGTAACAACATAAGTTCTGAAAAAAAAACTCAAGTAAATCCCTCTATTGCCACGGCTCTCCCAGCCGATATGCATATATATCCATTGAGTGAATCATAATTATGTGTTCAATATGCGTCACCCATACACAGATACACCTCCAACTTCACTACAACTTTCTTTCTTGAGTCCCAGTCTCCATCTCGTATCATTCAGTATCATGATACTGTTTATAGGTGCTCGACAAATACATGACGCCTCTGAAATGTGAAGCGGCCCGAATCGGCCTTAATAAGTGTTGTGTAAACATCGCGAAATGTGAGAGCACTTAATAAGTGCGCTCAAGCATCGCGCCACATTTAATGTCACTGTGCTTCATGGTCTGTTTCTATCTTTATCAAACTTATGCAAAGTATAGCGAAAAGAACGAGGATGGCAAATAAAAATATTTCAAGTCTATGCATACGACATAATGCATAATGTCAATATAATGTCTACAGTTCAAACAACTCGCTCCGCGCATTATGAGAACTCAACTTTAAACAATTTTCGTATCTGATATTATTTTTTCATCTCGTGTCACTAACAAATTCAAACCATTGGCCAGCAATTCATTTACTGTTAAACTATTTAATTCTACCAGTGTTTAGACTGTTAAGGTCACAAAGACATTTAAAATAGTAGCAAAAGAACCTTTATAGTCCAACATAGTCAAGGAAACGAATTCAGATTACCTTTGCTTCCCAGGGGAGATTTCAATCGTTATCAAGCACTCTCTATGAGAATGCTTTGTGAGTTAGTACTTCTGCGTGCACGGTCACTCACACTTGCATGTACACTC
This sequence comes from Thymelicus lineola, assembly GCA_963932265.1. Classification (NCBI taxonomy): domain Eukaryota; kingdom Metazoa; phylum Arthropoda; class Insecta; order Lepidoptera; family Hesperiidae; genus Thymelicus; species Thymelicus lineola. Next base: position 5,818,157 of record OZ010690.1, on the reverse strand, counting down.
GGTTTAGTGATGTGGCCACTCCAACGTCTTGATGGAGATCTAGTGCTTCTAGCTTCCTCAATATCAACGTCACTGTAAACTTGATAGATCTGTAATACAGAAATATACGACGAGCCGCGGACTGCATTGCTTTTTAGAGAAAAATCTCTAAAGTTACTTCTCTGCACTGTCATTCAACCTTTTTTTAGTATCCGCTTGGCAGAGTCAGGCATAATGAGATCGAAACAATTTGTTAACGTATATTTAATAATAACAATAGGTAACCTTGCCCTTGGTATCCATATTGAATACTGTCGTGGAAAAGTATGGAAACTGATAAAAATAACCTTTTGGTCATTAGCCGTCACTTGACGCTAGTAAAAGTGTTGATGTCGATTTTACACGAATACAGCCTGCGCTCTTTTCTGCAGAACTTCTCTGCGGAAGTCAGTGCCTCGTTGTCTCTTTACTATGGAGACAAAATCTTAATCTTCACATATTTTCCTTTATTTTTCGGTAGCTCAAAAAGATTACCATTTACATTACAAGTAAAGATATTTGATGAAAATCCTACTATCTTCTGAGTCTGCAAGTGCTTATTTCTGTATGGATGAATCATTATATTATTTCAATAAGAATAATAAAACATCCAATAAATTATTATGGATTATATTATATTTTAATAAAAATGAATATAATTATCACAAAAGTCGAATCTGTTACCATGAACTCATAATTACTTGTACTAATTTGTCATAATCTGGCTCAAATAATTATGTGAATATATTATAACGTTTTTGATTCCTTACATAATACTTGCATCATTTCTGTACTTGATATTTGTGATTCATTGTAATTGGGGTAGCTTTCTGAAAACCTGCAATTTGTTATTTCATCCCACGATTTCATATCAGTGAAATGCGGCTGGCCGATTATGATAGAACCATCTCCATCAGACATCTCGAATATGTGTCACATGACTCATATCCAACAGACATGTTTGGCTTTCAATAATCTTCATAACGGCATAGCTCTAAAACATTAATTTGTAAATATATGCAGCTACCGTGCATGCATGGCTTTTTAACAGTTTAATGTAACAGTAACATGACTGCGTAGCCTTAGAACATTGATTTATAAATATTGGCGGACATCGTATATGCATGGTTTTTTTCCTTATGAAACAGTAACATGACTGCGTAGCCTTAAAACATTGAATTATAAATCTTTACGGGCACCGTGTATGCGTGGCTTTTTGTTTATATAACCGCAACATGGCTGTGTAGCCTTAGAATATTTATCTATTATATAAATATTTCTGAAGTTCTTGTATGCGTGGCTTTTTACTTAAGTAACAGCAACGTGGCTGCATAGCCTTATATTAATTTAATTTATAATATGCGTGAACTTCTAGTATGCATGGCTTTTACTTATGTAACAGTAATAATATGACTGTATAGCCTTAGAATATTTATCTATTATATAAATATTTCTGAAGTCCTTGTATGCGTGGCTTTTTACTTAAGTAACAGCAACGTGGCTGCATAGCCTTAGATTAATTTAATTTATAATATGCGTGAACTTCTAGTATGCATGGCTTTTACTTATGTAACAGTAATATGACTGTATAGCCTTAGAATATTTATTTATTATATAAATATTTCTGAAGTCCTTGTATGCGTGGCTTTTTACTTAAGTAACAGCAACGTGGCTGCATAGCCTTATGTTAATTTAATTTATAATATGCGTGAACTCCTAGTATGCATGGCTTTTACTTATGTAACAGTAATATGACTGTATAGCCTTAGAATATTTATTTATTATATAAATATTTCTGAGTCCTTGTATGCGTGGCTTTTTACTTAAGTAACAGCAACGTGGCTGCATAGCCTTATATTAATTTAATTTATAATATGCGTGAACTCCTAGTATGCATGGCTTTTACTTATGTAACAGTAATATGACTGTATAGCCTTAGAATATTTATTTATTATATAAATATTTCTGAGTCCTTGTATGCGTGGCTTTTTACTTAAGTAACAGCAACGTGGCTGCATAGCCTTATATTAATTTAATTTATAATATGCGTGAACTCCTAGTATGCATGGCTTTTACTTATGTAACAGTAATATGACTGTATAGCCTTAGAATATTTATTTATTATATAAATATTTCTGAGTCCTTGTATGCGTGGCTTTTTACTTAAGTAACAGCAACGTGGCTGCATAGCCTTAGATTATAATTTAATTTATAAATATGCGTGGACTTCTAGTATGCGTGGCTTTTACTTATGTAACAGTAATATGACTGTATAGCCTTAGAATATTTATTTATTATATAAATATTTCTGAGTCCTTGTATGCGTGGCTTTTTACTTAAGTAACAGCAACGTGGCTGCATAGCCTTAGATTATAATTTAATTTATAAATATGCGTGGACTTCTAGTATGCGTGGCTTTTACTTATGTAACAGTAATATGACTGTATAGCCTTAGAATATTTATCTTTTATATAAATATTTCTGAAGTCCTTGTATGCGTGGCTATTTACTTAAGTTTGTTTTGATTTATAATTGACAGTACATGTTATGGTATATTATATACCACTTGTACATACCATACAGAATACATTATAGTATGTATAATCCTCATCACCTCGAATGACTTGCCATAGCAGCAATTCAATATATCGCTTACATAATTATGTATAGTTTGGCTTATTCCTTGCAACTCTAAATCAAGTGCCTACTCCGTAACTTAATTAATTATGATACTTAATTATGGTAAATACCCCATAAGTTGAATACCTTTTTAACCAACTTCAAAAAAAAGGAGGAGGTTCTCAATTCGGCTGTATCTTTATTTTTTATTTTTTTATGTTTGTTACCTCAGAACTCCGGACTGAGTGAACCGATTTTGATGATTCTTTCTTTAATCGAAAGCTGGCACTTGCCGTGTGGTTTTACATAAATTTGAGCAAGATCCGAAAATGGCATCCTTGTCAAAAGCATATAAGTCTTAAGTTTGCATTAAGTATGTGCGCGATAATGGACGAATAACTCAATATCCAACCGATTTCGACGATTCTTTTTTTTTTTTTTTTGGATGTACTTTATTTTAATTCGGTTTGGTGAAAATTTTAGATTATTACTATTTACTTATTTTTAGCAAACAAAGCGTTTCAATATTTTTGACATTTAGACTGAAGTTTAGTATTCTCCATCTTTCGATTTTAATAGACCTTTAATAGGAAATACACATCACATCGAATAACTTTCACAAAGACTATTTCGATATCTTTAATAGTTTGGCGGAACATAAAAATATTCCACGTAACTTTACAAAAAACTTTGTTTTTCTTCCCAAAACAGCCATCCTTGAGCCATCACGAACATTTTTGAATCAAACATAGTCAAATCGGTTAAGCTACCGAGAAATACTAGGGTTAATTTTTATTTATACCAGCAAGAAGATGTATATGACAATAATAATATGCCTAATTTGGGCTTTTTTTTTTTACACAAGGTACAGTAGCATTCTCCTTACGAGCCTTGTTTAAATTTGCGTGCCTTTGCGGCCTTTTTGTACACAGAGTACATTTGCATGCTCCTTACGAGCCGTATAAAAGTTTGCGTGTCCAACCAACGGACCTTGTAACGGGACTAGTGGGATAGACCCAACAACCTGCGTGAACCTTGACGTAGCTATCGATTGACGTAGTTATCAATATATTTCATATTGGCTTTAGCATTAAGATATTAACCAATTGATGCTTCAATATTACTATGTAATAAGGGTTGTAAGGTATAATAAACTTTTTAACCATTATGCTCATATCCTAACACACTGTTCGTAGCTATTTTCCAGGTTCTTCATTAGAATGATTATATAGGCGTGATCTTCAAGTGAACTGTAGTGGCGTGAACATAATGATATTTCTATTGAACTGCCAGCTAATAAGCAAAATTACACCTGTAACTTGTTAATAATTATCAACATAAAATCTTTGGATTCATTGCAGAACGGTATTTGAATTATGAAAATATTAACCACAGCATTATTAATACGTGGGGTAGATTCTGAATCGTTTCTTTCCAAGTCATTCCAAGGGTAACGTGAAGTTTCACGCTTTTATTAATTATCCACCAAATACAACAAAACTTAGGATATTGTTATTGTGATTCGATAGCTTTATTTGAAATAAGAAACGAAATAAATTACTTTTCCACATGCTACTATATATAATATTACCGACAGCAATATCGTAACCAGTTGCAATAAATTCATGGTCTATTTGAAATAGTTACTTGATGCATGGCCCTTTGTAACAAGGTGATTTGCGTGGCCTTCGAAATATTTAATTAGTTTTGATGTTTAGACAACCATTTTGTGTACAAATCTGGCAGTGGTACTTTCGTTGCCGAGTTCTTAAAACGTTAATACTTAAATAATTGTTATTTAAGTACACGCAGTTAGGCGTACCCACATGTAAATTATGTGGTTGTAATGTAATTATACACTTTACTTACTTGAATACGTACATAATAGAATATATTCGTAACGAATTTGCCTGCCCAAGCGTATGCAAGCAAGGGCATTAATCCTTCTTTTTTTCCAACAAATTTTTTGTAATTACTTATTATTTTTTACCGTCGTCGCCACTTGTAGTGTTCGGAGGATCAATAATACACACGCTTTACTCTGTAATAGGTGAGGTATGAATACGCAGAGCGCACATCTGCACTCGCTCGCCGCTAGCCACAGACTGTCGCTATGCATAGACACTACAGAGACATGCACGCCATTTAGATTTGTTGAGCGGTACAAAGTTCGCCGGGACAGCTAGTTATGTATAAATTACAGGTTCAATATTTTATTTCGCTAATTGGTTACTTTTTCGCCATTTTATTCGCGTTCTTTCAAACTTTCTAAGCTTTTCTACTCGTACCTACGTATGGAAAGTGTGAAGTGTCGAGTGTGATTTCAGCTATTGTTTCGGCAGTGAGGATGGCATTAAACTTTCAAATCGTTGAACAAGCCTACGTAGCTATCAAAAAGAAACAATAGTCGTCCCTCCTCTACGCGTAGTAAAAACGCTGCAGGGCGGGCTTAGTTGGAGCGACGCTGTACATCTAAATTCCATTGCCTTGATATTGCAATAATGTCAGACTGTTTTGGTTTGCACTTTAAAAAAATGACTATTTTGTTATTTTTAACAAGAAACCCTTATTTCATACTCGTTATAAATTCACGTTGCTTACCAGCAGTATGCAAGGTTTTCTTTTTATTTATTTTAAATGGTAACAAAGTAAAAAAAAAACATAAATGGAATAAACTTACTGTGTGCTTAATGCATTAACAGATTTGACTTGGAATTGTAGAATTATAGAATTATTGCAATGTCCTAGTTACATTTACTATAATTGCAGCTCTTTTTATAGGTAGGTATGTACTTTATCATTGGTAGTGGCAACAGGTAGCTAGTCCGCTATCCGGACAAATGAGCACGGGCCTCATGCTTATTATGGTAAGTGGTAACCGTCGCCTACGCTCTTCCAACACTAGTGGTCATAGAAGCGTTGAAGAACAACAAAAAGTAGATCAACTGGCACTCCAGCATACAACCTAAATACTGCTTAATAATAATAAATTATTATTATTAATAATAACGCTACACGTACTAATTAATAGCCCCACATTCCCTGTGTGTAGGTGTCATGGACAACACACAGAGACAAAAACGCCCACACCCAGACTGAAAAACAGACTGAAAACAGAAATTCCAACTCATCATTTGACGACTTCTTGTTTCCTCGAGTTTTGAGAAGGCAGTAAGAACAACTTACAAGTAACGAACAACCTAATTCCCTGTTTTCTAACTTGTTAATAACGAATAACGATCACATAATAATTATACTAGTTATAGGAGGTATAGTTTGATTTTCTATTACTTTTTAACAGACTTCTAAAAACGAGGGTCTGTCTTCGACCTGTATGTATGTATGCGTGATGCATGCATCATGCATGTAGATATATGCGTGTGTATGTATGTATGCATGCAATTTTCTCAAAGTTGAACCGACTACGCGACTTCAAAATCATTACCATGAAAGTATAAAATACATAATAATTTAGAGACCTACCTATGGTCGATTTCAGCAAAGCCGAAAAATATGCAATTCCATCGATCTTTAATTTTGGATTTATTATTTCATACTTTTACGCTAATATTTCTGGAGTCGAAAGTTTCTATATTTAATGTACCTACTTAGGTAGCCTCGTTCATACAAAACTTGGCACTAAAAATTCATGAGATACTACTTAAGTGTTATTTGTGACCACCGAGTGGCCATCAACATCTATGTGACACTAATAAATTTTCCTGCAACTTGTCGTGGAAATGTTCATTTTCAATTATGTATACGAGCATCTATGATGGCACTCTTGCTTTATTATTCAAATGCGACCCCTCTCAAATTATGACATTTGATGTGCTATTTGGTGTGGGGTATGAGAAGGAACAGCAGTTGCATAAATTTTGCCAATTTGATACGGAAGGGGAAAGGCGCCGTCGACCATAGTAACATTACGGTCGCTTTGGATGATCTGTGTCTTGATAACGAGTACGCCATAGACAATATGGATGATACTGGCTGCATAGGAAATGCCATGCTTAGGGCTAATTTAGGGAGGGTTAGTTAGGGCGCTCGGCGTGGCGGTGTGAGAGCGAGTCTCCCTCACAATCATTGTAATTGCGCAACCAACCGACCCTCTTCCAAAGATAACTATTACGCTTTTATTAAGATCCCAACCAGTCAAAGGGATACTCATAATTAATTACATCCCCAAACTGCTCCATTGCAATGTTATTTTTGGCTTTGGATAATGATAGTGTCGTTATTGCAAGCAGTTTATTTCATTTCATCAATGTTTTATGAGTAAACCAATGTTAGGTATGTATACATACTAATATTGACTAAATATATATTTTATAAATTTAATATTAAGATTGTACTTATACCTACTTACTCAAAGACATTGCTCAAAGGTGAAAAGAATGCTGTGCTCACATTATACGGAAATAGGGTAAATGCCGCAAATGAGGAACAGAAAACATATTTTGTTTGTTGTTGTAGAACAAAATAGTAACAAAAGTATTAAGAAATCTGATTGTCGTGAAAATGTAATATAAATATTATAAAAGTAATAAAACATCTAAAAAGTTTTGCCACCTTTCATTATTCCTTTGTATTTACTTATTTATTAATATCTAACTGTTTAATTAAATGCTTTTCTTTTATTCTTATTTTACTTATTTCAGACTATAGTGTGGTAAATAGCAATTATTTTGTAATAAGTAATACTTAATAAATGTAATTTTATGATGCAAGTATTAAGAATACTTGTTAAAATAATTTGGCAGATTTTTTTAAAGATTTTCTTGAATCATTCAAGAGAAAGATGTGTTTTCGTAAAAACTGTAAACATTGCTTCATTAATTACAATATAATATGTAATTTAAATATTGAGCAGTTAGATTTCAGTGAAATAAAACTTATTAATAGATGTCTTTTAAGTTTTACTCCATACATGGAATAAGTATACATAATTATATGAGAATAAACATTATTAATTATTTATTTATTCAATTTATTTTAATAATGCAATAATGCAATGAATCCCAAAGCAATGATTTATAGAAGTTATGTGTAATGTAAGTGATTTTTGTTTCCGTTAATTTTAGAACGGTTTAAACGATTTATACAGTTTTAATTTTGTGTATTTATATCAGTGGATGTATAAATAAAAAATATGTTAATATAAGTCTTAACTAAGTCAAGTTTTCTGAAGCGAAGCGAAGGCGGTTACTAATTAGGAATAACTCTGTTATTACACAGTTGTCGTATGTTGTTTTTTAATTAACATAACAGAACCGCCACCAACTAATACTACCGCTATGTTAATATCTATCACTGGTTGGTTTATAACCAATTGTATGCTGTCTCACTCTAGTTGTAAACTCGTAAAACTTGGAGCTTTAAATCTTGAACTTTAAGGCTACTTTAATAGAAAAAAAAAGACTGTTTGATCGCAACACGACGACGGCATGGCGTTGTTGCCTACTTCATTGCCAGACAAGACAGCGAAAACTTATATTTTATCTCTTTCTAATCATCGTACTCTTTCACACGTACAGAAAGAGCATGCAACACGGTAGAAGTGCGAACGGCGCGGCGTGGCTTGTGTGGCTCAACGGCCTCGACTGAATTCAGTCAGGCATCCAGCCTTGGGCCAACCGTCGTTCGTTCGTAAAATAATATTTCGTGTCGCCTATTTTGTTGGAAAACTCGCGCCAAAGTTTACTTTGTTAATTAAAAATGACAGAAGATCGTTTAATTGAGTGGTGTTGTTAAAGTGCAACGAGTTTTAAGAACTCAACTACAGTGTTTACATTTGAAAGTGTTTAAACGTTCTTGTTGTGTGCGAAGAATGCGTGACAATTAAGTTGGAGTTAAGTTAACGTTGAAAAGTATTCAAGATGGGCATCTAGGATAACTTTTTGGAGACAAATACTTAAAAGAAAGTTTTCGCATCAACGACATGGGGACCAACCGGTTGCTTTCACCATTTACTTTACTGCTGATTTGTTCAGGTAAGCGGACAAAGTTGCCTACCTACTTACTTTCTGACTCACCTCGCCTCGCGCTGCCGTGCCGTTGCCGCTTGTATCAACAACTGGCTGGTCGTGTTGTCCGTAGAATGGCAGGATTGGCTGTGTGTGTGTATGAGACTATCCTACCTACATTACATCGAATCTTGATCCTTCCTTTCATTCTTTGTTAGGTTCGATATTTTGTATATGTAAGGAAAATTTAATAATGATTTATATGAAAGTATCTTATTTTACGTAATAAATTATTGCGGTAGCTATTTACACAGATGATTATAGTAATTAGTGATTTTCATTGCTTGCATAATTTACTAATGATTCAATTAAAAGTAAATTAACTAAATATTTGGTAAATTTTAATATAACTAGTTTGGCTAATTATAAAGTACTTATGTGCAACACACTTACTAAACCTAAACTGAGTTTTCTTGTTACTACATTTTTTATATACCAGAATTTATTGTAGGTTTACGGAAATTGAAACTTAAATGATAAACCATAATTATGCCATAAGAATAATAGTGAAGGTATTATTGTTTTATTATAAACAAAATATAATATTATATGTAAAATAAAGTGTTGGGCGCCAGTTGAAATGACCGCAGTACACGTATGAAAAACAAGAAGACAAGAAGAGATTTTATGAAGAAAATTGATAATTGCGTAGACAAAAAAATGTTATTTACTTTTAATCAAAATAGTGATAATAGTGACGTCTACTTAATTGTTGAGCCATTACTGTTTGTTGCACACAATAGGTACCATAACCATTTTAGTTAAGTTCAAAAAATAGGTACGTAGGTATAAGTAAGAAAATAGAAACAATCGTCTCTAGGAAATAAAATTATATTATGGTCGAAATTTTGTGCTGTTGCCCTAAAAAAGTCGATAGTACGTGTAAAATTTTGAGAATATTCTGATATTGCTGATAAGTACCTATTAGTTTTTCGTGTTAATATTTTAATTATAATTAGTTAGGTGTTTAGTAGTATATGTTTGTAGTTGGTAGTTGCTATTGTTAGTTACAAATTTTTATCAGGCATTACAATATTTACCTTTATAAAAACATGATGTTGAGTGCGTTTTATAAATTTAACACTACATATTTACTTTATTCCCGATGTAGTCATAACTTTACGATACGATGTAGTCATAAAATTACGTTTTAACAGAACCTCCATGCTAGTCTTATGACTAGACTATTATTATTTGTCCCGGGGAACACATCTATGGAGATAAAAAGTATCCTATTATGACATTACGTGTAATATAAGTCACAAACGTACAGGCTACTAGCTACCTAGGTACCAACCTTGATATTAATCTGTTTAGTTGTTTCCTGGTGAAACTCGCTCAGACAGACATATTTAAAAGAGATTCTTAGCCACAATAACGATAAAATCCTGGCAAAATTAATAATAATTCAATTAATATATTTTTATTAATCAGATATGTCTAATATGCTGAAGTATTATATAGTACTAAAGATATACTTAGATGAAGGATGTAAGTATGTACAATATCAAAGACATTTACTGGATCATGATTCCTATACTCTTCGAAGATTATCTTCTTAATAACCGCACATTGGCAATATTTTTTTCATTACACGCACGGGTGCTACGATTTGAGTTCATGTAGGTAATAACGGTTCCAGACCAGATAGTGGGTAATTATTGAAACAATTACAAGGAACAGAATGTAATTCATACCACGAGTAGACTAGAAGATATAGACCTTTATTTATCTATTATTTTAATCTCTTCCATTACTTACTTATTATTGAGTAATTAATTGATGATCTCTGAACCCTTACAGGTAAAGAATTGGTAATTTGTAAGTTATAAGATTAATTTTATTGTATTTGAAAATTTAATCTCATCAATTTCCTGTAAAGGCCCTTATGAATATGAAAAACCGGGCCAAGTGCGTGTCAGGCCACGCGCTATTAGAGTTCCGAAGTAGTAAGTTTATCGACTATTTCTCATTTATGTTAACATAGCCGGGATAGTTTTCCTTATAAATAGTAAATTCATCTATTCGCACCTTCGGTGCAACAAAGGCACAACAGCTTTTTTTGTAATTTTACATGAGAGGACTTTAAGATTTTTTCACATTCGCATTTATTTTCATATTACTGGATTACCATTTGTAATAGGTTAAAAAGATATATACTATTAATTGTTTTAAATAGTTTTTGCTACAGTTTCACGTAAAATGCTTGTTTTATAGACAATTTGGCGTACTAACTCAATTTTACAGTTTTGGCTATTTGGGACTTTGTTGCACCGAAGGTGCGTATTTTTGAAAATTTTTTCATTTCTTCAACTCCAACCGTTTAGCCGGCAGGGGGGAGGGGCACTTGACATTAAAGCCAAATATTTCGCTTTCGCATCCTAAATCTAAGGTCTAAGGAAACCCATAATATTTTTGAAAGATCTTTACAACGATAGTATGGGGTACGCAACGAAAAAAAAATTCATCCTCACGTTACCACTCTGAAAAAAATAAATATTTTTCAATATTTTATTATACGACTTTGGAGTTTTAATAAATATGTAGGTATATTTCATGCCAAATTATAGCTTTCTAGCACTAAGGTATCGGAGTTATGCCTCGGACAGACGGACATTTTAGGGTTCCGATTTTACTTCGAAACCCTTAAAAGGCGATATATAATTTCCCTAAAGGATTAGTAGTATCTGTTACCTCAAATTGAATTAATATTTAATTTGATTCTATTATTAAAATCGTAAGTTGTTGCTTTGGTATTTATAAGGGTATTTAGGTAGTACTTGGTTTTAATCCGTTAAAGGTCCACTTCAATTCATTGGTTTCTATTCGATCGATAACTAGTTATTTCGATCTATATTCGATTTATAGTTATATCATCTCTATCGATGTGATGTGGTCAGTGCACCACACGCTGCTCCAGTGTGGATTTGTTGAGAGTTAAAGGCCAGAGGTAAAAGTTTTAATGTCGCTCAAAGGCCTCCAATATGGCTCAATGACTGTATCTAACGATACGACAAAATAAGCGACCGACGACGGTTAGACATTTTGTCTGTAATAGATAAACTCTAAATCCACACATATAAAAAACTAAACTTCTGTCCTGGCCTGTAGGTATTTATTTTATTTTCAACAAATTGATCAACAATTTCGTAATTAAGATCCCTACTAAAAATACAACAATGTTATTCAAGCTTTACAAAAAAGTTTAAAAATGTGACTATCGGGCGTGCACTGCGAAAACTATTGATATTTTTTTACGTATTATTGCCAAATGTTTTATAAATAAAGTCAATGGACTTTATTGTACTCATCGTAAGATAGTTTTCCCGAATCGAGGGTGGTTACCTTTAAACTAGCAATATAGGTACATATATTATGTATTATATATTTTTTCTGAACCTCGGAAACGGCTTCAACAATTTTCATGAAATTTAGTATGCAGGAGGTTTCGGGGGCGATAAATCGATCTACTTAGCTAAGATTCATTTTTAAAAAATGACGTTTTATCCGTGTTTTCCGGCAATGAAAAACTGCTACAATAGACTCTTCCTGACATCTATTGGCGAGGAGCAACACTAAAGCTACTTCAGTAGATAGCGTTGTTAAGCAATACTAAACCAAGCTAAGCTGGGTCATCCGGGTACTTAGTAATTTATACATAAATATTTATTATTATCCATGAATATGTCTAATATCTATTCATTTTTAAAAAATGTCGTTTTATCCGTGTTTTCAGGCAATGAAAAACGGCTACAATAGACTCTTCCTGTCATCTATTGGCGAGGAGCAATACTAAAGCTACTTCAGTAGATAGCGTTGTTAAGCAATACTAAACCAAGCTAAGCTAGGTCATCTTATAGGGTACTTAGTAATTTATACATAAATATTTATATTATCCATGAATAAATATGTATCTATACTAATAATAAAGAGGAAAGATTTGATTGTTTGCATTGAATAGGCTCCGAAACTACGTATACTGAACTGATTTGAAAAATTCTTACACTGTTGGAAAGCTACACTATCCCCGAGTAACATAGGCTATATTATATTTTCAAAAAAATTAGGGATCTTTAATAAAACTCCAATAATGTAACCCAAGGTGTAAAAAATAAAGAAAACCGAAGCAAAGCGAGGGCGGTTACTCGTATTAAATAAACAAATATTTAAACATTTACACACTCATATTCCCACAGTAGGTGTCGCGGGTGGCATGGACGACATAACAATAACACCCATGACCCGAGTCCAAATATTTACCCGTCACATAAAAATCTGCCTCAGCCGGGAATCGAACCCGGTATATACCTCTCGCTTCGCAGGCAGGGTGGCTACCAACTAGGCTACAGGGTATTACTATTAAACCCATCCTAATGAGATGAGATAGTCAGTTGCATACAAGGCATATACAAGTTAGAAAACAGGGAATTAGGTTGTTCGTTACTTGTACGAGTAAGTTGTTCTTCCTGACTTCTCAAAGCTCGAGGAAACAAGAACTTTGATAAAGTTGACATGTAACACGCTATCGACGTGTCAAACTAATCTGCTTTGAGACAATGTGAAGCAATGAAGCAATGAACTAATATACTAACACACAATTCGTTCACTGATGTGAAGTATCAACTGTTTGTAAAGCACTCTAAATAACAAGTTGTCTTTTGATATTCAACACAATTATCAATCAAACTAGTTACGATTCTATTTTATTAATCTAACAATAATGTGAATCTGACATAATTAAATTTTAAAAGAAGCATGATATTCCTTGTCACCTTAATATTTGGATAAAATACCTGCGTGAAAATCTTATGTAGAGCAGAACAATATTTATTTGGGAATACTTAATGAATTTGCTTAAGTATCCAGACAATAGATTTTCAATATTTTATTCCACGATTCTGGAGTTTTAATAAATATGTATATCCATGTCAAATTACTGCTTTCTAGCACTTAGCGTCTTGGCGCTAAGCTTTGGACAGACGGAAAGACGGACGGACGGTCATGACGAAACTATAAGGGTTCCGATTTTACTTGTAATGTAAAGTTCCGAAGTAGTAAGTTTATCGACTAATACTCATTACTCATTAACTATTAAATGATAACAGAGAGTTTTCCTTGTAAATTCATCATGACCTATTTTTGAGAATTTTTTCGCTTGTCCAATCCAACTCCAACCGTTTAGCCAGCAGGGTGGGGGGGGGGGGGGGGAAATTAAAATTTGCATTTATAGCCAAATATTTCGCAAACGGACCCCTCATTCCAAAAATGGTCTTAGAAGACCCATAATATTTTTGGACGACCTTTTCAACGATACCACACACTATAGGGTACTTACGCGATAAACCCGGATAAAACACCCGGATGGAACGAAGTTCCTTTCGATTTAAGTATTGTTTTTTGAAGTGATTCAGAAAGTTTACAGCGCCATTTCTGCAAAACTTTCTGAATCACTTGAATAGCAAAAAGTGTCGTCACGACATTTCGTAAGAATCAAAAAGTGTCGTAAGAATTTTTTCCGTCTAGCCCCCTTTCACAACGCGCGATAAGGAACTTCGTTCCAAAAATGTTTTTCAATATATTTATTCTACGATTCTGGAGTTTTATTAATATATATCCATGCCAAATTACAGTCTAGCACTAAAGGGTCTCTGCGCTTTGCTTGGGACAGACTGACGAACATGGCGAAACTATAAGGGTTCCGACTTTCGGAACCCTAAAAAGTAGGTAGGTAGGTTGAATTTCTGCATAGAACATATACTTCAGCACATCGACCAATATTTTCTCTTTTGAAATATAAGATTTAAGCATCTAATAAACTCATTTAGAAATAGAGAAGATTAATGATGGATTAATTTTTAATTGGCTCCACCAGCTTACCGCCGTAGAAGTGTTTACCTGTGGATTTATTTAAGCTATGCATTTTATGTAGGTATTTACAGTAAGCGCATTCAGAACTTCAATGTTTTTATTTGTTAAGATACATTATACATAACATACACATGAGCTGAAAACTTTAGAGATACCTATTGGAGGTTGCTCCAGTGCACACCAACTTGCTCCAGTGATCGAACAAATAAAATATACTCTATAGCCAATATACATAATTTTACGCAATCGTTTCCAGTAAAAATACACATTGTTGTTTGTTATAATCGTTAACACTGAATTTCAACCTGAATGTATTGATAACTATTTTACAATAGTGAATGGCAAGGCAAGTTAAAATATGGAGATCGACCTTATAAGATTGATAAGGAGCTTTGACAGTCATGTATTGGTATTTAGACTATTTAGTTAAGTTTCTTAATATCTTGCAACATCTTTATTGTTAATATCGATGATTGGGTCGGTTTTCTCTGCCACTGAAGCACAACTGGAGCTTTAATTTAGGCACCTACAAAGTTTTGTATTAAAATGAAAAGTAAAGCATTATCAAGATGCCATTCTATCGATCAGTAACAAAACTGATTTTGTAGTAGGTAACTAATTCCATTGTAAAGCGTTCGAAGTGTCCATCGCTTACAAACCTCGTAAGTGAATAAACAAGCGGGCAAACGGTGTAGGAGAAACATTTTTATCTCGTGATAATGTTGAGAGCCGCGTAAATTAGGCAACGGCATAGCTGCGTGGCGAGAGGCGAGAGTGAAATCATGTTTACGAAAACCAGTTTGGATGCAGGTGCGCGCTGCGGCTGTGTCTGTTGTGGATCCATCCAAGCCATCTTTTCAACGCATGCCCCATGCTTGTTAACCGAGCTCGCTCAAAAGCGGCTTAATTAATGCACCAGCGAGACGCGCTGCTAAATTAAAATAGACTTACAGTTTATTATCTACTAAGTATACTTACATACCGATTGCATTTATGATAGTGTACGTAATTTCAATGACGATTACTTAATTTCATCTATCATTTGATAGTGATATATGAAATTAGATTGAACGACTTCGTTAATTAACTTAATTAATATAATTTGGGTAAACAAATTAGAGAGTAGTTACAAAGCTATTAATTAATTAGGTAATTATAAATATTCTATAGGTAGGTAGCGATATGTGAAATAAACCATAGAATAGATAATTCATTAGTATTTTGCGTAATTTAATGGGTACGTAAATGACATTGGTACATGGTACCTGAGCATGGTACCTATTTAAATACTGGCATGTGAATGTGCACTAGAATGTGAATTTAGGTATCTTACCTACCCAGGTATAGTTATTGTTGCTAGATAATATTATACATGCTTATCATTTTGCGACAGTTCTATTGGCGGATCTAGAATTACAACGTGGCGCCCAACTAAAAAAAGCTCGCAGGCGCCCCTAGTGCCGCTACTGGCGACGCCCCTTTAATTTCAGCACCCTTTTGTCGACGCCGAAATCCGGGATATGAAGTCTAATTCCTGGACACTAATTAATTTCGGGACAATCCCGAATTTTCCATCTTTCTGGCAACTCTAAATGCAATACCTAAGTTTGGGAGTAGTATCTCCCATATTCTGTGGTAATGGGTACCTAAGTGCCCCAAACGGAAATTGTATAACAGTTAAACATTGTCGTACGACATACCTAATTATTAACTACTTACCTCTAACGCGCCATTCGTTCGCTTTAGAAAACAAATGGTTGTGTTTACAACTAGGACCCACATGGCCACCCCCAAAACAATTGTTCCTACTCATTTTTTTTTCTCTTTATTTAGGTTAACAAACAGTAACACAACAGATCTTAAGTATATTATGTATGTAGTTCTAACTTAATACTAGGTTGTGAACCAACACCGTTAACCACAGATTACTCTTAATACTATTATAAATTGAAAGTGAAGCAGCATGAAATTCAACCAACCCAATTATTTTTGTTATTATTTTATGTTATTATTTTTGTTACGTTGGTTTTCTACTTCCGTGAATCCGAATGAGAAACGTAGTTGTTTATTGTAGACATTGTAGTAGTAATAAAAACACTTAAAACGTTGTTTAAGCCATTAAGACGAAAAGCTTTATCTCTCCTTTCGCAGAATTTCTCATTTCCTGAAATCAGATTATGTACCTAGCTACGTACCTACTCTAGCTACTGGCTTTGATGTTAACAAAGTACATAGTCATAAATTAGTGGGTATATATAATTATCCCATGCACATCCCATGCAGAGCCAACCTTCTGACTCTACAAGCCCTAACTTCACAAAATACATCTTAGTCAAAATACGTGGCTTGGCTGTTTCCTTAGTGTTTAGCCACGTATTTTGACTAAGATGTAGAGTTTGTGAAATTGGAGATTGTAGAGTTAAGGCGTGTAGAGCCAGAAGCTTGATGTGATATCTTTTTGACAGTGTGAGACATACTACGAGTATTATTATGGTCTCGTCTTGGCAACATTTTACATGAAAATGTTTTTGGTGGGATTCTTTAGATTTTATTGATATCTAAAAATCGCTGATTTGGTAACTCACTGATGATCATTAAAATTCTTTTCTACTTTAGTGAAAACTTCTATGCGCGTTGGGTATTTTTAAGATGTGTGAAACCATACAGTTCGTGACCGATCAGATTTTAATCGACACCTACCTATGGCGCCATCTCTGATAGAAGTACAGAGCTATAGTTACTTAATTTACAACCCGTTATCAAGATTGTAGTTTACATAATTATTCATTACATTTTTAGTGAATGGCTCTGAAAAAACTCTTCATTTAAATGTATTTCCTGCACCATAAAATATTTCCTGATGATTAAAAACACACGTAATTGTTCAAGTTTTCACTTCTGTTGGCACTCCCGGAGTGCTTTTTTCCTTTTTTTACACAGTCGGGTTTTTGGTTTATTTTTATTTTATTTTATTAATAAGTAGTGACATAGAAGACATAATAGTACATAATTATAGTGATAATTAGTGATAGTGATATGAATGATAATTTACCCTACACGATAAAATTATTTAATTCCGTGATATTTAAATAGGCCGCCACTTTTTTTATATCAAATATCAAATATTGCAATAAGTAGTATTAAGTACTGTCTGTAACTGTGAGTAGGAAAAAAAAATCCCGGGAGTTTCTTGCCGCTTCTTCTCCCGGGACCACTCACGGTAGGGATTTGTTGAAGCGATGGCGTTGAGTGACTTTCGAAAAGTGTTTGTAACAAACCTACTTCGAATAAAACTTATTTCAATTCAATTCAACGGTGGAATTATATGAGTTTACCATACTAATTTACAGGATATTTTACATAGATAAATTAGGTGATAATCAGGTTCTAGATGGTGCTATGAATGAATCATCTAACGAAGGTACGTACACAAAGAGTCTTGCTATTGTGGAGATAGTAAGAGAGTACTCGAAGACAATGGAAGTCGGGGTTGCACGATACAATTTAGTTGATACAATGGACGTTTGTTTTACCTTCACGTTCCCACTACACTATTCGCACAATATTTTCCCATTACACGTATTGCTTTTTGTGAGCGAACTACACAGTACACGGTAAAGCGGTTAGTGCAAACTTTGCCATATTAAGAACGGGAAATGTGGTCCTTTATGATAAAAAAAATATTTCATGATCTAGGTGTAAGACTACAAGTAGTTAACACTAACTCCTTTTGTGGTAAACAGTAACAATACCAGATTCCTAGTAAACCCATTGCTCCAGATTGTTTTGTTTCAATCTAAAACTTCCTGAATAAAGTACACTTAACATAGTGACGACGTATAAAACAATGCTCTACCAGAAATTGTTGTTGGTTTATTAAACAAAGTGTATCGTGAAAGTTTGATAGAAAATAAAGTTTGTTATGGAAGGTAGTTAGTTGCAATTTAATTAAAGTTGTTTTTGTCTATCCGCGTGAAGCTATAAAAGCCACTAGAGAGAAAAAGAACTACTTCATCCATCATCCATCCATCATGCCTTGGAGGTCTACTGCTGGACATAGGCCTCCCCTAACTAAGCAACTACTTACTCATTCCAAAAACACATCATTGGTAACTTACAGTTAATTCATAATATCAGTCAGACTATCGCGTCGAATCAAATTCCACTAATTGTAATCAATCTACACTTGTGATTCTGTACTAAGGAGCGATTTTAATGACCATTAAGTGACTCTGAGTTGGGGCGTAAGTTTGTTTAATACAAAGTTAGACACCACAACCACGCACAGCTACGCGGCCGTAGCCTGCTCTATAGGGCAAAGTCTATTCACATGCCAATTGCCAATATTGTATGTAACGTTACCCGGATTTTTAAGGTCGTAGCCCATCTAAACGACACCGCTCCCACCCAACCAAAGTATGAGAATTCAAATATAAACTTTAAATCGTGCTTTGTAGATGCAACTATTGAGTGGCAAGGTTGCGGTAAGCTTGCTTCCCGCGCGCGGGTTGCTAATTTTTGTTGTTACTGTAAAGTGCACCTACAGAGCACGATTTTAAGTCTATATTTGAATTCTCATACTTTGGTTGGGTGGGAGCGGTGTCGTGTAGATGAGCTACGACCTTTAACCCTCTTTTTGCTATCACCTTTTAAAAGAGGTTTACAAATTTTTAAAAGTAATAAATTCAAGAAGATAAACATACTATGCGAAATTGGATCCTTTATATTAAGAATTTCAGCGCGCGGATGTTCAATGTTTGGCCTTTATGCCACCGACTGACCGATGACTCGCTTGTTACCAAAATTAGGAGGTACATGACTTACTGAATTTAATTATTTTCTGTTAAGAAAATTAGGTTCTTATATTGTTCGTACTTTATTTCATAATACTTAATTTTCACGTGTTTGAAAACATAAATTGATTTTCAACATAATAGTGAATTCAGGTAGGTAATTCTCAAACCGCGTAACTTCAATATTTATGGGAGTTCCTTATTTAGATATATTTTTTCATGCAAATAAACTAATATACGTATGTACATATGTAGTTACGTTCAATGTTCATTGCTCATGTTACAATAATATATGAACAGGCCATTGGTCTATCTGCATGGTATGTCAATATATTATAATACATGTTCGTATTTCCATACAGATACCACCCATGCTAATCTGTGTTCCCTTTTACGCAAATGAACTTTTCGGGAAACTCATCTATAGAGCTTTGCCTCTACTAGTATTAATCGAACGGTCCTCGCTGAAATGAGCATTAAAATCTGGTGTCTGGGCATTTTCAACAGCGTAGACAGTCAAAGCTTTCCTGGAAAAGGAGTCCTTGTCGGTAGGTACTACATTACATACTAAGATTAGTCCGAATTTACTTGTGGTACGAAGTCAAGAATAAAGTTTCGTCTCTCTTACATGAACGAAATCTGAGTTGAGGGGTTGATAATACATCTTTTATAACTTCTAGTTTCTGTACACATATTTCATTGTGCAGTTCGTCATTGTAATTACTTACGATAGCTATTAAAATTTACGCGACAGAAGCGTTTACTTGGCTGCACAAAAGAAAAACTAACGGGCGTCCAGGTGGTTTTCTTCCAACTGAACAGTTGTCTACACTTTCTTGACACTTTTAGGACGCTACGGACTATCTAGTCTAGTGAGTAGATAATAAAATATCGACGCTTGAAAGGAAAAATTGACTAAGCAACATTGAGCTAACTTTACAGGAGAGCAGTTTAAAGTTGGAATTTTTAGAAAAAAATCATATATTTTTTTTGTAATTCCTACCGACGTTATTCTTACTGTTTTGGAATCCTTATTTTATCATCGATATTGTGGCATATACAACAACTGTTCTAAAAATTCAACTTTAAACTGCTCTCCTGTAAAGTTAGCTCAATGTCGCTTAGTCAATTTTTCCTTTCATGCGTCGTATGTGTTTATATATGACACTATACAGGTATTCTGTGTATACGTAGATTCGCATAATCATTCATAACTTTCGTCTACTACTGGGCTCAAACGTCAAAACTGTTGACCTCAATTTCTAAAAACGATATAGGTAGGTAAGTACCTTGACTAGCTTTGCGATTCCAGTTCCTTTTGTTTTATTTTGTTCGTAGTACTAGTTACTTCGTTTTTTCAATATCGTATTCCCGACCCGATTTGAGTCGATGATTGTAGTTTGTCCCGTACTTATTTTTGGGTAAAACTTGAGCATCGATCGGGAATATCGGGATTCTACGTATTTAGATTAGTTGTTCTGACTTATTCGTTCTTGACTTTAGTCCCTATTTTAGCTCTATCGTTTATCTTAAGAATATTCCATCGATTTGGAGCGTACAAATTAGAATGAATCTGTTTGATTCGACTTCATTCCCTCTAACTCTATAGAATATAATACATATTTCACCTTTTAATTTTATGTTGATTAGATTGTGTTAATTCAATCTTACGCGCGAGAGATTTACTTTTCGGTGACTTCTCTGAGTCCTCTGTCCACCTATGTCAGGAAAACATATGTCTATTAATATTACTACTTATTAATCCCATAGTCGTATCGTATTGTACATAGATAGATATCTAAATCAACATTTATTTTAGATCGTTGGCCTGTCAGCAATGCTAGTATAAATAAACCACGGAGTGGTTGATTGTTGCCTGAATGTGCCTGAATTTGCGTAATGTTATCAATAGTACTAATTTGCATATCTGATTTGATTATACCTAATGGTCATTGAAATATTGATTTAATACAAGGTATAATTAGAGTTCATTTTTCTATAATATATTTTTATAAACTATAATAAAACTCAAAGGGCAAATTTTCTGTACAAAACCCTTGAACGGATTTTGATGAAAATTGGTAAAGTTGTTACTTGTACGCTGGGTCATATTTTAGACAACTTTTCATCCCAGAAAATTAAAAGGTTTCCCGGGAAAAAAGGATAAAAGTTTGTGTGGAATATTTGTAAAACATTTACCGATTTGCTTCAACATTGCAACATAGGTTCCTTACTTAAATTGATAAAATATGTATTTTTCAGATTTCAAAATTTTGAATGAAAAGAAAATAAAACAAATTTATATGAATATTTTTTATTTATCAAAACCCGCTTCCGGAAGAATCCTTTTAGAATGTATGGTGGATTTCAGTATGAAATTCCTAAATATAAGTATAGTTAAATGTATTGTGGTAAATAAAGTGTACATAAATAAATAAATTCACCTTTTCCTTAACTTTGTTCTACAGGAGGTACAAATAAGATAATACATAATTTCCACGTGCGAAGCTGCGGGTAACAGCTAGTATAAATATTACCATAGCGACTATGAAATTATTTAGTTATTTATTTTTCTCAGCTACACCACAAGACAAATCGTGAAGTGAGTAGAGTACCTACCTAGAGTAGGTATGTATATATATGGCTTCAACCCATTATATATATAGGTACCTAGGTATATAGATAGGTACCTGCAAATACCTAGGTAGTTACATAGATTACGTGTTCCGTAGAACATAATTTCTAAGCTTGTTTTTGTTCCAGAGGTGCAAGAGTTAGATGTTCGCTAGATACTAGTTATGTAGATGCTAGAGTTAGCTTGCTTCAAATAATAATCAATATTTTACAAAAAAATAACCGTCTTGAAAGAAATGGCGTTCGATAAGGACCGCTAAAATGATCGCTAAACACATATGTATAAAATATGAAAGTGTACCTTTTATGTTTGAGGAGTTCCCTTAATTCCTCTTGGAACCCACTATCAGATTTGACTTTTGATAAATATGGGTTGGTCCAATCTTCCCTGTCAGTGGGTATATCTATATCCTCTCTATTTAACAAAGAATTTGAATCGGGAATTTCTGACTGCACTCAGCCAGGGTAATAGAGAACATTTCAAAATGTAACCATCATCCCACCAAAAACATTTTCATGTAAAATGTTGCCAAGACGAGACCATATGCTCTTGCTACTACTGGGTTGCCTGGAAGAAATCGCTTCAAAGCGATAAGGTCGCCCATTGTTTTGTATTCTTTTTTTTCTTGTGCTCTTATGTGTATTATTGTATGGTGTACAAACAATAAAGTGTTAAATAAAAAAATAAAAAATAAATAAAAATGTTATCAGATCTTATGTAGAGCCAAGCTTCTAACTATACACGCCCTAACTATACAATTCCTATCTATACAAACGCTACCTTAGTCAAAATTATGTGGATTAGCCATTTCGCTACCGTCACAAATGTATCGACTGTTTTTTACTTTTCTGTTATACCATATTTGAGTTTACAATCAACAGAATGACTATAGACATGATTAAATCTTTAACAATGATATTATGAGCCTCTCGGACACGGGCAAACCGCGATAGGATACAATTACCTGCTCAGTATTGTGTTACACTCTACACAGCGTTCAAAGGCAAAGCATTTTTGTACACAGTAATAAAATGTACCTCTTTATTTTATAATAGTACTCCCAGCTCTTGAACGTATTTGAAAGGGTTCCCGGAAAGCCTTATCTCGCTGGAGTGGTAAACGTAAACTCTTTAACACTCTATCCTGAGTCCTGACCTCCCGAGATAAAGTTCTGAAGAGATCTCAAATTAACTGACATTCATGAGAATGCTATTTCGAGTGCCATAAATGTTTCAGTTATTTGGAGCAATCTATTCCCGTGATTGTTTCTAAGTGTCTGGCTTAAGTACTTTGGTGTTTTTTTAGGCGATTTGTCTCGGTATTGTCGCCATGTGCGCGGAACGGGGCTCACAAAAGCCCACATGTGGCATGGATACGCGTCGCATCCCGCGCACATCCGGACTCTCCCCTGCTATTTTAAACTAGCGCGATAAATGATTCTCAACCAATAAGTATTTATTAGTGAAAGATATATAGATAAAAATAACGACGGTAACAAATCTGTAAAAAGAATATGTTAAATATAAATGTGCCCGATTTCTCCGAAACTACCTCATCGTAAAATACAAAAGTGGTTGACATAATAATATACATATCTTATATTAATATAAATCAATGAATTATTTGTTAATAAACCTATAGTCTTTAGATGTGGAGGGTTAGCAAATCTATAGATACAATCATGTGGTACAAACGCTGAAAAGACAACTTATTTATTTTTACTCGTCTGCACGGAAGAGGTTTCTCGGTTTTCGCGAAGGTCTTGTACATTTTTATTTTATTATTCCCTCGTATCTTCTAAACCGCTGCACGGATTGATATACCTAATTAACTATATAATTTATATAGTCCGAGAGGTCTCCACAACCCTAGCCCATCCTTAGATAAGTGACGTTAAAAATATGCAAATACGGCAAGGACGACATAATTTTGTAGGCTGTTTATTAAAATACAATTACTGTAGCTACTACCTACATAATAATTATTACATCTTATTGCCAGATGATCATTTCCTTTTCTAGCCCAAGGTACTTAACAATATTTCGCAGCTCTTATTTAGTTTATTTTCGTTCCTGTGGCTTTTACAATTTACAAATACATATCTTTCATTACGAAATGTCCTTTTGTCAAAGAAAGGCAACCAATAGAGTCGCATTGTGTTACAAAGCGTCTCCGTCTCTTAATAATAGTTTAACATCTTTTCAATACCGTCTGGAAAAATCTATTCTGGTATTGTTATTACTTAATGCTTTTATACCTGTGGAAGTATTGTTGAGTGCATAGTAGCTCGACTAGCAGGTAAGCTGATCACGTTTCATTGCGGTGCGGCTGCGCAGGCGCAGGAGCAGAGCTTAGTTTGTCGTTGGTCTCGCGAGCGACAGAGACAGCGATGGTCCGCGCGGGGTGTCCGGGAGGTGGGGGGAGGGGGGGGAGGGACCGGCTGAACAGGTAACCGAAGGCGAGTGCACACTGCCACTCGACGCGTGCACCCAAATCACGAAGATGCAACGGCAGTTTGTGCCACATACCTACATATAGTATACGGATACAATCCGAAGCTAAACATTTATTTCTATAGCACTCAATGCAAATCGGATCCTGTTCCGCCCATCGTATCTCGTCAGGGGATCGGTTTCGAGGCTATTTTCAATTAATTACACCAACCCTCTATTATAGTCGGTATCGTCAGTATCAGAATCGTTTAGTGGAAACAAATGGCGGTATTATTTTGGTAGGTATCGCAAAACGTAAACTGAATTAATGATTCTGTGATATTGTAAAGAAATGTAGTAAATAATTTTCAATGGATGAGTGGATGTTGTGTGTGGCCGAGCTAGGTTTTGTTTTGTAGTCTCTATTTATATCTATAATCCTAAGTAAGTTACCTAGCACCACAAATAAGTCACACAATATTATAACACAAGTCATAACATTGTTATTAGTTTACACTTTAGCAACAGTTCTAATCTTAACTAATCCAGAGATTACAGGTTTAATTAGGTAGAGGTACTTACTCCCAAAAAAATTTAAAATTGTAGAGTAATAACGTTAAGAGCTCCCTATCAAAGGAAATGACGCTTGTTTTCTGTACCTATTGTAAGTTTATACTTTGAAACTGTTTGTAACTCTTTGAATGCTGAATGTTCTCTTTAAATGTGAAATGAATTAAGTTAGCGTAAAGTAGAGATAAAACGTAGAATATGAATAAACAACGTAAATGAATAGATATTTAATAGCAGAAGTAGTCAAATATCACAAGTATCTATTCAAGATCAATATTAGTCTGAATATCTGAAATGTTCTAGACATGCCTAGGTCGGTATTGGAATACAGAATTTAGAGTCACTCAGTTATGCAAGATTTACACTATTTTAAATGTTACACTACATATGGTCGGTACGTAACTGTGCTATGAATACAAAATTATTTTTTCTAAAGAATTCATGAAAATAATTAAGCTTTTGAAGCGTTGCAAACAAGTTATCTGCCCTCGCTTCAATTCGAACAACAGCCATTGAGGTTAGAATCTTTCTTACCCGCATTTTAACAAGCGGGCGCGGTTCAAGCTTACCCCTCGTCATTATTTTAGTTGGCGGTTTCTAGACTCGTTTTAATTACAGTAATTTATTATTGCAGTAACTATAATAAACACCTAAAACCTGATTTATTCTCTAAAGTAAACTAAACCCAACTCTGATAGCGACTAATATATGTTATCCCATGAGAACCAGATACAATTCCCGGAATCGAAATTATCGTGGATATTAGCTGATACATTGAAAGAAATTTAGATGACGAAAATTATAATGTTTTGGTCTCGATAAACGTAACAAAACTTACGTAGGTAGGTACATGAAATTTTCAAAAATGTTTAATATAGTACATACGAGTAACCACCCTCGCTTTGCTTCGGTTTTCTTTATTTTTTACACCTTGGGTTACATTTGGAGTTTTATTAAGAATCCCTAATTTTTTTAAAATATAATATAGCCTATGTCCCCCGGCGATAGTGTAGCTTCCCAACAGTGAAAGAAATTTTCAAATCGGTTCAGTAGTTTCAGAGCCTATTCAATGCAAACATACGATCAAATCTTTCCTCTTTATAATAATAGTATAGATAACTAAACTGTTGCAGTTTTATTACTACAGATTAAAAATTTTCTTAAATCTGTCTACAAAATATTATTACAATATTCAACAGTTTACCTCCCACCGTTACCTGGGCCGGATGGTAACAAGATCTACTCACAAATTGTTGACCATGTGCCCAGCTTTGCAATATGCTTCGCTTATGCATCCGGCTTTCAGCGAGGTGAGTTCATAACTGTGTACGTCGTCATAGCTTGGGAGCTATTATATCTATGGGTAGATAATCAAACCACACCAGGAATTGATCTGTCTCACTCACTAATTATTGTCAGCTACGGACCGTTCGCGTTAAAGGCCGTCTATAGTCTATATTTGAATTCTCATACTTTGATTGGGTGGGAGCGGTGTCGTGTAGATGAGCTACGACCTTAAGAGTTACGTAGCTTAGGTATAGTTGTGTTGGTTTATTATAAAAGTAAAAATGTACTACTACATTACAACTAGGTAATGATATACCTAACACAATGCGGTCCAAATTTTACTGTTCGTTAAAAATCTTTAGTCGTTTCGTTTACTAAACAGTCCATCTGCTACGTCAGTTTTAGGGCCGATGAAAAAACACAACCCTCGTAGAATCACTCGCGCGTCTATCTGTTGAAAAAACGCTTTGTCAAATTCATGTGACATTTTTAATAAGGGTACTCTTTTCGACATGCAGATTTATTATCCAAACTTTTTCGTATTATGTCTTTACTTTTTAATTAAAAAGATATTAAAAACTTAATCTTAGTTTAAAGTTGTATAGAGTCCGTAGAGTATCACTTTTAAATGAGACCAAATTGTATCAAAATTGTATTCTTATTAATTTCCATTATTACAATAGGGATGTTGACTAATTTTAGGATTCAACTTTATTTTATAGATAGAACCTCAATATTCACGAAAAAAATATTATAAAATAATAATCTTCAATTTAAAAACAAAAATTGATAAATAAAAATCACTATGTATTAAATTTCCCACCAAAAACGTCACGTGACGTCACTAAACGATATTCAATACTATCTGTCTACTAAGTTTGTTGAATTTCCATATAAAATTGTTCCAATGACGTCACATTCTCAAAATGGCGTTTGAGGTCACGTGACAGTGAGTACAATTTTTAACATTTTAAATTAATGATATTTAATTTATTGTGATTGATTTCAATAAAAGAATCATATTTTGGGCCTTTAAATGTTACCACTAATATTTTAGACATAAATTTATATTAATTTATAATTAGTGTCAACATCCCTATTACCTACCTACTGAAAAAAATCTGAAAATGGTTATGTAATGATATTATTTTATTCTATTCATTTCATGTTTAAGTTTATGGATGATATAAATTAAACAGTTTTTCATTTTAGCCGTATTAGGGTGGCTTAGAATACTAACCCCAATCCCACGCCGGATGGATGTTGTAAGAGGCGACTAAATCCAGCCTGCTGGTGGTAGAGATTGTAATGGTAATATTGATTTCAATTGTTAATTAATGCCATTATTATTATTTTGTCCATGGGGTTCGCCTGGATAGCTACCACCCTTGAGCATGAGTCAGCCGCCAACCGACTCGTCGTGTTCCGGCTGGGGACTATTTCTTTCTTTTTCTTCACCCTTTCTTGGCCGACAACGCATCAGGGATGCCTTTGGTGTTGCTGATGTCCATGAGTGACGATAGCCATTTACCATCAGGTGGATCGTCAGTTCGTTTGCCGGATATATCCATAAAAACTCTTCATTAAGTTATAACGAAGAGAAATCATACCAATCGAAATATGTAGATACAAACAAATTAATTTAGCTTTACTGTAGCCAGACGTTATCTTTGCACTAATGTCATACAAAAAAAAATGTTTCCTCGTGTGTGTACGACGCGAGCTTCAACGAGAGCTTGTGTAAAACGAGGTACACATATCTTATAGCCTGCATTATTCGAGCTTATAAAGTCCCTAGGTAAAAGCACCCTTTCATGAGGGTACGCTTCCCTCCTTCGGCACCTTTTCGCTACACTTGAACGTTCCCCTGCAATAAACATGACGCCAAGTGTAAACATACCTACTTTAATTGTTACCATCATCTGTCGTCTTCTCCGAACAATACGTCTCATACGGCTTGTGTTTGTCATACCAAACTTGAACCTCCTTACGAAAGTGAGTAAAAGACATACATAAAATCAGTATCGTGTGGTGTCGACTTTAAAACAATAGGGATGTTGACACTAATTATAGATTAATATTTTATGTCTAAAGTGTTAGTGGTAACATTTAAAGGTCTAAAATATGAAATGTCACAATAAATGAAATATCATTATATAATTTAAAATTTTAAAAATTGTACTCACTGTCACGTGACCTCAAACGCCATTATGACGTCATTGTTCGTATTTTATATGCAAATTCAACTAACCTCAGTAGACAGTATTGTTAGGTACGGTAGGTAGGTATATTGGTCATGTTTTCCTATCAAAAGATTTAATTGGTTTAGATGAAAAGGAGAAAAATGCAAACAACAACAAGTAATTTTGTATAGACCCTGAACCAACCCTTGCAAAAATGAGGAAAATATTAATTTGTCAAAAACCGCTATTCCCGAAACGAAGCGAGGGCAGTTTGCTAGTTATAATAATTAATTAGTGATATCCCTACTACCACGATATTAACTGCTGATTTTGTGCTGTTCCATGAAACGAATTAACCTAATATTAATCAAATCAACAATCAGCCAGCAGCAACAGTAATATAGTTAACTAAATGAATTTCATTATTACAAAAAATACTTGGCATACCAACGGGATCAATTACTTTTTTTAGTTATTTTGCTCGTTATGCAATATAATACGCATTACCAGTCAGTCTACCTGTGTATTTTTTACCTTCACCGTCGCAAAAATATGTGTAGGAATAACAAATAGTAGAACAATACCTATATACGTATACTAAGTAGGTACTTAGTTATAATTTAATTAGAGTTTACGTATACTACGACTCTATACTCTACTTGTATTTTTTGAAGAGATTTATTTACTAAATAAAGTTAGCACAATTTTTTATGGAAATACTAATTTAAATTGATTTTAAAAATTATTAATGGTGAACAGAAATTAGTTTTGGCATTTAAATGTTTAGTCGATTTAAATTATTAGCAGTCACAAAATGTGACTGCTTTATTTTTAAATTACAAATAAAGAAAAAAAGATAACTAGTGTAAGTTTATTTACTAAATAGGACTCTAGGTAAAAAATGGAGTATACGTCAACGAACAGTGAAAGCATATGAAATATCATAATTTAGTTCGGTTATCATGTGACGAGGATGTGAGTGCGATCTCGTGAAGTAAGAGTTAGACAGTTGAGCGGACCGAAGCTAATCAGCCATCTTACGTCGCCGTCGATGTCGTGTTTTTGGGTCAAGATGTACACGTACTTATGACTGAGTCCGTGAGTCATACCACTATCACTCAGCAACTGTGGATTGAGAGCGATTGGTCGAAAGTACTAGCGGATATTAGCTGGTAATATGTTGATTAGTTTGAACTCCCTTAACATTTAACATAATGACATCACTGGCATTAGGACAACCCATGTATGTAGTAGATATGTTTCTTTTTAAGAATTTTTCACTATTACTATATTATTTTTTACTATGTATTATGTTTTTTTTGAAATTTTTATTACAACTGCCTTCATTACTGTCCAACTTCCTAAAGGTCGCCTGGCAGAGAATAATAAAAATTTGCGGAAGTAGGGTATTTTGTATGCCGATATTTCGTGTTCAGATGTCCATACCGAATACCGACGATGTATTTTAAGTTTTTAACTGTTTTAAGTTTTGCATTTTTTATTTTTCCTTATCGAAGGACGTAAATGAAAGATGAGTTCGTTGGCTACAGGACATGAACAGCACCAGAGTATTCATTAATACACTACACACTACAAAAATTTAAAATGAAATAAAATAAGTCCGCCAAGAAAATGTTATTAACATGTCTGTGTTATTAACCCTACAGCCCTGTAGAAAGTCCGGCCTGCCAAGCGAGGGATCTGAGTTCGATTCCCGGCAGCCTTTTTTATGCGAGTACCATGTTATTCTCGGTTCGTTAGTTCTATGTCCATGGTTCTCGCAAAAAGGAATTCTAGTGAGAGAGAGTACCTAAGTAAAAGTGGAACCTTTGAAAATGGTTTAAACCTTCATATTTTATTCAATAATCGAAAATTATGACAAAAAAAATCGATTTCAAATGAAGTACATCCTTTCCAATGACAATAAAAAAAGAATCATCGAAATCGGTTGGCATGATATTGAGTTATTCGTCCATTTGTCGCGCACATACTTAATGCAAATTTAAGACTTACATATATGGTTTTCTCATGGATGCCATTGTCAGATCTCGCTCAAATTTAAGTGGGACTACATGACAGGCATCAGCTTTCGATAAAAAAAATCATCAAAATCGGTTCACCCAGTCGAAAGTTCTGGAGTAAGAAACATAAAAAAAATACAGTCGAATTGAGAACCTCCTCCTTTTTTTGAAGTCGGTTAAAAATATCATGGATCCTGGTGCATGTAGACATTCCTGATTAACCATAACTTAAATACAGGCGTGTTCTCGAACTGGACGAAGGACCTTCGATGGTCCGAAAGCAAGTTGTAAACTAATTAGATTAGATTAGTACTGGTCACCAGAATCGCGACTCTACATTTATCCATTGAAACTGTATACACAAATACAAATTACAAAGCGAAGTTTCATAACAAATATGTAAATCAATAGAGTTTATTACTAGTCTAGGTAATATTACACTAAGATGTGTACCACTGTACCAGACAGTTACTAGATTCCCTTTCTATGCATAGTTTTTTAGATGCGTTTACTGTTATCTTCTACGAAAAATTCAAAGCCTTTTTCACTGGAGAGGATTGAGAGCTTGTTAATAAATTTCAGTAAAAATACATCAAAAAGAATCACAATGAATTGACTTTGAAAAAGTTAACATCTCGTGTAAAACCAAACATTTCGTATTTCGTAACTAAAATTCAGCACCGAACCGATGCATCAGGTACTGAAGCTTAAAACATTGCAACCGACTGGCTTATTAATAATTCAATGACAGGACCAGACGTATCACAGGTCTGCTCGTTCGATACTACTACGATAAATAATGTAGGCATATCTGGATATTAATGTTATTAAATATTATATGTATATGTTACCGGTTTGTATAATCCAGTATTCTGTACAATACCTAGGCAATGTATAGAACAACTAAAACGTTCTGGTAACGTATGGAATATTATTCATTTTATACTATGCCTAGGCATTCTATACAATACCCAATGCGTAATCGGTATTATGTGTGGATAAGAAAATGTTGGAGTTTCTCAGGGGTCCGTTCTCTCCGCCACTCTGTTCTTTCGGGTCCATCCCACTAGTCCCGTTGAGTTGTTCCGAGACGGCACAACTAGCAATGTTTAGCACATCTGACTCTCACAGTGAGATTGTCACTTGTTCCGTGGGGCTAGTGAGACTCCATTATTTTTAGTGCTAGTACTTAGTCCCGTTGGCAAAATCTTAGACCTCGTCAATACCACGGAAATAATGGAATGAAACAAATTATTTTCCTTTTAAGGCAGTAAAAAATCAAAACTAGTCGGTAACAAATCTTTACAAACAGTTCTATAAATAGTATAACAGTAATAAGCAACCTTAGTATGATTTAGTAGTTTAATATGGAAATATCATACTGTTACTAGCTCGTTGAAATATGTAAGTAACTGGCCAATTTTCTATTTATTAAACCGCCGAAAATTCATTCATATTAGTGATTTTATAGGTCGATAGATAATAAGATAACGTTGACCAAAACTATTAACTTTATAAGTACATTTCTGGTGGACCTGCAGTTATTCTATAAAATCCTTGGCAAAACTATACATTCCCTAGGTAAAGTATGTAATGGAGCAATATCATTTCATACATTGCCAAAACGACCCACGTATTATATGGTGAAGCCATACATACATACCCTCTAATGTTCCTCTACTGAGCACGGGTCCCTCACCTTGAGGAGACCTAGAGCATACTCCACCACGCTGCTCCAGGGCGGATTGTTGAAGCGTGGTGAGGGATTGTATATATGTAATACCACAAACATATAGATTGCTGGTAACATATACACCATCCTAGAACTGCCACTGTTGATTCGAATGTTACGTTAATGTTGACAATAATAACAGCTTTGTGATTTTTGTTTGTTTGTTTGTTTGTAATAAACTCAGAAACTACCTGACCAATTTCAAAAATTTATTTACCATTGGGATGCTCTATTGTTTCTGTGTAAAATGGGCTATATTTGATTTAAAAATTAGGGATCTATTCGAAAATCAAAGGAAAACAAGTGCAGTTACTCGTTCTAAGTAAAGAGAGGAACTTTTATTTATTGTCACATTTCCTTCGTCCTCTTTCCGTCGACCCTCATATTCGAGCAGAAATGATAGACTTTATTTTTAAAATTGGTATCTACGCTACATTTGCGAGTACATACGTAATTGCATCGAATAATTAACAAAGTTCTTTGTTTATGCAGTTGTTTTTGTTTATCTAGATTTTTGCAAGTTTAATTATACATTAACGGAATCATCTAGCAAGTACCTAATATTGATTGTCTCATAATGAGACATAAATCAAGCACGTTAAAGTAAATATTTAAACAAAACCTGATAGAAATTATATTTTGTACTGATAGGGCTGCAGTGCAGGTATTATATAATATTATTACATACGTTCATGATGATAAAAGTAAAATGAGCGAGTGGGAACCGCTTGTAAATACACTCATGAGCACACAACGTGGAGCACTCTCAAATTGCACGACGAACGTACTTTCCCTGTAAAATGTGTAACGGAAAAATAAATATTCTAGTTAATTCATTTTTTTTGTAAATAATATTTACATACACTATTCGTATAATAAAGTTTATTAGTTTTGACGACTCTTATAGATTATATTTAGTCCAAGAAATAGTAACCCAATATATTATTTCCTTCTGCCTATGAGCAGCCTAATAAAAGGCATAGGAAGTCCAGAAGCGTATCCACCACTAATCCACTTTACCATCGCTCTATTAGGAATTGGTGGACTACTTAGTTCTTATTCAGCAGGAATGATTGAACGAATATTATTTTACCCAGTGATTAGTATGGTTGCGTTCCCAACGTATCCAATTAAATCGATAGCTCTGGAAATCTAGTGGTAGTACGGACTGCGCCCGAAAGCTTATGACTTTTCCACGTAGTATTATGTAGACACATAAATAACGAAAACAAACACCCGATCAATTCAGTTTTTACATTGCCTAAGTACTTCGAATCGTTGCAGTAATTTTGGTAAAAAGAAGCTACCGAGAATGACGACTATGACGAGCTCTAATATTTGATGTCGACAATGTAGCAATGTACTTGAACAATAGGATGTGAACGTACGAAATCTGTCAGGTCTACATGTATCAACATAGGTGCAATCCGACACATTGTGTGCGCCCGCATGCTCCCACGGTTTCGTCTTACAGCGGCTAGCGACTACGTGTCGTGTACTCTTCGTCCTCGGCCCTCGCTCCCAACTAACGCTTCTCATTGTCGATGCGAAACACGTGTGCTCGAGTGGTAACCACGGTCCCCGGAGCGACGATCACTACACTATGCATACACTTACCTACTTGTAATACCACCAATGATATTTTAAACAAGATATGCCAAGATGGCGCTGAAATTATGTCAGTCGAATGTAGACAAGTGTAGCGATTTTAATTCAGACGGTTGATAGCTGCCTCTGAGTGAGGCCGTCTAGCTGTCTTTTTCACTATTATGGTTTTAGTAGTGCCATCCCTTGTACATAATTTACCAATGTAGTGATTGATGTAGTGAAACAAAAGATAAACGTGTGTGTGTGTGTGTGTGTGTTGTAGCTCGGTCAGAACAGATTTTTAGTTGATTTGTAAGGGCATAACGTATCTATAGTTTAATATCATTGACTACCTACCACTTAACAACTGATATGGATATCTGACGACAACCAAATCTTGAATTCCAGCTTTTTTGGGCTTTGGAGGCTTGCATTACGATTTTTTAGCTATGACCGCATAGTTTACGGGTCTCAAATTGGATTACAGTAGAATACCAATAAGAAATTCAGCTCAAAAATATTGTTTTAAGTTGTAGGTGCTTGTAAATTGCAGACGCAATTGAAAATTCGTAAGTACATTATCTTCCGAACGATCTCTTTTAGATTGATATTGTGAGAATAAAACTTAGTAGTTTCTGCATACATTCGTTTTGTCCGGAAGATAGTCCATGTATCTGGTAACTGTCGGAAAATTATTGAAAATTATTTATTAAAACGCCATTTCGTTAGGAAAATAACTATTGTATAACAGAAAAGTAATAATCATTACCTTATTAAGCCCATGTGACGGTAACGAAACGGCCAGTTCACATATTTTGACTAAGGTAGCGTTTGTGAATATAGGACTTGTATAGTTAGGGCGTGTAGAGTTACTGATAACTTTTTGATGTAGAGCCATATGGTTTAAGGCATTGGGAGTAAAAGTTCCAAGTTTTAGAATTTTTTTGTTGTTTGTGTACAAATTATAGCTCACATACCAAATTCCAGCTTTCTAGGATTTCAGGCACTACGGGGTTTTTCCCATTTGCCATCACCACAGACGCCCCCACTGGTGGCAAATGGGAAATAAATTCCCATGAGGCGATGTAAGTACGACTGAATTTTGTTGATCATCTGAGTGACGAAATCAGGATTTTTTAGATAGCAATAAAATTTAAAGTATAAGAGCTTATAACCAGCGAATTTTGTTTCTCTAGTATAATCCAAACCCAAGTTATGAGGATTTTAAAATAGCGAGCGCGCGAGCGTGCCCCCAGATAGTTACACTTGTAAAAATTGCGATTTTGATGTTGACTTTTCGAGGATCGTTTCTTTAAAGTCGGTTATTATTTTTTGGTAAAAATCAGATTATCTCTACAGTGGACGATATAAGTCGGTTTTGAAATACTACTTAGTTTTCGTTAGGTAGTTACTTGATTCGCCTGATATTTAACACAAAGCTCACAATCATGAGAAGTAAGTAATCCTCATTTTACAGCTAACAATTGTATAGAGGTAAGAATAAGCCTTTGTCTTTCTCACCGGAATGATTACTCATGAAATGAGCCCATGTTACTCGTCTAATATCAATAGCTACTATATGAATGAATTTACGTTAAAGAATAACGGCGCGTCATGGTACATTTTGTATTTTATGAACTTGACGCAGTTAACATGGAGTTCTTACAAATGATGTAAAGAAAATTCTTCCGGAATCATCACTCCACATTTTTACTCCTCAATTTTTTTTGCTGTTTCAACATTGTCATCTGTATTTATAAAAGAGTAATCCTGGCTCCAAATTCTTGAGCATAAAGCGGAAAATCCATCACAAAATCTGACAATTTACAAATAGGATCTACTTGAGTTAGATATTTTGGTGAGTACTTAAGTTTAACACCTATAAGCAGCAGGGTCGGATTTTAATTTTGGAAGTAAATGAAATAAGACATACCTAAGAGAACTTGTCAAGTGATGAATTTTCACAATATATTTTATACTATGATGCAATGAAATTAAAGTACACAAAGTTAGTGTATCTCTAGTTAAAAAACAATATTATGCAGGGGTTTTTATATTAACATTTGGCAAACCATGGGCATACGGGATACAAACACACACGATGGTACATGGCACTAAGATGGTCACACCGTCACTTTCGCGCGAGCCGCCCTTGAATTATCGCAACCTTGCCGGGGACGCATCTACAGATATAAATGTCTTGCAGGCACGTTCCCGGCCAAGAATCACGATACCGCACGGACATAGCGATACCGTTTGCTACTGTCTTTCTAACTTTGCAACCGAAACAAGTCAGAGGCTTGCGTACCGATAAATGAATTTAATAGAATTCGAAATGTTATCGGACTTATCAGTATTAATAATATCAGTGTCATTTTGTAAATGGGAGCCGCGGCTGTGGGCCTGTGGAGCGCCAGGCGCGGGTGCGGGGGCGCGGGGGGCCAGGGGGCGGCAGGCTGCGCCGGCGCATGCGACCTCGTGTCATTGACCGCCGTGACGTGCGCCGCTCGGGTGCCGATGCCGTTGCTTTCCTTCCAGTTTGAATAAAATTCGTTAGTTGACTAACACCAGGTGGTGTTAATCCCAAATGTTCAGCTAGGCAATACTTCCTTAGCTGCTAGAATCTGCCATTTGAGGGTTTCCTAATGGGTAGTGAATTCATAAGGAGTCAAAAAATGATCGAGGATGGTAATGAACTAATGATTTTTATTTAAATGCTAGGTAGATAGGTATAAAGGCTAAACGTTTGCTGCAAGTGGCAATTTACGCCACAAAAAAGAGACTCATTGCTCGGAAACGTCAATCTAATATACATATATTTTATGTATAATAGATTGACCTCCACACTCTGTTCTGTAGCTCATGAATTAGTTATCCACGATCATCTATTCACAGATTTGGCCTGTAACAATCCACAAACAAAGTCAAAGCGCAGCTCTACGCTTCAATACACGCGCACGTATGACTGTGTACTAGGGATGCATAATATACATCGATGTTTTAAAAACACTCGATGTAATGTATGGAAACATCGATTCAATCCCATGTTTTTTTAATACGTCAACGTCAAGTAAGCATCGATGTTTTTTATTCGATGCATCGAAGAGGCAAACCTAAAGAAAAAAAGCGTTTCCTTAGTTTTTGGACATCAAATTCATTGCCGATGACCTTTTTTTTAGTCCCTACGCTAGTAAAAATAAAAACAATCGATGTATGGAAATATCGATGTATTTTGTGTAACATCTATATATATAACATCGATGCCACTATGATATGCGAAAAAAGCATCGATGTTTTTTTTCAATGTCCCTCCCTACTGTGTACTGACTACTGTCATACTGTGTACCTATTCTGTCTGTAACCGTAGATTCCTACTTACACACAACATGTAACTGTACAACGTTTTATTGAGTACGTCAAGGTTGTTTTACTTTGGAATGGAATCCATGAAGGTAGGTACCTATTGGATTTTAATATAGACGCAGCTGTCCATCTTGATATTACCTATATTGTTCGAGTAGCATAGCAACCGCGCAATGTGGTATACTTACATAAATATACCTAAGTACATACAGGATTTTACCTATAACCGAATGTTTTACAACAAGAAAATCAATATTTTGGTAAATATACACACATAGGTACCGAACCGGTATATCGGTCGTTATGGTCTTATTTTTAACAGTATGGTAATTAACTAATTATCTAATTTCAAAAGCTTTTCATCAAATCGGATTCAGGATTAATTTTAATTGGTGAATCTGAGATTTGGCGTAAAAAGCCTAAAGAGTCAAAATATCATATTTCACATTCACGATATCCCACTACGGTGTCCAAAGCACAACCACAACTCTGGTGACAGTACAGAATACAAATAATATAAACTAAGTACTTGAAATCTTTCATGATAGAAGTACGCGTAACTTTGTAACGCGCCAGGGGAATCAAGGCTTAGCTCCGGATAAATCTTAGATCATAATTCTAAATAAAACTATGATAAACACGCATTCTGTATTTTTTCAATTAGTAAAATACTACCTGATAAGATTGAAGTATAACGTTATAGAACGATTATAGTTCGATTTTCAAAATTGAGCCCCCCCGTTCTCCTTTCAAAATCGAACGAATCCATTGAAGATTGAAGCCACGTGGCGCCAATTCATTGGAACATACATGGTGTTCGCGGTGTCGGTTCTATACGCTAGTAATAATACTTTAATGCCTGATAAGTCACATTCATTACATATTTTACGTTAATAACTTGTCGCTTTATTGCCAATCTGGTTACAAAATGGGTAATGGACCAATTTTCGTGTGTAAATATGTCTTTTTTAGATATTATACATATAATCTTAACTTTTAATTTTATTCGGGCAGTCAAAATAACACAGACACACACACACACACACACACACACACACACACACACACACACACACACACACACACACACACAGACACACAGGATAATTACAATTACCTATTCATTATTCATCATAGTAGGGGATTTTTAGCATGTAATAAATTCATGAGCAATTCCGTCGTCTTGCCATGACTACTGTTTATTCATGCCCTCTTGTTAGCTACTTCCATTCCACGGTCCACCCCTCATGGCCCTATTACCAAGATTGAGATAACGGGCGCTGTATACGGTGAAAGTTGAAACTATTACCTAGTTTCTAGTTTAAGTCATTTTCATTTTTCTTTCAAGAAAATTGTATGAAAATAGCAGGTAGGTACTCAATATATGTACAGATTTAGAAGGTATTTTCAATTTTACTCAGTAAAGCAATGATATTATATGTATAAAAGAGGCAGTAAAGGCCTTTAACGAAACTGCAGCCAGCTAACTAATGGTGTTAGCGACGATTTTCACATAATTATAAATTTTACTTGGCATCCGCGCTTAGTTTTTATTACTTATTAGCACGAAGAGCTTTTGATTACGCTAAAATTAGTTTCAGCAAAAATATAGTAGGTATGTACCTACAAAATATTTACGTTCTGAAAACGTTTATTATTCTATTTATAAAAAAACAGTGGCACACAGAGTGCCGACAGAATTGAAAACATGAACAATTACGTGTATTTTTTGAACCGTCAGAAAATATTTTATTATGCAGGAAGTACTTTTAAATGAAGTGTTTTTTATTCATTATTAAGTACAAACTACTTTATTTTATTTAATGCGCTATTGTACATTAAAAATAATGCTTATTATTTTAAATACAAAAATTTCACTCTATTGCTTAAAACGTAAGTTTACAAATACATAAAATATGAAATTTTATTAATTCCATCTATAATATCAATGTTAGTCCAGCTTCGCCATCTATCCTTACTGCTGAGAACCGCGTCCTTCGTGCTAATGTTGTGAGATTGACCGTTCCAAACTGCTTGACCACCATGCTCCAGAGATGGTACTAACAGGGTATCGTTACAGGTTGCGAGCTCAATGTTTTTTTCATCTCAAAAAATGTCCAACGCGCCTAAAGAAATTTTCACTTCAAACTATTTTTCAATACAGCGGGGCTATGCTTTCAGCATTCTCCGTACATTGCCCCAATTATGACTTTTGAATCATATAAAAATTCTTTGTTAACATCCTATGAAGTAACTATTCTATCTACGAATCGATTATGATTCGAGTTATGATTGTGACATTCAATTGAAGCACGGTGCGCAAAGAATCCATAATAATAGCGCACGTTAAAAATGCATCGTTTATTTTAGCTTGTGCGCTGAAAGGCCCCGGTCGTTTCCTAATTATACCCATGGTTCTTGCTTCCTTTCATTCAATTCCTGACAGCTGACGTTAAATAGACTGGGGACTAAGGGGATTGCCTTTTAGAGCACTGGGACTACTGGGTCAACCTCCTAGCTATTGCACTTGTGTAAATTCTAGTAAATGTTCCTCTAAAATATCTTACCATCCCGCAGTACCTCGTCTTTTGAATTTTAAAGTCATTTAATATTTTGAATTAAATAAGAATGAATACCTTAAATGAATGTGAAGTCAACAACTCATTCATTCATTCGATTTTATCTTTATACTAGAAAATCGCCCTTGCTTCGCTTCGGGAAAAATAGTAACAAAAAAATTTAATAAGCCTATGGCACCCGGGGATAGTGTAGCTTCCCAACAGTGAAAGAATTTTTCAAATCGATTCGGTAGTTTCGGAGCCTATTCAGTGCAAACAAATAATCAAATCTTTCCTCTTTATAATATTAGTATAGATTATGGTTGTGTTGGTCAAAGAACATGTTTGATACTTCGAAGGAACTACCTGAATTTGCAAAAGTCAAAGTTATAAACATGCAATTCTATAAATAGATCTGATACTAAATAACTCGAATGTCACCTTGTTGTCATTTTGTATTTATTTTTTGTAAATAAAATCGCAACCTGTAAAGTAAGATTTAAGTTAGTTATAAAGGTAATTAAAACTTTATAACTAATAAGAATAACAAAATTAACACTTCAAATAACAAACCGATTGAGCAGAAATTCAAGCCACCCGTAGGTCGAGAATTGGAGATATCTCTACTATGCACGATTGATTTTTCTTCTGTGTATTGTACACGTATTGCTCTACATAGCGATTGTACTTTAATAATATAAAGCAGGCATATTTGTATAATGTAAAGTATGTTAGAGAAATAATGTAAATAAATTTAAATTTTTATTTGAATAATATTGGCAGGTTCATGTTATTTTTTCGTTGTATTGACCAAGCACTAATTTTTATATGTGTATAGTTTATTTATTTATTTTTGGATTACCAATATAAGATACAGTTTCGTCATTTGCAATACAAGTTGTTATTGTTCTTACAATTACTGGTAACCACAGCATGTTATAAAAATATACATCGTAAATGTGACCTCAAATATTACCGCGTTCACTAAAATACAGCAACTATTTATAATCATAGATACATATAAACATACATTATGTAATTTGAATGCAATTGAACTATGTTAATTTATTATAATGACAAAGTGCAGATTAGTTATGATGCAAGAAATTAATGAATTTATGCAATTGAATATAATTATTAAATGGCTACTTTTACCTACCTAGTTATAGTAACGTTAGTAAAACTTTTTAATACCTAGATAATTTCAGAACTTCAGAAACAAAAACCTGCAAGAACGAGATATCATTGGATACATTGCATGGAGGATAGAGATGTACGAGTACATTGGAAAAACCCGTCAAGTTAGGCCACGCACAATGTAGAGTTCCGCAGTAATCAGTTTATCGTTCAAAGTTTCGAAACTTTTATGGATCTGCAAAGATAATTTAATTTTTCAATTCAGGGTTCCGTTTGCAAAAGTGCTAAAATATTACTGAAATATTTTTTTAAATCCATCCATCATAAACTACTTTTTTGAGTTTATCAAATTAAAAAAATCTTCTTTATAATATTAGATAGATAGATAACTCTTTATTGTTTGCACACCACATATTATACAATCGTACAGGAAAAACAGTTAATATGGATGAAATACAAAACAACAGGCGGCCTTATCGCTACATAGCGATTTCTTTCAGGAAACCTTTAAGAATATTAGTTTAGCTTTAGATAAACCCTAGAGTAATTTTTACAGTTTAACTAGCTGACCGGGCGAACTTCGTATCGCCTAACAATTGTTACCTAACCAACTAATTATAACCTAACAGTTATCGAGCGGGATGAAAAATGATTAAATTACTAAAATGGCCATAAAAAATAGGGGATGGTGATAAAAAAGTAAAAATTTTGGGTTGTATGTATTTTTAATGCCAGATTATAAAAAAATTAAAAGAAAAAATTAAAAAAAAATTTTAAGGTTGA
The DNA here is from genome assembly GCA_963932265.1 of Thymelicus lineola. Taxonomy (NCBI): domain Eukaryota; kingdom Metazoa; phylum Arthropoda; class Insecta; order Lepidoptera; family Hesperiidae; genus Thymelicus; species Thymelicus lineola. The sequence continues at coordinate 5,776,545 of OZ010690.1, read as the reverse complement.
ACAACCCTTATCACTTAGGGGTATGGAAAATAGATAGCAGCTGATTCTCAGACCTACTGAATACGCATATAAAATTTGGTAAAAATCGGTAAAGCCGTTTCGGAGGAAATTTTATATATTAGATTTGTAACATTTGCTGTCTTTACAGTGGGAAGGCTGACGAGTGCGAACGACGAGCAGCACGACGCACGGGAGGGCGATGACGTCACGATGCAGTGCCGCTTCGCCCTCGAGCCCACGGCCGGGGAGTCCCTCACCTACTACTGGGTCCGGAGCACCACCAGCGGACACGACAACGTCGCCATCGGGAACATCCCCTTAGAGACCAACTATCAGTGAGTAGTCACGTATTCACTTGTAGACCATTGATACTCGTGCTATTTCCAAAAGTAACATTTAACTTCCTATTGTAACTCCATACCCTAAGGTTGTCTGTAAGAAATTGCACTATTGTATTTGTCGTTTAAATTGTTTTCTTTTTTGTATCTTTGCTATGGTGTGTATTTATCATTATAAGGTACGTAATTAGGAATATAAAATGCATTACTCAGATATTTCATGCTCTTTATTGAACATCAAAGTTCTTAAATACGAATTCCATTAAAGGATAAATGAATGGCCCTTATTGTGAAGTGGCGATCTCATTCAGACTTCACTTCAATCTACTTATATTCTCCCAGCGACGAATAATGATCCATCTCGCATTTTAACGTAAAATGTACAAGTCAATGATTCTTGCACTATTTTTGCAAATAAGTTAATACATATAATAATAATATCAGTTACAATAGGCAAAGCTTCAGAGGTAAACTTGATAGGGGTAAATTAATTACACACCCGCAAAATGTCTCAGGTTGTAGCGAGAAGATGCCAAGAAAGCGGACTGATGCAAACAATCATAGTCAAAGAGTCTACAGTACCGCTTTGTATACGAGATGTATGAGATATCTTATGCCTTTGTACTTTGAGATGTTTCTTTTGTGACGATTTCCTTTAAAATTTGTACACAATTTCAAGTTGCAAAATTTTGAACAATTTCCGAGAAGTATTAGTTCTACGAGCAAGTGTATGTGTGATCATTTTGTTATATTTTGTTCTATCGATCTATACTTAGATAGACGGTAGATTTGGATTTTCTTTATTACTGGTCAATTACAGGATGACGAGGATTACGCCACGATACCCCAGTGCAAACAGATTAGTCTAGGGGCTAGTGCAGTCCTGGATTTGTCAATAGGCCGTATAGGCCGCGGCCTGTGGGCGGCAGCGTCCTAGGGGCGGCGGATTTCAGATGATATAAAAATTGTAATTCTTGTTTTTTTACGCACTTTCTTAGGTGACTAATTCAGTGACTTCCTTACTATGAATAGAAAAATATTATTTTAGAAAAGCATATGGGGCGGCGAAAATTAATTGGCCTACACTCATGAAAAATATAAATCCGGCACTGGGCTAGTGGCCAACCCAAGTGTCGGAGGTTTTTATTTTATATATTCTCAGGTCTAAAATTGCCAAGGTGGTATGCCGTACGGTACGATACATCCAACTCTCCTCTACAACGTTTTGAATAAAGTTGGAAGTGATTCTTGGAATTCACGGATATTCTTGTAGCAGATAATGTATTCTACTTAAATACAGAATACAGATGGCCGTATTAACGACGCGACGACCTCCTGGCAGTGGACACACCAGAGATACTGAATTGTTTCTGTTATGTGTATATGGACATTAATAAAAACACCAATACTTTCGATAGTAAAAACTGAGGCATCTTATAAATACTCATATTAATACGATCTGAGATTAATAGATCAAACTGTTACAGGATCACGTATGCGCCGAACGAAGGTCGTTTCGACCTGTTGGTGTCAAACGTGTCGTACGAGCGGGACAACGGACGGTTCGAGTGCCGGGTGAAGGCCGGGGGCTCGGGGCGCACGCTGCACTCCCAGGGGCACAGCCTCACGGTGCTCACGCAGCCGCAGCCCCCGGTGCTGACCCCCGGCCCGCATGCCCAGGCCCAAGAAGGAAAGGAGCTCAAACTCGTGTGCTCCAGCGCCGGCGGCTCGCCTGAGCCTATCATAAAGTAAGTGTTTGTTTTCCATTTCAGCAATATTTTGAAGAACTTGAGGAGGATATAAACTGCACAAATTCAATTATTTTTGTGAATAACGTTGTCATTATGGACGTATATTACTTTGTGTAAAACGTGTAGATTGGACATTGGTTATGTTATGTAGGACATGTTGGTTTATCTATCACGCAAGCTTCAAACTTAGTAAAACTCGTTATAGCGCTTTGATGATTAGCTTTGTGAAAGCGCTCATACGCCAATACACGTGCCTGAGACGTAGAGCAAGCGTATTTAGGTAAAGATTTCTAGTAGCACAGCCCAATGCTGTGGAGAATGTTGAAAGGATCCTTTAATATTTTCGTACTTGACAATTTCTTAAGAATTCGACACAAAAAAACCTTCAACCAGTGTTGTATTAAGTAACTATGTAGTGATTAGCAGATATGTGTGCATGATTCAGGGCGTGTATTGCAAAAATTAAGACTTCTGAAACATGTAGGATATATTTTTGTCACTTGAGTAAGGTCTTATTTCGTGAATTTTCGTGGCCTATAGCTGAAAACTTATCAATACGTCATTGAAGTCACAGAGTACTTGGCGTTACTCATAATAATAACTAACGGATGGCGATTAGTTCACCGATTACAATTTCGTCAACTTCTTGTGCAAAAAATGTGATATTACAGGATTTTCTAGTGTAAAAAGAAAAATTGTGAAATACCTTTTATGTATAATGCACAATAAACAATAATATTACGCTTCACTTACATTATACTCTGAGGTTGTTTTAAGCAAGTAGATGGTAATTTAATACTAAAGTAATATAACTTTAGTATTATCTTAAAAATAAACCCAAAACTTTGGAATTCTTTGGGTTTTATCAGTACTGAGAATACGCTCTTGCAGCGGGCTCTATGTTGTTTACTTGTGCTTGTGTGTTGTACGTTCGGAGAAGTTTTATACTAATTATATTATAATGTATATTTGTGTACATAATGTATTATTATATATAATGTATTTATATTTATTGGATCTCGGTTGGACTCAATAAAAATTAATACTCTACATTTGCATACAGTGCCCGCTTCCGAAAAAAATATCATAGGTAGTTCATTCTTACAAAAATAAACTAAATTGTTACTTTGGAGGTTATTATGTGATTTTGAATTTTGAATTTATCTAGGAAATGTAAATTTCCTGAGTTAAAAAGTAGTCTAAATATTGAATTGACCAATAAGAGTTATAAATATGCTTGACTCAATCTGCTTAGTTTTACTGATTTAAGTCTTTTATCACTAATATTAATTCCGATAACTATGTCACTAGTACTATTATTTATTATATCCTTTTGCTGAATACATCCACAAATTCCATAGAAATAGGCCTTTAGGTAACAAAACACGCAGATTTTAAATTTATTGTACAGGTACATGCCTACTTTTATGCAGGAGACCCTTGTTTAAGATTTAAGCTGCTTTTTATAATTTATTGAGTGGTACTGTGCAGTTAAGCCGCCTGGTTGCGTTCGTTAGTCACCCCAACGCGGGCGCCTTCAGTTAAAGGTTGTCGGGAATCCTGCATGCATCTATAATTTCAAAAAGTTGCGTGCGCATTAAAACTTGACAGGAGTATGATATAGGTACTTTTACTTTTACTACCTGTCAGACCAGACGGGCTCTACGTTACTCGAAGTCAACTGGACTAGACGGTATTCCCTCAGTGGTGTTAAAAACGTGAGCTTATGAGTTGACTCCCGTCCTATGGTGATCTTCTTGCGACGGACATCACTTAGATACCATCATAGTGTGAGGAGATCCGATCATTGGGACAGTTATGCCCCGTTTAGATGCGCGCGCGAGCCATGAGACTTTCCGCGAGATCTACGCGAGCCGCGCATGTAAATGAGCGGTTACGGGTTGTAATGCTAATGATGATGATGTTTGCACAGATGGTACCGCGAGGGCTCGACGTACCCGATGGAGACGGAGCTGGTGCACGGCCGCACGCGCGCGGAGCCGTCCGCCGCGACCCTGGCGCTGGTCCCCAGCCGCGAGGACGACGGCGCCGCCTTCCGCTGCGTCGTGTGGAACCGCGCCATGCCGGAGGGACAACAGATGGACGCTAGCCTCGACCTCAGCGTTAACTGTGAGTTTTATTTTTAACCGACTTCAAAAAAGGAGGAGGTTCTCAATTCGACTGTATTTTTTTATGTTTGTTACCTCAGAACTTCGACTGGGTGAACGGATTTTGATGATTCTTTTTTTTTAATCGAATGCTGGTGCTTGTCATGTGGTCCCACTTATATTTGAGCGAGATCTGACAATGGCATCCATGAGTAAACCATATAAGTCTTAAATTTGTACCATATAAGTCTTAAATTTGTATTAAGTATGTGCGCGACTAAAGTCCGGTTTGTAGTTAACTAAATTTTAACTAAAAAGTTAAAATAAAGTTAAAATAATGGACGAATAACTCAATATCAAACCAAACGATTTCGATGATTCTTTTTTTATTGGAAACGATGTACTGTATACTTAATTTGAAGTCGGTTTTTTAACTTTAGATTATATGTACTATAGTTAGTGCTTGACAACAATCCCACCTGATGGTAAGTGGCGATGAAGTCCAAGATGGCTTGTTTTAGTGATGTTTTGTTAATTTGTTTAAAGTTTGTTTCACTTCTATCGGATTAGGGATCATGCCTACAGTAAGCAGTTTTGTTCTTGAGTTTGATTAATTTTCATGTCCGGTAGATGTAAGACAAGCCGAAAAAAGTAGTACTTATTATATCTAATAGAGTTCAAAAAAGGGTTTAAGCTAAATATATTACTCTGGTTGCTATACCAGTAGCACAGATATTTGGCTCCTGTTAGGTACTGAAGTATGAGGTAGATACTTCATAATGTAAAATTAAAAGTTATAATGGCTTTCGTACAAGTTTATTAAAATCGTTTTAGAGATTCGAGTATTCTTACGTTCCCCAGTTTCAAATAAGGAGGTCTACTCATAATAAAAATGATTTGCGCAAATATTGTTGACAACACGCTCAAGAAATTAGGTATACGTTTGTAATCATTTACCTCCACACTTATTTTTCACTAGGCACAATTTGAATTTAATATGATAGGGAAAAAAATTATAACGTATATTAACTGAATTTGATAATATACAATTTGTATTATTAACATTTTATCAAATTCAGTGAGGTTCGGTTTAACAAATAATGTATTAGGTATTGGTTAAAAGTTATTTGCCCTGTCACACACAGAACAAGCTAGTCGTCGGATGTAAATTGAAATCTGTTTCTACTCAGGATTCGGACAAAATACAACCAAAAACTGTAATGGACATTCTTTTTTTATCTAGTTACCTACTCGTAACATGTTCGCCTGTCTCTGTACAGTGTAGGTACTCTGTATAGCTCACGATGGGAGAGACACTTGACCTCGGTTGACATATTGCTGATATAAGATTCATTACATGCACTTACGTACTTCCCGGTTGCTTTAAATAGAAATAAAACATCCTTCTACTGACTGGATTCCTGGTGCAATGTGGTATTGTTTATATTCTTTTGATTTCCCGTATAACAATATTTATAGCCTCAGCCATCGATACTTCTGTATAAACAGCTATTTCGGTGGAAGGGTAATTGTTCAAACTTCAAAGTGTGTTATTTTTATTTACACGAGTAGAATACTCAGGTTTTAGTCACCCAATCCAATAATAATTTTCGAGTTTTCACTGTTTTATCATTGATTGAATCCCACATTTTAAATAACTGGCTCGAGTGGCATATTCTGCTATTTGAATGCAAGCTGCACACAGTAGCGCTTTTCAATAAGTTTTTTTTGTGGTGAATTTCGAATTCAAAAAATCCAATTCCATATTGGATCCATTCATTGAATCCATCGGTATTTGGCATTGGCGCTGAGTATGTTTTGCGATGCTTGACCAATAAAACCATTGAAAACTGTGTACCTGACTACCTGATATATGTACACGCTTATATGTGCACAGGAGTGTTGTGAAAGCGAAATGAGGGATTTTGTTTGAGGCAGTTCCTTTGCACCTGGAAAGCAAATATAGTCGCAACGGGCACTGCATTTCCCGAGTGAGCCTAGAGGCCGTGGGCTAAACGCAAAAGCGTTTTGTTGTCTTAGACGTTTTTGTATGTACATTGTAGACACTGTATAGTACATTACATACGTAGGTATATATAGGTACCTACATGATTTTCAACCTCAATGTGGAATTTTATATGAACAAGCATTTTTGGGTTTACAAACTTCCGCATGTCACGCCTGTCATGTCAGCGTATAAAATAACGTGCAATAACTGCATGTACTACGTGTCACAAGACTCACAATCTTGACTTTAGAAAGTAATGTTTATTATATTATCATACCTACATCTACGATACGAGTACCGCATTCACGCGAACGACAACTGGACAAACTACATTCAATATATTTTTATCTTTATTATTTTTTTGCTATAACTAAGAGTAAATTAAAAAAGACATGTATTTCATCGAAAAATATACAATAATTTCACTAGCGTAAAAGCATTAAAGAAGTAAGATGTTAGAAATAAATGGTTTTTGCTAATTCCAAGTTATTTCTTTATCTCGTTTCATTTATATCCTGAAAGATTCCGGTCTTGCAACGCAATCATTAAATGTTTAAACTGGTGCAGTCCGGTACACACTGAGACCGACGCAATTAAGTACTAATAACACAAATATTTATCATTCGATGCTCAGCTCTCGCTCCGTGTTTACATTAAAATGCTTCAGAGATTCCGATTACATTTTTCATGCGCCGAACGAATAACATGAACCATGAAGCAGTGCAGTGCATGTTCTAATTCAGACGGTACTGTAAACAGTTCAGTAACTGGTGTGCAGCGTATGTAGAACACCGACATCCGTTTCCTATAAGATCTGGCATGACTCAGGAATAAAATGAAAACATCATATTGCGAAACAATTCTTCGCTTACGCGTATCAATCGCGCGTGTTGCAACACTACCCCACTAGTATACAATTACATTACACATGAAAAGTAAAGAATGAAAATAGAGGATGAGGAAGTTGAGTATTCGATACTGATACGTATTTTCTAATTTATATCGTTTCTTTTTAGATTTTCCACGCATCGAAATCGGACCAGAGAATCCTTTACGAGTCGAAATAGACGATACTGCTACAATGGAGTGCAAAGTAGACGCGAAACCGAAAGTAAACACCGTCAGATGGACTCGGAACGGAAAATACATATCGAATTCGTTCACTCACACAATTCAGGGCATCACCGTTCAAGACGCCGGAAAGTATACATGCAGCGCTGACAACGGACTCGGTCGTCCCGGAGAAAAGGAAATATATCTAGACGTGTTATTTCCCCCGACCGTCACAGTAGACTCCAAAACGTACGAAGCCGAGGAAGGTGGCACAGTCGAGATTCGATGTGAAGTGTCCGCTAATCCCGAGCCGATCTCGATCGAGTGGACTAAGGAGGGGAAGCCCGATTTTCGGCAAAAGAGCAACACGTTACTACTGACGAGGGTGGATGCTGAGGTGGCAGGAACATACGTGTGTCGTGCAGTGAACGTTATATCATCGAGTAGCGGGAACCGCGTGGAGCGGGCCAGCAGCGCCTCGGTGGCGGTGCTGGTGCGGCACAAGCCGGGCCGCGCGCACATCAGCCCCGACCGGCCGGTGGCGCAGGAGGGCGCGGCCGTCACCCTCACCTGCAGCGCCAACCCGCCCGGCTGGCCCGCGCCGCAGTACCGCTGGTTCCGCGACATCGACACCGGAGACACCAAGCCCAACGTGTTGGCCACCGGCAGCAAGTACACCATCCCCAGCGCACATCTAGGCAGCGAGGGCGTATACCACTGCCAGGCCACCAACGAACTCGGACACGGCGAATTCGCCTCCGTTAATCTCGAAGTGTATCAGCCGCCGAGATTTCAGTCCAAGTTGCAACCGCACATGATTAAAAATTCCGGCGAACGTAACTTTTCTTTGACCTGTATCGCTCTCGGGAAACCTCTGCCCAACGTGAAATGGTACAAGGACAACAACGAAATAAAGCATGACGCTAATCTGTACGAAATCAAAACCGAAATTAACGACAGCAGAAACGCGGTGTACAACATTCAGAGCATGCTGCGATTTTATGGCAAAGCCAGACCCAACTTGGATGACTTGTTGCCGGAAGATAGAGGCGTGTACACGTGTTCGTTTGAAAATGAAGTTAAGAAAGTAGAATCTGCCATGCAACTGCGAATAGAACGTAAGTATTATGAGATAACTAATTTGCGCAATTATTTGTATTACTTGTAAATAACTTCTTGTAAGATTGTGAATAACATATTAGACGTAACATCAAGCACGCGATGTCTCTAAAAACTCCCAATTGAAATCAATAGATATACATATTTTATTATTTAAAATTTCAAGTTTAGAGAAAGATTACATAATACAACAAAAGTAAGTAGTACACATCCGAAAAACGAAAGTTGGTATGAAAAGTAATCGGTCTTAAAAAAATATTACGCAAGAGAGGAAACGACAACTCTGTAGCTAGCTACCTACTACGCGTAGAGTAATCAAGAAATAACGCGGCGACAGAACTAATGGATTATATCACTGATTATTTCGATTATTCTTCGCCCGATTATTAACTCGTTAACTTTCGCTTTTCTTTGGATAAATAAGTACAAACAATTAAATAAAGTAATGATCATTAACTTCAATTATAGAAACCTAATTAAAATGCAAATAGTATTTTTTTTAACAAATATTATAGATTAATTATATTCGATTCCAGATGAACCAATATCGATTCGACAACAGAAAAAAGTGGCATACGACTTAATGGAAACAGCAGAAATTTCATGTAGAGTTCAGGCGTATCCCAAACCCGAGTTCCAGTGGTTCTACGGAACGAACACTGCCCCACTACAAATGTCGTCGGACGGGCACTACGAGATCAGCACCACGACGGACAACAACGATTCATACTTGAGCATCCTCAAGATCAGGAACGTGAAGCCTCAAGACTACGGGGAGTACTATTGCAAGGTGAAGAACTCCTTGGGGAACATCAGGCCACAGATCCGGCTGCAGCCTAAGGGCGCTCCGGAGTCGCCGAAGTCGTTGGCGAGTGAGAAGATAGGGCCGGGGTTCGTGACGTTGAAGTGGGAGGCGGGCTTCGACGGAGGGTTATCGAACACGAAGTACTTCGTGTTGTACCGACGGGTGCTGAACGCCGCGAGCGGACAGCCCTGCGCCACGGAGCGCGCGGACGAGTACGACTGGAAGGAATACGACTGCCGGCGCGCCAACCCCTGCAACGTCACCAGACTGGAACAGCACAACACGTACTACTTCAAGGTTGGTATTCTACTCAGTATGTTAGTCGATCTCCTCCTCTTAATAAGGTATCTTTCCGAAACCATGGTAGATTGAAAAGATTTGACGTTCATCAATGTCTACATGAAATAAATGATTTGTGTTTGATCAACTAGCCTTACAGTTGTACTTATTAGCGGAACCCTGATGGCCTTAGGGCAAGGAGATGTAGAGGCCTAGAGGGTATAGCTCCCTTGTAATGTAAACGTAACTTACGAATAAAATCAGTTGACAGTTTGAAATACCCTTCAAAACACAGAAGAGCTAAGAGATTTTGCTATTAGCGGTCATTAAACCCAGAGACCACGCCCACGCATCATTTAATGTTACGATTGAGGGTATTGAGATAAGCTTTAGTAGCATAATATTAGCCATATAAGTAGCAAACAGCAATTAGCAAGATTTCATTTTCATTTAAGACGCCATAGATGTTTTTCTTAAGGGTCAAACTTATTATTATGTATTAAATTTCTAAGCTTTTAAGTTTACGGGTTTCGTAAATACTTTAAAATTCTGTAAATGTTGTATTAGTTCTTATTTTAAGTGATATTTATTAAGATATTCAATATTCTTGTCTTGTCTTTTTACTGTTGCTACGGACAGCATCTGACATTTGCTTTCAAGGTAAATCAAATTAAAGTTTGGTGTGCGGTCACACCTAGTACTTAGTCAAATTTGTATTTAATATTTTTAACAAGTTCCAAAATTATCGACTCTTTTTATATCAATTAGACTATTAGACTACCTAAGTAAAATTATCCCAGCCACTTTTAGAAAATCATGTTTGTTTTCAAGATTGCCTAATTCCTGACTAATTTTATGAATTATCGCATGGACATTACAAACGGGCATGTTGTAATCGAAAATCACGACTTTTTTGTGAAATTTTTCACGTGAATTTATAGCCAAAGCTTTTAGGTGAATTTGAAATAGGAACACTAAGCGTGGCCTTATCTATTGTTTTTTGTTTTTTTTGTTGTGCCGCTTAAGTCTTGTAACGCTTTGTTAGCACGCACGAGTGATTTCGAGTACCGTAAAACTTAGCCTATTTGACTGTTTGACTAGGTGAAAGCGGTGAACACTAAGGGTCAGAGTAACTACTCGAACGAGATCATGGTTACGACGAAGGTGGATAAGATTGTCCCACCGGAGCAGGTGACGTTCGACCCCAGCTCGGGAAGTCTGTCCTTCAACGTGGGACCAACGTGTCTGCCTCTCACGGGCGTCGTCGAGGGATTGGGTGGAATGGGCGGTTGGCAGGTAAGTTCTACTGCTATTTTTTATAGAGTTTTATTCATTTATTCTATGTACCTATGTCTCTTTTAATTACATTTATTGCTTTTATTAGTGGAATGAATTTATGAGGATTATAAAATGTGTTCTCTCGAGTTGTTATAATAAAACGTAGGAAATTTTACCTTAATTAAACCGTGGATTTTTAACCGACTTCAAAAAAGGAGGAGGTTCTCAATTCGACTGTATTTTTTTATGTTTGTTACCTCAGAAATTTCGACTGGGTGAACCGATTTTGATGATTCTTTTTTTAATCGAAAGCTGGTGCTTGTCGTGTGGTCCCACATAAAGAGCGAGATCTGACAATTGCATCCATGTCAAAAGCATATAAGTCTTAAATTTGCATTAAGTAGGTACGTGCGCGATAAATGGACGAATAACTCAATATCACGCCAAACAATTTCGATGATTCTTTTTTTTATTGGATGTACTTCATTTGAAGTCTGTTATTTTTTTGTTAAAATTTTAGATTATGATCTCCATGGGTGAGTGTTATGTTTTATGAAAGCACTCTTCGAATGTAACTAATAGTACAGGAATAAAGTTCGGCAAGATCTATAGCACTGGGTATATATTTTCCGAGGGCAGAAGAAAACTTTATCGAGAACTAAAGGATTCAAACCTGAAATCCCCGTCACTTAGATAAACAAAGCGCAGTGGGGAAGAAAAAAACTAGCTCTGAATCCCCACCAGATATATCTGGAGTCTTAAAGTAATAAATGATGATCTATACCTCCATATCAGATGTATCTGAAGTCTAAAACTAACAAAAGACGATCAACCCCTAACCCCTCCCCAGTTGGTAGAAATGCTCGCAGTGTGCGCGTCAGGCACCTCGTCCACGGTGCAGGAGGAATCTATGTATACCTCTTTCGCAGATGTATCTGAAGTTTAAAGTGATAAAACTGACTCTCTGGTTGACTGGCAGAGAATGCTTTTAGCATTAAGTCCGCCTTTGTTTCTATACTTTTTGTATGGTACATAAAGAAATAAATAAATAAAAGACGATCTATACCACAAAGTGACTAAACCACTCCCCAGGTGGTGGAGACTCTCGCAGTGCGCGCGTCAGGCACCTCGTCCACGGTGCAGGAGGTGCGGCTGGAGACGGGCGGGCGGTCGCCGCGCCGCGCGCTGGACCAGCTCAACCCACGCGTGCGGCTCAAGCTGTGTCTTCAGGACAACCACGAGGTCTGCAGCGAGTACGTCGAGGCTGAGAGTGAGTTGTCATGTTTCTTGCTTACAATAGGGATGTTGACACTAACTGTAAATGAATATAAAATGTTTAAAGTGTTAATGGTAACATTTAAACATCTAGAATAATATTATTAAATCGAAATTAATCACAATAAATTAAATATCATTAATTTAAAATACTAAAAATAGTATTCACTGTCACTTGACCTCAAACGCCATTTTTAAGATAAATGACAAATTCAACAAACTTCAATAGAACGCTAGTATTAAATACCAGTTAGTGACGTCACGTGACGTTTTTGGTGGATGAGTTTGTTTATCAATTTTTGTTTTTAAAATGAACATTATAATTTTTATAATATAATATTTTTTTCGTGAACATTAAGGTTCTATCTATAAAATAAAATTGAATCCTAAAATTAGTCAACATCCCTATTCAATTCAAGTATTTACAAGTACACCACAAAAGGAATAATACACAATTAAAAATGCATGATTTACAGCTAGTAGTAACAAAAGGCGGTCTCATCGCTTAGGTTAACGATCAGCCATCTCTTCTAGACAACCTTTTGGTAGACGACATTAGTTAGTAGTAAGAGGAAGTGGATGAGGGTGTACATAAGCAAATGAACAGTGACAAAAGAAAGAGAAGTAAGGATAAGTTCTCTTTCTTTCAACGCATCGGTGATGAGTTATATAGTGTTACTGATGTCCATGAACGACGATGAACACTTACCATGGCTCGTCGACTCGTTTGTCGACTTTAAGATCCAAAAGAATTTCTTAATTTCTCGTCTTCCATTCTTGTGCCATATGAAAGAAAGAAAGAAAAACTTTATTCCAACAACTGCTTACTACAGGTATACCATACACATTATTATTGTCACAGTTGTGTGATGGCTTAAAGTTAATCCTTAAAGTTTTAAGGAATATTTAGGGTTGGCCCCCTCAAATACTAAAATATAAAAATGTAAGTGTAGAGTTTGGTTTTGGTAGTTGATATGGTGAAACCCAAATTGTTAATGGTAAGGTCGCACGATTGGTGACGTGTCGCAAGGGAAACGTGTAATCCGGAGCGTGACTTTAAACTTTTAACCAATTTATTAGTCATTCGATATTACATACAGATGTCATATTTTATTCTCTCCTAAAACCTTCATAAGATTAATGTCGAACCAGTCATGCCACGATACACGATTTTACTAACCGGAAATTACTATCTAATGTCTCATTGTACCTTTCAAGTATTAGATGACGAATATCTAATCCCTTGTTCTAGTTGGCACATCCTACACCAAAGAAGCTGCGGCCCTGACCACGGCCACCGTCATAGCCATAGTGGTATCCTGTCTAGTTTTCCTGCTGTTCTTGAGTCTTCTCTTCATCTTCTGCCGATGCAAGCGCAACGAAAAGAAGAAGGAGACCTCGAAAGACTACGAGATGGATTCGATGAGACCGCCTATGGTGTCGCCGCAGAACCAGGCACCGCCGCCCTATTACCCTAGCACCGGCATGGAGAACAAAGCTCTAGAACATTCCATGGATCTCGCTCTGTCCATGGACGACTCCAAGAATGCGGTGTACGCGACGCAAGGCGGCTACGGCTACCACATTGCGCCTCACGCCCAAGGTCATCCCGGGCAAAACTTAAGTAATTCAGATTGTAAGTAACATATAACTTTATTTCTTTACAATCATCATTTCTCTCCATTATGCACTTACGCACAACCCACTAAAGAAATCGATTCTTACTCACGTACACGATGTATTAAAACAGAAAATAATGCAATATGATTGGCTTAAACCCATTAGGGGTCCACTGTAATGCACGGGTCTCTCCTAATTAAGTAAGGGCGTATTCTGCGTGATTCATTTTACTTTTTAAGGCACTCGAAATTTTCTGATATAGGTAGCTTGATGACGAAGAAAAGTGCTTAAGATTTGCTACTAGCGAAAATTGATCGATGACTTACGATCGACACAGGTGACAGGCCGCATTATAAAACTAATATAACTTTCGAAATATTATTGAGGTTGTATTGTTGTTAGAAAATAAATTGATTTCCTTACTGGGTTATGCCTAAATGCATACGGACGGAACTACCGAAACAGCAGTAACTGATCCGAAACTGTTTCTCCCATGCAACCCAAGGACTATCCCGTACGGTGGTCCACGTGGAAGGTAAACTCGACCCAGTAACAAGTAACACGATGGTCTTGCATGCGGAGTGTCACTCGTCGTGCCGCTCGGTGTACGCTAACCCTTGCTCGTTATCTATAGGGGTGAACATGGGCTACATAGAGAACAGCTACACGAACAGCAACAACGGGGGAAGCGTCAACTCGCAGGACTCGCTGTGGCAGATGAAGATGGCGGCCGCTAACAACGCGCCCGGCATCCCCGCGCACCAGATGATCGACAGGCAGAGCAACTATGGGTAACTAATTGTTTAAACTTCATATACAGGGTGTAACAGGGGTCAACAACGGCCCTGGGGTGGGGGACCTCAATACCTACCAATTTAACCCCCATGTATGTTCAGCGATATCCAGTGGTTCAGCTGATATTTGGAAATTGGTGATTTTTTTAAAGAAATCAGATTATTTTAAAAATCTTGAAAATACACCCTAACTATTAGGTCTACGTTCTGCGGGCTGTAGAAAAAATATTTCACTGGTAATTTTCTCCATAAACTATCTTAAGAACTACCACAATTCATGTAAAATAATCGTAAAAAAATTTACTCCAGCTGTATGTACTCATAATTGGTATTACGAGCATTATGGGTATAGTTATCTTTCCGTGAAGCCTGTCTGGCTAGCTACCACCCTCTGGAGTCAGCCGTCAATCGACATGTTGCGGCTGGGGGATTGGGAGCCAGTTCTTTCTTTCTTTTCTCTATCTTTTTTTTGTTGATCACCAAACCTCTGGTGTTACTGAGGTAATGGGTAACCATGGCCACTTACTATCAGGTGGATACTGGATAGTCAGTGAAAAATGCTAATGCCACTCGCAACATAACGTTATCCTAGAGTATCCTAGAGTGGGATGTGATTGTGTGAGTTGAATTTACATCAAATCGTGGAACTAAGTATATGTGGCCAGTACAATCTTATGACTTGAAGGACAGCTGCCATTTAATGAACCTGTTATAAAAACCTTCGATGTCGCTTTATCTTTATAATTAAGTGCATACGTGCATAATAATCAAAAATAAAAAGAAGTCAGTTTAATTATTCATTGTTAAATAAATATTTAAACATAATAAATCAATTGATTTTATTACACCATTAATGTTAATTACACTTTCTCTTTATGTGTCGACTGTGACGTCATTACCGAGAGGAAGCCATGTATGACCGCGGCGGCCTAGTGATGTGTAGGCGATTTCTATGACGTAATCTGTTAAATAGAAAGTATTAATGTCTTTTCCTCTTAAAGTACCTTGTTTATTCTGTATTCTGAGAGTACTTTATTAAAACAATAATATGCAGAGTGTACCTACATGTAGCAAGCGCTTATTTAGCGAGTAGTTATAAAAGTATTTAGGTAACACTTACACATTATGTGTATTTCATTAAATACAGCAGAGACATACATGCAGGCAGAGTAAGTTAACCAAACTTACTACCACTATTATCCCTCTGGGGGTTAATTAAAAGATCTACTAGTCAATTAATTAGTTATAAACGTAAGATCATCGACTATTTGGTATTCAACTAAGTACTTAAGCAAACCTGGCCGTAAGAGTTTACTTTTTAAATTCATCACGATACTACTGCCATGCATTTTCCACGTGTCTAACACCTAACTATACCATTTAGTTGGCAGAGGGGAGAACACGTGACTCTAACCAAAATTACAAACTACAAATTAGTCAACAAAATGCCGACGCTAGTCTCACTCAGTTTATTAGACGGAGAGATGGCTCTGCTTATTGCTTGTATGAAGAACATTTAATTCTGTGTGAAATATTCCAACGGGCCCATCAATGAGTACTATCTAACGAAACAATCCCTTTACACGAGCAGGTACGACCCGATCGCTCACGGCGGATACGGCACGATCGACGACTACGCGCCGTACTCGCCACTGCCGCACGCGCCGCACGGGCCGCACGCTCCGCTCACACCCGCCGCTCCGCTCGCAGCAGACTACATGCGCTCGCAGAACCCCTCGCGGCAAGACTACTGCTCCGACCCGTACGCATCCGTGCACAAACCCAAGAAGCGTATGGACCAACATATTGGTGAGTATATTTTGCTAGTTTTTTAGTCATAGTTTCCGTTTGTACACAATTCTTAAATATTTGTAATTAAAACGGCAACGCCTCTTTTAGCGCGCTAACAATTACACACCTGCGTAATGTTATACTTAACGCGTTAGCACGCAGGTATAGCAGGGACATTAAAAAAAATCAAAGGCAGAGCATTCCCAAGGTAGAGTGAAAAGTGAAACAAAATGAATGCGGTTGTAAAAGAAACAGTGAAGAAAGGATAATTCTTAATAAGATAACTTATAGGTACTATACTTATGTATTATACTTACCTACTTATGGTAATGTCGACAAATATAAATCCTTTCTGAAACTCAAATATCAGTAACTTGGTCCCTCCAGAGTCCCCATACCACGAGGTGAGCGGTCTGCCCGAGGCGTACGGCGGCGCGGGGGGCGCGGGTGGCGCGGGCGGCGAGGAGGGCGCGGGCGAGGACAAGCCGGCGCACCTCTCGCTCAGCTACGACGAGTCGCTCGAGTCCGGCTACTCCACGCCCAACTCGCGCGCGCGACGCGTCATCCGCGAGATCATCGTGTGATGTCACACGTCATACACCCCGATCCCCATCCCCATCCATAGTGACCACGTCACGACACGACCACGTCACGACACGACACTTACGCCCCAACTCAGTCATTAACGGTTACTTTAGTCGCTCATTAGTAAAGAATCACCATTCAAATTCTGACTAAGGAGTGATTTAAGTAACTTTTAGTGACTCTGAGTTGGGGCGTTCTCTAAAACATAAATATACATTCTGTTCTAGCTGTTACAGCGTCTGCCGTGGTACTTGATCTTATGCGATAGCCTCTCAGCGCGGCCTAGAGGTGACTCTACATTGGCACCCCTTAAAACTACTGATCTCATCTGATATTTATGCAGTGCCGGATTAAGCAAACGCAGGGTAAGGAAATTCTTTCAAAGAGCCCTTGATCTACTATGGGTTCTTAAGTATAATGGTTCTTAAGTATAGTCTAAAATATGCGGGGCCTCCTTTCGCGCGGGGCCCGTAGCAATTGTTACTTTTGCTACGTGGTTAATCCGGCACTGTATTTTTAAGATTTCGTGCCAAAATGCGCTGAATGCACAGATTCGAGAAGTTAGAGTATAACAAGTAGACTTTCCATATTTACTTTTAAAATGGACTTCAGTTTTTACTTAATATTTAAAATTTCATTCAGATTCCATCTTGAGGTTTGTGATGTGGAAATCGTACAATTTTAATTGAATTCCATTTTTTAACCTACGGATCTGCAGAAGAGAGAGTTTTTATAAACAGTGTTTTAGATGAAGGCGCATCGAATGATCACTTGCTAAAAGATTATTTTGATAGTACGTATTAATTTAGTCTTCCAGTGTATTTATGTTACAGAGATGAGTGAACCGGACAATCTGTTGTACCAGTAATGTTCCATATCTATAACAAATTAAGTAATTACGATTCCTGGATCTTACAAAGAACCTATTTCACCTCATAAAATTCGATAATGTATTATCACGTCATTCTAAGTAGACTCTACATAGAGGTTGAAATGTGATCTCATGTATCATTGCGACTAACATTTACAAGAATACTGATTAAAGTAGGAACAAAAAAACTATCAACCTTCGTTAGTCTACATTTATCATTCTTTTCTATGAACTCTAAAACTTTTATTCGAGTATTAAATCAAAGTCTCGTCTTGAGACGGCGTGAAAGTTAAAAAAAGGGAAAAAGTAGAATTAGATCTTGAAAGTAGAATTGGATATTGTCAAACGTAAGCGATCGATTCTGAATATTAGACTGATAAGAACAACTTGTGTGAGAAATAAACATTTTCATGGCAGCTAAAATGAAGCCGATAAGCAATCCAATGAACTTTTGGATATCGTCTGCGCCGTCCTTCCACATTATACTGTTCTATGAGTGACATAAAAGATCACTTCATGAAATGGTAGGTCATTTTGTGAAATGATTAATTCCACGTTTGGACCACGAAATTATTAGATAGACATACATATCTATTTGTAATACTTTAACAATGTATGTTCAAATAATTTTGTCTGTTTCTTTGGTATCTT
This sequence comes from Thymelicus lineola, assembly GCA_963932265.1. Taxonomy (NCBI): domain Eukaryota; kingdom Metazoa; phylum Arthropoda; class Insecta; order Lepidoptera; family Hesperiidae; genus Thymelicus; species Thymelicus lineola. The sequence goes on along the minus strand of OZ010690.1, from coordinate 5,758,219 downwards.
TGAACGGGACTTTTTTGAGAATCATCCTGTGTACATATTGGATACGCTGTGTTTCTAATACACATTCATAAAATACAGGTTTCATATACCTAATTTGTATTTTATGAACCTCGCTCATTTTTACAGGAGGTAAAACTGTTAAAAACATAAAAATGGCGGACGCAAGCATGACGCAAGTCAATATGTACTAAGGATAAACATAGGAATAAGTAATCTTACACATCGAGAAAAAACATAAGCACAAATAATGAATCTCTACTTTCCTAGTTTAAAAATAACGGTTTTTTTCTACATATACATGTTATGTATAGTCCCTATGATAAAAATTCACGAATATTTTAAAGACTATCAACTCCATATTGTTTAAGACTGATTGCACTGGCAACGTATTTGATGTTTTAGGGAACTGTACATAATTTAATCGTATTAATCATACACAAAATATTTTACGGAAGCAATTATTACTTAATTATAATCGTAAGGAATTTTATGGACTTACCTGGAGAGAAAATCCTTAAATCTAAACTTTGGGTATTTTTTGCGGTGTTACAACACACTATTTTTCTATTTAACAAAAAAAAAACTACTCACATCACATCACACTGCCGTAGTTTAGTCAATGAGTTAATCTTACAAAAATAGGATGTTCTTTTACTTATGTTTTAGTTAACCTCTAAGTATCTTGACTCAAATATAAGTACATTCAGAATATTGATACTGCCCCGCAAAAGAAAGGTCAGATGTTTTCAGTAACTCTCTCGAGACAGTTGTGACCACAGACATGTAACAAAATAAGTTACTTTAAGTGTATTTACATATGCTTTAATTTCATACTGGTTTTGAACAAGTGAATACACACGCGATGTATAAAAAGTACTAAGTAGAAGTATTCCTATTTCAATTTCAAACAATGCACTTTAAAGAACTTTAATAAATTCGGCAACACACTTTTACATGTGCGTGACATAAATATATTTTTTGCTTTTTATCAAATCTATAATCCTTGTACACGCTAAAATGAGCTTACACTTCTATTAATATAGCTAGTTATTGGTATAAAGGCTGATATTCATACAGTCGTACTTACAAGTTATTATGTCTAGATATAAGTATGTTAGTATGTTAAGTTTTTTATATTTGTAAATGCCCTATAAATGTCTCTATATAAATAGTAAATAATGTACTTTAGGTAAATGTAAATGGTCTTTAAAGGGAGGAAAAGTTCTCAGTAATATTACGTACAGTGAAATTATGTAAAGCTTAGAATCTCGCCATGCGCGGCTGCAAAAAATTCAATATTTATCATATTGCTTTCGCATCTTTCAGTAAATAAAGAATTTTGAATTCAATTTTCGGACCCACGTGGGCTTTAAAAAAAATTATGAAGCCATGTAAATATAATCCCTAATCCCTGTTTGTCATTATAACTGGATCTCTTATTAAATAATACTCTCTTGATCTACTTCGGTGCCATTTAAACCCTAGCGGATACCTTTTTAAGTAAAGCATTACTTAAATCTAGATTTTAAATTGTAAGGCATAAAGCTTGCTTTTCTTGTCTTTCTAAATAATGTGGTTCAATGCACTTTGTACTGCATATTTTTTTGTTTATTCTCAATGCAATAGTATACAATTTCAATTTAGGTAAATAAAAACAAAGATACATCTTCCGCAGTATTCTAGAGTAGGATTAAATCACGGGCGATTGATCTCATTTTTCACATGGTTACACAAAACGCAAACATTTAGTGCCAATTTTTGTGTCTCTACATTACAATTTATTTTCGATTTAATAACGGAATGTGTAAGAATTTATAGTAAAAGCCAGTTAAATGTTATAAAGTATATTATCCCGCACACTTTGGTGTTGGTTATTGCTATATACAAAGCGAAGCAGGATGAACTGGGAAAATGCTTTTCGTGTCATAACATTGTCTTATTCAACCGTCCACCATATTAGTACAATACAAATTACAAACACATACGCACTCAGTCACTCTTTACTGTTTCTCATTTTTAAAATGAGGTAGAGTCTAACATAGAGTGATCCAGTCTGTATGAATTTTTGAGCACCTATCTACATAATTATCTACCCACATTTAAATATTTTAGTATGAAGGTACATACATAACTTTTATTACTTAAATGTAAAATAATTTATCTATTTTATTCTAAATAACTTCATGATCAATAATGGTTGTACATTATTGACCATTTACTTATTTAGATAGATTCCTTGATTAAGGTCAATTTATTTCGGGGGTAGGTAACACTACATAAAGAGGTTTTTTCTTTTATCTTGGGAACCTAAAGACCGTTTTTCATAAAAATATAATAAATCAATTTTAAGACTTAAAACAACTTTAAAATATTATTAATGTTAAAAGTAGTTGTTTGCAGATTTTTACATGATGTTTTTCAACTTCTCACTCAATTTACATTTCATTAGCATTAAAAATAAATGGACCCACCTCTTTAATTACTTAAATTATTTTGTATTATACGCAAAAAATCTAGGATAGTGCTATCTGTTGTATGGAATTTCTTTTTTAAGAAAAATGTTCTGAAGCGATGTATTCATTGCAAAGCTTGCTTTATTTTATACATTTGACGAATTAGTTAATCATGTTTTCTTACTACTTAATCTAGGAATATAAATTAATAGCAATAATTATGGGCGTTGATAAGGAACTGCTTGGTAGGTTCGTGAATAAATTCTTCATGAATGGATCTTATATTAAATATATTTTTATGGTTGTTAATCTACCAAACTGTACATGACGGTTTTGAGTGACGATGAATTAACCATGGTGTTATTAGTTCGACAATTTTTTTGTCTTCCTAGTCTCCTACCGTTGGAGTAATCGCATGGACGAGATATCCATTCCTTTAAGCAGACCATACACGAACAAGTGTACTTGTCAAGTTTGCAGTTTGACTTGATGCGGCATCCAGTTTGCATGAGATGAGATATGTAGCCAGTTAGCCATATCGTGGCCATACAATATCAAGTTTACTGGATGCCGCGTCAAGTCTGCTGCAAACTTGACTACTTCGTATACTTGATCGTGTATGGCCAGCATTATAGGTACGTCTGTTACCTAGTAACGTGCTAGTAATGGATTGGTCATTGTTTAATTATACTGGGATATTAAATTGACAGTTTAAACGTTATACAAACAAGTTCTGACTTCGCCTATACTTATAAACAAAGTTATACACAGTGACCTACGGATTCGCTACTTACTCATCTTGAATTAGTTATAAATTGTACATGTTAAATAAGCATAGTTATAACCTATATTAATTGTTAAGTATATACGTTTACAGTACTTAAACACACTCAAAAGAATGAGAATAAGAGCCATATTTTAGAGCCTAACTGCATTAAGATTATTTTACTTATTAGTTGTAATTTGTAAATATAATTGTACAACGTTCATAGAATTAAATGAATATTAATGTAGCATCGTGGTGTTTTTAATTATGTTCATTAACCGCTTAAATCCTAAATATCCCACTCTCTCTAAATATAAGCTGTGTAGACTTGCTTTCACCGAAACAAATATCTACTTTATATTATAGTTCGCCCGTCGCCGTATAATGTAGTACGTATGTACTATGTACTTTCACATATTCTTTGGTTGTAAATTGTTCTGTCAACACTGAGCCAACACTACTGCTTATCTAACAAAGGGTGTAAAGTTCCTGAAATTGTTACTTTGCATCTTTTACACTTTGTCCCAACGGTAGGTACTCTTGCAACGTCTACCTACTTCCGATTTTGGTATTCAACGTCGACTTTGCTATCCTTCAAATGCATCGTACTCATAGCACAGAATACTATACTCATAGTAATGATCATTAATCATTAATTTACAGGTCTACTGTGTTAGATTTCATGAAAATCCGTTCAGTAGTTTTTGCGTGAAACAGTAACAAACATAAAACCGTTAATGCCTAGTCAGTAGTTGGGAATAAACCGTACTAGTTGTCAATAGTCAGTTAAAGTTAGAATCTTTCTCTAATCAGCACTCCACATCTTAAGGTTGTCTAGAAGAAATCGCTGTGTAATGAAAAGCCGCCTTTTGTACTTCACATTCTTGTCTATTTCTAGACTGTTAAAAATACAAATTTTTGGTGTACAATAAAGAGTAAAATAAATAAATATTTCGCAACTTTTTACGCGTTTTCAGAACAGTTTTTCCATAGATACGTAACGTTAGGAGGCGATATATTCAGAACATAATAACATTATATTTGCGTATGATGAAAATTTGTGTTCCAACGGGCTTTTCCTCACATCATCATTACAATGGTAATATGTTATTTGTTTGGAATTCATATCGATTAAAAAATCGTTATCGCGCGATGAGTTCAATCTGTCTGTACTTATGTCAAAGATCTCTCCTCTGTTCGACCATAACGCGATTGTATCGTATACTCTCTATAACTAAGATCATAAATTATGTTAATCTCTATATGCCCTCTCACTGATACCTACATAGTAAAGTTAGTGTACACAGCAATTACAACTTATACTGTTTAATTTATGATTATCACTCATTTTCATAAAATTGATTATTTTACTGCATAAGTACTCATTTATACCGACTTCATTTTTCAATATTATGAACTAAATTTTGCTTAGTAATTTCTACATATCCTTAAAATAAATCTAATATAATGTATAAAAATCACGTGTCACGGTGTTCGTACTGCTCGCGCTAGGACTAGCTAGGTGATTAGGGTATCCCTATCCAGAACATTTTTGACAGAACAACGTTTGCCAAGTCAGCTAGTAGTATCTAGTAAAATCATCATTATACATATAACATTTTTATTTATAATATCTCTGCATTTGTTACATTTAATTTCATGCTTCGGAACTTTCGGAAGACACTTTAAAATAGTCAATTATCTCGTGACCTCGTGTCCAGCCCGAATAATACGTTATTTTACTTTATTTTAGCTGGAGTACCTAATCCTGATGACTTCAAGTCTTTTCGAACTATCTTTACCCTTTACTAAGTTTAATACACAAGATATAGGCTAGATTATACCAATTTCATTGAGAACCTGTGTTGCGAGTTTATTACTCAGGTTCGATTCTCGACCGAAGCTCACATTTATGTGACAATCATTCACGATGCAAGGTTGTTAGTTTTTAAAATGTATGTACTTATGGTGATACAATGAGCAATACAATTAAACTTATTAATTGGTTGGGTGTGTGTGTTGTGTTTGTAACATCAAGCTATGAAAGTTATGGAGTTTCCAGGAGATTAAATCTGTTTAGGGTTCCGATGTCAAAACGTTCTAGCTCAGAGACCCTTAGTATTATTTTTAGAAAGCTGTAATTTGGCAAAGGTACACATTTATGAAGCCGGCGGCCACTTTCCCGGTTTTTCTATTTTCGCGAACTAAAACGTCAATTTACGGTCATGCGCACAATGCTTGAAAGAGTGTTGCACACACAAAACTCCTTCATTATAAAATATATACGTATATACCTATATTAAAAAATTTGAAATACCTAATAGAAAATAACTGTTCCAAAAAATACTCATGTATTTTTAATATTTATAACTTATTACATTAATTACTAGCATTTTCGGTGTAGATATTGATTTATTTGGATACCTCTAATGCGCATGCCTCAACTTACAGAGAACAGACTGAAGGGCTGTAAATTCGTGAACCCTTTATTATATTTCTTATTTAGTCCTCAAGGAAGTGCGTATCAAATTGTAAATTTGTGCTAACGTTACCAACGAATTGTTACTTGTAATATTACGATTGCAAACTAAGAAGTAAAAATGGGAAATATTCAAGCCAACGAAAAGCAGCCGAAGGCTGGTAAATCTCCGTCAAAAAGTAAACACTTCATGAGGAACCTGAACAGAAAAGGGCCGGGGAGAGACAGCAAAAAACACTCGAAGAAAAAAGGCAAACGAGAGACTCCCGATAGAGAATACGATAAAACGCCAGATTCCGATAACAATGAATTGATCGAAGCATCCGATACCGATACGGTCGAGTGCGTGTTCAAAACATCGGTGCGGAAGGAGGGGGGTGCGGAGTCGGCGAGCGTGCAGTCGGAGGTAACGGTGACCAGGTGCGAGCCGGGGCAGGAGCGCCCCGAGCCGGCCGAGCGGTCACCGACCCGCGACCACTCGACGCGCGACCACTCGCCCGCCGCGGCCGCGCACCTCGCCTCGCCCGCCAACGACTCCACCTCCGAGTCAGTGTTCACGGACCCCCTCACGCCGCTCGCCGCCGCCGTCGAGCTCAACCTGTGCTACTACTCCGCCGAGAGCGACAGCGCTCACGACGAACCCCCGCGCGAGGCCCCCACGCTCACACCCCCGGGGGCACTTGCGCTCGCGCAGCCCGCGCCGCGCGCGCCCCAAGCCGCAGCCTCTCTCGTAGAGATGCCGCACGACGATGCGACCTCCTTGTTGACGATACACAACGCGATAGAAAAAGAAACCAAGTCTGACATTCTCGACGACAGTGACAGAGATGATAGTGAGAGGGGAATGGGCGCAATAATTTCGAGATTAAAGGAAGAGCCTTCGGAACGTGCGACTCACGAGTGTAATCATGAGTTCCTGGATAACCGGTTGAAAGCGTGCCCGGGACAAACTTCATTTACCCTTTCCAGGCACCGAAAAGTTGAGCTTCCTCCTGTAACTGCTTGTGAATCATCTCTTACTATACTAGACGGTAAGTGTAGATAATGGAATAAAATTACAATAATTTTCTTGCATAGGAATGTACAGAATATGAACCGACCGTGAATACCAGCTGGATTCGCAACATTTTTTTTTGTGTTTACACCTGCCACATAAATCAACAATCATTAAAGGGTTGCTTGACAGAGATTGATTAACCTACCTACTAGTGATTTGCAATCGTTCTCTTCTTAGGTAAGTACCTTTTTTTAAGCAACTGCACTAGGCTCTTGCAGTAATAATGTTAAAAAGTAGAGTTTTGGTTACTTGTAAAATAAGTAGTTACAGCTAAATGAAAACAAGGAATAAATAGTTATAATTGCAAAAATATTAGAAACATTCCATAAAATGATTTGCAACATTTAATTTATACTTAATATGTATTATAAATTTTATAAATTCTTCAAAAGAAATATACTTCGAATTTCTCACCAATTTCTTACAAATATCAATACCATAAATATGGAATGAAATACAGATAACTGGATGAAATAGAGATAGCTTAGATAACTCAAATACCTACATACTTAGATAGATAGTTTGATAACATCCTGATACACATGATATTATCAATATGAGGTGAACGGATGCTGCGACGTTAGACATATAGGTACACTTGTTGTTTTCTCTGCACACATAGGTACATGAGAACAATCAAATGGCGCGCAGATTGCAGCCTACTTACAACACATTACATCTAACAATGGCTGCATTATTTGCTCTTATATTAAGGGAAATCTATGCACGGAACAGGTTTTATAAAGCCTGGTAAACAGCACCGAGGTCTATGGACAATAGTGTCATCAAACCTAAACCCGAAAAGAGAAACCTGGTGACCTGCTTTATTACTCTCTCTGATACTTCAGCGTCGGCAGCTGAAACATAAAAACATAATACTATACAATACAGCTATTTTCTACCTTCAATCTTCGAACTTCGTCCTTTTTAGTGCATATTTGCACGCTTATTTTGCCAGTTTGATGCACTATCAGTAATATAATCCGATGTCTACTTATAATTCATATTAAAAATCATTAATGGACGAAAGCCAATTGCATCCCAAAACGTGTGTGTTTATTGTAGGCGTCGACTTTCAGGAGTTTCAGGCAGGTGCATCTGTATCTATATTATTGGACAGCCACAGCCACCTCAATTTTTTATTCACACAGTAAATAAAAGAAAAAAAATATCTTCTGTGAATTTTGCTTCCCGAAATAGGAGTACAAATGCACCCAGTGCTGGCGTTAGAGCCACTGACGCCCCAGGCAAGAATATTGTGGCGCCCATATAAGATAATCAAAATCGAGCTTTTTTGCTGAACTAATGCGAACGTTTATAATTTCCTTTTTTTTTGCTCCTCACACCAAATGTGGCGCCCCTCCAAATTTAGCGTCCCAGGCTGTCGCCTGACTTTACTCCCCCTTACACCGGCTCTAAGTGCACCCATTTTCACCCTTTAGTTTGCTCAAATGACGTGTTGCTTCATTTTATAATAACTCTAAGTACTACTTCTTTTTTTCAGACAAAGATCGTCGTCCTTCAAGTTTAAGTGAGACACCTGTTTCCGAATCGAATGTATTACGGAAAGTGGCTTCTCTCACACTCGATCAGCTGACCGAAAATAAGGTTGTGCGGCCGAAATTTATCCCGCAGAAGTTGGATTTTCAGTTGTACGAAAAATTTGAAGGTTTGGATATACATTTATTTACTTGCATATTACTAGTAATAAAGTTAATTATGTACCCACCCTACTCATAAACTTGTGTCCACGTTCAAGTCCATGGGTTGCCCGTTCGATTGCATGATAGTTGGTGCCCTCAGCATTGTCACAAAATGCATAATAAATAAATAAATAATAATAATACATAAATGCATTATCTATAAAGAAGCTAATTTAAATTTGCGTTCCTATTACGAACACTTAATGTGCTGGGATTGATTGAAAATTTTACATCCATGGTGGGATTTATTATATCAATAGAACACACTATTGATATAATCAAAAAATAACAACGTATTTTAATAAAACCCTGGGGTTCTGTAAACATATGTAGGTATTTCCATGGCGTCTGCAAGTAGGTGAATGAACAATCTGATAAGGTGCTTATCTCTATTAACAAATTAAGTTGATTGTCACGATGCCCGTGTCTTATCTTATAATCGTTTTACTCAGTAAAGATAGAAGTTTGTGGCAAGTGTAGTGTATACGTGACTTTGGAATAAACTATAAAGTTTTCCATAGCTTTTCTCTTCTCCAAAATGCAGCTATCGACCAATCGTGTTAAATTTACTAATGCTTCAGTGGCCCAGTTCAGTTACGTGAAATTGTTTAGAAAGAATCGAACTACTGAAAGAGGAATCAAAGATATCATCACTATACTCGGACTGCACACCGATGAAGCCGACGAAGGAACGTTTGATCTCATTTCTATCATCGAAAACAAAATAAAACCAGTTTTAACCCAACGAATAAAACGGAAAGACTGCTCTCTCGTACCGTATGTGTCTAAGAAGAAACTCTCTATTAGTATCATTAGGACAAAAAATTGGTTTCGTTTTCAAATCACGTGTCTGGGTAATGAATATCAAGGAATGAGAACTCAGTGCGATTTTAGGTCAGGTGAAATGTATACCAAAATATACACCAAAAATGAAAATATGTTTTTCTATAAAATTTCTATTGTAGACATGTTTTGGCGAGACAAAAAAGTTCTGAGTAAGTACCTTATCCATCACAGATCAATCTATCTATGATAATGTCTACTATTCATATCTGTAGTCCGTTTTTAGGGTTCCGTAATGAAAACGGAACCCTTATAGTTTCGTCAAATTCAGACCCTTAGTGCTAGAAAGTTTCAATTTGGCATGGATATAGGTACTTATTATATTTACTAAAACTCAATAACTAATAAACTAACGTCTAAAATTGCAAAGTCGTACAATACAACCTTTAAAAAATATTTTCAGCGAACTTCCTCTACTACTGGTAAAGCGGTGATGATTTTTTTCTCATCTTTTCCATAGTGGTGATATCGCTGAAAAAAAGGTCTTTCAAAAATATTATGGGTCCACATTTTTCGATTCAGTGGTCCGATTGGTAAAATTGGTATTATCTTTTTTTGTAATATTTTTTTAAAAGATGTGCTGAGGAGTTTCTTTAGGCTTTTCTTCTCCTCCACGATAAAGCACCTTCCGAAAAGCCAAAAAATGACGTGCATAAGTGTATCAGTGATACCTATATGAATAAAATATTTTGACTTTGACTTTGACTTTGACTTTTGAAATATTCGGCCTTAAATATTGAAGTATTATTACTAGCGTATAGAACAGACATCTCGAACAAAATGTGTGGCCCGCCCGGGAGGTTCGATTTTAAAAATTGAGCCCCGGTTCTCCTTTCAAAATCGAACGAATCCATTGAAGACTGAAGCCACGTGGCGTCAATTCATTGGGACATACATGGTGTTCGAGGTGTCGGTTCTATGACATTATACTTCAATGGCCTTAAAATGCTAATTCAACATGTCATTGTCATGACATTATTGCGTTGCCGAAATTATTACATCCAAGACCAAATCACCATAAATAAAAACATTTGACATGACATGACTATGACATTGACTTTGACATTTGATTGTCATAAAGATAAAATGTCATTTTTTGTTTTGTAAAAATTTTTGTGTTCACAAGATTTGTAAAATTGTTGGATTTTTTCTTTTTTGAGTAATATGAAAAACTAATTTGTATGAATTTTGGTTTTCCCATTTTATTTAATAATATGTTTCAGAGTTGTGTTATTTCTTACAGGTCAAATGCTTCTCAACTGGTTCCTGTCATCAGTAGCCGATAACAATCAAGTAAAAAACGTGTTGAACCCACAAGATCTGAAAACAATAGGAATTCAGTACTGTACATACCTCCTGGCAGCTGGTGTGTTGCGCCAAATAACTGATAAGGATGCCCCTACAGAACAAGTTTTCAAAGTAAGTTCAGTTTGCCTACCTATTTTTATACAAGATGTGTTTTCCATTCTCATTCATTCAATAGAATCTCGTATTCTGCAGTGTATCATGGATTGAAACTCCTGTTTTCTTTTACGAAATCCTTAAATTATACTGTCTTTAATTGCCAGTCAAATACAATGTTATGTATTGTTTATTTCAGCCTAATCTAATGTATTATTGGGCTCATATGGAAGTGCCTGCCGCCCAGCCAATAACACCAGGGAAATTACAAAGTTCCTTATGGCCACATGACAAAGATACTTTTCTACAAATGAAACAAGAGCAAAACTTTTATAGATCTGAGGATAATCAGCACCACAATAAAAACAATACTGATGAAATACATGACATTGTAGAGGCTAAAGCTGTAATATCCGATTTAAAAAGAAAACTTGAAGAGTTAGAAAATCAATTGGAGCTTTACAGACTAAACAATTTTGAAAATAATCAAAATGTATACAAAAACTTGGTCTCTCCAGTCAACAAGGAGGTCCACAACAAAGGCAAAGTTGTATTAGTAAACCAAGAGGTGCAAACATTAAATAATGTGAATGAACTTGATAAGCTGACTAACAAACCTGTGATAAATGCGTCTAAATATGATGCTCCTTTAAGAACAAATGTAATTACTGATCCTAATTTAGAATTAAGTAGATTATCTCAAAATGATGAAGTTAACAAACATGTTGAGTGCAAAAGTTTGAATAGATCTGAAAAAATAGAAAACTATTGTAAATTAAATAAAAGTAGGGATTGCAATAAACAATCTAGAAAAGATGGATTATCAGAAGGCAATAATGAAATAGCTGGAATAAAAATAGTTAAAGATGTGCAAGACAGTGAAAGACAAAATGACTTTACAAAAAGTTCTGGAGACTTCAATACAAACTATGACAGCTCATCAGATGCTTCATTCCTTAGTACAACTAATGAAATAATAAGTTATCCCACGGAAAGTTCCTTGAATGCAGATAGCACAGACCATTTAATATTAAATAATGGTACTAATAATTATAGTTTAACTACACAAGTTTTGTATTGCAAAAATGACAATAAATTGAGTGCAGCTTCAGAATCAACCCAGTCACCATCATCAAATCAGTCTGTAACTATTTCAGAATCAAACAATTTGAGATTGAGTGATCCTGATCAAAAACCTTCTTCAGTCAATCGGGAAGAAATTGAAAGGTTGTCAGATGTAGTTCCTAGTGATCAAAATTTACAATCACTTTCACAAGTCAAGTCTGATTCAGTTCCTCCATGCCAGCCAGCTGCGCTTCTGCCACCTCCCCTTCCTGGAATGCCACCACTCCCACCTCCAATGCCTGGGACTAATGAACCTGAAATATTGGCTCCTGAGTATTCACCAAAGCCTACAAGTCAAATCGAAAGTAATCTAACCTTAAGTACTAAGCCTGAGACTGAATCAATTTCGACAACAATGGACCCAAAACATAGTTTATCTCTTCAAACAGGAACACTAGATGAATCAGCTTCACAGATGTCAAAAAAGGGAGAAAAAGCAGATATATTGACAAATGTTCCTCATTCACCCCCTGTGCTAGATTTAACATTATCAACAAAGCCTGATACAATTACCACACAAGAAAAAATGGGACCATCGCCACCTCCTATGCCAGAGATGGTTCCGCCGCCGCCGCCTATGCCCGGAATGGGTCCGCCTCCGCCGCCTATGCCCGGAATGGGTCCGCCTCCGCCGCCTATGCCTGGAATGGGTCCGCCTCCACCGCCTATGCTCGGAATGGGTCCGCCTCCGCCGCCTATGCCCGGAATGGGTCCACCTCCGCCCCCTATGCCCGGAATGGGTCCACCTCCGCCCCCTATGCCTGGAATGGGTCCGCCTCCGCCCCCTATGCCTAGCATGGGTCCGCCTCCGCCTCCTATGCCGGGAATGGGTCCGCCTCCGCCCCCTATGCCCGGAATGGGTCCACCGCCACCTCCGATGCCGGGAATGGGTCCACCACCACCTCCTATGCCAGGAATGGGCCCACCGCTGCCACCAATGTCAGGAATGGGCCCACTGCCGCCACCAATCCCCGGCTCAGGGCCGCCTCCGCCGCCAATGCTTGGTGGACAACAAGCGATACCACCCCCACCAGCCAATGCACCAAGCCTTGGGCCAGTTCCCTTTCCCGCACCTCCGGTTGGTGGCTGGAATATGCAAAGAGCTAGTGAGTATTTTGAATATTTTTGTTGCATGATTCTTGGATATAGTAGGTGTTTCGACCGTGAAACTTTGAATAACCCATCTATTTGAAACTAGATTTCATAAGTGATTAATTTTGAGACAATTCGAATTTAGAATTTATAATACAGAAATGAAACATACCTTTCAGCTTTAAGGAAAACTCCAGTTAAACCAGCAGCCCCAATGAAACCGTTGTACTGGACTCGAATATTAGCTGCGCCAGTAGTGCCCACTAACCAAGGAGAAGCAGATATATCCAAACTAAAGCCTCTGTGGCTTGAAATTGAAGAGACAAATTTAGACAATATAGATGAATTTACAGACTTATTTTCCAGACAAGTAATTAAGGCTCCAGTGAAGAAAAAAGTTGAAGTGAAAACAAAAATTCAGCCAGTAAAAATATTAGACAGCAAAAGATCTCAGAATGTAGGAATACTCGCCCAAAGTTTACATGTGGAATTTTCGGAAATTGAGAATGCTATTTACAATTTTGATACATCAGTTGTGAGTTTAGAAGCGTTACAACAAATTTATGAGTTGGTAAGGTATATAACTGTATAAATAAGTATTATCGTTTTACTTAAGAATATGAGAAGTGTACTGTTTTACCATGCTAGATTACATTTAGGCTGCACACAAATTTGGAAATTATTGGAAAATTGGAAAATGAAGAATGAGATTGAAGTATTTATACAGTAGTAGTATTTATATAGTTTTTAGTTTAAATGATATTCAAAAATTTGATTTGCGTTAATTTGATTTAGAATAAATATGAAAATATTTATTTTACAGCGAGCGACGGACGAAGAGCTGTCGTTGATAAAGGAACACTTGAAAACCAAGCCAGATGTTCCGTTAGATAAACCCGAATCATTCCTGCATGATTTGTCCGGAATACCAAATTTTGCAGAGAGAATTTCGTGTTTCATGTTTCAAGCAGACTTTGAAGATAGTGTTAATACAACAATGCATAAGTTAGACAACCTGAAACATACTTGCGAGGTAAGATAAAAAAATTTCTTCCTTCTAAATGTTTTAATACAAAAATTCACTGATACAAGAATATCAAATCTTTTATAACATAATATATTAGGATTCACATAAGGAAGGACATTGATTATTCCAATCCTTATCTATGTGGTTGTCTACACTACAAGTCAAGGATGAATAGGCTTTAAGTATCCACAACTTTTTTGCCACTCACCATCAGATAGGATTGTAGACAAGCATTAACTTGGTAATTATAAAAAAAAAACAAAATGTTTGTATTAAAGTTTGTGCAGAGTAGTTTTGGTGAAACATGTTGTATAAAATGTGGTGCATTGCAGTTTCTTATGACGAGTGAACCTCTGAAGCAGCTATTTGCAATAATATTAACCCTCGGCAACTACATGAATGGTGGAAATGGTCAGCGGGGTCAAGCAGATGGATTTGGCTTGGAGATTCTTTCAAAACTAAAAGATGTCAAGGTAAATAATCTTAATTATAATTCACTGACAGAAACAACAATATCTTTGGTTATTTAGTTTCACATGTAAAGATAGATAAATGAAATGAAATAAATACAGATACCATTTATAATACATGGAGAAGGAATGTAGAAAGCTCATGATATTTGCATTATAATAATAAAATAATATTTGATGATATTTGCAGTATAATTTGCATTAGAAAAACAGAATTAATAACAATAACCATTTGACACACACTTGCATATACATGTAGATGTCAATGTTTGACTTTGACATGGTGGGGCAGAGCGGGTCTCAAGTCCAATAAATCGACGCTTAAAAGGAAACATTGACTAAGCGACATTGCGCTAACTATACAGGAGAGCAGTTTAAAGTTGGAATTTTTAGAAAAAAAATCATATAATTTTTGTAATCCTCCTACCGACATTATTCTTACTGTTTTGAAATCCTTATTTTATCATCTATATTGTGGCATATACAACAACTGTTCTAAAAATTCCACTTGAAACCTGTAAAGTTAGCTCGATGTTGCTTAGTCAATATTTCCTTTCAAGCATCGAAATAATATTCTAATAATATGAATTCAGTTTCTCTCCTTACTCCCTTCTCTCTTCTTATTGTTGTCATCCATATTTATGATATTATTATTTTAAGTAATATTTGTAATTTCCTCCATATTATTCGTGCACCTTACCTCATTTAATCTTACTCTAATCAGCTCTCCACATCTTAAGGTTGTCTGGAAGAGATCGCTGTGTAGCGATAAGACCGCCTTTTGTACCTCATATGTCTGCTTTACTTGTGTACTTGTTGTTGTATTATTTTATTGGTGTACATTAAAGAGTTAAATAAATAAATTAATAATGAATTCCCCTGTGAAGTCGAAGCAGTCGCACGTGACCCTCCTGCACTTCATAGTGCGCACGTACGTGCGCGTGCGCGGCGGCGCGCTGTCGGCGCGGTGCGCGCTGCCCGTGCCCGAGCCGGGGGACGTGGCGCGCGCCGCTGCCATCGACTTCACCGACGTCGCCGCGCACCTCGCCGCGCTCCAAGGACGGCTGACAGGTTAACTACTAATGGCTTCAACCCATTAATGGCCCACTACTGGGCACGGGTCTCTCCTCTTGAGGAGGCCTAGAGCATACTCCACCACACTGCTCCAGTGAGGATTGGTGGAGGGGTTAGTAGCCAACCCAAGTGTTTCAAATCGCCCGAGGGCCTCCGACATGGCTTAACGTTATCTTATGATCACAACCGGGACCGACGGCTGTACGTGCCCTCAGAAACACGGAAACGCTCAAGAATTTTTTTGCCACTAGCGGTCACCCATCCAACTACCGACCGCGCCCGCTGTTGCTTAACGTTGTCGATCACTTGGGATCGACGCAAGCCGCAGAGCTATGAGCGCTTCAACTACTAATATAATATTTTTTTTTAATAAGCCTTGTTTAGTGAACAAAGGGTAGGTACAAGACAGTACAAGTGTAACGTCGGCCTCACTATTAGTATGTTATACCTTGCCAGTCGCATGGGAGCCACTCCTTTTTTCTCTTTCTTCTTTCTTGGTTGGCAATGCATCGGTGATGCGTTTGGGATTTCTTAAGTCCATGGGCGACGGTGGTCACATACCTTTAGTTTGATCGTCAACTCGTTTGTCGACTACTGACATAAAAGGCACTCCAGGTTTCCGTATTATCGAATAACCAAATAATCTATACTACAGACCCGAGTACACAGTGTCCTAGCACAAAACCTTACTTTTTTGAAATCCTTATTATGAACTCTAATTTGATACCCATATTGCATTATTCGATTTATTTTTATTTTTTGATACTTCAAACTTTATTCCTTATTCTAAGCCTTCAAACAATGGCATCTTACAGCCTCCATATTTGTTTTTTTTTAATTTCACTTATCTAATAACACTTGGGTTATCAAGAAGAATCAAACGATATCTTAATTGTATAAATCCGTTCAACGGTTTGGAAGATACGACGTAATAATGAATATTACATGCATCCATACAATATACGAGTACATACAAGATACGCGCGAACCCAAAAACCGAAAGGTTATGTCTGTGGTTATGTTTTCTTAGCAGTCGGGTAAAAATAATTCCGTCTAAATATTTTTTCGAATGTGGAGGAGTAGTAACTATAAATTAACTAGTTATAGGCATAGGTTTTAATTCTAGGACGGTTATTAGTTCAATAATAAAAAGTCAGCAGGTTTTTACAGGTTGCAAAGAGAAGATGAAAAAGGTTATCGATTGCGAAGAGTCGCGCGGCGGCGACGAGGCCGGCGAGGGTTGCAAGCGACTCGACGTGTTCAAAGATAAAATGACGTCATTCATGAACGCGGCCGAGGAAAAACTCAAGACTGAAAATGAAAATTTAATAGAGTGCCGAAACAAGTTTATAGCTACCGTAAAATTTTATCAGTACTCTCCCAAGTGCGGCAAAGTTGATGACTGCGAACCGAAAGAATTTTTCTCGTTGTGGATACCGTTTTGCAGCGATTTTAAAGATATTTTCAAGAAAGAAGAACAATTAGCTATTAAAGAAAAGTGAGTATTTAATCCCTTGGAAAGTTTCCAATATAAAAACATTAACATTACATTTAGCTGCAAAAGACAGCGGGTATCCGCTGGATTCAGAATGCTCAGGATCAGTCAGAGTGGCGCATGTTAGGGGAGGCCTATGTCCGACATTGCAACGTTCACGCAATATAATTTATAAATGCATCTTAGTTCATGAAACCCTTCTTAATTGGCAAGCTAAGAAATATTTTGAATGTGGAAGCTTCTTAAACATCTACTGAGCCAATACATTTGAAACTTTGCATATTATGTTCATCAATATCCTACGATACTTTCAACCTGATTTAAAGGGTTTGATGATAGAATCATGAGTTGCACAATCTACTTTTTGGTACAACTGGTATTTTAAAATTAAAACGAAATCATTCTTAATTTTTCAGATTAAAAGAAACAAAAAAGTTGCAAGAGGAACGAAAATCCCTAACCCAACCTAAAAAGGAAGGTGGATTAAAAGCAAGGTTACAAAAAATATCCAGCATAAGAAAATAGACAAAGGATATTCTACACTCTCTTGCATGTGGTCGTTTAGGTAAGTTAATTTGATCACAATCTACAAATAGACACATATACATAGGGATGCCATTAGCGTTGCCAGGCCGCAGGCGACCGGGGAAAGCCGGACATAATTGGGCTTTTTGAATGCGTGTCCGGCCAAATTAAACTCATCACGCAGAAGCATTAGAATCAGCATTCTGAACGCAACAACATAATGAACCGTAGATTTTAAGATGTAATAAGTAAGGAAAAAAAAACATCGGAACTATAGCAGTTGCAGTATCTCGCTGCACTCGCAGACGTAACAGTGCGAGCAGGGCGAAGCATATTGCGCCTAAGTGCGAGTGAGCGCGCAATATGCCTCGCCCTGTCAACGGGGCAGCGAGATACTACGACTACTGTAAGCAATTTACCAATAGGGATGTTGGCACTGATTGTAAATTAATATAAAATATTTAAAGTATTGATAGTAACATTTAAAGGCATAAAATATTATTCTTTTATCGAAATCAATCACAATAAATTAAAAATCATTAAAATTCGTTAATTTTAAAATTCGTTTACTCGTTAATTCGTTAACTCACTCTCACGTGGCCTCAAACGCCACTTGAGAATATGACGTCATTGTTCGTCATTAACAGCAACTTCAACAAACTTCATTAAACGGCTAGTATTGAATATTGGTTAATGACGTCACCCGATGGTTAATGACGTCACCCGATGTTTTTGATGGGTTCTGTTTATCAATTTTTGTTTTTAAATGGAATAATACTATTTTTTTCCTGAACATTAAGGTCCTATCTATAAAATAAAATTTTATACTAAAATTAGTCAACATTTATTGATTGATTAATGAATTTTATTGATTGATTGATGTCGATTCTAACATAACAAATTTTACAGGTTACGTACGAGTGTTACGGTACGTGGAGGGGTTGTGAAGTCTCAAGTACTTTATTGGTCAAAATAATTAATAAAATTCTATTATGTATTATAATGTTTACCTTTGATGTAACTTGTGTCTATGCTGAATTTTAAGATTAACTAGTGATTTGCATGGTAACATTTGTTCATATAAATATATGTCATGAAACTACAATTTAATACGACATAATGCAGAATAAATTTTACAGTTGTACTGAAATAGTGCAGTAAAGCTATATAATAATATAAAAAATTTAAATACAATCTAATATTTGTTTGTAAGACAGAGTATATGGGATCATTTATGAGACTGGTTATCTATTCACCTATTTATTAGCTACTACTTTTATTAGCATCAATTCAAGTCATGACAAAATATGTGTAACACAAGCAAGCATTTACTTAATAGGAAAACAATCTTTAGTCATTAAGAAATTGTTGTCTCAAATATTATCACAAAATCATTATGATGGTATGGTTGCAGTTTGTAAACGAAATCAGAAACATATTTATAGTAGGTACTCATAATCAAACTGTATACATATGTGTATTGTATAACATGTTTTCTTGTCAATGCTTTAGTGCTTTAGTTTTAGATACTGTGAATTGGTTATCTAATACTTATCACACGATTTTTTTTTGTTTTCACATCCATGATGGTTAAGGTTAAATATCCATAATATTTAGTTTATAAACTTAAATTAAAATTTAAAAATCCCCCGACAGTTTGATTTACATGAAACATAGCTAAGAATACTCGATTAAATCACCTCTCATATAAAAACAAAACTAAATCAAAATAGGTTCATCTGTTTGGGAGCTACGATGCCACAGACAGACATACAGATACACAGACACGTCAAGCTTATAGCCCCTCTTTTTTCATTGGGCATTAATGAAATGTTTGAATCAACTTGTTTTTAAAAGTATATATCGGACCCTCAGTGGAGAAAAAGCATAAGTCGTGTTACGTTGAATTTTATTTATTAATATGATTGGAAAGAGGGACAAAAGCTGCATATGCTCAATTTTTTTTTAATTTCTATCAAATTGTAAATTCCTTTGACTACTTACTGATATTTTAAGTTTTTTGCTCTCCTGTAAAATTGCAATTTTCATCTTATGCCTTTTTTCCACTGAGTGTGCGATATTATTTTGTCAAAGCACTCTGGGTACATAATTAAAATGTTCATATTGATGGATAGGACTTGATTCGAATTGTAATATTAAAATCCACAATTTGATTAAGATATATTTGAATGATTAAAATCGATTATAAATGAATGATGAGTAGTTATATTAAACCATGTTCTCTAAATGTTGTTTACTCCAGACTGACCTAGCAGATATTATTATAATTTTCAACTTACTTATAACATAATCAGTTTGATACAGCTATCAATAAACCTTTTATCAACTCATAAAGCTATAAATCACCCATTTAACAAATAATATGTTGTTTATAATGGGTCAAATCATTCCAAAGGCAAGATCACTAATAGCATTGAACTAGAGGAAGTATGTATGTCAATTTTAATAAACTGATTTATTGACAAAAGTTATACTCCTTCCTTGTCCTGTTATATTATACTCTCCTAAAGACCTAACCAGGACATATTCAGTTATTTCTGTTGTAATCTTTGTATTAAAATCCATTAAAATAAATGTGTGAAATAAAATACTTGAGTTCATGGTCATTCATGAAATTCTTTAGAGTTTATTTAGCTTAACCAAGTAACATCCAGTTATTTCTGATGTAAGGTTATGATTGATTTCAGAGTTCAGATTGTCTTTTAACTGAACTGATTTTATTTTCTTGCACTTTATAAATCATGTATTATATAAATTAAAATGAATACATATGTAGTTCTTTAGAGTTTTGTACTCGGGCTCAAAATAAGAAACAATAAAAATCTAAATAATAATTCTTTAACAATTGGTTATTAAGATTGTTGATAGTATAATTGATATAAATTTTATATTGGTTATCATTCCAACGAGCATATATACAAATATACTAATAGTTCATTGTTTATTGAACAAGTTTACTATAAAAATAGTGTATTCTTTAATAATGTACCTGATATATGTTTTAAGCATGTTAATTTAAAAGGTCAGATGTAACATTACATATTATTATTATACCTATCTGCTTGAATGGTGCTTTATGTGTATATAGTTTTTTGTAATATTGTGCTAGTAAATAATTCATTTATAACTTTTAAATGTGTTTTATTCAAACATTTACACATTTTTCCTGCCATATTTTCTGGAATCTTCTTTGCAGTTTCCTTTTATCTAATATTAAATTATCAAGTTTCTCCAAGCATTTCTTTAGGGACTGCCATTGCATAAAACTAAGATGGCTAGTTAATGATCTGCTGTTACTCTCATTTCTAAATGTTTCTTCTTTGTCAATAAACTTTTGGAGAGTATGTTTATCAGTCACACAATCAATGACATGGAAGTACTCATCCTTTTCTTTTTTGATGTTGTTGGATTTAGTCCGATCTTCGATCTTGTTCAACAGTTTTGTAAAAGTTTCCCGAGATATTGCCTCACCCTGGTCAACATGCTGGACCATTACCATGTCAGAAACTTTCACATTATGTTTTAACTTGTCCAGATTTGTTTCTTGGTTCTCTTTTGGATTTTCATTAATTTGATTAACATAATCAAGAATATTTTCAAATTCAACTCCATCGTTGTCCACCAGCCATTGATCAGCATTGATTATTTTTGTCTTGGACCACTCGAGACGTCCAAAATGATCTATATTTTTTATATCCAGCCAATCCCCCAAATTTACTGGTAGGGTGTAGTCATCAGGTAAAAAGTTGAGTCCTTTTGATTGCAGCTCGTCCAAAAATGAATATAATTGTTGATACCAACTGCATGAGTGCTGCAGCAGTACAAATGTCATTGACCATAGTCTGCTCAAAAGAGCATATGGCATTAAACTCATCCAGTGGCTTTCCCCTCTTTTCACCCTGTCCATATAAAATACTGCCGCTTGTTTAGAACAAACAACTACTCTAATCATAAGTTTAGAAAATGATATCACTCGGACTAGTAGATACTGCATCATTTGTTTCGTAGGCAAATAGTAAGGAGTGTCTTCTTCATCAGGTAGTACAGATTTAAATTGTTCCACATCTTTTAATAGGTCGAGTGACAAATATCTACGTAATGCACAATTAACTTTTTTAAAACTTCTGTAACCAATATCATTTCTAAATTTCTTGTCATATTTGTAAAGAAGTCTTGACAAAATTGCGCTTTCATTATGTAAAGGAGACTGTTTTGTCAATGTATTTATGATATTATTTAATATGTGTTTTAGCATCTTCAAATCTGAAAGTAGTTATAAATCATAATGGGATCATAGAAATTTAAAAAAACTATGTATTAGCCTTAAACATCTTTAGTTTTAAAATTACAAATTAACAACCTACCTATATTACTGTTACAAATTGCTGTATTTACCGGTGGAGGTAAAATTGATTTATCATTCCATGGTTCTAACATTTTGACAGTATTACAACCACATGTAATACGTGTTGAACTTCTTACACAATCTTATAACTCTGCGTATAGCTGCATATTCAGTAAGAATAAAACTTTATGTTTTATGTAACATATTTAATTTAAAAATAATTTAAAAAGTTCACAACACAATGTGCAAAAATTATAGGTAGGTACAGCAAAAGCAATGCTTAAGTATATACAATGTGAATGTCTGTCAAACTGACAATGTCAATAGTGTCAGTGACTCAGTGCCAGTGATTAAGTACTCTGTGCTCAGTGCCAGTCAGGTACAGACAAATTATTCACTGTCAAAAGAGCAAACTTGACCTTTATTTTTTAACGAAAAAAAAACTGAAAAGCATAAAATAAAATAAATTATTTAATGTTAAAAATTAAGATCCTAAATTAACAGTAAATAAATAATTTTGAGACAGTGTCAAACAAAGAAGCAAAATTAATTACATAAAACGTAAAATGAGGGCAGTGGCATGCGATGCACACGGCAGCGGCAGCGCGGCGCACATTTTTCACCGTTTATTTTTTCCAGTTTTCTCTGTTCCGTGGTTTTTTTTTCATCTCTATTTTTTTACACAAATAAGGCCGCGCGCACTTTGGATACGTTTTCGTACGAATTTTACTCGTGAGTACACGTACGAACACGTACGAACGATCCCGACATTCCAAGTAATAAGGGAGCGCGCAGACTGGGCGCGAGTTAGTCGTGCGTATACGTACGTGTACATCCGACGTCCGAAAACAATCCGAACTTGTTAGGATTTTATAACACATTCGTACGTCGAAACTTAAAAAATGGATGTAGAAAAATTCATTAACTTGGTTTACGGACATAAATGTTTGTAGGACAGTGTGTGGTCATTCTATAGGTCTTCAATAATATGATGAAATTCATTTCTTTTTAAATATAACACCAAAATCATGTCTTTTTAAATATATTTCACACACCCATTCGGTTCTACGACAGCGACGACGCCACCACAGTCTGCGAGTTATAAGAAAATTATCGTGAACATACAGATTATTCAACGCGCTCCAAACAAAGAAGACTTTACAAATGCGAAGTCACTAGAACACTACCTATTTGGCGAACAAAAACGTATTCAGTGTGCGCAAGTAATTCGTACGACCACGATCATAAGTACGATATGAATTCGTGTCCAAAGTGCGCGTGGCCTAAGTTAATGCTTGACCACTTGTTTGTTTCCAATTGAAGGTTGGTTATAAATATCTGGGACCACAGAGTACTTAATCACTACGTTTCTGGGACAAAACAATATCTGGCCACATCAATAAAAATATGCGATGAAAATGACATTAACGGATTGCTAAAGTATGTGTAAATAAATTAATGAATATGTTTTACATTTCAATACTGTTGTTCAGTCATTATTTTCATACATTCATTTAAATTCAAGTTAATACAATAAATTGAAACCTTTGTAAAGTTTTAATTATGTATGAAGCAGACGATTTTTATTATTCAAAATGTGTTTCAGAACCAGAAAACCTTGGAGGTAAGACTGAAGATATATATTAAACTTTTCATTGAATTTAAGCCAAAACTGGCTGAATTTAAGGCAAAAATGGAACGAAACGCTCCATTTTCTTGATATTGATAGCTCTTCAATAGTACTCAAGTCGGGGGCGTAGCTTACCCTTGAGGGGCCCTGTTTCAAAATTTTTGAGAGGTACTCGTTCTTAAAATTCTTACCCCCCCCCTCCCCCCCTCCCCCCAGTAACAATATCGAGTCGCTTTGCCCATCTAAAACCTCTAAAATAGCTGCCAATGTCGAGTGTCTACATACAACAGGTGCCACCCAGCGCCTAAAGCGCTCCTGTCATCCCACTGTCACTCTACTGTAGAGCCACCAATGAGGGCCCCTATAAGTAACTCGGGAGGCCCCGTATCATTGCAAATCACGGCCGATTAATGGGCAGCTACGCGATGTCTGACACTTTACTTTTAGATATTTTTTTATGTTTTAAAGTCTGTATTTCATTCTATAATTTGCTCATTTTGCTCTATTATCACAGACTATTATCATCTGTGAGTGTGACAAAAGTACTCTAGCTAGTCTGTGGAGTCAGGAGTGTGAGTGATGTGATAATCTATGGATGTGATTGAAATATTTGATTTTGTGTTGTTTGTTGATAACGCTAGCTACTAGTATAGTAATCTGTGTTGATAACTTGTATTGGTTTGTGATAACTCGGTATCGTTTCGCTCATATAATGTCTCGGCGGCCTCCTACAAAATCAAAAATCAAAATAACGAATCGGTCTGTTTTCCATTTACAAGACAAAAATGCAGACGCAAATGAGCTCTCCACTGGTATGATAAAATCAGCAAAACGCACCGGGCAATTGAGTTTGTGCAATAGGGGTCTCGGATCAGGTGAGTCGATTACATCAACTTACTTCCTATCCTACGCGGAATGAGGAAGTAGTCTTTAAATGATTAATAGACTTTCACACCTTTAGATAATATTCAATTACGTTGTAGTACCAGAAAATGTGTGGAAGATCGATGAACTGGTTCTGGAAGAGACGAAGGAGGTAGACTTCTCCAAATCAGACCATAACAACTGGTGGAACTCTGAGCCGCTGAAGATGCTGGACCTCAGCTCGAACGCCATCACTTCAATATCGCCCAATGTCAAGTTGTTGCAACAACTCGTTACTTTCAAGGTGAACCACAGCATCAGGGGAATGAAATAGTAGCTTTATTACATTGCTCACCCCATTATGGATAGTGAAATAATGTCATCATCATCTCATAAAGTCATCATTGTCATTGTTACAAACTATGTAATGAGAAAAATAAGAGTTGGATTACTTTACCTCCAGAAATTATAATTTATTTTAATTGTACAAAGAAGACTTGATTATTCACAAAATTATCATATTGATGAGTCTCTAATTAGTTGTCATTAACTTAAATGCTTGTAGAATCTTACATTTTATTCAAATTTAAGTATAAGCCGCGCCATTAAAGAAACAAATCAATAAAGAAACAAATTATTCCTGTCCTTAGCGTGCGAGTGAGAGGGAATGATAATTTCTCCCCATTTTAGATTTGTTTGTTTAATGGTGCGGCTTATACTTAATAGGTGAAATCTATAATTCTATAAATTTATTCTGTTTATATTTCAGCTTCATGACAATGCATTGTCAAGCTTACCCTCCGAAATTGGTGAATTGAAGAATCTTTCCAACTTAACACTGGATCGGAACAAGTTATCAACACTACCAAAAGAATTCTACCAATTGACAGAACTACGATGGCTCAGCATTTCACATAATCAACTAGAAAAGATTGAGCCAGACTTTGGAGATTTAGTCATGCTAACATTTCTGGTAAGCATTATGACTACTAGTTACCTAAGTCTTAATTCCTGTACCCCTAAAGCAACTCCCTTTTGTTAGGAAGTATAAAAATATACCTAAATAATTGGGTATGGGGCAGTCATAAAAAAAATTTAAAATCTAACAGCCAGTTACAGAGATTAGTGCTTTCAAACCACGCGTGAGGTTTTATTAATAAGAGTGGATAGATTTTTTTTTGTGCACCAACTATGTGTTTCATTATTTCTGCCCAAAAAGCAAACTAATTTCCATTGGCTTACTCGGCGGTTTTTCAAACAAACTTTTAACCCCTATTTAACCTCATTAGGGTGGATTTCCAAATACTCTAAAAAATATTATTATTTTCATGGAGCTTGCATTAAAAATGGCGGATTTTCAAACAAAGTTACAACGTCTATTTAAACCTTTATGGTGGGTCCAGATCTGGCGAATGCGCCGCGCATGCGCTGCACGTGAGCCGCTCGCGATTCGCACGCGTGCCTTTCATGTTCGCGTGCGCAGGGGCTGCGCTGTTTGCGCACAAGATACCCGTCTTACGCGAGTGGCGCAGGAGCTGCGCGTGTACCGCCCACGCGCTATCGTGAGCGGATCATGCGTAGCGTGCACGCGGCACATTCGCCAGATTTTAGGAGCCTTTAGGAGTTTAATTTCCAAAAAATTCAGCCTTATGTGCAAAACTTCAAGGTTTGAGCTGGGTGGTGATATGTCCTTCAACCTATGTATATGTATATGTACCTTCAACTTTGCCTTTTGAATTATGGATTATTGATAGTATGTATGGTACCAAACCTCTGTTTAGAAAAGTAGTAAACTTAAAAAACTAACTAACACTTATTAAAGTACTGAAAGTTATGTTCTTCTATAAAAAAAATGTTTCAAAATAAAGAAATTACTTGAATGAATTTACTTTTCATCAGATTTCCCAATTTCCATTAGTTTCATATTGCGCTCAAATTTTTCAGGATTTGTCGCACAACAAATTGTCTGTGTTGCCACCCGGGATGGGGTATCTGGTTCGGTTGGTAGAATTGAATTTGTCCCACAATTGCCTGACAGAATTACCTCCTGATATTGTCAATCTCAGAGGTAGGTTTTTATGAAGTGTCTGTAAATATGTAACTTAATATTTGTATATTAAAATTGAATTAGGATTGAATGCAAGACATCAGAATCAAGCCATCTCAATTATTTTTACGGTTCTATTGATAGCATACATTTATAAACCTTAATAAAATTCAGGGACTATAATAATTTGTTATACATTGCTGTTAAGTGAGTTACGGGTGATTCTCTGTAAAGTTGTTCACAGCCCATACAAATGTTGTCCAATCAAATAATATTTCTCTTCATTAAAAAAAAAACTACTAAGGACTGGTAAAGTAACTGACGGAGCAAAATTCTATAAATACATTAAAACTATCTTTATCACAATAGTCGCAATAAAATATTGCGACTATAAATTGAGATGTATGCTATCCTATCTTTCAAGTTGGATCAAATGACTAATAAAAAATAAGGTTTGGTGAAATTGGTGATGGGTGATAGTTTTGAACTTTTGGCACTGGACTGATCTAAAAATGCCGGGACGGCTGAATGAATTAAATGAAATAAATCGCTTTTGGCTGATTTTAATTTCAGAAGGCTGTTAGTAAACAAATTGTCTCTATAAAGATTATGCATAGAATTATATATTATGAATAAATATCTTGAAATTAAATCTTAAGATTCTTGAAAATGGGAAAAGCCAGGGGACTGAATTTTTGGTGGTTTTAGAATTGTTATAGAAAAAATACATGACAAGTGTTCCAAATAGGAATATTGTTAAAGTTTCGTTCTGAAATTTGTAATTTCTGGAATAACAATTTTTTTGGGAAAAAATTACAAGGACAGTTGTTTACGAGTCTGTTTAGAGAGAATCACCCTTAATTTAATTTTTTTAACGCAGTATTTTATTTCAAATTTATCTCTGAATTTATTACAATGTTATGAGCCCATAAATAATTTAAAAATTTTAAGATTTATTCACACCTGAAAATGCAGGATGGCTTATTCATTATGTCCGGTAGTATGTATATATTTATTTGTAGCTTCATATTCTGAGTAATAATCTAATATCTGCTAATCAATTAAACTCATCAACGTCATTCTGTCGCTAATTTTAGACCTAAAAAAGATGAATATATCTAACAACAATTTGAAAAAGCTTCCGGCTTTGGGAGAGTTGAGGAAAATGGAAATTTTAGACGCGAATCATAACGATATTGAAGAGTTGCCCGACTTCTACGGATGTACAGCTTTGAAGGAGATATATTTAGCTAATAACTATATTAAGGTACAATATTAATGCATATTATCACATTAAATAATAAGCTAGTTCACACATTACAAATGGTATTTCATGAAATATATGCACATAATATATCTAAACCTTGCTTTACATTAACATCTGTAAATAGATAAGTATGGTGTATGAATGTATGTTATATAAAACTTTTTAGGAGATTACTGAGGAGTTCTGTGACCACATGCAACACATTAATGTGCTAAATATCAGGGATAATAAGCTGGAAGTGCTCCCCGAGAACATATCACTACTGCAGACGCTGAAGAGGCTCGACTTGACCAATAATAGCTTAAATAAGTAAGTTCGTAATAACAGCAGTGTTATTCGCTTCCTCAATCTCAAAATTTATCTAACGACAAAGATCCGGGGTACGATAGCATGTAAATGCTCAATAAATTATTAATGCAACTAATGGTAATTCAATTTAAGTACCGGCTGCAACTGTCACTAAACTCTGTCGATTTTATTTATGATTAACTTAATGATTCGAGTTATTTATTTAATACTATCGAAATTACTAATATGTAAAATATGAAAATTATATTTTTATACTGTTTATAACAATTGTGTTCTCTACATTTTTCTGATGTCGTATGTATCATAATCATGCTATATACATTTTCAACATAATACCATATTAACGTCGACTAAATTATGACTGAAGTCATAGGGGCTCTCCCCTATTTCGAGCGCTGACTAATAAACTCAATTACATTAAGGAGCGTGAGCGTGATAGCCTAGTGGTTAGAACGTTGGTCTCCCGAACGCGGGGGCCCGGGTTCAAATCCTGGTACGCACCTCTAATTTTCAAATATTATGTGCGTATTACAAGTTAATTATCACTTGCTTCGGTGAAGGAAAACATCGTGAGGAAACCTGCACACCTGAGAGTTCTCCATAATGTTCTCGAAGGTGTGTGAAGTCTACCAATCCGCACTTAGCCAGCGTGGTAGACTATGGCCTGTACCCCCCTCACATTGTGAGAGGAGACCCCGAGCCCAGCAGTGGGACAATTATGGGTTGTTGCTTTGCTTGCTTTTTTTTACATTAAGGAGTAGTTTTGTTTCGCGTGGAATGAAACTGAGGAACGGGACGGTGTCGGTTGATTTGAAGGGGACAATTTTGAAATATATGACGTGAAACGTGGCTGCCATACTCCCGTATTCACATAATTGTATGCTCTGGTTGGGAATCACATCAAGGGATACTTTGCTTAGCAGGAAAAGTCAGCAACAACTGGGCCATAGTAAATAATTGTAAACATATTTGCAGGTTACCACGAAACCTGGGTCTCCTCTCTCAACTGCAGAGCATCAGTATGGAGGGGAATAGACTGTCCTTCGTAAGGCAGGACATCATGAAAGGGGGAACGGACAGGATGATGAAGTACTTGAGGGACCGTATTACCGAGGAGGTGGTTAATGAGACCAGGCAAACGGACGCAGGATGGCCTGATAAGTTAGTTTATAATGTTTAATATTTATGACGTGTTTTTCCGTGACTATCTCGACACTAGTACAGAATAGTACAGAGGTAATGAGAGCCATCTCTGTGTATTAAAAATGTCCGTAAAAACGCGTCCATTAAGGGTGGTCCATAAAGGATAAATTTTATTGAACTCAGCAAACTTCACTCCGTCTACAACAGTTATCTTCATATAGTAGTTTTCCGACGCGAGCACTATTGTGGTAGGATGGTGGTAGGTACTGAAACCTCTTATTTTCAGTATACAGCTGGACACTATTTCAACTTTCCCCCCATTAGACACAAACACATACAACATAGAAATAAACACATACAAAGACTTTTCTGGTAATATAAATATTTTTTGTGTTTATATATTTGTCATTTTTGTTTTTTCTTCTTTTTTTCTTGTTTTATGTGTACTGTGTGTTGCTTTTGTAATGTGGAAATAAATTTGGGGTTGCTAATTTTAAGCTGAACTAAATGTAAAGAATGTAAGGTGCGTGGAAGGGAACGTAAAGAGTGAGTATGAATGTGGAACTAGGCTGAATGACGGTGTGCTAAGACGAATGGAATGGAAGGAAGAATGAAGGAGTTGTGGATGGTACGTTGTGCGAGATAGTTGTGTGTGCGAAGACGAAGACGATTGTAACGGTTGCTTTTCCTTGTGAACCTGTATTTCTACGAGAAATAACGCGTTGTGGTGGAAGACGTTGTTTTCTTGGAAGAAATCACCACATAAATATTTTCTTATTCTTATTCTTCCATTAGAGATGGCTCTCCTGAGCTTTATACTCCATGATTCCGTGACCGTGGTTCCTGTGTGTCAGGTACACGCTGAAGAAGAGCCAGTCCCTCATGCTGCCGTCGCGCGGGCTGACGCGCGTGCCGGACGAGGTGTTCGCCGCCGCGGCCGCCGCCGACGTGCACATTATCGACCTCTCCGCCAACCGGCTCGCTGAGGTGCCGCGAGGGTGAGAGAGTTTGACTTTATTTGTCAAAAGTGTAGGTTACATGTAGTTTACAGTTTTAAAAGATCTTTTACATCTTAATCAATCGTTGTCAAATACGGACAAGAACCGGACAAGTGCGTGTGACCACACGCAATGTAGGCTTCCGAAGTAGTAAATTTATATCCCTAGTTCCAAAAATTGTATTAAAAGACCCATAATATTTTTAGAAGACCTTTTCAACGATACTCAATACTATAGGGTACGCGACGAATAAAAAAATTCATTCTTATGTTACCTGTAGGGGAGGTACCCTGAAAAAAAAATGTTTTTCAATATTTTATTCTACGATTCTGGAGCTTTAATAAATATGTGTATCCATGCCAAATTACAGCTTTCTAGCACTAAGGGTCTCGGCGCTATGCTTCCGACAGACAGACGGACGGACGGTCATGACGAAACTATAAGGGTTCTGATTTTATTTCGGAACCCTAAAAATGGACTGTACACACTACACTATGGTGACGACTGTTTTCAGTGATCTATTCTACATGTCTATAATCATCATAACTTCACAATTGTCAAAAACGCACAGTATTATACTCTTAACTCGCTTACACCCGCGGCTTCGCCTGCGGTAGAGTGGTTAGAAGTCATGGACCAGAACCAAAAGAAATTTAACAGTGGCTTTACCCACAATCACATTCCCAGGGTATGCTGCGTGAAAGAGACCTTATCCCAGCTGATCTTGTCGTCGAACTGCCTCGAGAGCGTGCCGGGCGAGCTGAGTGACTGCCGGCACCTGCAGTACCTGGACCTGGGCAAGAACTGCCTGGTGGACCTGCCCCCGGAGCTGGGGGACCTCAAACACCTGCGGGAGCTCGTCATCAGTAACAACAAGTTTGTTTGTTTCTTCTTTCTTTTTTTTCTTTGGATGATTTATCGGTGATGTTAATGTCCATGGACGCGGTAACATATATTATCAGGTGGCTCGTATGATCGTTTGTCGTATTTTAAAAATAAAAACATCTTATATTTTAACCATACCCATTATTTTTTTGATATAAAGATGATACTTTACTCGCGATATGTATTTTGTATGATTTGTTTGTATATTTGTATGGCACATTTCCATGTAACATATTCACAAACAAACGCTTGGTGCGAAGAAACTTGACAAGATGACAGCTCATGACAGTTGACACTAATTCTTAAGTTGTCAATTTTACTTCCAGTACGCAGTGATTGTGTAACTTATGACTGATGATGACGATTTGTTAATGATTTGTTAACATAACGCATAAAAAAAAATGTTTAATACCGGAGCACTCACCGGACTATGCTACATACTATTCAAGATCCTAGCCTACACCGACATTACTCTAGGTTCACAAAGATCCCCCGCTGCGTGTACTCTATGGAGAATCTGGAGATTCTCCTGGCGGCGGACAACCAGATATCGGAGATCAACGTGTCTTCGGACGCGCTGGCGCGGCTGTCTCGCCTGGCTGTGCTTGACCTGGCCAACAACAGCATCGCCTCCGTGCCGCCCGA
This sequence comes from Thymelicus lineola, assembly GCA_963932265.1. NCBI lineage: Eukaryota > Metazoa > Arthropoda > Insecta > Lepidoptera > Hesperiidae > Thymelicus > Thymelicus lineola. Next base: position 5,726,555 of record OZ010690.1, on the reverse strand, counting down.
GCTCGGCAACTTCACGCACTTGAGGTGGGTAGCAGATACGGACACCGTGTATTACCACAGAATACTTAATACTACCTATTGGTACAGAAGACTCACTTCGCAAAATCATTCAAATAAATAGCGACTCTTGCTCTTACACAATAAAGTGTGATTCAGGTCGCACAGCGTTAATCGTCAACAGACGATGACATCTAGACGTTGTCTCTATTTTTAATCATAACTCTTATCCTTTCTGACAACGTCAGGGTTGTGTTATTTTTTTGTGATGACATCTGTGATAGATTACGAATGTATGACACGCGTGGCAGCTCTTCTGAAATTGTCCCGACACGTCGAACGCGGCACGTACTTGTAACATTATACCAAAAGTGCGAAGTGCGCCAGGTCTGATATTACCACGGTACAAATATTACTTTGTTGTTTTAGAAAAAGGTTTAGCGGGGAAAAAGCCCCTTATGATTTTTCAAAAATGAAAAGCTAAAAGTTCACTTCATTCCAGGTCTCTGGAACTGATGGGCAACTGTTTCCGTCAGCCTCGTCACGCCATCCTCGCGAAGGGCACCGCCTCCGTGCTGTCCTACTTGCGGGACCGGATCCCCGTCTAGTGCCATCTCTCTCACACGAGGTTCTATCAGCCGGACGCTAAATTGACAGTCACAAGTATGTACGCTCCATTTGTATGTAGAAAACGGATGGGATTCATGTTTGGAGTAAATTGAACGTGTATGAAACAATACTGATGTGATGAAATTCGAGTTACAGTATTTTCAAAATAATGTTGTTATATGAAGGTGTGATATGAAGGTTTGCTTATTGGCAAGCTGAGATATTATATCCATTTAGTATCTGTATGCTATGATTATGTGCGAAGTGATATACAAAATTCTTTTTATTACCAAAAATTTTATAATTATTAGCGATTTAAAAACAATAAATAAAAATAAAAAACGGACTTGGATAGTATATGTACCGACCAGTATATAGTATTATTATGTCTATACTATGATTTAAATAAGAGGCTATAATTAATATATACCATAAGGATTACCTTACTGCTAATAAAATAATTGTATTGATGTCGTTGGAAAGTTTTTGATGTTTCGAAAGTGTAATAAGTAATGAAAAGATATATCGGGTATAGAATACATATTGAGAAATACATATCCGGTCTGCATAGAACCTGTTCGAAATGTGGCAGTTACAGATACAATAAACTGCAGAAGTGAAAGATATTTTGCCTTAAACAGTTAATGCCTATGCGATAGATATGTGGCGTAAGCTGTACTCCAGTGATAGCATATTGCGTGTGACTTGCGCCTTGCAGCTTTAAAATATAAAAGTATACCTATTATACCAAAAGGTCTAAAAAATACTATAAAACAATATTCATATCTAAAAACTTCACCGTTTACCGTTTTATCTTAACATCCAAACATTTACAGTGTATCAGTGTTGTTAAAAGGAAGTATATAAGGTTTTATAGAGATCATATTATTATTATAATTATGTCTACTATTTATTTATAATCGCATAATAAGGAATCGAGGCAGTTTATTATATTTTAGTTCTAGTATGCCGCTAGTGTTGCTACAGTATACATTATACGACATTCGCTCTTATAAATTGATGCGAGACAAATATCTTATTTGCCTGTACCTGATTCTGATAACCACCGGCATAAGTTATTATTTTTGTTATGAATTGATTGTTATGTTTATGAATTATTTTATTTGTTGTTCATTAAATCAAATATTTTATTATTAAAACGTCCCTTGTTAAATAATATCATCAATTAACAAAATATATTAACAATTAATCAAAAGTTCATAATTATTATATTTATTACCTTTTTGTTGTAAAATTTAATAATATGCCGTATTAATGGTTGCCAAATATTATCATGAAACGCTATTTTTTGACATCTTTTATATTCACTTAATTGATTATGTGTGTGTTTGGTGTGCAATAAGGTAGAGGATATTTCGGTACCCAGCCTTACTAAAATATTAAAAATATGTAAAGCATATGTTATCCGTACATATTATACAGAATTGCCATGCATATGACGGTATTACAAAATTATTGAATACGTCAGGCTGTGACTTATAGTCTTTAGACATATGAAAATTATACCATTAAATATATTTCACCTTCTAATGGGATAACTAGTGAATATTAAGAAAAAAAGTATAAATGAATGTTTTTTTTTCGAAATCTACTTTATCATAATAAGTTAACTAACATTATGCTATTATAATATTTTACTACACATAATGTAGGAGATGGGATGTGTAAAATTCCACTCTGTCTCCTATAAAAATTTGAGAAATGTCTATAATGTTCGATTTACAGACATACGTTTTTTTTATTTTGACGTATTTTTATTCCGGACTCCGTTGAACTCAATTGGTAAAACTTGTATTTCTTAGGAAGCGAAATTGATATTTCTTATGACAAGAGTCTATAAGACTATGTGCAAGAGAAAATGCGAGGAAAATTTTATTCGTATGTGTTTGTAGTAAAATATTATAAGATTCATTTATAACAGCTTATTGCGTAATCAGCAATCTACAGAGAACATTTGTGGTTAAACAATTTTTGCAATAGTGCAAATGCAACTATGTATTTCTATAATAAACAAACCTATCATGTGTTATTCCAAGCTCAATGTGGGTGAAAATCACGTTTAAGAACATATCCCAAATCGTAACATAAGGGTATGTTACTAATATATTAATTGCATGGTTTGAAAGCGTTTTTGCACTTGCTGTGTTCATTATACAAGATACCTAGTTCGATAGTGAAGCTTTGTGCAATTTGGATGAACTCTTCTGCATTGTGATTAAATACAAACAAATTGTGAGAAAATAAAAATAAATTGTAAGTATGAAATTTTAAGTTAATTAATTTTAAATACGTACGTGTATTCCGTAAAAGGAGTATCAACACACACATAGATACTACATACTGAACGAAGTTCTTATACATAACTTTTAAGTCCATACATAACGGGCCCGTTACAATAGTTAATTAATTAATTGACAATTATAAAAAAATATTATTCTGATGATGATTAATAATTGTGTAAAATATTAATTAATTGTTAATTTCAAACATGCTATATGGAATACACGTACGTTTTAGAATCATTTGAGATCATTTGATTGACCTGCTAAATTCCAAAGTATTACTGTATGTACCTGAAGAGTTATATGGGAGCACAGCGCAGCTTGTGATAGCTTGTGGGCTAAACGAGCCGTTTCAGTCATTTTGCCATTAAATCACTCGCGCTAGTCATGCTGTGTAATAAAATTCATGTTTTTGTTGAATGTTACATATTCGTAAGCGCACAAAATGTGAGTTTCATTGTGTTATTATTTATTGGAATATAAGCTTTAAAATTAAATTATGGTTTGGTTTCATTTCGACGCTTTAAAAGGAAAAATTGACTAAGCGACATTGAGCTAACTTTCCAGGAGAGCAGTTTTAAGTTGGAATTTTTAGAAAAAATATATATTAAAAAGTCTTTTTTTGTAATCCTCCTACCGACGGTATTCTTACTGTTTTGGAATCCTTATTTTATCATCTATATTGTGGCATATACAACAACTGTTCTAAAAATTCAACTTTAAACTGCTCTCCTGGAAATTTAGCTCAATGTCGCTTAGTCAATTTTTCCTTTCAAGCGTCGATTTACTCTTCCCCTACGAGTTAGCACGTATGTCAATCTGTCTTACAAAATATTATAATTAGTGATTCGTAGCGCGTACGAAAGTGTAAATGATTTGTTTTTACTGTCTTCCTAATTATAGTTATTTAGTTTTACATTACAGAAAACAAAGCACCACTAAATCATTAGCAGACAATATTCTTTTATTTCCACTCACCTTGTTCTTGTTGGCAGGATAGGCTTCGAAAAATAATTTTTAGACTTGTAACAATTGACTTGGCCTGGCGTGCTTTGAAATGCAGTGTCGATTTGCATCACAATGAATTGATGCTTTGTTTGATTGAATTAAATAACAGAATACGTTTTTGGGTCATTTTACACGCCGGTTGGTCGTGTCATTGAATTGGATGATTTAGATGTGTCTTGTAATATCATTATTTTAGGTGATGTTTTTTATATAACAACCCACTTTTCATATTTAGCAAAGTAAATGTTAACCGATCAAAAGTCCTATGTTAAGACGGTTCACAATTGTTTTTGTTTAATTGACTACTTAGTGTGTTGTGAATTGATCCTATCCGCCCGGGCGCCGAGTATGGTCGGGTTCGAATCCCAGTTCTCAAAATTGCCATAAAAAATTATGTTCTTGGGTACAGTTTACACTTTTGTCTTATTTGTGTAGAGAGCCCTGCTTTTACAATGCCTCTCGTTTAAATTTTTAAATTTTTCTTAAATATAGCTCGTATTATTATTGGGAACCACGATAGCCTAGTCTAGTCTATTACTCCTGATATTTGATGCTGTCTCAATCTATCATCTTGATAAACATTTACTTCCTTAACTATGTACGGAAATCCGCTTTATGGCGCAGCTACCACGGAAAATTGCAAAACAACGCCAAATATAAATTGGTAGTTACTAGCCTGTAATATTATTTAATAACAAGATACACAAGCCGCTGTTCCGTTGACGACACGAGCCCGCATGGCACTTGGCAGCCGTTACAAAACATGTCGTTAGGATGTTTAACGTTAGCATTATCGGTTTCACTATCGTTTACCGTCGACTCGTCATTCCATTGTAAATTGTAGTCTGTAAACCATAATAATTGCAAGGTCGCGGAGCGTGGTGGGGACGTCGCATGACAATTGACGGCTGCACTCCGGCCGATTTCAGTAGATGTAACTAAATCGCGCGAAGGACCAGCAAGGCTCTAGCCTCTAGCGATGATTACGGTATCGGCGCATCACTTACCCACCACTCCGAACGAATCCCAAAGAGAAACTTAGTTCGGAATAAGTATGTTTCGCGGCGAATTCTGGTGACGACAATTGGTTTGTTTATTCAGCTTGGACCAAAGTGATAAAGAATCCGTGACGAATTGCGTAATTGTTCGAGTAGTTCGAAGGATGAGGGTTGCTCGGACGGTCGCCCTTAGTGCTAGGAAATGAATTCACTTGTGTAAATTTCAAACGTAACGATTTTCAGTGGTTTATAACTTGATAATTACAATGTATCAAACACATTGCTGTCTGGAATGTTAAATATTAATGAAACTAAAATTGTGAACCGTGAAATAAAATAATATGTACCATTTAGCTATTGTTCTCGTGATATTGAAGTGTGCATCTGTGATAAACGCTGGTAAGTCTCGTCAATTTACCTCTATTTTCTCGATCTAAGTATCCCATGACACTGATGCAGCATCATGTAACTTAATAATTAGAAGATGCTCATTATAATGGGTAAGATTTTGGTTTTATGTAAGTACCTAGTTACCTACTTACTACCTTAACCACCGACAAAAAAGTAAGTACCCGTTACCGTTAAGTAAGTACCGAAGTAAAGAATCCTCGTTACACATTTTTAAATTTAGTTTCCAATTAATTTAGCTTATTTTGCTTATTAGCAAAAAAGTAACGTAACTGATTTGGCGTCCAGGGGTAAGTATGAAATTAGATGAATCCTTAGTTAATAAATAGTAAATATTAGTAGTAGTTAGTAGTACTTAGTTAGTAAACATTATATCTTAAATGTACCTATTTAATAAATAGAAAATATAAATATATTGGAATAATAATATAGCCTTTGTAATACTTGTTATTTAAGGATTCATAATGCTTCGTTTTAATAGTTTGAATTCCATTTTACGCTAGCAAAGAATCTTTATCTAAATACCAGGCAGTTATTTATATTATACAAACAAACATGTAGGCAAGGTAATTATTTCAATGGACACATAATTAGCGTAATGGTCGTAGCGCACATATCAACTCGGAAAGGGATCGGCACCGGATCGCCTCGCCGTCAACCTAACGTAAGCTCGGCTACGGCTAGGCGACGCCGCGCTTACGGCTAGGCGACGCCGCGCTTACGGCTCGCCGGCCGCTGGATGACGGAATGAATGACAACAGTTCGCCGACGCAGCGGTAGCCGCGGCGCAGGGCGTGCACGAGGAAACGGAAAGTCGACGGATAGCGTACGGTGAGACGTAAGCGCGGGTACGGCAAGTCGTCCAGGCACCGTACGCGGTTCGTGAGCTTGTCTCGAGGCGAGGCGATTACGTTACGAATCCGATAAGTGTGCTTTACAGTAGGGAGTTTCATACAAAGAATATTGACATGCAAGAGTTGATACGTTTACGTTCCGTTTACGAGTTGATATGTGTGCTATGACCATAAATGTCTATTTGTTACAAAATCTGAAAACTCGCATGAAAAATTTATTCTATTCGTAAACTCCACGTAATCATAGTGACAGTACAGTTATTGATCGCGGTTAGTAGGTAGGGCAGTAGGATAATTAATTTTTTTTTTTTATTTTTTTTTTTACACAAATAAGTTAATGCTTGACCACAATCCCACCTGATGGTAAGTGGAGATGTGGTCCAAGGTGGTGAGCACATTAACTTAGTAAAAGCCTATTCACTCTTAATTAATATTATAAAATAGTTCCTATTGGACAAACTAGTTCGAATACGTTTGACCATCAGTAAGAATTCGTTCCCAAGCGCGGTCCTAGTGGGGAGGGTCATAAGGAATCATGATTACTTATTGATATGATAACATTGTCTTCTATTATTAATTAAAGAGGCTGTTAGGAAATGTGAATTTCAAAGTACAAATAATTCTGTTCAATTTAAATACTTTTATTTAGGTACTTGATCAACTTTTGTCTCGTTCACACATATGTATTTACCAGAAATTTTAGCTGGGACTTTCCCGTAGGGACACGGGAGGTCAAAAACTGACGAATCCACGAATAACACACTGGACAACAGTATTAGGAAGAACATCCATGTTTGGAGGCGCAGGAATTTCATCTGAAAAAATAATTATATTTTATTGACGATAGCAACCAGTTACTTTTGTCAGTAACTGGTAGCGCCTGAGCTGTAGGTAACCAACGTAGTATTTACTGGCCCTCTGACTTTGCAATTCAAAAATGGTGTAGTCATTTGATGGTTGGGTTTAAAAGGGTGATAGGTATTCAGGCAAGTAAACTACCTGAATCCTGTAACTAGCTTTGTTTGATTAGATCAGTTAGTAGTAGGACCTAGGACTCCGAGAAATAAATAGTAGACAGTTAGAAATTATTAGATTGGGACAAAGTGTCCTACTTTGTCACGTGACAAATACGAGAAGTCCCGAATTCGATTCTTGGCCGTGCAATCATATAATTTATGTGACAGATAAATGTTTATTCTTAGACAAACTCTCACAGGTACAAACAGTGCGCAACACGGATTTCTAGAGCAGAGATATAATAATCAAGAGTTAAGTTATTATTTTATTTATTTTGTACTCAAATAAATAAATGTTACTATCACCTTAGCAACTTCCATAAAATTGACCTGGCAATATTGCCTCGTCTGTAACAGCAGGTTGCATCAGAAGCTTGGATAACTGAATCTATTTATTCTGCAGTTTAATACAGATTCCTTATGAGACTGTTGATCCAAAGACCCATAAATTTTAAACGCACTTATAAAAAAATGTTTTAATTAAATACTCACAATTAAAATTTGGATATGGAACTCTGTACTGAAAGGAATTTATATAACTATTGAATCAATTTATACGTCAACTAAAGTGGATGTGTGATTATAAACTGTAGTACAAAGATATGGTGTCGCATCGTGAGGACAGGTTTCATCGTAGTTCATCAAGTTCGCGAGTCGCGCATCATCTCATTAACCTTGTTCGATCTAAAAATGGCAGTCACAAAAAACTAATGTCACGGTTAAATATAATAATATTTACCGTGACAATGTGTTTCAATCGATATATTGTATTTATAATTTAGATGTTATTTACGATATTTTTAGACAATGCTAACAGAAGTGTTTGTACTTACTAATAGGATATTATAAGTAGGTAGGGTTGCCAGATAGCAAGACTGAAATATCTGAACAAAACTTCAAAATGTCGGGATTTTTCGGGACTAAAATTTTTTTTGGACATAGTCGGCAAAACGCTTTCTGTTGAATGGATTGAATTGTTGGGACATTTTGTATTTTGTCGGGACTCTGGACATCATCTGAAATGTCAGTCACAAATGACAATCGAGACGAATCCCGACCATCTGGCAACCCTATAAGTAGGTAGCTAAATAGCTAAACCTAAATAGGTAAACCATTGCCTTTGGTTTTAAAAATAAGAATGTACTTAGGTAGGAACAACCTGATTATTTCGTAAGCTTAATTCGTTGTGGTATTGAGATTTACGAGTAAGTCACTTAATTAATTTTATTTTTCTGTTTATCTGGCTCTCCGAATATCATGCACAAAAATTCACAATCTGTTATTAAATAGATAGAGAGAGATAGTGTTAACTGATCTTGTTTCGATTCCCATTATTTGAAATTAAATTTCGAAAGTAAAATTCCCTGCCCTGAGCCTGAGTAGTCCCCAAAGATGAAACGGCAAGAAACTCCCAAGGAGTTTTTTTACTACTCAAGACTCACAGTTACAGTTAATATCTACAACTTAAGGCTAACTTAATTCCAAGAATTATTGTCTTCGTCTTGACATTAATAGCTTTAAAACCCTCCATTTCCGTCAATTCTAAATTAATTTGACTATACATGGTTATTGGTTACCCATGCCATGAACGAGCCACCCGTCAGTCACTCAGTCGCAACTTTGCGATTTGATACAATGCGCATGAATGAATTTAAAACTGACATAATCCTCTATCAATATGCAAGACGTATCTGGCGAGAAAATTAAAATGTTTATCACCACTATAAATCGTAAAATTTCAATAGGAACGTTTTTGTTTGAAAAACTGACATAAATATAATGTCGGATAGCCTGTGATCTCGCCATGAACTGATAAGTGCTTGGGTACTACTTAGATTTCTCAGATGAATAATAATTAGGTAAAATAACGTAAAATAATGAGGCACTTAACTGCTCTATTATGCAGTTATAATTATTATTAATAATTTTTTCCTTGATGAGAAATGTAAAACAAGTTAGCAGTTCACTTAAGATGTCAAGGTAAGATTCAAATAAATTATAAATGGATAGCTATTTTTAATACATTTCTTTCTTTTTCTTCTCTCTTTCTTGGCCGGCAACGCATTTTGATGCCTTTGGTGTTGCTGTTGTCCATGGGCGATGATAGCCACTTACCGTCAGCTCGTTTGCCAGCTATTTCCATAAAAAAATACATCACTTAGTACATTTCCTGCCCAGATTTACACGCAGACCAACGAAATCCGCCTCGCTGTTCATTACAGTGGATAACATGTGGCCACATGTCCACCCACAGTCCACAGCTCTACACAGATCAACCTGTGAGTAGATAAGTTCACACTGACAAAGAATGTTGACGGTTGACCGACATTATGTGTGAAGGTGCGGGGACACAATGCGAGCCGCATCAATCGCTGACCTTCGCGCGGTGGGCCGGCGTGACCCCCGAGCGAGGGGCCCCGGTGTTTGTGTATACCGCCAGCGGGGACGAGAAGTCTCTCACCGGGGCCTGCCTCACCCGATGCAGGGAGCTCGAAGACTGTGCGGCTGTGACGATCGCCTTCTCCAAGGGAAGCTGTTACGGAGTGGGAGACGCGCCCAATATACCGCTTAAATCGGACAACGATGCTGCGTTCTTCAAGAAGACTTGTCTTACATGTAAGTTATAGAAAAAATAATAATACCTACGTATGTAAAATAAGGAAACGTGTAGTACGGGATAACCAGTCTCGCTGTAGGAGGTTCCAGGCCTAGTAGCACTCTTACCTTAGATTAATACTCTAAGACTCTTACATACGAGTAGGAATTTCCTTTGAACATATTGGTGCCTTCCTTCAAAAAACTTAAGAAAAGTTAGAATCCTAATTATGCACTATGCTATGATAGATATTGTTTTGATATTAATTTAATTATAAAGAAAATAATCAGCATACGATAGAATTTAGGAGGGAGTTCCAGTGGCACATTAAAAAATAAAATGTATGATGTCGGGAAAAAACGATAGGAAGGGAGAGAAGTTTAAAACTACCAAAAGTTGCCGAATATTATACTTAGGTAAGATATTTAGGTTATAACTAATAGTTTTACGTCAGTAAAAATCTTTAATATAATTTCAGTGCCAGCAGAATGCAATAACCACTGGTGGGCTTTAGAAACAACGCCTGGGTACTATTTGAATTCAGAAAACAACAACCTAAAGGTCATCTTGAACACAACAGTGCAAGAGTGCTATGAAGCCGTGCTGTCGACAAACGATAACCAAAAATACCGGTACGTTTTGAAATTCAAATATTATTTTCAGTTTTTAAATCAGTTTAACGACTGCGTAATTTTTAAAACAATGCTATCGATCGTGTCGATCGTGAGTCACAGCGCGGCGAAACAATTAAAAATAATAGGCGAAGCTGTC